>BSBM01000151.1:8177500-9377500 GCA_027924585.1 Larix kaempferi | reverse complement strand
TTTTGCCCAACGCTACAGGAATAGCTGCTATGCCAAAATTTAGCAGTTTTTTCACTTTCTGCTAATTTGTCGGAGGTTTTAAAAGCTACTTGATTTAAGGAATGATTATGACTGCTCTCTCAACACATTAATGAGTCAATCTTTGAAAATATGACTTTCTTTAACCCCTTTAAAGCATAAAAGATCACCAAAATCAAATAAAATCAATAAGGGATGTGTTCAAAACTTATTCAATCACCCATATAGTTTCTAAGGAGACTAAAACTAAAACTCAAAACCAAAAATTTAACTGAGGTGGATTCAAAAACAAACCAAAGTTGGAGAAAATGACTCAAAAATGAAGGAAAATTTACTGACTTAACAGGATGTTTGCAGAATTTTAATTCTGGAGGCATCCTCATAAAAATAACTTTGTATTAAAATAACAAAATAGCTGTATTTGTTGACCTGTATTAATCCAATTTAATGTCACCTGATCATTTAAGTAAAACCATAAAATCAAAATGAACCTCATCCTAAAAAGCATCATGACTTTGGGGATGACTCAACAGAGACTCGAACCGGGACCACCCGCCTTGCTTCTTTCAGTTTGGCTTTAAACCTCACAGCCCTTGTCTTTGCAATTTTGTTTTGTTTGACTAACTGTTTATTTTTTATCAGAAGTTTCTTACCATAAGCCTTGTACTTGGTTTTATTTTCCTTCAGGGAATTCCATTTATCCACCCAAGAGGACAAGTCAGCTTTTAAGCTCGTGATATCTTCCATGGAAAATGTATTAAGAATTTGAGCTTCTTTCAGCTCTATTTCCAAAGATGAATTAACCTGATCCAAGGGTATTTCAACAGGTTGATGCACATGTTCCACGTCTGGCCCTGCATGCGGCTCCTGGTTAACTTCTTTCTCTACGTTAGTCATTATATTAGATCTTTGAACACTTATACCTTCATGCTCAGAGGCCGAGACATACTTTGGGTCAAGGATTATGGGTCCAATGGGAACTCGATGTGGCTGTGCCTCGGAGGAGTCACTCAGTTCAACTACTGGGGTATCTTCTGCAACCAAATCCCTTTTCGCAAAGAGTGCGACAGCCATACTGCGAGTGGTTCGGCGAATTTCCTGGTCACTCAGCACTTTGCTAACTTCTTGATCTGCCGATTCATGACAGATATTGGTCTGTGGGGGCAGCTGGGCACCACTTGGAGAAGGTGGAATAGTCATAGATTGGGGCTGAGGGCTATCAGAAGGTACCTCAGGGTTTATCTCAGCTTGTGCTTTAGGGTGACTGTCACTTGGGATTTGGCCTGGTTCAGGTGTTTCATTTTCTGGATTAATTTGAGAGCCCTTCTCTTCCAACTCCGACTCTTCTAACACCACCCCAACCCGTCTACATCTAGTTTTGGACCTCCGTCGAGGCCACTCGTCATTTTCCCCAAAATTGTTATGGGTAAGAAATGATTCCCATGAATCACCCAACTCTCCCAACCGGTAAGAGACAAGTATCTTGATGAGCCCGTGATGAAACAAACTGCATTCTTTATTCCCCACATTACCTTGATATGTGGTAGCCATCTTCTGCAATCTATTAAGGAAATAATATGGCATATTCACAGGATTCCCTTTGAAAACCATTAAGAGGCGAACATGATAAAACTAGGTCTGAGACAATCGTCCCTCGCAGGTGACATACCTAATAATAAGCCCCAGTATAGCACCACTTCTTCTTCAGCAGCCGAGACGTGAAATTAGACTTATATTCAACTCGCTGGTTAGCTGGAGTCAGAAACTCCTTCCGGTCATCACTCCTCAAATGTTTACCCTTATACCAGCATTCTCCCTCCATGGGAAAACCTATAGCTCGAGAAACAAATTCCTCTGATAATTCCAACACAATATCCCCTATTTTTTCTTTCACACCGTCAAACGAAGTCGTGAATGCCCTGGAGACCATTTCATTAAAACTAGAGAACTTCTGCATGAACCCTAGCCATCCTGCCCTTACCACCATTTCACGGCATTCAGGAGCAGCGTCAAAGTACTCATCACCCATGAGCTAATATCTAGATATAGGGGCCATGATAACTATCACACAAACCTCAAAGATCTTCAGAACCTTAACTGAACAACGAAATAAGTCCATCCTCGGCCCGCGTAGGTTAATCAAAATCTCAACCGACTTCATTTCACCCTGGTATTGTAAACACTCATACGCATTCATGGAAGGCAGGGTTATGATGACCTTTGAATTGGTAAGGTTATCGAAATTCACAAAAGGCTCAAGGTGCAATAATTCCGCTCAAAGGAATGACAAAAGTATGATATTTGGACAAGACATTTTCCCATGCGAAGCAACAAATGGAAAAACGATATGGTTATGCAAAAAACAAACCTTTGATCGTATAATATTTTCAATATTAGCCGACACGTTCTCATATCAACCTGATGCATTAGATATAGCCAAAGTTTCAAACCCTTAAGATATAAGTTTGTGGTTACCACCACATAATCCTTCACCACTTCATATCATGAACACCATGATTTTATAATGCATGATAATATCAATTCAATCAAAATCAAGGAAATTATTGTGATGAATTCAAAAATAATTTATGAATGTGGCAAAAACCAAAACTATCTTTTGGGGATCATGTTAATCACTTATGATCGAATCACTTAACTTTAGGCATCATAGAAAGAATTTTATCATCTCATAGGTCTTATCCCATTAAAAACATAATTGTCTACAAATGAGGATAAGTATATAAATAAAATGAGCTTGTAATATTGATATGAGACTAGCTTTGATATCCATGATTGTCATAAGAAGATCAATTTGAAGATAGGCAACTCATTAGACCAAACATAGAGATTAGAGAGACAACTTGATATATGATGCATTGGTCTATTAAGTCAATAGTTTGAGATAATCAATGTGATGGATTTGCTTGACTTTGGATTTGTAAAGATGACCAATATGGTAAAGATTAGGAGCTGCTAATTTCAGGATTGTGAAATTCACAAATGATCAACTAGAAAAACGAAACTAAGTAAAGCAATTTAATTGAAGTGAAGGCTAATGTTAATTCCCCTATACCAATCAACTAATCAAATTTCTTGGGAGTACCTTCAGAATCAAAGATTCTGAAGGCACTCCTAAAATATAAATGGATGAGTGTCAATCAAGGTTGTGACATGCAGTATGGTTCCTTGTCATCAAAACATATATAATGGCCAATTGGATTTTTTAGTGCTCAATTGCTCCGGAGGGTGTTGCTTGCCAACAAATGGCAACATGCTGGGACCGAACCAGTTATCTTTGTGCAAAAGGAAAAATTTCAATACCTCAAATAATCATAAACAATGTTTCGAAGAACCAAACTACTATTTGAATTATTCAAACCCAGACCATTTCCAACATGTGGGCCTTACTTATTCAGCAACAATGAGCCTTTGGTTGTTACCTGAGTATTCCTTACCTACTTCAACTTTTGACAATCAGGGTAAGAATGACTTAGCTCCAGAGGAAATCTTTGAGGCTTGTAACAACTTAACCAATGTCAATGAAAGATATAGCTACTCCAGAATTCCAGATAATTCTCTTCTCATGTAAACAAAGGAAGCAGGTGATATTTATTCGTTTTCATTCATTTTTTTTTTTTTGATGTTATATATACAGACGAATAAACACGAAAATCGTTAACCAGAGAATACTACCTTAGCTTGGTAACTAAATGATGGTGGCATTATTCACCAATCCTACCAGAAACTGATCAGGCCAGCTCGTGATGAGACTTCCTGCCCCTTGTCTTTTAAACCAAGGATCGTTGTACTGGCTTGGTGACCAAATGTAGACAACGTAAATCCGATAGAACCTATGATCATAACCAAACCGGCTCAACACGAGACCTTCTGTCCTCTGATTAAATTTTCCCGCATTCAAAATTAAAAACAAATTAAAACATTTTTTAGTTCAAGACTACTGTTCAGACTTGGTGACCATAATTAACAGCATCATTCATGAGAACTACTAAAGATAGATAGGCCGACTCATGATGAGACCTCCTGATTCTCATTTTCTTGAACAAGAATCATCACCCTGGCTTGGTGACCAGATAATGCTGTTGTCATCTCCAATAGTGCTGATGATCATGACAGATCGGCTTTATAAAAAAGACCTCCTGTTCTTGAACTTAAATTCAATTATTATGGGTTATTTACAAAGTATTTACAAAAACTTGAGTTAGAAAACCACTAGCCTCTTGAGATAGCTTAAAAGTGACCTAACATTGGTCAACTAATCTATAGGCCTAATAGACACTACTGGAACCAGTGAATAAGTTTCTTGAGTCATTGGTCTTTTGGGTGGGCATCCAAAGATAACAGTTAAGGATTTCTACAAAAGACAGCAGGTTCACATACTAAAACCAGTTGTGGAAATTAACTCACCTTATACGCATCAGATGCTTGAAACAAAATCAATAATTACGATCTGATATGTACTTCAGTCATCCCAGTCGACACAACTTGAACAAGTAATAAGTCCTCCAAGCAGGTCATATGTTCAATCCAGATTCAAGTAAAAGTACTGGGTATATCTGCTGAAGAAGTATTTTACAAAGAGAAGGAAGTTGATTATGTACAAAAGCTTTATATCTGAAATATTTACAGTCCCCAAAGATGATGTATCTACAGAGACAATCAGGTCAGGCTGGCTCATTTGACTCAACTGGATCAATATAATTCTGCAAAATGAGATCATACAAAGCTATGAGCCATGTGATTCACTAACAGACCAAAAATTGTTGAATCGAAAATTACTTAAATCAACAGAATCTAATAAAAACAAAACAGGGATTACTATATTCAAATGTATGCAAGCCAATCAACGTTATGTACAGCAAAAGATGATGAAGTCATAAGAAATTCACTAAGAAATTGATTGACTTCATTGCGATTAGATAACCATCAACGAGTAACTAAAATCAGGATCGTCTCAATAATGAAAAATTGTTTGATGTAATCAATCACCAGATTTTATAGATGGGTGTAATTGATGACTGATATGAGGAAATATGAGACCATTAGATTGAACAATCCTGAAAATCAAGAAAACGAAGATGACTATGTACAAAAGTATTCACAATGAAAATGTACAATGAGAATGGATTGTATGATGTGCAACTACTGGAAATTTTTTTTAAGGAATTTCCCATTGACCAGAAAGGTGTCAGGCTATCCTTGAAGAGTTTGCAACCGAAAGGTGCTGGGGCCTAACTTTTCTGCTATGATGTATGGGCCCAGCCAAAGTCTCTAAAATTTCGTATGGTCCTTCTTGTCCTCATGTGCTTTATCCCATTTTAAAACGAGGTCACCTATCTGAAAATATCTGTTCGAGGATGATCCGCGATCAAACCGGGATTTAACAATCTTCTGATGCTTTGAGAAATGTCTTTTTGCGTTTTCCGTCTCCTCCTCTAATTTTAGCAACATATTTATTCTTTTCTCAATAGCAGAGCATTCTGTGTCTTGTACAGATTGCGCGAGTTGTAATGAAGGCAAGAACAGATTTGGAGGGAGTATAGCCTCGATGCCATATACCAGAAAGAATGGGGAATTACCAACAGAAGACTTTGGGGTAACTATGTCAGCCCACAATGCTTGATACAGAACAGTGTGCCAATTCCTATGGCTTTTAGCTATTGACCTTTTAAGAAATTTCAGCAAGTTCTTGTTTGTTGACTCCGCAAGGCCATTTCCTTGTGGATGATAATTAGCTGAAAATATGATTCTAATTCCCTTTCCTACTGCAAAATCAGTCAATTATCCAGAAGCAAAATATGATGTGTTGTCAACGACTAAAGACTTAGGCAGTCCAAATCTAGTAATTATATGAGTCTCAACAAAATCGAGTACCTGACTTGTGTTGACTACCCGCGGAGGAGCAGCTTTAGACCAACGGGTGAAGTAATCAGTGGCAGTTATGATGTATTTATGTTGGAGAGAAGATGGACGATTGACTCGCCCCACTATATTGAGTCCCCACTGTTGTAAGGGTCTGTCTACATGTAATATCCCTTTTTCAAATTTTATTAAAATCCCCAATTTTACACTTTTTTTCCCAATTCAAAGGGTCATGTTTTATTTGTTTGGCTTCTTGTTAATACCATCAGGTGCCAAGACCATGCTCTGATACCACTTGTAATATCGCTTTTTCAAATTTTATTAAAATGCCCAATTTTCCACTTTTTTTCCCAATTTCGACCTTTGACTAGTTTTACTGTTTTGACCTCCAAATCAACCCAAATGCTCCCAAATATTTTGTAGGAGTGTATGAATGGTATTTAGACTTGAATATAAGGTTCAGGGATGTTTCAAGGCCCTCCAAATACTGCTGCAAACTTGATTTGTATTCTGATCAATATATGTAATTTTGACTAGTAATTTGTGCATCAAATCCCCCTCGGGTAACACTGCAAATGGCCTTCCAAATGCCTCCAAACTCCCACAAATTTATGAAAAGAGGTATATAATGTGTTAAGTATGTGATTAAGGTCTCATATGCACCATTAATTTATTTTTAATACTGTTCTAACTCTCTCACATCCAACAGCAAAAACCCCAAATTCGACCCTTGGGGAAATGGCACTATTTCACCTCCCAATACAACTAAACTGAGTAAAAATGCTTCAAATGCTCAAGTACAGTACATGAAACTTGTAGAAGACATCCATGGAAGTATATTTATCACAAATATATCATAGAATCATCCATCCATTCGAAATAATCAACATTATAGTGTCATACATCAATGCATTGGGGAAATGGACATTGTTTGCTCATTAATCAATAGTTTTGCATACAACCAGTGGGTATTTCTACCTGATACTTTCTGAATATGAATAAAAGAGGATATGAATCTATTACAATCATAAATATGTAATGAGAATCTCTCTCAAGAAGCACAAGTGCTCACCAAAAACGCCCTCCCTTAAGGAGCACGAATATGCCTTCAAAACTGGAAACGGTGGAGAGAAAGTGCTGCACTAAACCAAACCATGAAACTTCCTGTAGTTGCTACCTGCAAATACAAACTCCATTAAAGCACCATGAAAGACCTGAGTGTCCTCTCCAAACACCAACTTGGATGGGAATCTTTCACCCTCGAAATTGGCTAAGGCAAGAAACTAGTCATCCACTAGCTCTCTCTTCACAAATGCAATTTTTCTCAAATCATCAAAAGCCATTCTCATACTTGATTTCTACATTTTATAACCAACATTATCCTTCAAGGGGTCTAAATCCTCTCAATAGATTCAATAATTTTCCATTTAGAAAATATTCCTCATTTGCCACTTGTCTCCTAGTTCCAACCTTCCATCTTCTCCCAAATTCGAATTTGAGTCTCTTTAGATTCCTCCAACTCCATGAGCGCCTTCTTGAGCCTATTTTTGGGGCTGAGATGTCAAAATGGTCAGGTGTAAGAAGTCAGGTCTGAATTTTGTCATAAAATGTCATAGATGCTTCATTATTGTTGTCATAAAACTAGGGAATCTAGCCCATGTGTCCACTAGTCTCCAATTTGACTCTTCCTCTCCCATGGAGGTTACTATTCCTTCCCATTTCGACCTAATATGCTCAATGCCATGTGTTATGACTTACCAAATCACCCAAGAGTGTTCACCTTCCCATGAATTCGAATTGGCAAGAGAGAGCTGCCATGTGTCATTGAAAAATCAAGCTAGTGTGGGTCCCACCACCTCCATATGTCTCCAAAACCACTTGCCACCTAGAATTTCTCTTGAATTTATTTATTCATCATATTTATTAAATGCTTGAACCCTTCTAATGTCTAAATATCATTTATTATTTTCCTTATTACCATCCCACATGTTCCCATCCAACCTAGGAAACTAGTAGGATTGATGGGATTGTCTTACTATGCATTTATTTGAATGGGGACATTACACTACAACTACTAGTTGTAAAGGGAAAGCTGGCCTTTTGATCCTACCAGATGCTCTCTGACAATCCTGACATTTTCTTACAGAAGAATGAGCGTCTTTGAATAAGGTTGGCCAAAAATAACCTGCCCTCAAAACTTTGTGAGTAATAGTGTCGCCACTGAAGTGACCACCAGTAGGGCCATCATGCAATTGTTTTAAGACTGACTCAGATTCATCCTTTTCTAAACAACGGAGTAGGACACCATCTGCATTCTTCCTGAAAAGTATGTTGTTCACCAGGTGATATGGCACTGATTTCAACTTGACAGCTCTCTTTTTCTTTGGTTCCAAATGGTCTAGAGCACTACCTGTTTCCAGATAAATGTGAATGTCAGAGTACCAAGAGTTAGCAGAATCTGGGATAAAATAAACTTCCTTCTGCAGCAATGAAGCATCTAAGGGTAAGTCATATTGACTAGCAGGAAAGTGAGCTGATTCAGCTACCAGTTTACATAATCCCAGCCCTCGTACAACCTGAGAGGGTTTAATCTCTAGGTCATACTCCTGTAGAGCAGCCATCCAATGTGCCCGTTTCTCTCCTAAATATTTCTGCACTAACAGGTTTCTTACAGCAGAGAAAGGAACAATGACTTTCGTTTTTGACTTTAGGAGATAAGGTCTGAAGTGTTTGACTGCCTTGAACACAGCGAAAGCTTGTTTATCAACTTCATGATAGTTTAGTTCAGCTCCTTTCAAATTCAAACTCATGAATGAAATTGGTACTTCATGGTCTTCCTGATTCTTCTGAGTAAGGACAACAATGTAGGATATGTCAGAGGCGAAGGTATAAAGAATAAAGTCTTTCTTAAAATCGGGACTCAAAAGTGCAGGGGATTCAGCAATAGCTTCTCTTATCCTGACGAATGACTCTCTCTCTTTCTCTCCCCATATAAAGTTACTGTCTTTTTTTATCATGTTCTGCAGTGGACGAACTATCTCTGAAAAACTCGAGATAAACCTTCTTACAAAATTTATCTTTCCCATGAAGGATATCATAGCTTTCTTGGTAGTAGGGAAAGGAATCTTAGAGATGGCTTCAGTTCTTTCCAGGTCAATCATAATTCCTTCTTTTGATACCACAAATCCTAGCAAAATTCCCTCAGTGACTGCAAAGATTGTCTTTTTTGGATTTAAATAAATGCCAAACCTCCTACAGCATTCAAGGACTTTGCACAGGTGGAAGATATGATCGGATCTGTTTTTTGAATATACCGTAACATCATCTAAGTAGACAACTACAGAGTGATTGATCAAACCTCTGAAAGCAACATCCATTTCCCGTTGGAATGTGGCCCCAGCATTTATTAATTTGAAGGGCATCTTCCTATAGGCGTAGGTTCCCCAAGGAGTCCTAAAAGTAGTTTTCAGTTGATCCCCGGGAGAGACTAGGACTTGGTTGTACCTAGAAAAACCATCTAATAAAGATAGCATCTGGGCACCAGATACTTTCTGTAAGATCTGTTCCTTTGGTGGAACTGGATAGTTGTTTTTTTTCTGATGATCGGTTTAAGTTTCGAAAATCTTCGCACAGCCTAATGTCTTCGTTTTTCTTTCTGACAGGAACTAGGTTTGCTACCCACTGAGTGTGACGTACTGGAAATTTGATTCTAGCAGCAAGTAGTTTGTTCAGCTCTTTCTTGACCGCCGGTTCTAAAGTAGGGTGCATTTTCCTTAGTTTCTGCTAGAAAGGCTTAGCTTCTTGTTTCATGGGAATTATGTGTTGTATTATCTGTGTGTCGAAAGTTTTCAGGTCATCATAGGTCCATGCGAATACATCCTTAAACTCTTTAAACAGTTTGATCAAAGCTGCTTTCTCAGTTTGAGTGCAATCTGACCCTATATTTATGTTTTGGGGATTTGCTTCTGTGCCTAATTTTATGGTTTCATAACGCATGCTAGAACTGTTCATTTTGCAGTTAGGCACTCCCTTGAACTTATCATGTAGGTCATAAAAATTTTCAAGCCTAAGAACTGAAGTGGCGATCGAATTTACCAGCTTAAATGATTCGTCAACAGAATGAGGTGGATGGATTATTGAGAAATTGTGCAGATCTTCATCATGCGTGATCTCGTTGATAGCCATTTCTTTAAAAGCATCCTCTCCCATTAAGAATTCAATAATCTGAGAATCATCATTAAAGACACGCCAATTAGTGATATTATCAGGGATTGATGGTCTAAATAATAATTCAACAGAAAAGATATTGGGAGAGAAATTTTCCGACGGGAGAAGCCATGAGGCCACATTCGCCAAAAGATCAGCTTTTGTATTCTGAAAGCGAGGAATAGAGTTAATATTAAAGGCATCAAATGCAGAAATCAAGTTCCATACCTCCTTTTGATAGTTTCGCAGATGGTTAGATAAACAATGTATAGAATTGCGAACTTGATGAACAATGATTTCAGAGTCACCGAAAGCAACCAATACCTTCACATTTAAATCTAACGCTTTCTTTAAACCATGAATGAGAACCTCATATTCAGCTAAAGTGTTTGTACACAAGAATTCCAATCTGCAAGACAACAAGCGTTTATTTCCTAAAGCGTCAAGGAGCATACAACCTTCCCCTGCGCCGTCTTTTGATCGTGCACCGTCAAAGTATAAATGCCAAGGCTTATCAGCAAGATTATTTACATTATTCACATTATTTACATCATTTAACAATCTGGAAGGAGCTTCCTGAAAATCACAATGCAAAATTTCTGATATATTTACAGAATCAACAAGTGTTGATTTATGTGCAGGAAAAGTGCCTAAATTAGAATCAAAACCAAAGTTTCCAAGAATCGAATCACTAAACATAACCAGTTCGTTAGGTGAATCGATCTCAGTCACTGTATGCTTCATGTACCTTTCCGTGTCAATTTTGATCTGATTTGGCCGCATGTTCTTAGGTAGCCACAAATGTGACCAATCAGTCGAAAAATAACCCTTTAAAGTTTGAGACCAATCACGGCTTAGAAACAACCCATATACATCTGGTATGTCTGCCACTACAATGTCAATGACTTGAAAAATTTGCGGATTATTAGCCATTCTAAACATTACTCCTTTGAGCTCCCCTAGAATTTTCACCTTAGAGCGGTCAAGTTGGTTGATCTGAGTTTCACAAGGAACAATCTCAACATTCAATTTCTTGCATACTGAATAAGGCATAACGTTTGATGATGCCCAGGAATCGACCATGCAGTTATGGACATTCAGGTTAAAAATCTCAAATGTCAATAGGAAAGGGGGAGTTGTAGGCTTGGAGTTCTTCCCTATCAGCGTATCCCTATCAACAGCTGTCTTATTGTCATTATTGAAGCTTGCCACCCCTTTACTGGTGATGGGATCAGAATTATTAGCTGCGGATGTGGAAGGATGATTTCTTCTGTTACTGCTATTAGATGTGGATGACAGGTTCGCAAATATTGATCCTCCTGGCATAGGATAATTTTTTAACAAGTCAAACATGCTTATGTTTGCTCTTTGTTTTTTAAGATCATCTATGATATCATACTGGAGGTCTTTGTCTTGAATTGCAGGATGTTGTGGTGTGAGTTGTGGACCGTTCCTAGGAGTGGGTGATGGTTGAGAGTTGACAGGACCTTTACTCCTAGTATTATGAGTATGTTGATTGACGAAAACAGAGTTGTCATGACACTCATCTTGACTTACCAAGCTGTCCCAGAAGTGACAGTTGAATGGGAGGGGATATTCAGAATTTTCCTCTTCAGGTTCAGGTTGTTCATGTTCCTGATGTTCTTCTAACTCATGGTCAGATGAAGTTTCAGGTAAAGCATAAACATCCCTAATCATATTGAATATTTCCTTGTTAGTCGAAACGTCAGGGGGAGCATTTTGTTGCGCGTTAGGTGGTGTATATGGTCGATATGGAGCCTTAAAATTTCCTCTATTCGAGGTTCCTTCTCCATTGTTTCTTTTTAAAAGCACCACTTCATTCGTCAGGCATCTAACTGCTTGTTGTAATTTTTCCATATTGAAAGCAGAGGTATCTTTCTTATATGTATTAGTTCTCTGTGTGACTTCATTCCTTTTGTGCATGGGTTTGTCGAATTTACAGCTATTTTCTGGTTCAAAAGTCATGGAATTCTTTTCAACCTTGATTGCTTCCTCGAAAGTTTCAACCAAAGTGGTTTTGCCAGCTTGCTTGACAAACATGCCAAGAGATTTCGGCAATGCAGAGGCAAAATTTTCAATTATAATATCCTCTGGCGGTTGAGAAGTTGCTGGTATTCTGTTCAACAAGGTGAGGAATCGTTGATTAAAATATTTCATGCGTTCCTTGTTTTCCATCCTAATTCTAGCCAGTTCAAGTGCTAATATTGCAGGTGTCTTATCCTCTCCAAATTTGTTTATGAAAGCCTGAATGAAATCAGCCCAGCTTGTTATGGATCCTTGGGTCAAGGAAAAGTACCAACTTGCAGCTTTTCCTTCGAAAGTTAAAGGAAACAAGCAGCATACGACATCCTCGTGCTGAACATTCATGGTCTGCACAGCGAGAATGAACTTATCAATATGGTTTTCTACAGGCTCTTTGTTAACAGGATCAAATTTTGGTAAAAGTTTATCAAGGTGCTTTGGCAAGTTATGTTGTACTCCAGGTATAGCAACAGCACCTCGTCATAACCAGGGTCTGTTGTTGTTTTGATCTCCTCCATCACAGTCACCCATTTCTTGATCAGATTCAGAATCTGACGAAGATTGGTTGTTATGATCACCTGGACTGTCAGGTGGTGAATCAGGGGGTGAAGGGGGTTCGTCAAAACCACCAGAAGTTGGTAGTTGTCTTAAAGTGTTCGTGTTTATTTCTCCTCTAAGAAAACTGCTAAGATGGTAATCAGGTGATCCCACGGGGGAATGAATAGGTTCTTCACCACTTGGTTCATCACCAGTTTGGTTTTGATTGTAGGGTCTTCTAGGTATACCGAAATTGATCGGAGGAATGCTTGTCTAGCGAGAATAGCCTCTAGTCAAGATACATCTTGATTCTTCCAGGGCTTCTTGTATATATTCCTGAGTAACTGGTGGTAAACTGGTATTACGCAGTATGGCAGCCCTAACAGTATTCACAAGAGGTGTAGTTGTAGAGTCTGTTTGTGATGTAGGGGTAGGACTGGATACCGGTTCAAGATTGCTGAGAAGGGAAGTTGTTTGACTGGTTGTGGGAGTAGTATGTGATTGTTCATCCATTAAGCTTTTAGTACATGCCCTCCTTCTAGCACCATTTGTTGGCCAGAGGAACTGTCTTAGGCCAACTAAAGAAAAACAGTCCACACACTCAACTTAGTATAGTTTTGTATGCGTTTGGAATAACTGTTTCTCACAGGATTTTAGGCCCTGTTGCCTGTGTTTTGTGCTCTCAAAGATGGAGAGTCTCCAAAGGTGAATAAATATCAAAAGGAAACTACTTGTTAACCACTATCAAAAGAACTTAAACTACTTATGATCTAATCCTAAAGACTATCTAAAACCTAAACAACAAAATTAGTAGTTCATAATATTACTCTATGATAAGCTGAGTGATACTGATCTATCTAAAGTCAGCTTCCTATCTCGGCCAAGAGCAAAGATTAACTTATTCGACTAAAAGTCTGAAACAAGGAAAATATTCACTAATTAAAGCTCAGTAAGTAACATACCAAACTATAAAAAATGAATTTAAATTACTTCGCAACAGATAAAACATAACTATTGTAAAATAATTTATATATAAGAATTTCAAACTAAAGCCAAAATTTACTAACAGGATATGTCATTCTGAAACATGAAAAATATAATTAAAATTTACTTTTAATTGGAACAAGACCGACCTGCAAATTAGATAATTACAAAATTTGATTAACAACTATTGACATCATGAAAAAGCTCTTCAACATCAATAAGAAGGCAAATCAATTTATGATTCAGGTGAAAATAAACATTCGAATTTCTCATTAAACATTCCACATATAATACGAAGATATTTATATATGAAAAACAAGATAACAAGGGAGAGATAAATCACACAGTATTGATATCCAAAACTTACCTAAGGTTTCAGTATCCTAGCACATTTGACAATCATCAGAAGAAGTTCATGAAACAGTCTGTGTAAACAAAATAAAAAGTATTGCTATATAATAAAAGCTATCCAATGTCTTAGAAATCGAACCCTTGTACAAAGTTTTGGGATTGTTTATATAGAAACGGAAATGAACTTCTAACTTCCTAACAGTTCTATTTTTCTGGAACTACGTGGATTCTTATCCAAATATACAATGATAAAAATATCACTTGATGTTGCTTCAGATGTAATTCTAATGTATGCCACCTGATGACACCTGGATTGGAATAACGCGGAAGATAACTCATAACTTACTGGATAAACTCTAGTATCATTATTCCTGGACATGAGATATTTTTTGCATTAATCACCATCAACTGTCTGCCCAAAAATGGGATATGATGCCAACCATCATAAAGGAAATCAGTTGCGTGTGGATAGCATCTTCAACAGATAAGTATCAGCAAAATGTAATCCAAAAACGAAGCCACAGGATCGACCTTCAATTCCAAAACTCCACGACACCTGGATGTTATCAAACAAATCAGTTAGCAAATTGTAAATAAATACCTACAAATGATTAATACAAATATATAATGAATAGGATGTTTGCAGAATTTTAATTCTGCAGGCATCCTCATAAAAATAACTCTATATTAAAATAACAAAATAGTTGTATTTGCTAACCTGTATTAATCCGATTTAATGTCACCTGATCATTTAAGTAAAACCATAAAATCAAAATGAACCTCATCCTAAAAAGCATAATGATTGTGGGGATGACTCAACAAAGACTCAAACCGGGACCACCCGCCTTGCTTCTTTCAGTTTGGCTTTAAACCTCACAACCCTTATCTTTGCAATTTTGTTTTGTTTGACTAACTGTTTATTTTTTATCAGAAGTTTCTTACCATAAGCCTTGTACTTGGTTTTCTTTTCCTTCAAGGAATTCCATTTATCCACCCAAGAGGACAAGTCAGCTTTTAAGCTCGTGATTTCTTCCATGGCAAACGTATTAAGAATTTGAGTTTCTTTCAGCTCTGTTTCCAAAGATGAATTAACCTGAGCCAAGGGTATTTCAACAGGTTGATGTACATGTTCCACGTCTGGCCCTGCATGCGGCTCCTGGTTAACTTCTTGCTCTACGTTAGGCATTAGATTAGATATTTGAACACTTATACCTTCAAGCTCAGAGGCCGAGACGTACTTGAGGTCAAGGATTGTGGGTCCAATGGGAACTCGATGTGGCTGTGACTCAGAGGAATCGCTCAGTTCATCTACTGGGGTATCTTCTGCAACCAAATCCCTTTTCGCAAAGAGTGCGAAAGCCATACTACGAGTGGTTTGGTGAATTGCCTACTCACTCAGTGCTTTGCTAACTTCTTGATTTGCTGGTTCATGATAGAGATTGGTTTGTGGGGGCAGCTGGGCACCACTTGGAGAAGGTGGAATAGTCACAGATTGGGGCCGAGGGATATCAAAAGGTACCTCAGGGTTTATCTCATCTTGTGCTTTAGGGTGACTGTCACTTGGGATTTGGCCCGGTTCAGGTGTTTCATTTTTTGGATTAATTTGAGAGCCCTTCTCTTCCAACTCCAACTCTTCTAACACCACCCCAACCCATCTACATCTAGTTTTGGACCTCCGTCGAGGCCACTCGTCATTTTCCCCAAAATTGTTACGAGTAAGAAATGATTCCCATGAATCGCCCAACTCTCCCAACTGGTAAGAGACAAGTATCTTGATGAGCTCGTGATGAAACAAACTGCGTTCTTTATTCCCCACATTACCTAGATATATGGTAGCCATCTTCTACAAGCTATTAAGGAAATAATATGGCATATTCACAGGATGCCCTTTGAAAACCATTAAGAGGCAAACATGATAAAACTGGGTTTGAGACAATCGTCCCTCGCAGGTGACATACCTGATAATAAGCCCCAGTATAGCGCGCCACTTCTTCTTCAGCAGCCGAGACGGGAAACTGGACTTATATTCAACTCACCGGTTAGATGGAGTCAGAAAATCCTTCCAGTCGTCACTCCTCAAATGTTTACCCTTATACCAACATTCTCCCTCCATGGGAAAACCTATAGCTCGAGAAACAAATTCCTTTGATAATTCCAACACAATACCCCCTATCTGCGCTTTCACACCGTCAAACGAAGTCACGAATTCCTTGGAGACCATTTCATTAAAACTAGAGAACTTCTGTAGGAACCCTAGCCATCCTTCCCTTAAAACCATTTCACAGCATTCGGGAGTAGCGTCAAAGTACTCATCACCCATGAGCTCATATCTAGATACAGGGGCCATGATAACTATCACACAAACCTCAAATATCTTCAGAACCTTAACTGAAAAATGAAATAAGTCCATCCTCGACCGCGTAGGTTAATCAAAATTTCAACCAACTTCATTTCACTTTGATATTGTAAACACTCATACGCATTCATGGATGGCAAGGTTATGTTGCTCTTCGAATTGGTAAGGGTTATCGAAATTCACAAAAGGATCAAGGTGCAATAATGCCGCTCAAAGGAATGACAAAAGTATGATATTTGAACAAGACATTTGCCCCATGCGAAGCAACATATGGCAAAACGATATGGTTATGCAGAAAACAAAACTTTGATCGTATGATATTTTCAATATTAGCCGACATGTTCTCGTATCAACGTGATGCATTAGATATAGCCAAAGTTTCAAACCCTTAAGATATAAGTTTGTGGTTACCACCACATAATCCTTCACCACTTCATATCATGAACACCATGATTTTATAATGCATGATAATATCAATTCAATCAAAATCAAGGAAATTATTGTGATGAATTCAAAAATAATTTATGAATGTGGCAAAAACCAAAACTATCTTTTGGGGATCATGTTAATCACTTATGATCGAATCACTTACCTTTAGGCATCATAGAAAGAATTTTATCATCTCATAGGTCTTATCCCATTAAAAATACAATATTCTACAAATGAGGATAAGTATATAAATAAAATGAGCTTGTAATATTGATATGAGACCAGCTTTGATATCCATGATTGTCATAAGAAGATCAATTTGAATATAGGCAACTCATTAGACCAAACATAGAGATTAGAGAGACAACTTGATATATGATGCATTGGTCTATTAAGTCAATAGTTTGAGATAATCAATGTGATGGATTTGCTTGACTTTGGATTTGTAAAGATGACGAGTATGGTAAAGATTAGGATCTGCTAATTTTAGGATTGTGAAATTCACAAATGATCAACTAGAAAGACAAAACTAAGTCAAGCAATTTAATTGAAGTGAAGGTTGATGTTAATTCCCCTATACCAATCAAATTATCAACTTTATTGGAAGTACCTTCAGAATCAAAGATTCTGAAGGCACTCCTAAAATATAAATGGATGAGTGTCGATCAAGGTTGTGACATGCAGTATGGTTCCTTGTCATCAAAACTTATATAATGGCCAATTGGATTTTTTAGTGCTCAATTGCTCCGGAGGGTGTTGCTTGCCAACAGGACCACTATGCATGCTTAAGTGCGCACTAGTGTCATCATTGTGTCATCCTCAAGATCTCATACATAATCTTACATTCATTAGTATAATCTCAATACTATCAAAACATTATGATTCTAAATAATCTTAAACATGTATGGTCATGGTCATTTCATACACAGTTAATTTATCACAAGCGTTAGTATTCAAGGTTTCAGGGAGGACTTCTTTTACTCATGCATATTCTTATTTGACCATAGGACTCTTCTGGTTTGTCATATCATTATTCAAAGTAAGAATCATAATATGCATAAACCCATGATTACTCAAACTTATAACTTTATGAATAATCATTATCAATCATACAAAAGTATACTTATATGAGATCCTAACACAAGGTAGGATTCTAACTTGATATAGGAAAAAACATACTTGGATTATCATGTTAGCTAGTTATGTCTAACATACCCAAACAATGTCTTCTTTGTTCTCTTCAAGGATTTAGAGATCTTGTGCGAGTAACCTGCAGATCTCATAAGTTAAGCATTGTAGAATCAAATTATACATACCTCGTAAGTAGAGCTTCTATGTGATCAATGGCTATGGATGAGTCTTCGTCTTCATGTCACCATGGTCATATGTTCTTGATGTTGGAATATTCTCCCCATCATTTTTTAGTTTTGCATGCATGCATGTATCCAGTCATCATCATGGTGGACCTCCCAGCTCCTGGAGCTTCATTCTAGCTCTCCACGGCCTGTCTACAGCCCCCAGGGGGCCTCCTACCTACCAAAAGCGCCCTTCTTCATGCCAAGGTCACCCTTCTCAACTACCACATCCATTTAGGTGCCATTCTCACCTACCAGTTGGTTATCACTCAGTTCTTCCTTGATTTGAGGTTAGATTGACTCCCCCACTGACTGTTTCACTCTGATAGACCTCCAATAAGACTAGTTTGACCATTTTGACTCTAGTTAGCTCCTCATGTGCCCTTCACTCAATCTCCTTCATTCAGTTCATATCTACCTCACTCAGTTAGATTCCTCATGCGCCCTCCACTAAGCCTCCTTCATTCAGTTAGTGCCTACTTCACTCAGTTAGACTCAGCTCACTGACTGCAACATCTGATGACTGACACATTGACTGGATGATGACTCCACTATCATTCAAGCCACACTTTGAGTTAGGAATTCGAATTCCCTACTTGGCCTATTCGAATCCTATATTATGCATCTTATTGTTCTATTGTACTCATTCACTTACATTCTTATTCATTGTATAATACTGAGATTATATTCTATTCTACTGTGTTTATGAGTGATCATTGAGTGTCTCCTTCTCTTCTTCTTTGCAACATATTTGTGAGTTTGATTGTGAGTTACTACAGCTGTCAGATCATTGCATATTATTACATGGTATCAGAGCAGGAAGCAGCTATTCGAATTGCAGCAGTTGCAACATTTCTTTAAGAATCTATATTTCACTTGTGCACCAGAAGCCTATGAGTTTCCATAGTAAATCCTGGTGCTATTACTTGATTTCATTGAAGAAATCCATTGAGGTCTAGCTAGGTGTGAAGGAATTAGTCCATGTTCCAAGTGTCCTTAAGGTAGTGTTCAATCGAAGTGTAGCATTCTCCATCAACACATCTTTTATTGTTTTGTAGGTTCATTCACCCGTTCGGAATCTTCTTCAACTATTGAATTTCTCTATTCAGATGGATCTAAAGCTTACATCTTCCAACTATGTTGAGTGGAAAGCCAATATGGATCTCTTCATGAGATTCAAGAGCTTCACCCGAATACTCAACGAAATGATGGTAGAACCTCTCAGTGCAGTTGAAAAGTCCAAGTACTTGGATCGGCTTGATGAAGCAATTGGCCTCCTCCTTCTCTCAATTTTTGATGAACTACACTTTCATGTCATCAATCTTACATCTCCTAAAGAGGTGTGGGACAAGCTCGAATCTCTCTTTGGTCCAAAATATGATATGGTAGCACACAAATTGGAGAATGAGCTCATATGTTTGAGTCCTAGCAGCTTCGATTGTATCAATGCCTTTCTCACCAAGTTCAAATGCTTGATATCACAGTTGAAAAGGTATGAGATAGTGAAGGAAGATAAGCAACTTGTACTTACCATTCTCTCGAAGTTGGGGGAAAATTTCTCATTTTTTGTCTCTACTTTCTAGTCAGCTAGGTTGTCCATTTCAAAATGGAAGTTTCCCTCATTCGATGATTTCACACAATCTCTTACCCAAGAGGAAGAGAAGTTGATTTCAATGGGAATGATCATACCCAAATTGGATTCAACCCTTACTGTTGCAGAGAGAGCGAATGGTAAAGAAAGGAAAAGGATTTCTGATAAGAGATCGAATGGTACAAAGCCTATAGATAGTTCATACCAGTCAAGCAGGGCCTCAAAAAGGACTAAGCATTTTCAGAAAAGAAGATCCAAGTGCCCTTATTTCCAAAAAGGGTTTCATCCTGAGAGCTCTTGCATGCAGAAGACAGTGGATATGATGGCTCGGTTACTTGAGAAGAACAAACTTTCTGTACCAGCATGTGCAAGAAAGAAAGATCCTGGTACTGAATCTTCTGGATCCGAAAACAAAGAAGAATGTCATTCCCTCATGGCAAGTACATCAACAGAATCTTCTTTCATTATAGATTCAGGAAAAACAAGGCACATGTCCTCTTCTAGAGATCTCTTCTCTAGTTTCGAAAGATCTGGTGACCGTCCAGTCAGACTAAGTAATGATTCAGTAGTCACCTCTCAAGGGATTGGAAGAATCGATCTTGACTATGGTTACTTTTCTGATGTACTTTATGTTCCTTCTCTTACATCCAACTTACTTTCCGTATATCAAATGACTCACAGTGGATATCCCAAAAGAGTGATCTTCTCTCCAAATGAGGTAGAGATACAAAGCATGGTTTTAGGGGAAATCATTGCAAAAGGAGTTGCAAATCATACCTCAAAACTCTATGAGTTCTCCCACTTCTTACTGCTCTTTAAGTCATCTGCTCTCCATACTCATGAAAATAAAGAAAGCAGACTATGGCATGAAAGATTTGGACATCTCAAATACAAGTATTTACAAGACCTTCAAGCAGATAACATTGTTGAAGGTCTTCCAGATGATAAGTTTGCTCACGGGAACTGCAAATATTGCCTAAAGGAAAAGATTCCACAAAAGAAGATGAAGAAAAAGAAAGCTCCTGAAAAAGTGTGAATGCCAGATCCAGATCCACAAGAACCTGAAGATCTGGAAACTAATGATTCATCCTATATTGCTACAAGGGCCTACACAACTCCTATATCCACTGATATTGCACTCTCTCCCTCAAATCCTTTTTTAGCTGAGAGATGTTTTCTTATGGTAGGATCTGATCCAAAGACATACTTTGAAGCCTCCCAAGATCCAAGATGGGTAGCTACTATGGAAGAAGAGTATCAGTCTCTTCAAAGAAATAAGACTTGGGATCTTGTTTCTCTCCCACCTGGAAGGAAACTAGTTCAATGCAAGTGGATCTACAGAACAAAGATGGATTCAGATGGAGCCTCCCACAAGTACAAGGATAGATTGGTTACAAGAGGGTTTTCCCAAGTTCATGGGATTGACTATTCTGAGACATTCACTCCTGTTGCTAAAATGGATTCCATTCATCTGGTTCTTGCTCTTGCTGCATCCAAACACTGGGAAGTGCATCACATGGATGTCAAGAGTGCCTTTATCCATGGAGATATAGAGGAGGAGATCTACATGAAGCAACCCGAGGGTTATATTAATAATTCTTCACTTGTTTGCAGATTGAAGAAATCCTTGTACGACCTCAAGCAAGCTCCCCAATCTTGGTATGCCAAGATGGATTTCTTCTTGTTTTCATAAAACTTTCAGAGATGCAAATTAGATTCGAATGTATACATGAGACATGATGGTAACTCCTTACTTCTCATTGTCCTTTATGTTGATGATTTGTTGATTACAGGGAGCAGTTCTTATTGTATTAGATCTATCAAATCTTCCTTGCACAGATCCTTCTCCATGTCAGATCTAGGATTGTTGAAGCAATTTCTTGGTCTTGAAGTCACTTAGAGTGATTCAGGAATCAAAGTTGCTCAATCAAAATATGCTTCAGATTTGCTTGATAAGTTTCAAATGAGCAAATGAAAACTAGTTGCATTTCCTTTTCTCTCAGGATCAACCTTGAGTATGGGTCCTCTACACCTCTGGTAGATTGTTCTTTATATAGGAAATTGAGTGGTAGCCTTCTGTTTCTTACTCATATGAGGCCTGATCTATCCTATGCTATTAGTGTTGTCTCCAGATACATGCAGGAACCTCATGAGTTTCACTGGAAGGAAGCAAAGAGGATTTTGCACTATGTACAAGGTACCAAGACTCATGGTATTCACTACTCAGTTGGGTGTTCTTTAGATCTAGTTGGATATACTGATTCTGATTGAGCTGGAGATAGCTCAGATCAGAAGTCTACATCTGGTTTTGTTTTCATGATTGGATTTGGACCTATATGTTGGTCAATCAAAAAGAAGACAGCTTTGGCTCTTTCATCACCAGAGGTAGAGTACATAGGTGTTGTAAATGAAGCCACACAGTGCATTTGGCTGAGAGGCATCTTGTCAGAGTTCGAGATTCTATTCAGTACTCCACCTGCCATCTATTGTGACAATCAAAGTGCCATCAGGATCTCCAATGTCCAGTTCTGAGGCAGAGGACCAAACACATTGAGATACACATGCATTACATCAGAGGGTTGGTGCATGATAAGAACATTTCATTACTCTACCTACCGATGGAAGAGAAGATTGCAGATATCTTCACCAAGTCCTTCACGGTGAAGAGATTCACTTATATTAAATCACTTCTTGGGGTAAGAGATGATATTGACTGTACGGGGTGACCTTTGGTCCTAGTCACTAGGGTCCTATTGTTACTGCTTTAGTATTTCCTCATAGTATAGCTTGCGAGGGGGTGTTGGAATATTCTCCCCATCATTTTTTAGTTTTGCATGCATGCATCCAATCATCATCATGGTGGACCTCCCAGCTCCTGGAGCTTCATTCTAGCTCTCCACAGCCTATCTACAGCCCCCAGGGGGCCTCCTACCTACCAAAAGTGCACTTCTTCATGCCAAGTGTGCCCTTCTCACCTACCACATCCAGTTAGGTGCCATTCTCACCTACCAGACAGTTGTCACTTAGTTATTCCTTGATTTGAGGCTAGATTGACTCCCCCACTGACTGTTTCACTCTGATAGACCTCTAGTGAGACTAGTCTGTCCATTTTGACTCTAGTTAGCTCCTCATGCGCCCTTCACTAAGTATCCTTCATTCATTTAATGTATACCTCACTCAGTTAGACTCCTCATGCGCCCTCCAATGAGCCTCCTTCATTCAGTTAGTGCTTACTTCACTTAGTTAGACTCAGCTCATTGATGGCAACATCTGATGACTGACACATTGACTGGATGACGACTCCACTATCATTCAAGCCACACTCTGAGTTAGGAATTTGAATGCCCTACTTGGCCTATTCGAATCCTATATTATGCATCTTATTGTTCTATTGTACTCATTCACTTACATTCTTATTCATTGTATAATACTGAGATTATATTCTATTCTACTGTGTTTATGAGTGATCATTGAGTGTCTCCTTCTCTTCTTCTTTGCAACATATTTGTGAGTTTGATTGTGAGTTGCTACAGCTGTCAGATCATTGCATATTATTACACTTGATCTAAAACTTGATTTGTCTTTCTTGATGTACCTTTCATGTTAGCAGACAACATCATCCTCATACAACGCCACAGTGTATTAGTACAATCATAAGTGTCATAACCCTAATCAATGAATGTATTCTATCATTCACATGCATTCATATTTTTACTAGGGTGATAATATAAGTCTAAAATTAATCAAGATTGTACTAACCTCAATAATATGAAAGCAAACATATCATAAACTTAATCATGAACAGATTTCAAAACATACCTATATCTCCTCAAGTCATACCTGTCGGGATTGCTTGTAGTCTTCTTATGTAAGGCCTTAGCCTCCTCTCCATATGAAACTAGAACTTCTTCACTTATGTAAGTGTCCAATTCATTCTCTTCTAGGATTAACTCGATCCACTTTGATTTGTTGAAGCTGGATCTAGAGCTGGCTAGGGTTTGAGAGAGAAACCCTAAAAATCCAAACTTGGAATTTCACACTTCTTTCTAGACAGGGAGATGCAGATGACTAAGGCGAGCAAGCTGGTGTGCTGAGATTTTGAAAACTTCAAAAATTGACCCCTCAAAATTGACCTGCGAGTTTCGGATCTACAACTTCTGTCAAATTCTGGTTTTCTAGTTTTTCTAGTTTTCTAGTCAAAATCCCAAACCAGGGTTTGATAGAGCCCGGGGTTCTACCCAACCAAAAAATTTGATCTTGGACTCTAAATTTCGATTTTGATGAGGAGCATCCAGTCGTGGTCTCAGATTCCAAAAATTCCAACTTTTGCAGAAACCGTAATTTCCCGCAGCAGTGACAAAAGTGCTCCAGAATCCAATTCTGTTTTGACAAAAATATATTCCAGATTGTTTCTTATGTATCTCTGAAATTTTGGATCCTCGGGGTATGAAACTTTGTCATGTGGTAGAAGAACCTGCCATCTTTCCAACCCCATAGATCTGACCTCAAATGGATTCTCTATGAGAGAGATATGCTAAGTGTCGCAACATGACTTGTTTATAGGACGAAACGGAATATCAAACTTGTACGGCGTGCCACGTGTCACTGTTTCAAATTCGGACTCTAAAAATCGAACATGTGAAACTACAGTCTATTCCCTAACTGCCACCTTTTACGGAATTACATTTGGAGCTTCCTATCCTGAGATATGACCTTTGTTCCTAGGTCACCTGTTTAGGGATGCATTCTGGAAGAGGCAAAAACCCTAACTTGTAGGGATCATATCTCACAAAGTACAAGGAATATGAGGCTGATCTTTAGATACAAGGTACATGAACATTTCATATTTGGCATGTAAAAGTTTCATATACTGAACCTTTGCCAAAACTGATTTATAGAGAAAGTTCCACGATGACTAGTTTTTACTATATCAAGCCCTAGCTTCCAATTTGTCGCAAGTGCAACAAGTGTCGTAAATGCCATACAATGCCTTCCTTCAGGCTAGCTCTGATACCATGTTAGTTTTTCAGAATTTAATTCAATCTAATCTAGGATATTAACTAAGAGAACAACACATACAGCATATCAAACACAAGAGACAAGAGACAAAGCATTTCACCAGGGAAAACCAAGAAGGTGAAAAACTCCGCAACTTCCTCAGAGATAGAATGAGCACCAATACAAAGATCAAACCCAAAAACAAGAGATAGTATCCTAGAAGCAACTCCTCCTCCACTTGTACACACTCCTCCTCTCTCTCACTAATGCGAAGTGAGTGAGTGTGTGAATGAATAGAATGACAGTCACACTCTATATTTATACAATGACTTGACTTGCCTTTAATTCTAACTGGGCCAACCTCCCTTAGGAGAGTCTAATAACCCATTACCACTTGTCACTGGGCCGACCCCACTAGGGTGGTCTAATAACCCTTTAACCCATACTGGTTCGACCCCTCTAAGGTGGTCTAACAACCCATCAAATATAATTTACGACACTTACAATAATACTTGTGACACTTGCAAATACAAATGACGACACTTGCAATCGGAAGAATAATACATCTCCGTCGGGGATACAATAAAATACAAATGTAATATACAAGTGAATATCTTCCAAAGTTACAAATACATCAACATCATGTTTATGCATTTTCTATTTTGATTATTGTGGATGGTTTAGCTAGGAAGGCCTTTGAGACCATAGAAGTATACATTCATAGGCTTTGAGTTGTATGCTTTTGGTATACGTTTAAAAGAATAAGAAGTAGTATGCATGGTAAGTTATACAAAGTACTCTTCATACTTTTATATTAACCATATCTTCTAGATTTAATCCACTTTGTCTTGCAAGTGTATGGATGTTTGATGCAGGATCTCTCGGGATGATTTGGAAGCGAACCTAAGTTGGCTTCTCTCCTCTCCAACAAGTGGTCATGATCTAATATTGTTTTGCAAATCTATACAAATCTTCAGTGTCTTCAAACTTGGGATTGGTTCCCTTCTTCACCTCTTCAAACTTAAAATCAAACTTTTTCCCTTTCTATTGGTTACCAAAGCGAATCATCTACTTCAAAAGGCTCTTTCTTTCATGCATTCGCTCCTCAAGTGCAAATAGGTAGTTAAGCTTCGAGTTTCATCATCTAGCCTTTTCGCTCTTGTGCATGCAATAGGTAGTTAAGCTTCAAGTCTCATCATTTAGGCCTATTCGCTCTTGTTTTAACCTAGTAGGTTGCAAGCTTAATGTTTTATCCATCTTTCACCTATTCACTTGTATTAAGTGCATTCGCTCATCTTGAGTTGCATTCTCTCATCTAGAGTTGGATCTGTTTGTTTAAGTATTTTTATACCATTGATCCTTTCGCTCATCTTCCTTAAGTAGTTCAAAGTTTTCAAGTTTCATTCTTTGTTGATCTACTTGACTAGATCTTAATTCCTAAAGTGTCATCTTTTCTAGATCTAGTTTTTGTTTATTTGTTTTTATACTAACAAATACTAATCCATTAATTAGCCTTTTGTTCAAATCTCTTAGCTACAGGAAAGAAAGAAGGCCAAGAAAAATTCCCAAAGGCTAAAGCGAAAACAAGAAGAGCAAAGCAAACCTAAAGGGCACAAAAAATTCTATATTCCCCCTTCTTCATTCCCATTTCTATCTATGTTCCTTCAAGAGGATTAACACCATTTCATTTGTAAAGCATAAATAAAGAGCAAGTGGGATTACAACTCACACACCCTTCTTCCCCCATTTGAGGGAAGCCTGTATCGTCCTTTGAGTTCTTTTCATTTGATTTATACCTGCACAAGTTAAATAGTTGTTAGTTTAGATTAGTTTCAATACTTTTCAGTGCTTTAGCCTTTGTTTAGTTAAACCTTTTATTTTATTGCTTTGATATAAAATTGCTAAAAGGAACCCAAATTCTCTCGAATCTCACTACAAAGTGGATCAATAGCACTCTCTATCGGAGAGTCTTAGTTTTGTTTAGTTGCTTAGATTTACTTTTTATTTGATATAAATTGTTTAAAAAGAATAAAAAGTCTCTTGAATCTCATTGCAAAGTGGATCAAAAGCACTCTCTTTCAGAGAACTTTTTTTCATTAAGTTGTTTTAGATTCAGTTTTATTTCAAAATCTCTTGAATCTCGCCATAAGGCGGACCAAGAGTGCTCTCTGTCGGAGAGTCTATGGCTCTTATGTTCATCACCTAATAAATAAAATTGGAACGAACCTATTTACTACACTGTGTATTCTCTACCGATCAACAGTCCTTCAGAGCTATGGGATACCCAGAAACATTTGTAGCTTATTTAATTTCCTCACATTTAATCCAAATTCAACCTAATAAAATAAACTCCCAATAAAACCAACGAAAATCCAACGTTGATCGCTACAATCAAAAGCGGGAAAATGCTTCCTGGGGAGGCGGGAACCACTGGGAAGAGACCTCAGAGCACCAGTTAGACTACATCCTTGTTGGTGTAGTGTTGAACACTGCTCTTGAGACTCCGTTCCGGCCCACATGTCTTTGTACGGAGCCACCTAGACTGTATTCCGGACATATCTCCTGTACCAAAAGGTATGTCTTGGAGATCTCCTTTTTCCCACAATAATCCACCTCACTTTCAAAATTTACAATAAAATTTACCAAGATACATTTGCAAAACATCTCCAAGCACTCCAAGCATTACAAAGATAGTTACTCCATTGGAACTCGTCATTCAACAACTACAATTGTTCAATCTTTTTATTTGCTTATTATCCATCTTGAAATTGTTGTCATTTATTTTATCATATCATGTTGTGGATGCTTCTTTAAATTTATAATTTATCATCATATATTGTGGATGTGTTTTATCTTGCAAATATATACTTGGATATAATTTTGTTGCAAATTAACTAAAAACTCCTAAAAAACACCCATCCCAATCCATAAAAACACTCAAAAACACTTAAGAGCCTTAGTAACTCTTTATAGGGTCTACCCCCCTTGGCTTCGTTAGGAGTTTGCCTAAACAGAGGAATCGGGATCAGGTGACATCACCTGACTCTTTGCTTGCCCCCAAGGCCACACATTCCCCAAAGCAGGTTCGAAATATTTCTGCTGTTGTGTGCACATCGGCGAGCAACATATTTGGCGTCGTTGTAGGGGACAAATGTTTTGCTCCTAGACAACTTTACCTTAGTTTTTTCTTAGTTTTCTACCTTAATCGTTTTGATAGATTTTTAGTCTAAATAACTCTTTAAAATTAGACTTGATCCATCTGGCGACTCCACTATCTTTAAACTTACCAAGGTATTCAAAAAGAAGGAACTCTGTAGGGTTGTTTGATTTCATCCCTGAACCTGAAAAGGTTTATCGAAAGAGATTAAATAGGTTATCTTCTCGTAGGATCCTTGAGAATTTAGGATCTGAGTCTGTTTCTAACATCCATTGTTTTTTCATAGAAAATAATAATTGTTTATCTGACATAATGGGATAATTTTTTAGTCCCCATAACATTACTCAGATAACAGGTCAACCACATGATTTTCTAGACAAAGCTATCGACAAACTTCCTAATTGATGAGCATAGTTGTCACTGATGACAACACATTAATGAAAAAGGTTAAGTTGATCACATGACACAAAAGACAAAGGACATGGCTTGGTGGTGACTTGGAAAACATAACAAGGATGACAAAGAAGAGTGATAGAGGTTGACAATGATTGGTGAGATCACAAGCAAATATGATGATATGGCTGCAAAGACATGACATGGCAAAGATGACTTGGTGATATGGCCTAATGAAAAGGTTAATAGGAAGAAAAAGACATGGCAAAAGACAAAGGACAAGGAGAACTTCCAAGTGTTGACATGGAAGACAAAGGCAAGATGGACAAAGGACATAGGAAAAGGACAAGCATTGATGACAAGGCACATTTGAAGGCATGACAAGCATTGGTGACATGGAAAGCTTGAGGAAATGACAAGCAAGCATGACATGGTAAGAGACTTGACATGGCAAGGAAAATAAAGAACAATAAAATGACAAGTGGAAAGCAAGGATGACAAGGATTGCAGGCATGACAAGCCCTTGCTGCGGGCATTTTCAAGAAGTGTTGCGGGAATCTGAAAGGCCCACTACAGGAAATTTATCAAGCAACTGCGAGCATTTTTTGTATCCCTGTGGGAATTTCCAGCAGACCTTGGAGGGAATTTTTTTATGGCCCTTGCAGGCATAAATGTTAGGCCCTTGAAGAGTCGTTTGCAGGCATTTGAAACATCCTTTGCAGGAATATTCTACATGCACCTATGGGCATGTGGGAAGGAGCCCGTGCGGGCATCCTTTGAGTAGCCTTGCGGGCATTTTGATGAGGTGTTGCGGGAATATGAAGAAGCCCTCGCGGGCATTCTTAAAGCCCTCCATGCAGGAATTTTAAAGGCCCCCTTGTGGGCATATTTCGAGGCATGTGTGGACATGAGAAATGAGCCCCTATAGGAATCTTCAAGGCCTCTTGCAAGCATTTTATCAAGGCTTTGTGGCCATTTCCTTGTGTCCCTACGGGCATTTTTTAAGCAGCTTGTGCGCATCTTTTATGAAGAGTTGTGACCATTTTAGAGGCCCCTTACGGGCATTCTAGAGGACAGCGTGCGGGCATAAATGAGGCTTATGTGAGCATATTTATGAGAGCTAAAAGGGAAAGTAAAAGGAGCCCTTGCGGGCATATTTGAAGGGCTTCCTGTGATGTGGATAATGTGGAAATAATAAATATTATTAAATGATAAAATAAAATAATGTCGGCCTCCAGAAGTTATGGAAAGGAAAAGCATAAATAAGTGACAAAGTTTTATTTTGAAGAAAGCGAATGAAGTGGAGTATTCAGAGGAATGGAGTAGCTCTGATTTTAGGTGTTTCTTTTAGGAAGCAACAGAGCAGCAAAGGAAGCCAAAGATGAAGGTTGACTTGATAGAGATAGCTTGATATTCTAGGGCAGCAGGTTGATGAGGACATGGACAGAAGAATGAATATGACTATGGACAAGCTTATATGAGACAGTTTTGATGATAATCTAGGGCAACAGAAATGGCAGTTTGATGACAGGTGGTGGATATATTTGTGAGCAATCAAATGATATGTTTATGGACATAATGAATATGAATACATGAAGAATGAGGATGATGTAATTTTGGACAAGATTATGATGATGTGCTTGTTTAATTAGCAGCCGATTATTAATTGGATGATGACAGTGATGACATTTAACATGACTACATTGACAAGGGTAAGTTAATGAGATATGCAAAGAGTTTTGTATGCAATACAAGTTCGGCCTTGTACCCTTTTTTCTTAGTTGGATCAGAGAAAAAGACCAAGCTGAGTCTTGGAATAGGAGTTGGTGCTTCTGATTCAGTTGTAGATGATAATTCCTAACGGTTGTAGCCAATTGAACCAAATATAAAAATATTATAAAGCTTATATCTTGTGTCTATATTGGTGTGAATTGTTGTGATGAATGCCATGTTTAATGAGTAGCTTTGTATAGCTTAGTATAAATGATGATCTCTATCTACATGTTAAAGTGGAAATGTAAATGATATATGTTAGGGTTAGAAGAAGTTGAAAAATTGGAATTAAGTGCAAGCTCACTGATTCATCCCCCCCTCTGAGTGAGCCATTGTGTCCAACATTTGGTATCAAAGCCAACCTTCATCATGTCAAGCCTAGAAAGCTTGAATGGATCCATGGACACAAGATGGAAGGACCAACAGATTTCAATCATGAAGTTCCAGTTTTAGAAATATCAGATTATTTTGGTTGGAGAAGTAGAATGAAAGATTACTTGAAGAAATTCAATATTTGAGAAATTGTGGTTAACCCACCTATCCAGACCAACAAGAAGATAAAGACAGCAGTTGAGAAATATAATAGTATTGCCTTGAAGTTTCTAATGGATGGACTCCCAAGCCCTATCAGAGAAAGGATAAAAAAATACACCTATGCCAAAGATCGATGGTTCAAGCTTGAAGAAGAATACCAAAGGAGGAGTCAAGACAAAGAAAAGGAAACAAAATTCAAGGATGAGAAGCAAGAAGAAAAGTAGGTACAAGCTTCAGATACAAGTGAAGGTAAGAACTCTTCAGTTGATGATAATTCTGAATGTGATGATATTGAAATTCCATTTACAGAAGATGAAGAAGAAGATTTGTTAAAAGTTAATAATGCATTTGCATGCATCCTATTGGATTTTGATCCCAAATTCAATCCAAGGCTTAAGAAGAATATTTTGGGGTCATTTGAAAATTACAAAAAGGAGACAAAGGCATTGCTCATGAGATTGAAAATCAAGAATAGAGTTTTACAAGATGAGCTAGAAGATCAAAATGATGAAGTTAGAAGATTGAAGACTGAATTAGAAAAAGGACAAGAAGAGATGTGTAAAAACCCTAAAGAGATTGAAGAGAAAAGAATGGAAAACATTAATTTGAAGACTCAGTTAGAGGAAGACAAAAGAATAAAAGAAATCATGAAGCTTTAGCTAGAAGAAAAAGAGAAGACAAATCAGAAGCTTGAGATGGAAATTGTTGATCTCAGAAAGAAAACTAAAAAATAAAAAGCTCATGTGAAGTTCAATGAAAGTTCAGTTATCTTGGATGAAATACTAAAGTGTCAAAGGTCTCCATTTGACACATCTAGTCTTGAGTACAAGAAGGAAGAAGAAAAATATGACACTTGGTCTCCCAAGACTCCAGAAGCAGGTCCATCTTCATCCAAAGCTACTCCTCATGCACCTGCACATGACAATGAAGACATTGGAAGTTCAACAATGCATCAAGGAGCTAATTCTATTCCTCAGAGCACACTTATTAGAAAAGAGACAACTCCAAGATGGAACCAAAGTCCCAGGTATGAAAATGGATTTAATGGTTATTGGTTTTCTTGTTCTAACTTCGGTCACAAGGCTATGGATTGTAGAAGAAGTGGTGGAGGTCCCAATGACAAAGTGAGATGTTGGACATGTAACCAAGATGGACATATTGCTACCACCTTTCATACATTGAGATGCTACACCTATAGTGGGTTTGGTCACAAATCCCAAGAATGTGCAAGTCAAAGAAGTCAACCAATGAGGAGTCCTTCATACACATCAGCAAGAAGAACCAATGAACCGTGGAAGAACACCATTGAAGAAATATTTGAAGGTCAGAAGACAAAAGTTTGCAGTCAAGTATATTCTCGGGTATGGATGAATGAAGTTGATCAAAGAAGTGTTGGAAGTTCCAACATCACAGTTAGGTGCTGGACATGCAATCATGTTGGTCACATTGCTGGGTATTGTCGTACTATGAGATGTTATGGTTGCAATGAATTTGGGCACAAAGCTCAAGGCTGCTGGAATACATGGAAACAATCCATGAGAAGTTTCTCATACAGCTCAACAAGGAAAGGCAATAGAGATGAAGGAACACATGCTAAAAATACAAATGACACAAAGCAAGTATGGATGAATAAGACCGAGCAGTTGCATATAGGAGAGATTGATCAGAACAGGGGTGATAGCTTCCATATGGAAATCCAAACTTGAACTATTTCAAAGACTTTAAGTACACATTGAGTTCATTATTGGAGGATGAACTCAAATGGTAGTTGATGACTACTCCAACAGGTCCTAGGATCAAACTCAGCGAATGATTTCATGAAGTTTTTAAAGATACAATTTTTTTGGGGTATTATGAAGCTTTTGATGGATAATTGGCCCTTTGTCATAAATGTCAAAGGGGGAGAGAAATTAGGTTGCCATCAATGAAAAAGGGGGATATTGATGAGCATAGTTGTCATTGATGACAACACATTAATGACAAAGGTTAAGTTGATGACATGGCACAAAAGACAAAGGACATGGGTTGGTGATGACTAGGAAAACATAACAAGCATGACAAAGAAGAGTGACAGAGGTTGACAATGATTGGTGATATCACAAGCAAATATGATGATATGGAAAATACATGACATGGAAAAGATGACTTGGTGATATGGCCTAATGACAAGGTTAATAGGAAGACAAAGACATGGCAAAATACAAAGGACAAGGAGAACTGACAAGTGTTGACATGGAAGACAAAGGAAATATGGACAAAGGACATAGGACAAGGAGAAGCATTAATGACAAGGCGCATTTGAAGGCATGACAAACATTTATGGCTTAAGGACATGGAAATCTTGAGGAAATGACAAGCAAGCATGACATGGTAAGAGACTTGACATGGAAAGGACAATAATGAAAAAGACAATGACAAGTGGCAAGCAAGGATGAAAAGGATTGCGGGCATGACAAGCCCTTGCTGAGGGCATTTGAAAGGCCCACTGCGGGCATTTTATCAAGCAGCTGCGGGCATTTTATGAATCCCTGCAGTCATTTCAAGCAGACCTTGGCGGGCATTTTTTGATGGCCCTTGTGGGCATTTGAAGTAGCCCTTGTGGGCATAAATGTTAGGCCCTTTAAGTGGCCCTTGCAGGAATTTGAAACAGCCCTTTCGGGCATATTCTACATGCACCTGCAGGCATGTGGGAAGGAGTCCTTGCAGGAATCCTTTGAGTAGCCTTGCGGGCATTTTGATGAGGTGCTGTAGGCATATGAAGAAGCCCTTGTGGGCATTCTTAAATCCCCCCTGCGGGCATTTTAAAGGCCCCCCTGCGGGCATTTTAAAGGCCCCCCTGCAGGCATATTTGGAGGCATGTATGGACATCAGAAAGGAGCCCCTGCGGGCATCTTCAAGGCCTCTTGCGGGCATTTTATCAGGGACTTGCGGGAATTTCCTTGTGTCCCTGCGGGCATTTTTTAAGCAGCCTGCAGGCATCTTTTATGAAGAGTTGCGGTCATTTTAGAGGCCCCTTGCGACATTCTGGAGGACAACCCGTGGGCATAAATGAGGCTTATTTAGGCATATTGATGAGTACTAAAAGGGAAAGTAAAAGGAGCCCTTGCGGGCATATTTGAAGGGTTGCATGTGACGTGGAAAAATGGTTAAAAGTATAATTTTTTTTTTTATGAGGATAATGTGGAAATAATAAATATTATTAAATGATAAAATAAAATAATGTCGGCCTCCAGAAGTTATGGAAAGGAAAACTATAAATAAGTGACAAAGTTTTATTTTGAAGAAAGCGAATGAAGTGGAGTATTCAAAGGAATGGAGTAGCTCTGATTTCGAGTGTTTCTTTTAGGCAACAGCAGAGAAGCAAAGGCAGTCGAAGATGAAGGTTGACTTGATAGAGACAGCTTGATATTATTGGGTAGCAGGTTGATGAGGACATGGAAAACAGAATGAAGATGACTATGGTCAAGCTTATATGAGACAGTTTTGATGATAATCTAGGGCAACATAAATGGTAGTTTGATGACAGGTTGTGGATATATTTGTTAGCATTCAAATGATATTTTTATGGACAAAATGAATATGAATACATGCAGAATGAGGATGATGTAATTGTGGACGGGATTATAATGATGTGCTTGTTTAATTAGCAACAGATTATTAACTGGATGATGACAGTGATGACATGTAACATGGTTGCATTGACAAGGGCAAGTTAATGAGATATGTAAATATTTTTGTCTGCAACACAAGCTGGGCCTTATACCATTTTTTCTTAGTTGGATCTGAGAAAAAGACCAAGCTGAGTCTTGGAATATGAGTTGGTGCGTCTGATTCAGTTGTAGCTGATAATGCCTAACGGTTGTAGCCGATTGAACCAAATATAAAAAATATTACAAAGCTTATATCTTGTGTCTTTATTAGTGTGAATTGTTTTGATGAATGACATGTTTAATGAGTAGCTTTGTATAGCTTAGTATAAATGATGATCTATGTCTACATGTTAAAGTGGAAATGTAAATGATATATGTTAGGGTTAGAAGAAGTTGAAAAATTGGAATTAAGTGCAAGCTCACTGATTCACCCCCCCTCTCAATGAGCCATTGTGTCCAACATTTGGTATCATAGCCGACCTTCATCACAAGCCTAGCAAGCTTGAAGGGATCCGTGGACACAAGATGGAAGGACCAACATATTTCAATCATGAAGTTGCAGTTTTAGAAATATCATATTATTTTGGCTGGAGAAGTAGAATGAAAGATTACTTGAAGAAATTCGATATTTGGGAAATTGTGGTTAACCCACCTATCCATCCCAGTAAGAAGAGAAAGACAGCAGCTGAGAAATACAATAGTATTGCCTTGAAGTTTCTAATGGATGGACTCCCAAGCCCTATCAAAGAAAGGATAAAAGAATACACCTCTGTCAAATATCTATGGTTCAAGCTTGAAGAAGAATACGAAAGGAGGAGTCAATACAAAGAAAAGGAAACAGAAGTCAAGGATGAGAAGCAAGAAGAAAAGCAGGTACAAGCTTCAGATACAAGTGAAGGTAATGACTCTTTAGTTGATGATAATTTGAATGTGATGATATTGAAATTCCACTTACAGAAGATGAAGAAGAAGATTTGTTAAAAGTTAATAATGCATTTGCATGCACTCCATTGGATGTTGATCTCAAATTCAATCCAAGGATTAAGAAGAAGATTTTCGGGTCATTTGAAAAGTACAAAAAGGAGACAAAGGTATTGCTCATGATATTGAAACTCAAGGATAGAGTTTTACAAGATGAGCTAGAAGATCAAAATGATAAAGTAAGAAGATTGAAGAATGAATTAGAAAAAGAACAAGAAGAGATGTGTAAAACCCCTAAAGAGCTTGAAGAGACAAGAAGGGAAAACATTAATTTGAAGACTTGGTTAGAGGAAGCCAAAAGAATAAAAGAAATCATGAAGCTTCAGCTAGAAGTAAAAGAGAAGACAAATGAGAAGCTTGAGATGGAAATTGTTGATCTCAGAAAGAAAATTGAAAAATCAAAAGCTCATGTGAAATTCAATGAAATTTCAATTATCTTGGATGAAATACTAAAGTTTCAAAGGTCTCCATTTGACACATCTGGTCTTGGGTACAAGAAGGAAGAAGAAAAATATGACACTGGGTCTCCCAAGACTCCAGAAGCAGGTCCATCTTCATTCAAAGCTACTCCTCATGCACCCACACATGACAACGAAGACATTGGAAGTTCAAGAATGCATCAAGGAGCTAATTCTATTCCTCAAAGAAAACTTATCAGAAAAGAGACAACTCCAAGATGGAGCCAAAGTCCCAGGTATGAAAATGGATTTAATGGTTATTGTTTTTCTTGTTCTAACTTCAGTCACAAGGCTATGGATTGTAGAAGAAGTGGTGGAGGTCCCAATGACAAAGTGAGATGCTGGACATGTAACCAAGATGGACATATTGCTATCACTTGTCATACATTGATATTCTACAGATGTAGTGGGTTTGGTCACAAATCCCAAGAATGTGCAAGTCAAAGAAGTCAACCAAGGAGGAGTCCTTCATACACATCAGCAAGAAGAACCAATGAACCGTGGAAGAAGACCAATGAAGAAATATTTGAAGGTCAGAATACAAGTTTGCAGTCAAGGATATTCTCAGGTATGGATAAATGAATTTTATCAAAGAAGTGTTGGAATTTCCAACAACACGGTTAGGTGTTGGACATGCAATCATGTTGGTCACATTGATGCATATTGTCGTACTATGAGATGTTATGGTTGCAATGAATTTGGGCACAAAGCTCAAGACTATAGGAATACATGGAAACAATCCATGAGAATTTTCTCATACAGCTCAGCAAAGAAATCCAATAAAGATGAAGGAACAAATGCTGAAAAGACAAATTTCAAGAAGCAAGTATGGATGAAGAAGACCATGCAGTTGCATATAGGAGAGATTGATCAGAACATGGGTGATGGCTGCCATATGGAAAGCCAAACTTGAAGTCTTTCAAAGTCTTTAAGTACACATTGATTTAATTATTGGAGGATGAACTCAAATGATAGTTGATGACTACTCCAACAGGTCCTAGGATCGGGTTTGCAAAAAGACAACCAATGTAAGGTAGGGATGAAATTTGTAAAGAATAAGGAGCATGCTTGAAGGAGTACAAATGAAGAGAATATTATTCAGCCTGATTTGAAAAGAAGTTTGATGATGACAATCTGAGTGATGATATGATAGGGGGAATATGGTTAGCAAATAAAGTGAATCAACAAATTGATGTGTGGAAAATTGATACATGCTTACCTTTTATGAAGTTACTAAATGATCATTGAGCATGACTCTCTCTAACTTTGGATATGATTACAAGCATCTGATTGTATGTGTTATATTGGGATTTCCATACAACAATTGGCTAGTGCCCAAAAGGAGACCTGAGAATTGAAAATTGGAATTAAGTATTTGAAGTTGTAAGTCTTGTGAAGTTGATGAGTTAGTGAAAGATTGAAGACTGGAGAAGGAATATTTGAAGTATGGTAAGGAAGCCTCAGTGAAGCAATGTATTGGATATATTGAATTATAATCTCAACAGTCTATATGAAAGGGGTAGTAAATGTTTCAGTAAATCACACCGGTCTACATGAAAAAGGGAACAAAATTTTGAGTAAAAGCTGCAACAATTTGATAGGGGGAGCTTCTTTGAAGCAATCACAACAGCGTACCTAATAGGGGGAGCAGGAAAACCCTAGAAGATCAAACTCAACAAATCAAGAAGTCTACATGAAAGGGGGAGTATATATATATACTTATGAAAAATTTGAAGATGGCAAGTGATGGAAGATCAAACTCAGCAAATGATTTCATGAAGTTTTTAAAGATACAATTTTTTTTGGGTATTGTGAAGCTTTTGATGGCTAATTGGCCCTTTGTCATTAATTTCAAAGGGGGAGAGAAATTAGGTTGCCATCAATGACAAAGGGGTATATTGACGAGCATAGTTGTCATTGATGACAACACATTAATGACAAAGGTTAAGTTGATGACATGGCACGAAAGACAAAGATCATGGCTTGGTGATGACTTGGAAAACATAAAAAGCATGACAAAGAAGAGTGACAGAGGTTGACAATGATTGGTGAGATCACAAGCAAATATAATGATATGGAAAATACATGACATGGAAAAGATGACTTGGTGATGTGGCCTAATGACAAGGTTAATAGGAAGACAGAAACATGGCAAAAGACAAAGGAAAAGGAGAACTGACAAGTGTTGACATGGAAGACAAAGGAAAGATGGACAAAGGACATAGGACAAGGACAAGCATTGATGACAAGGCACATTTGAATGCATGCCAAGCATTGGTGACATGGCAAGCATTTATGGCTTGAGGACATGGAAATATTGAGGAAATGACATGCAAGCATGACATGGTAAGAGACTTGACATGGCAAGGACAACAAATAACAAGACAATGACAAGTGGAAAGCAAGGATGACAAGGCTTGAGGGAATGACAAGATGGACAAGCCCTTGCTGCGGGAATTTTCAAAAAGTTCGATGAGCATTTGAAAGGTCCACTACGGGAATTTTATCATGCAATTGCAGGCATTTTATGTATCCCTGCAGACTTTTCAAGCAGACCTTGGTTGGCATTGGTTCTTGCAGGCATTTGAATTAGCCCTTCCAGGAATATGTTAGGCCCTTGAAGAGGCCCTTGCAGGCATATTCTACATGCACCTGCAGGCATGTGGGAAGGATCCCTTGCGGGCATTTTGATGAGGTGTTGCAGGCATATGAAGAATCCCTTTTAGGCATTCTTAAAACCCCCCTGCGGGCATTTTAAAGGCCCCCCTGTGGGCATATTTGGAGGCATGTGTGGAAATGATAAAGGAGTCCCTGCAGGCATATTCAAGGCCTCTTGCGGGCATTTTATCAGGGTCTTGCGGGAATTTCCTTGTGTCTCCATGGGCATTTTTTAAGCAGCCTCCTGGCATCTTTTATGAAGAGTTGCGGGTATTTTAGAGGCCCCTTGCGGGAAAACTGTAGGACATCCTGCAAGGATAAGTGAGGCTTATGCCGAAATATTTATGAGAGATAAAAGGGCAAGTAAAAGGATCCCTTGCGAGCATCATATAAGAGCCCTTGCAAGCATATTTGAAGGGATGCTTGTGATGTGGAAAAATGGTTAAAAGTATAAATATATATTTTTGATGAGGATAATGTGGAAATAATAAATATTATTAAATGATAAAATAAAATAATGTCAGCCTCCAGAAGTTATGGAAAGGAAAAGTATAAATAAGTGACAGTTTTATTTTGAAGAAAGCGAATGAAATGGAGCATTCGGGGGAATGGATTAGCTCTTATTTTGAGTGTTTCTTTTAGGCAACAGCAGAGCAGCAAAGGCAGTCGAAGATGAAGGTTGACTTGATAGAGACAACTTGATATTCTAGGGAAGCGGGTTGATGAGGACATGGACAACAGAATGAAGATGATTATGGACAAGTTTATATGAGACAGTTTTGATGATAATCTAGGGCAACAAAAATGGTATTTTGATGATAGGTTGTGGATATATTTGTGAGCAGTCAACTGATATGTTTATGGACAGAATGAATATGAATACAGGCAAAATGAGGATGATGTAATTGTGGATAGGATTATGATGATGTTCTTGTTTAATTAACAACATATTATTAACTGGATGATGACAGTGATGACATGTAACATGACTGCATTGACAAGGGAAAGTTAATGAAATATGTAAAGAGTTTTGTATGCAAGACAAGCTGGGCCTTGAACCATTTTTTCTCAATTGGGTCTGAGAAAAAGACCAATTGAGTCTTGGAATAGGATTTGGTGCTTCTGATTCAGTTGTAGCTGATAATGCCTAACAGTTGTAGCCAATTGAACCAAATATAAAAATATTACAAAGCTTATATCTTGTGTCTCTATTGGTGTGAATTGTTGTGATGGATGACATGTTTAATGAGTAGCTTTGTATAACTTAGTATAAATGATTATCTATGTATACATGTTAAAGTGGAAATGTAAATGATATGTTTTAGGGTTAGAAGAAGTTGAAAAATTGGAATTAAGTACAAGCTCATTGATTCACCCCCCTCTCAGTGAGCCATTGTGTCCAACACTAACTTCATTGGCACTTATGCCATTTCCACAAGTCATCATCTAAAGAACTTTTTCAAATGTATCAATAGTTGGGTCAAGGATCCAGCAAACAAACATGAATATGTCTATATGAAGCTTTTTTCCCTATCTTTAGAAGGATATGTCGGTGATTGGTTCATCAAACTACCCGATAACTCTTTTGCAACTTTAGCAAATTTCAATACAACCTTCACAACAAATTTGGGGAAAATAAAGAACCACGTATCAACTAGCTTCCTTAAACAATATCAAGAGAATTGAAAATGAAGCTATGGATGAGTTTAACAAGAATTTCACGGACTTAATAAACAACATACATACAGACTTCAAGCCTCCTACGCAGTCAACTTTGGTTTATTACATTGATGCACTAAGTGGTGAAATGCAATATCAGCTTAGAGACAGAGAGCCCACCGCCCTTTTGATGGCCCAAGATATGGCTGTTAAAATTGACAGAAACATGCAATCATCTTGCAAGTCCAACATTCCTGGCTATTCAAGGGCCTTGACTCCCATGAAGCAAAATGAACCTAAGGAAAAGGCTTCCTTTTCCCAGCAAGATATTCATGATAGAAAGATATTAAAGATAAATGGAAAAATGGAAAACATGGAAATGAAATATATTTCTCAATTAAAATAAATGCAGAATAGGTTCATATCCATGGAAAGAGCTCAGACCCAACCCATTCAGAGAAATTACCCTCCAAAGACAAATTTGCCAAAGAAGGGTCCTAACCATGAAAAGAGGCTTCCCAACCAGTTGGAAGCTGCTAATATGGTTGATAACTATACACCCTTCTATAGGGCACGTAAATACTTCCATGAGGAATCCACTTGTTACTTTGCATTCTATGTTCAAGAACATGGGTTTCCGGAGGGTAGTAGCAATGAGCAGGTTTCAAGTGAGCCTGATTTTGTCAATACAGTAGGTGATATCCACGATATTCCTAGGGAAATTTGGAAGCAATCTAGGCAGTATAGTCAAGAAATAGATAACTTGACCAAAACCTATGGAGAAAGGCCTTCTCATGAGCAGATCCATGACATGCAAAAGTTCAAAGGTGTCACCCACCAGAGAAAGGGAAATGTTGGTCCCAACATGCAGTATCCTCCCAAGTTAATAATTCCTAATGAGTCTAATGAGTTAAATTTTGATTGGGGTAACTGGTTTAAAACTGCTAAAATACCTATACATGTTACTGAACTATAAAAAATTCATGAGCAAAGAGATTAATTTTTGAAAGTCCTAAATCCTCCTACCCCTAAACAGGTCACTTTTTCAGAAACGGTAAAACAACCTTCCACAAGCATTAACATTGTCTCAGAAGACCCCTTAGTAATTCTACATACCAAGGACCCAAGAAGAGAAGATCATACCGCTTTTTACGTATCATTAATGATAGGTGATCATATTCTACATAAATGTATGTTAGATTCAGGGTCTTCTTCCAACATTATGACTAAAAAGGTTATGCATCAACTCAACCTTAGAAAAACTAGACCATATCAAAATGTTTGTGCCATGGATTCTAGACAGGTTGATGTGGTTGGAATTATTGAAAATCAATCAGTAAGGTTAGACAAATATCTGGATATCCATGTAACTATGGACATCCTTGTCATAAATGTCCCTGATAAGTGGGGGATGTTGCTTTCCAGAAAGTGGGCTGCTACTTTAGGAGGATGGATCCAAATGGATTGGTCTTATGCCAATGTACCGGCATCAGAGGACTCATTAGTGAAATTGCATAATGAAAAATAAAAGAAATATCATGTGGAAAATCCCAAGAAATCCTTAAATCAATATGTTTATAATACTAATGATCTTGGGAGTTATGTAATTAACTCTACCTTTCTAGCCCTTATTAAGGAAAAGATTAAAAATGAAAGGGTAGATGAAATATGGAAAATTAACTTTGATGGTGCTCATTCAAGAGCAGTAAAAGGGGCTAGGATAATCATCACTTCACCAGGAGGGGAAACTTTTAATTTTCCTTTAGATTGGAATTTGAGGCAACCAATAATGTAGTTGAGTATGAGGCACTCTTACTTGAAATATCCCTAGCAAAAGACATGGGGATAAAGATGTTAAGCATAAAAGGAAACTCCGACTTAATAGTATTACAAGTAAAGAACCAAATTTCATGCAAGTGTCAGAAATTAAAGAAATACAGAAATGCAATTTGGGACACCATGGAGTTTTTTTATGCCTTAAACATAGAAGCTATCCCTAGAGATCAGAACAGTGCAGCGAATAGGTTAGCAGTTTCAACATCAACCCTTCAAACTTCAGAGGAAATATTAAATGGTGACTGTACATTGGAAATCAATTTCAGGCCATCAATACCGGATAACATGGAACATTGGCATGTATTTAGAGATGATGAAAAAATATTAAAATTTATTCATAATATTGATGAATTCTCAAACTTTAAAGTCAATGAACAAGAAGAGGGTAAATAGTATCAAGGAGAAGGTGACCATTTTAACAATCATGTGCCACTTTGACTTATAGCATTAGAAAACATTTTTGATAGACATGATAGAAGAAAGAATAGCATTAACTCCATGAAACCAGGGTACTATATAGAGATTAACATTGGGTCAAAGAAAGATCCGAAAATGATAAAAATAGGAACTAGATACTTCGGAAAAGGAAAGGAATGATTTAATCAATTTGGTTAAATAATATAGGGATGTGTTATCCTTCACCTACGATGAATTAAAAGCATATCGAAAATATGTGTTTCAACACACCATACGCCTGAAGCAAGAAATAAAATAAGTCAATCCTTTTCGACAAAAAAAAGACAAATCAACCCTAAGTTAGCTCCCATTGTCAAGAAGGAGCTTGAAAAAATGTTAGCTGCGGGAATAATAGCACCCACAAGACATTCATCTTGGTGCTCTAACTTTATGGTGGTTAGAAAAAAGAATGGAAGGATAAGGATATGCATTGATTTTTGAAATCATAATATATCTTGTCAGAAGGAAAACTATCCACTTCCAAACATGGAGACCCTCCTCCAAAGGGTCACAGGTGCTAGCATGATGTCCATGTTAGATGGTTTTTTAGGGTACAACCAAGTAGTCATCCAAAAAGAAGATAAGCTTAAAACCACTTTTACAACTCCATGGGGCACTTTTGAGTATTTAAGAATGCCTTTTGGCCTTTTGAATGTAGAGGCCACCTTTCAAAGAGCCATGTATTATGCATTTAGGGAGCTAATCAGTAAAATCATTGAAATCTATCAGGACGACCTTACTATCTTTTCTAAAGAAAGATCGAGCCATGTTAATAATTTAAAACAGGTCTTTGAAAGATGTAGGAAATATGGAATCTCCTTAAATCCATCCAAGTCTGTCCTAGGGATTGACGAGGGAAATCTATTAGGACACAACATTTCTAAGTACGGGGTCAAGGTTGATCCTGAAAGGATAGAGGCCATTAAGAAAATACCCTTACCCAAGAATGTTAAGGCCCTCCAATATTTTAATGGACACATCAAATTCATTAGAAGATTCATCCCCAACTTGGCTGAATTAATGAAACCTATGCAAAAGTTACTAAAAAAGGATGCCAATTTTGTTTGGACTAATGAGGGAAGGGAGGCTTTTTCATGTATTAAAGATGCAATCACCAAGTCACCTGTCCTAGTCATTCCTCATTATACTAAGGATTTCATGATTTTTTCTTTTGCATCAGAAAACACCATTGCTGGGGTATTGCTCCAAAAGAACCACGAAGGGTTCGAGAAACCTATTGCCTTCATGAGTCGTGCTTTGCATAATTCCGAATTGAAATACACCACCATGGAAAAGAAGGCTTATGCCTTGGTCAAATATCTAAAACATTTTAGGACCTATATTGGGTATTCAAAAGTCATAGGGTATGTCCCCCATGCTACAGTAAAAGACACTTGTCCCAACAAGATTGCTTAGGAATAAGGGGCACATGGGTATCAAAAATTCAGGAATATGACTTAGAAATAAATCCCACCAAGCTTATCAAAAAACATGGTCTTGCCAAAATGTTAACTCAGAAGAATGAAGAAGCCATAGGAATGGTCTGTGATAACAATAGGTCTGAGCCAGTTATGACCCCATCATTGCAGAACCTTGACAACCATTGGTATTCAGACATCGTCTATTTCCTTCTTCACCTTACTTTCCCAGATCACCTCCAGGGTCATAAAAGAAGGGCTTTAAGGTTGAAAACTGCTAGGTATTGTTTTACTTAGGAAGGTTTGGGTTGGAGGGACCCAGACGAGATAATACTTAGGTGTGCCAATGAGAAAGATTCCAAAATAATCTTGGTAGAGTTCCATTCAGGATTTTGTGGAGGCCACTTCGCAACAAATACAACTACCCACAAAATCCTCCGAGTAGGTTACTAATGGCCAACCCTCTTTGTAGATGTGCATAAATATGTTAAGTGTTTTCAAGAGTACCGACTCTTTATTGGGAAACAAAATTTGGCTGCTCTTCCCCTCACGCCAATAGTAGTCCTTTCCCCCTTTAAGCAATGGGGGTTTGACTTCATCGGTAAATTCAAGGATAATTCAAGTAACGGATTCAGTTGGATCCTTACAACTACCGATTATTTTACCAAGTGGGTAGAGGCCATACCCACTAAAACAGCCACCGAGAAAGTTGTTATCGATTTCCTTGAGGATAAAATCATCACAAGATTTGGTATCCCTCTTAAATAACAACAAATAATGCCAAATCTTTCAGTTCCATTGATATCACTTCCTTTTACTTCAAGTATGGCATTACCCTATCCCACTCATCCAACTATTACCCCTAGGGAAATGGACTTGCTGAGTCCACCAATAAAAACTTAATGAACCTCATCAAGAAAATTGTGGGAAACAACAAAAGGCATGGGAAAGTAAGATCAAGTATGCACTTTGGGCCGATAGAATCACCAAGAAGAATTTTACTGGGAAGTCTCCCTTTGAACTGGTATATGGTCTCACAGCTGAGTTACCTGTTAGCATGCAAATACCAGTGTATCGAATGATTATGGAATATGGTTCAGAAAGAGAGGAGATGGAGTAGAGTGTAAATCAGATTATTGAGCTTGATGAGAATAGAAGGGAAGCCTTAGATGAGATTCTAAGACATCAGGAAAGCATTAAAAGCACCTTTGACAAGTCAGCCAAACTGAGACCTTTCCAGATTGGGGACACAGTCCTCGTGTGGGATAAAATAAGAGACAAGCCAAGCAAACATGGGAAATTCAATAGCCTTTGAAAGGGGCCATTTATCATTCATGATTTTTCCAGCACAAATTCCTTTCTGCTCAACAGCATGGAAGGAGAAAGGTTGAACCTACTAGTGAATGGACAGCATCTGAAGCTGTTCTACAACAATGACACTAAAAAATGCCCATGGGGGCATTTCAGGGATTTTCTAAGCCCTCTTCTGTTGTATCATTATTTTTTTGTACATCATTTTTGTATAATATCTCATGTACAATAGTTGGTTTATAGTTGTTTCATACTACATGTTGTATACTAACATTGTAGAATAGATTTCATTTTATATGTTGGTTTTTATTTGGTATATTTATCATGTATATGTGGGTTGATGCACTTCTATTTTCATGCAGGAACCAGAGATTCTAGGGTTCTAGAACAATATTTTTGATTGAAAATCATACGAGTGATCGTCCCGCAGTTGGAGCCGAATGTTACCAACTATTTTGTACAATAGTTGAACTTCTAGTGAGCCTCCAGTTTCATGAACATGATACATGTTCATCTTCAAAGTTCAGAAGTTCAGAGGTCATTTTCAGGGCAAATTTTGCCCCTTTTGAAATAAAATTGCATGTTCACACCCCCTTGGGGGAATTATAAAAATTTGGTCTAAGCATGGTCCTTTTATAAAATAAATGGCTTTCCTTAGGTTTAACTATCAGGGTGATACTCTAGAGTGTCTTTTCCTTAGGAATTATGCATTCCACTTCAGTGGTGTATAATTCCTGAGTTTTTCACTCACACCTCCAAAGCTGGAGTATTTACCATGGTGGTCGAACCTAAGGTGGTTATTAAAGTATTAGTGTCGAGGAATTTTTACATGCTATCCATCTATATTGATTCGTATGGACATGCACTAGGTCCCCTAGGATTTTGAGTCGATTCCGACAAAAATAATTTTTTTCATAAATTAGACCATTTTTTAATGGTTTAATTGGAAAATTTCAAAATGTAATAAAGGTGTCATCTGGAGGTGGATTTTGGCGTGGGGAGTCTCGTTTTGATGCTCAGAGCATCCTCTTTACCTTAGTGCCCACTTTCTCCTTATTTCGGGTGATTACGTCGCTTTTGGGAGCACTTTTCATTAAGGATGCTACAAATTGGCATTTTAATGCTAGAAAAACCAAAATGCACAAGTGACAAAAAATTAAAAAGTCAAAAATTATGATTAAAATCATATGGAAAGGGGTGGCACATGGTTTAATAAGGTGTGTGACTATACTCAAGGATAAAATCACATGTTGTAATACAACTTAGGATAGTGAATGGAGTTTGTATTAAGAAGGAATGCGCCATTCATTCACGTGGGCGAAAGCACCCACGCGAGTTCACTTTTTGTGGTGAGAAAGGGTTCCAAGATGGACGTTGATATTGAGGGTTAGGTGGCTGCCACCTATCCCATCACACCAGCCCACTATATTTCAACGCTCCAAGCCTTTGAATCAAGCATGATTCACTCCACGGATTATGCCCATTCGCCTTCTCTCATTGAGTTCGCACTGCTTCTCTGTTGTGCTATAAAAGCAAGGTCAAGCTCCCCTATTCCAGGTGGATTAGCTTCGAACCTTTGCTCTTGTATTATGTATTTTTTAATGATAATTTGTTGAATACTCTGGAGGTCAAAGAGATGTGCAAGATCTGTGTTATGGTGTATGTTCTCATCTGAGGTAATCTGGTATCTCATTTTTATGTATTTTCTATTTTGATTATTGTGGATGGTTTAGCTAGGAAGGCCTTTGAACCCATAGAAGTATACATTCATAGGATTTGAGTTGTATGTTTTTGGTATAATTTTAAAAGAATAAGAAGTAGTATCCATAGTCAATTATACAAAGTACTATTCATACTTTTTTACTAACCGTATGTTCTAGATTTAATCCACTTTGTCTTGCAAGTGTATGAATGTTTGATGCAGGATCTCTCGGGTTGATTTGGAAGCGAACGTAAGTTGGCTTCTCTCCTCTCCAACAAGTGGTCATCATCTAATATTGTTTTGCGGATCTCTACAAACCTTCAGCTTCTTCAAACCTAGGATTGGTTCCCTTCTTCACCTCTTCAAACTTAAAATCAAACTTTTTCCCTTTTTGTTGCTTACCAAAGTGAATCATCTAGTTCAAAAGGTTCTTTCTTTCATGCATTCGCTCCTCAAGTGAAAATATGTAGTTAATCTTCAAGTTTCATCATCTAGCCTTTTCTCTCTTGTGCATGCAATAAGTAGTTAAGCTTCAAGTCTCATCATTTAGGCCTATTTGCTCTTGTTTTAAGCTAATAGGTTGCAAGCTTAATGTTTTATCCATCTTTCACCTATTCGCTTGTCTTAAGTGCATTCACTCATCTTGAGTTGCATTCTCTCATCTAGAGTTGGATCTGTTTGTTTAAGTATTTTTATCCTATTGATCCTTTCGCTCATCTTCCTTAAGTAGTTCAAAGTCTTCAAGTTTCATTCTTTGTTGATCTACTTAATGACTAGATCTTAATTCCTAAAGTGTCATCTTTTCTAGATCTATTTTTTGTTTATTTGTTTATATACTAACAAATACTAATCCATTAATTAGCCTTTTGTTCAAAGCTCTTATATATAGGAAAGCAAGAAGGCCAAGCAAAAATCCCAATGGCTAAAGCGAAAACAAGAAGAGCAAAGCAAACCTAAAGGGCACAAAAACTTCTATCTTCCCCCTTCTTCATTCCCATTTCTATCTGTGTGCCTTCAAGAGGATTAACACTATTCCATTTGTAAAGCATAAATAAAGATTAAGTGGGATTACGGATCCCACACCCTTCTTCCCCCATTTGGGGGAAGCCTGTATCGTCCTTTGAGTTCATTTCATTTGATTTATACCTGCACAAGTTAAATAGTTGTTAGTTTAGATTAGTTTTAATACTTTTCATTGCTTTAGCCTTTGTTTAGTTAAACCTTTTATTTTATTGCTTTGATATAAAACTGCTAAAAGGAACCCAAATTCTCTTGAATCTCACTGCAAACTGGATCAAGAGCACTCTCTATCGGAGAGTCTTAGTTTTGTTTAGTTACTTAGATTTACTTTTTATTTGATATAAATTGTTTAAAACGAACAAAAAGTCTCTTGAATCTCACTGCAAAGTGGATCAAGAGCACTCTCTATTGGAGATCTTTATTTCATTAAGTTGTTTTAGATTCATTTTTATTTCTACATATATTGAATCTCGCCATAAGGCGGATCAAGAGTGCTCTATGTCGGAGAGTCTATGGCTCTTATGTTCATCACCTAATAAATAAAATTGAAACGAACCTATTTACTACACTTTGTATGCTCTACCCATCAGCAGTCCTTCGGAGCTATGGGATACCCAAAAATAGTTGTAGCTTATTTAATTTCCTCACATTTAATCCAACTTCAACCTAATAAAATAAACTCCCGAGAAAACCAACGAAAATCCGGGTTGATTGCTACACTCAAAAGTGAGAAACTTTTGCCTGGGGACGCGGGAACCACTGGGAAGAGACCTCAGAGCACCAATTATACTACATCCTTGTTGGTGTAGTGTTGAACACCACTCTCGAGACTCCGTTCCATCCCACATGTCCTTGTACGGAGCCACTTAGACTATATTCCGGACATATCTCATGTATCGAAAGGTATATCTTGGAGATCCCCCTTTTCCCACAATAATCCACCTCACTTTCAAAATTTACAATACAATTTACAAAGATACATTTGCAAAACATCTCCAAGCACTCCAAGCAGTCCAAAGACAGTGACTCCATTGGCACTGGTCATTCAACAACTACAATTGTTCAATCTTTTTATTTGCTTATTATCCATCTTGAAATTGTTGTCATTTATTTTATCATATCATGTTGTGGATGATTCTTTAAATTTATAAGTTATCATCATATATTTTGGATGTGCTTTATCTTGCAAATCTATACTTGTATATAATTTTGTTGCACATTTCCTAAAAACTCCTAAAAAACACCCATCACAATCCATAAAAACACTCAAAAACACTTAAGAGCCTTAGTAACTCTTTGTAGGGTCTACCCCCCTTGGCTTCGTTAGGAGTTTGCCTAAATGGAGGATTCGGGATCAGGTGACAGCACCTAACTCTTTGCTTTCCCCCAAGGCCACACATTCCCCAAAGCATCTTTGAAATATTTTTGCTGTTGTGTGCACATCGATGGGAAACAGGGTGTACAACTTGAGGTAAAGGTTATGGGAAATGAGGAACACCATCACTGTTGAATAAGGGCGCACTCAAGTGTGAGTAGAGATGACTATTAAATACTAATATAAACCAAAGAGAGATTGCACAACCTGTAACGCCCCATATTTTGACTAGGCGTGTTTGTGAGTTAGACACCTTTCACTTTCTTTGCTTATTATCTGTTCGACTTAGCTAGACAGAGTGAACTATATTCTCAGCATGTTAGACATGATGATATATTGCTACTATGTTTAGGACGTTACTGTTCCCATGCTGATACTACGGTTATGATGTTATGATGTTACCATCCTCATGATGTTATTTGGTTTATGTGGTTACTATGTTGTAGTTATCACGAGATTCTTTTATTTCATAATGACAGTATATGTTTAATAATCGTCCTGGATGAAATGTGATATATATGATGTGGTATTTATGCTGTGATCAATTTAATGATTTTATGTGAAGAAATAAATGATGTTGACAATATGGATCAGACGATGATAGAATGGAAATATTGTTATAAATGTATGGCTGCAAAGTACTAATCCGCAGGACACCGGGGCTATGTAATAGTCGGATACCTGATACGAAGTATGGTATAGTACCTATTTTGCAGAGAGCCTTGTTTACCAATGTTGATGATACGATGACACAAACCAATAATCTCGAGAGCAACAAAGTATGAGTCGATAAGGGCGTAGGCCCAGTATGTTGAGAGGGATGGATGTATTACCCACCCTATGTTTCTATGATACCCGAGGTCGTGGGAGGGTCGTGCTGAGACACGCTCCCCAAGTTGTTGTGATGACGATGGTCGGATGCCTGCTAGGAGAGGTTAGGTCCGCTAGTTAGCCGACGCTACCGCTCTCACGTTCTATGTGGCTAGGTTAGTAAAGCTGACATCCACTTTTGTACTAGCAGAGGAAGGATAGGGAGGATGCGGATGTAGGTTAGGATGGGAGGATATTTAGTTAGTACTGTTGAGGGTTGGGTATTCGTTAATCTCGAGTTAGTGGTAGTAGGTAGATTTCCTTGTACTTGATTGATTGAACCAATGTAATCATAAAGATAATGAAATGAAATATTAAAGGTTAACTGATATAATGATCGATGATGTTTTAGTAATGTTATGATAAATATATATACTTGTTCCGTTTGCATGAGGTATTATTAGTATTAGTTAGTTGTTAAGCATAGGAAACATGATGTATGTTTATAGTACTTGTCAAACCTGTGCATACGCTGGCCACGCATGCACATTTTGTACATGTGCAATAGTATTTGTTTACGACCTACTTATCAGTATTTAACAATGTTATAAGTTGTCATAGATAACTCCGTTAAGGTTTGGGTAAACGACATGAGTAATAGATGATCGATTGGTTTATGTATAAAATAAGTTAATTAATCTTATATGTAAACATTGTACTGAACAATTAACATAATTGCCGCCAATTGTAATTCTCGTCAAGTGAAAGTATCGAAATATGAAGTATAGCAGATAAACACTAATGCTGGAAGCGTGTATTATCTAATTGTTAATATTGATTAATTAAACCCTTAAGAGTACTTCGTTTATCAATGAAAATATGTTAGATCAGTGCTAAGGTACTCATTATTAATTAAGTATGTTAGATTAATGCTAAGGTACTTAAATCACCATTAATATTCATTATTATTATGATTATTCAATATTATTATTATTATTATTTAATATTATTATTTAACTAATGTTAATAATGATAATATGTCCTTATTGGAATGAAAGAAATCATAAGTGGGTAAGTGAACATGTTTGAATTATTAAATCAATTAAATTATTTTTATGAAACGAGAAAGGAGTATTATTAAATTATTAAATGAGGGAGGTTAAGATAAAACTCAATTAAATTTACATTCATAAATTACTATCATGTCAGACAACCGATCTGAGATTTGTATTTTTATATATATTTATAATTAAAACAAACTACCACTTCAAATTTGAAAGGGTCAACATGATAGTATTTAAGTATTATTTTAATCAACATATTAAATGAAGGATAAGACTAATATTGAATCCACCGCTTCGTGAATGTCTTAAATTGAATATTTCAAGAATCATTAAATAATGTACACTCAACCCATCAAATCCAACCTAACTAGTCTTAATACCATTGAATTGCTCGAGAAAAGAAGTACTATAAAATAATATTTATTTATGAATTGGATTGTAAAACAAGCAATCAATTTAATGTTTTGGGGGCTCGAGGGTTCTTATGGAGGGCGGTGGAGTAAACAGGAAGGCAAGTGGAGGAGGAAAAGGGATCTATAAAGCAATGGTCTCACGGAGATAGGGGGGGTTGGTTTTTGGGATAAGTACACTTAGTATTTTGATGAGAAGGAGGAATGCCGAGGAGGGGGATAACTCGAAGCTTTGAGGAGGTGGGAAACTCAAAAGAATGAGGTGGGGTTAACTCTTGAACTATGGAAAGGTACTAAGGAAGGATGCTGTCGGGATTATTGGTTTGTGGGCTCGGGGGCTAGGAAACCCGTCGGTTTCCTAGGGCCGGCATGATAAGAGCTGGTCGACAGGGTGGATCATCTATTTTTGGTTACTAAGGCTTGGACCAAAGGAGCTAAAAAGTGGATAGGGGCAATCTACAACCTACATCGGTCCAGGTATTCTACTGGTAGTTAGAAAAATTACAATTATGCAAGAAATTACAATTATATGTATGTTGTTAAAATTAGTATATGTAGGTGCACTTTATGCTGTTAGACATTTTTCTAATCACTAAAATTATGCAGAAAATTAACATAACGAAAGCATAATGATACTCATTTATTATTGAAATAAAAAGAAGGAGAAACAACTGCTAGGAGCTGGTTACAAAACTTGATTTCAAAATCTAGATCTTCAGTGGCCTTCCAGTTAGGGGGGCACTGCATTTGGTATCAGAGCCATGGTTCGAACTCTTGAACCTAAAAAGCCTATTCATGCTTCATCTAGTCCTCGTTAAGGAGAAAATCCACTTGACAAGTTACCTACTTGACTTCCAACCATAGTGAGCTTTACCTACCCAACTTCCAGCCATGGTGAGCATCCAAGGTACCTACACAACCACAATAGTATTAACATTTAGAAAATCAATAAATAAAGAAAACAAACAAAAAATTCATGTTAACCCAAGCCACTGCATTAATTACTTTAAATTAAATTCAGAGAGGAAGTAGCTCGAGCATTTCAGGAAAATAAGAGGTAAAACTAAAATAAAGATGGTTAAGGCGAAAAAAAAGAAAGGAAGAAGAAGGTAATTTCCAATTTTCCAAGCTAAATGTTATAGAGGATAATTGGAGAATTCATATGTTGACATTCTAACTTGAACATAGTAATAGCGAATCCTGTAAAAGTCAAAGTTATGTAGTGTAGGTTATAGTTGTTACAAGTACAGTATGAAGAAAACAATGCTCAAATGGTAAATCTCTGTATTTATTTATTTATTTTATTTGACTCATTTTGAAAAAAAAAAAATATAAAAAAAAATTTCAAAAGGTTGGGATATGACATTAATTTTTTTTTTTTTTCCTAAAAATAGCAGAACAAATTGTAATTATGGCTTCTATTCATTAGTTTATTCCAGAACATAAGTATGCAGTACCAGTCATATCATAAACTAGAAACAAGTATGAATTATATGAGCATCAATAAATTATCTCATTAAAAGACGTTATAACTTATGGGTTAGGGAAAAACTCACAGGGTAACTAAGAAGAGTGTCGGGCTAGTGATATTCCCTGTCATGAAATAACAGATTAAACATTAAGAAACCTGCAACAAACTTCATGCAAAAAAAATAAATGAAAGTTGACATAGTGAGTAGATGCACCAAAGATCCCAAAAATGAAATGCGCAATCAACATTTTTCTAGCCTTGGTTCGGTAGCGAATAGGTTAAAAGGTTCAAAAATCTTTTTATTATTTTCTTTTATGTGTGCTTCCATCTAACATGCATAGGTCCACCCGGTCTTGTGACAGAGGACCATTCTAAGTGTATAATGTCGAGTGTATGAACCCATCCGCTCGTTGCACGGTGACTCTACGACATTTCAGCATTCTTTATACAGCACATTGGCGGGCTATCCACACCAACCAGTGCTGCTGAACTCAAACAACCGGCTAGGATGCATCCGGTCTAATCCTTGTTGATGAGTAGCAGCTATTTCACCCCGGTATGGAATGGAGCGGCTTCTTACTCTGAGTCAAGTAGGTATTAAAACCCTCGTTCGACTTTCTTTAACATAGTAAAGAAAGTACGAATGCAATAGGTTTAGCATTGCCATTTCCACTATCACGGTGGTGACACAGTTGATCTGCCTAGCCGTGCACATCTAGTACGAACAATCGTTCGGGTACATATAGTGCGCTCGTGGGTTGGAGACTTGGCCTCCAGCTTTAGGTTTCGGTACCAAGACTAGCTGCGACTCTAAAAACAAAAAGAATCTCCGAATCAGGCGTACTTCTTACTATCGTGTAGGGGCATGCAGCAAAATGAATTGACTGTACTATAATTGCATATTCTTATGGGTTGGGATAAAGTAAAAACGTAATACTTAAACCTTGTCCAACCGTGTCTACCAGTCAAGCGGCTGCCCTACCCAGCATATGGTTATGTGGAAGCCAGGAAATCAATGGGGCTAGAAAATTCGTTTAAACAATAAAGTTGTTGAAGTAACCTCTGAAAATCAAGATGACAGAATACAGGCGCAGCCGAGGACACTATGTCATCTGAAAAATAAGGACCAGGGAGCTTTTATTGGTAAGCAATGTTGTCGTAGTTGTTTTTAATAAAGTCATTGACACCGTGTTACAGGCTAATACAACATCTCAAGAATATCTTGTCGCCGTGGTCATCACTAAGGCTAGGAAATCACATTGTTTAAACAAATCCTCTGCACCTGGCAACAACATAGATGTTCCAGTGATCTGTTTAAGGGTATGTTCCAGCCATTGATCTGTTTAAGGGTACGGGCAGCAGTCCGTCAAACTAAAGATATAGGAAGGAAATTGAATCAAGAACCCGTGCACTTGATTTCTCATTTGAACTATTAAGAAAAAGCCCAAGTGCAAACACAAAAGTAACATGCCAGGATTATGACGGTCAAATGCACAGAATCATGCATGGATTAAGTTGGTCATACATTGAACACGAAGGAGCTTCTGACGACTTCCAAAGTGTCTTTCGAGGCACCAAGGTTGCGCAAGGAGAATAGCTACACAAACTCTCTCTCTATTTCCTACCAATCCAACAGAAATTGATTGTTACCATATCTCATCAACTAATTAATTAAAAATAAAAGCTAGAGCATATGGCATTAGTAAATACCAGTAGAGGATGGAAGTCTTAAGAGAGGCCTTGTTACAGCGTGGAAGGAAATGGGTCGAGCTTAAAGTGAAATGCAAGGAACTTTTAGCTGCTGAACGGCTGTTTGATAATCTCTGAGCATTCTTTTTTTCCAATGGGAAAGGGTATTTTGCTGAGTGAAAACTTAGCAGAAAGAAAATACCGGTTCCAACAACGCCAAGCAAATTGCTATAACCAGCTCTCGGAAGGCTTGGGATTTGCATTACAAAACAGCACCAGAACGCGGGTAGCAACAAGGACCTGTAGTCTAGCGAATTCAGGAAGAAGGAATCGCACCTAACAACAGCACTAGAAAACTCGATAACCATCCGCGAATTCGGGAGCAATGAAATATGTAAAAATAAAAAAAATAAAAAATAAAAATCATCAGATATTGGGACTGTAAATAGAAAAAAAAAAAGATTTCTTTCATTACCTTCAAAGCTGCACCTGACCAAGCTCGCTGAATCTTCGATGAATACCGAAAACCCCTCTTGGTCATGTGGGCATGTATGAGTTTGCCTTCTGATAGGGATTTATCGGCAACCCAGGCCTGCCTGCAAGATATAGAGATATTGAGAAGAACTGTTCTGCTCACAGCCCTCATTGTTAATGGCGATTGTTGTAGAGTTTCTGTGGTGGAGCCACTGCGTTATCCCTGCCAACGATATCGTTTTCTTCTCTAGATTCCTTAGTGAATGTAACGTTGCCACGGGCGTGGATTTGCATAGAGATAATTGCACCGAGAGGTTCCTGGCATCTTGGCCAATGAAGAATGTAGATCTCGTGTTAAGCTTATTCAACAAAATGCAGGTATGTATATTTTTAGTTGTTTTCATAAACACTGCGGCTACCATGAAGCCTGGATACACTCTATAAACCTAGACACGCATTAAACCTCATGAGAGAAATTTAATCATGGTTCCATGGCATCAACACTCTCCAGGCAGAGTCGCAGAGCCAAGAAGGGCATCACTGAGTTGCTGAGCCAGCAGGAGAAGAAATGAGAGTTCACGCGCGCGCGAGGTAGGTGGAGACTTGATATAAAGAAGATCGCCTTCAGCTGGGGCTCCTCGCCAGAGTCCACCTAGTAGCATGCACACCGGCACATGGCAAGCATGCATGAGACCCTCACGTGGGCGCCCTTGAACCATAGGCTGCCCTGGAGGTGAAAGGATGGGGATCCGAGGGCAAGTCACGGACGCGTGGGAAATAAGGGTTGCGTGCCCTGTGGAGAGAGAGAGCTATTAGCTAGGGATTAGGCTAGGGTTAGGTTAATATTTTATAAAACCAAAATTGAAATAAAAAAAGAAATAAAAATAAATAAATGTGTAAAATCATCATTATAAAATGTTTAAAAATTCAAAACTATAGTTCCATTAAGTCTCAAAATCAACGGAGATTTTTGAAATTAAAACAAAAAAAATAATTAAAATTAAAATTGATGTTATTAAATGTTTTGATTAATGTCTAAATTAATGATATATGAGATTTTAATTAATGATGAAATATGTTTATCTATATAAATTAAAAAAAAAATAGACGACCTAGTGAGGACGGGTGGCCTTGATGCTGCCGGTTTAAGGGTAAAGTAAGGTGGATAGGTTAGGTAGAGTAAGACGCGCAGGGTATAAAATAAAATAAAATAATAGATAATTAATTGAAATTATTAAAAAATTTTATTTTGTTTATTATTTATTTTGAATTTTGATTATTAAATGGAGTTTAAAATTTACATAAAGTTGTTATATATCCTAAATTACAGATTGCTTAATTTTAGATAGTTAGTTATTTAAAATTTTATTCAATTTTAAATGTTTAAATTTGATATCCATATAAACTATTTGAAATTGTGGATTTTTCTTTATGTTAACCTTAAAAGTTACATATTGTTTTAACGGTTTAAATATAAGGTAAGGTAATTAATTTGACATTATCTTAGATAAATGACATACAATTAAGTGATTAATTAATTAATTAACTAAATCTTAAAGTTGAACTCTATAATCAATTTTATAGGGTTAGGTACATGTCAAATTAGTACAGAGTTAGTAGAGATTAGACAATCTACCGAGTAAGACTTTAGCTAGTGTATTTAGTACCATGTAGCCTCAGAATGGCTTGATCGAAACGCCTCGAAACTATAGACCTTTGTAAAATGACCCACAACGTATGTTGCCTCGCAATTTCATTAGTGACACTGGTTATAGTGATCAATTATATCGTGTATCCATAGCCTTTCCACAGAGTTTCTCCCTTAGTATGAGAAAGAGATTTGTCCTCATGAACGTAGAATTGAGAATGTGTTTAATTACAACTTGCTATGACTTAAATTACAACGATTTGATGTGTAGTCATGAAGCAGTAACCATCATGGTTAGGACACAGGGAGGTCGAGATCGATCATATATTAATGTTCAAACATGTAAAAGGATAACAAACAAACAACAAAAATAAAATTTAATTAATTGATTGGTTGATTATGGTAATTAGAAGAGGGTTAGAGATGGACCTCATATCCAAGATAAGAGAGTAGGCTATGGTGTTCAATTTCCTCATTTACACGAGTGTTATAAATGTCCTTTTCAATAGACGAGAATGGGCATGATGCAATGGTGAAACTTATAGCGGGGATCATTGCCTCAACAAATTTATTTACAAAGCATCGATTAATGTATTCAATTTGGTTATTTTAGTTTTTTTTTTCCTAATAATAAACATTTATTCTACATAGATTAAAATAAATAAATAAGAAAAAGAAACTGAAAAAAAAAATAAAAAAAATAAAAATAAAGAGACTTGTTATTTGCTTTTGACGACAATATATCACTTAGGAGATTCCTTACGACTATTTCCATGTAGTTTTGAGTGTGAATTATGATGTAAGATGAGGAATACGTTATGTGACTAGATCCTAAATTTTGGAAGGCAACTACATGTCTTCACAATATGCCTCATTATTTTGTGGTCTACGATATTACGTAATTAGGTTTTATCTATAGACATGATGATTAGGTTGAGTTATAATCAACTATGAGTGGACTTGTCGAGTTTTGTACTCCGGTGATCATGTTGAGGAATGATAGTGGAAATTGTTTATATAAAAAAAAGAAAAAAATAAAAAAAGAGAGAGAAGAGCTAAGACTAAGAAAATACATTAAATATTCTTTAGATAAGATAATGGATGGAAATAAATTTTCTTAATACAAGGACCGAGTATCCTTTTGAATCACTTTAAGGAAAACACCATGTACTTAAACAAGGAGATTGCATACAGAGTTCGTTAAAAGACTATTTATGAAGAGGGAACATGGCTTTGGAATAATTAAGTTAAGAGCAATAATGAATTGGAGTAATGGTGTGATATGTTTTTTTTTGAGAAAATTTTGGATTAATCATACCTAATATAGTGATGATATTGGGTAATAATAAGAGAGTCATAAGAATCTTAACACAATCCTCAGCTTAACTCGATTAAAGCAATGGTTATGAAGTTGTAATATGATTGAATATATTAAGTAAAGACGTTTGGTTCAACTTGTAGGATTAGATTAAGACCTTTACAAAGTAAATGAAGGTTGCTTGTGTGTGTAGGAAGAGTGGTGATGTACAAAAATACAATGGTATACTAGGATAAATACAAGTAATTACCTTTGCGATTGTGAGGGTGGGAACAAAACGGCTATGAAATTCTTAAGGAATTGAAGAAGTAATGGATTCCCAACAGATTATATTAGTTTGAAAAGGAGAAAATAATAAATAAACATGGTAACGTTTGTATTTTGATAAGAGATAGTCATAAAAACCTTGTAAACAATAAAATTCCTCCTACTTTAATAAATGTTACAATAGTTTTGTTATTGCTTATTACTGATAAGGAAATAATAATGTATGACCTTAGGATTTAAAGGAAATGAACCTTCTTCCCCTAAGAGAGGTATGCCAACCTTAAGGTTCCTTGGTAGTTGCATGTTGAGCGAATACAAATTATGAGTTCTAAAGACCTCCATTTTAAATCGTTGATTATTTCATGCTAAGTTGGATCAATATAAGCTTTTGTGATGAGTAAACCCCTCTAGATGTTATAACTTAAAGGATATTGCTAAACGGTAAGAAGTAGGATACTAAGGTGGGTAGCACTTGATCATAACCTTAGGCATTCTAGATATAATATTGAGATTCGATAGAAGGATTAATCTAAATGTTTTTTTTCAATTATTAGAATACATATCATGGGATAAAATAAGTAAAACTGTAAGGTGCCATCAGAGTGTTTGGTCAATTTTAGGTCCAGTGGGACAAGTATAGCCACGATCTGCTACCTGGGAGGGCACATAGATTATGCGTCGAGATTTTTCCCTCACTATTTTGACCATAACTTCGGGACGAAGTTTCCTGAAGGGTGGGTGTATGTAACGCCCCATATTTTGACTAGGCGTGTTTGTGAGTTAGACACCTTTCACTTTCTTTGCTTATTATCTGTTCGACTTAGCTAGACAGAGTGAACTATATTCTCAGCATGTTAGACATGATGATATATTGCTACTATGTTTAGGACGTTACTGTTCCCATGCTGATACTACGGTTATGATGTTATGATGTTACCATCCTCATGATGTTATTTGGTTTATGTGGTTACTATGTTGTAGTTATCACGAGATTCTTTTATTTCATAATGACAGTATATGTTTAATAATCGTCCTGGATGAAATGTGATATATATGATGTGGTATTTATGCTGTGATCGATTTAATGATTTTATGTGAAGAAATAAATGATGTTGACAATATGGATCAGACGATGATAGAATGGAAATATTGTTATAAATGTATGGCTGCAAAGTACTAATCCGCAGGACACCGGGGCTATGTAATAGTCGGATACCTGATACGAAGTATGGTATAGTACCTATTTTGCAGAGAGCCTTGTTTACCAATGTTGATGATACGATGACACAAACCAATAATCTCGAGAGCAACAAAGTATGATTCGATAAGGGCGTAGGCCCAGTATGTTGAGAGGGATGGATGTATTACCCACCCTATGTTTCTATGATACCCGAGGTCGTGGGAGGGTCGTGCTGAGACATGCTCCCCAAGTTGTTGTGATGACGATGGTCGGATGCCTGCTAGGAGAGGTTAGGTCCGCTAGTTAGCCGACGCTACCACTCTCACGTTCTATGTGGCTAGGTTAGTAAAGCTGACATCCACTTTTGTACTAGCAGAGGAAGGATAGGGAGGATGCGGACGTAGGTTAGGATGGGAGGATATTTAGTTAGTACTGTTGAGGGTTGGGTATTCGTTGATCTCGAGTTAGTGGTAGTAGGTAGATTTCCTTGTACTTGATTGATTGAACCAATGTAATCATAAAGATAATGAAATGAAATATTAAAGGTTAACTGATATAATGATCGATGATGTTTTAGTAATGTTATGATAAATATATATACTTGTTCCGTTTGCATGAGGTATTATTAGTATTAGTTAGTTGTTAAGCATAGGAAACATGATGTATGTTTATAGTACTTGTCAAACCTGTGCATACGCTGGACACGCATGCACATTTTGTACATGTGCAATAGTATTTGTTTACGACCTACTTATCAGTATTTAACAATGTTATAAGTTGTCATAGATAACTCCGTTAAGGTTTGGGTAAACGACATGAGTAATAGATGATCGATTGGTTTATGTATAAAATAAGTTAATTAATCTTATACGTAAACATTGTACTGAACAATTAACATAATTGCCGCCAATTGTAATTCTCGTCAAGTGAAAGTATCGAAATATGAAGTATAGCAGATAAACACTAATGTTGGAAGCGTGTATTATCTAATTGTTAATATTGATTAATTAAACCCTTAAGAGTACTTCGTTTATCAATGAAAATATGTTAGATCAGTGCTAAGGTACTCATTATTAATTAAGTATGTTAGATTAATGCTAAGGTACTTAAATCACCATTAATATTCATTATTATTATGATTATTCAATATTATTATTATTATTATTTAATATTATTATTTAACTAATGTTAATAATGATAATATGTCCTTATTGGAATGAAAGAAATCATAAGTGGGTAAGTGAACATGTTTGAATTATTAAATCAATTAAATTATTTTTATGAAACGAGAAAGGAGTATTATTAAATTATTAAATGAGGGAGGTTAAGATAAAACTCAATTAAATTTACATTCATAAATTACTATCATGTCAGACAACCGATCTGAGATTTGTATTTTTATATATATTTATAATTAAAACAAACTACCACTTCAAATTTGAAAGGGTCAACATGATAGTATTTAAGTATTATTTTAATCAACATATTAAATGAAGGATAAGACTAATATTGAATCCACCGCTTCGTGAATGTCTTAAATTGAATATTTCAAGAATCATTAAATAATGTACACTCAACCCATCAAATCCAACCTAACTAGTCTTAATACCATTGAATTGCTCGAGAAAAGAAGTACTATAAAATAATATTTATTTATGAATTGGATTGTAAAACAAGCAATCAATTTAATGTTTTGGGGGCTCGAGGGTTCTTATGGAGGGCGGTGGAGTAAACAGGAAGGCAAGTGGAGGAGGAAAAGGGATCTATAAAGCAATGGTCTCACGGAGATAGGGGGGGTTGGTTTTTGGGGTAAGTACACTTAGTATTTTGATGAGAAGGAGGAATGCCGAGGAGGGGGATAACTCGAAGCTTTGAGGAGGTGGGAAACTCAAAAGAATGAGGTGGGGTTAACTCTTGAACTATGGAAAGGTACTAAGGAAGGATGTTGTCGGGATTATTGGTTTGTGGGCTCGGGGGCTAGGAAACCCGTCGGTTTCCTAGGGCCAGCATGATAAGAGCTGGTCGGCAGGGTGGATCATCTATTTTTGGTTACTAAGGCTTGGACCAAAGGAGCTAAAAAGTGGATAGGGGCAATCTACAACCTACATCGGTCCAGGTATTCTACTGGTAGTTAGAAAAATTACAATTATGCAAGAAATTACAATTATATGTATGTTGTTAAAATTACTATATGTAGGTGCACTTTATGCTGTTAGACATTTTTCTAATCACTAAAATTATGCAGAAAATTAACATAACGAAAGCATAATGATACTCATTTATTATTGAAATAAAAAGAAGGAGAAACAACTGCTAGGAGCTGGTTACAAAACTTGATTTCAAAATCTAGATCTTCAGTGGCCTTCCAGTTAGGGGGGCACTGCACAACCAGTTGTAGGTATCCACTGTTGTTTCAAACTACCAAGTTGTATTCAGTCCAGTCATGGTCTTGAAGGGGTTCCATATCCAAAAGGGGTTTGTATTCTTCAACATGGCATATTTACTTATTGTTCCAACCTGCTAATACGTCATATCAATCAAATTGTGGAATTCTAAAGGTTATTCCATCATCAAAGAGGAATCCCTCACCTACAACACTTTCCAGGTCTGCAAAATATGCAACAAATCTGATTTATCTCACTCTATCCTATAATTGTAATAGTCTTTAAATCAATGTTGTACCTTTCTTTGACTACTATAACTATTTCTTGGTATTTAATGCACTTTAAAGAGAAAGTTTGTGTATCTATTCTGGGTTGAACGTGGGCTTGAATGAGATCTAAAACTTATTAAGAGAATCAACAGTCAAAGCAATGATATAAGAGGACTGTAGCATATATGTTTGATGAAAGCATTGAACTACATAACCATGAAATAAATAGAAGTGGACTAGTGAGGGGTGTTAATGTGGTATTATAATATGTTGTTGAGGTGTTTGAAAAACATCTTGAATCAATTTACATACATAGTTAGCAACATTTAGCTCAGATTTGGATTGGCTACATTACAGTGGTCGCAATACAAATGTTTGTTGTAAGTAGTGAACCAAAAGAAGTAAGCTAAAACACATTTCGACAGTTCATCTTGAGGAGGTATATTACAGTGGTATCAGAGGTGGTGATGTTTCCAGCCTTTGAGTTACATGCACTTTTATGAATCCATAGGACAATGAAAACATCACCTACAGGAGAAGAAGGAAGAGGGGAGAACCTCCAAACATATATGTATCATATTGTTTACGAGAGGATCCAATAGAATCATAAGAAGAGGAAAAACTACAAGAAGAAGAATAAATAAGGGACAAGAATGAACTATTTGGAGGAAAAAGGAATGGCACAAACAGAGAGGAGCCACCTGAGGGTAGCACCATGAGTTTTTTAAATGATCTAGCAAGGGGGAAACAATAGTTGGTGCATATTTTTACTCAGTTTCTCACCACTACTCAAGTTAACAAAAATAATAATGGTAATAATGGGAACCACGTAGAGGGTAGCAACACTAACATTCTAGTCCAGACCAACAATTGAGCAACCAGTAGAGCAACTTCTTGACCAATCTTTCCCCACTTCATGGAGGAGTAGTCAATTGGTACTCTAGGGTAGCCATTACCAGGTGACAGTTTTAATGACTACCTGAGGGAGTACCAAAATATTGGTGTGGAGTTTCACGTAGTGATGTAATTATAGTGCTAGAACATTAAAATCCCAATTCATACTTAGGATATAATTCATTAATATTTTTTCGTTAATTTCCTAGGTGTCGACCAGGTAGTTGGCCTCAATTTTCCTTCTTAGGCCACCACTTTCCATCATTATCCATAGGAGAGAAATTGGACTGATTTTGGATACGATTTGGTCCACTTTTAATACTAGCTAGGAATAGTAAGTGCACTTTCTTACCTTACACTGTTTTTTCCTACTTTTTATGCTTTTAGTGGATAAGGATAAAGCTAGTTGACTTGGCAACTGTCTTTTTTTGGCCAACTTTCCCTCCATATTTTTCTTCTCTCCAAAATACATGATTTGATTTCTTTCTCGTCACTCATCACCTCACATGACTTCTTTTTCCATTCGTGAGCCTCTAGAGTGATTTGGAAAGTGATTCTACCACCTTGGTTTTTTTTTGCATATTTAGTAAGCCTGCTTTTGTGAGGATTTCAAATGCATTCTTTGTATTCCAAATTTATGATATAATTTTATATTTGGAAAACCATCACATAACCCAATTTTGGCTAATGTTCTCTTATACAATATACTTTTATTGCGTGCATCAATTTAGTGCCAGTTTTCAATGATCTATGCTAGTTTTTCCTTAACAATTTTGTGAGAGTAATGTTTGCTTTGCAAGATCAACTTGTGAATTGATTTTCACATGGTATCATAGTGCCTTTAACAACAATATTCTCATGTTTTTTGTTTTTCATCTTGTACATGATCAAACCAGTCTCACAGGGGCACAATTAGTGAATCCATGGAGCAGTCTCAATCAATCATCTTGACTCCATTCAACTATTTTGATTGGAAGGTGCAGATGGAGATTGTGTTGAGGAGCAAAGGCCTGTATAAAGTGACTATGGATATTGAGGCTATCCTACTGTAGTCATTGAGAATGCCAAGTGGCACAACATAAGAGATGAAGCTTATGGTCTCTTGTGTCTCAATACCTCTAGGGGTCTTCTTTTTCATCTAGATGGTCTTATCAATCCTAATGAAGTTTGGGTCAAAATCCAATCTTTGTTTGGAAATTTAGATGAATTAAGAGGCCATCAAATGGAGAATGAATTAATTTCTCTGAGTCCAATCAATTGTGATACCCTCCAAGACTACTTCTCTAAGTTTAATTCTATGGTTATTCAATTGAAGTAGTGTGGGATTGAAAAGAAATATGAGTAATTGATCTTGGCCATTATGTCAAAGTTGGGCCTTGATTACTCGGTCTTTGTTTCAACCTTCCATTCTACCAAACTCATAGTTTGAAACTTGAAGATGCCTTCACTAGCATAATTCATGGAATCACTCACTCAGGAGAAAGACAAGTTGGTCTTGATGGGTACCATAAAGCCATCAAAATATCATGCTTTGGCTGCTGGAGATTCAAATAATTCAAAAGGAAAGAAGAAATCCGATCCCAAAAAGCCACAAGATCATAAGAAAGAAAAACAAAAAGCACAAGAGGAGTTGTCAAGCTCCAAGAAGAATCCATAGAAAAAGAAGGATAAAAGCAAGTGTGCATATTGCAATAGGGGATTTCATCCTGAGAATTCCTGGATGAAGAAGACCATTTATATGATGGCTCAAATTCTTGAGAAGAACACCATCACTCTTCCAGATGGTGCAAGGAGTAAGGAAGGAGGTTTAAATTCTATAGACAATGAGAGATTTCATGCTTTGATGGCCAACACATCAAAATATTCCTCTTTTATCATTGATTATGGGGCATACATACATATGGTGTCCAGAAGGGAGTCTTATTCCTCTCTTGATTCTTCTAGTGGTACAACAATTGTGTTGGGAGATGACTTTGAAACTGCATCCAAAGGAAAAGGTAGAATTGATCTAGACCATGGTTCCTTCACTAATGTCTTATTTGTCCCAGGTATTGATTCTAACCTCCTTTCAGTTTATTATATGAATAAGAAGGTCATCTTTACCCCCAATGATGTGGAAATTTCTGAAATTTCTACAGGTAGAGTTGTTTCCATAGGTACTACTGATCATATCTGAAAAGTATACAAGTTTTCCCACTTTGTGCCTTTCTCATCACCTTCTATACTCCTCACTCATGTCAATGAAGCAAGCAAACTGTGGCATGAGATATTTGGACACCTTAACTACAAGTACTTATCCGATTTGCATCAGAAGAACATGGTTATAGGGATGCCCAATATCAAGGTTTCTAAAGGAATTTGTCAAGGCTGCATACTTGGAAAAAACCCTGAGCACAAGTAGGAGAGAGATAGAAGTGAGTGAACCTTTGCACCTCTTGAGAATTCAAAGTGATATATCAAGTCCATTCCCCAATTTTTCCTTGAATAATTCCAAATATGTCCTTACCTTCATTGATGACTTTCCAAGATTTTGTTGGGTCTTCTTCCTCCAATTCAAGTCAGAAGTCTTTGTTTTTTCAAGATTTTTAAATCCTTTGTAGAGAATTTGTCTGGTAGGAAGATCAAAGTCCTTAGAACAAACATTGGTGGGGGATATATCAAGTCTGAATTTCAGCAAATATGTGCTAATAATGGAATTCAAATACAACATACGTACACACCTAAGAAAAATGGTGTGGTTGAGCGGAAGAATAGATCTCTCAAGGAGGTGGATACTTACATGTTGGATTCCAAGTCTTTGTCTCCACGAATTTGGCCTGAAGCCATCAAATGTGCAGCCTATATTCAGAATAGGGTGCCACATAAATCCTTGAAAGGAATCACTCATTTTGAAGCTTGGAGTGGACACAAGCCTGATGTGTCTCATGTCAGAAATTTTGGCTCAAAGGAATGGGCTAGAATTCCTCCCGAGAAGAGAAGGGATTTGCATCCCCAAAGCCAACCATGCATATTTTTTGGCTATCCAAAATACTCCAAGGGTTACAAGTTTCTCAATATGACCACTAAAAAATATTTCAACGAAAGGAGTGTTCAATTCGAAGAAGAACCCTTGCATGCCGTTGAAATTGGAGAATCCTCTTAACCACCACCTATTGAAGTAAGTGAAGCTTCTCATGATTTTTCGGTTTCTGATTTCTTGGATGATGAATACCACATGATTAAATATCCAATATCACCTACAAGGCCTAAGTGAGCTGAAAAAACGCTTGAAGCAGCTGGAGAACTTGTGGGTGATCCTCAAGATCCTAGGAGGACTAGATCTCAATTTGAGAATGCTCTTTCTATCAAAGATCCTTTTTTTTCCTTAGACGTGTTTATTCATGGTTGAATCTGATTTGCAGTCATATGAAGAATCCTCAAAAGATCCAAGATGGTGGCATACCATGGATGAGTAATTTCATTCTCTTCAAAAGAATGGAACATGGGAACTAGTCACTCACCCACCTGGCAGAAAAATAGTCAAGTGTAAGTGAAACTTCATAACAAAGTTTGCTGCAAATAGTACAGTAGTGAAGTAAAAAGAAAGGCTAGTGGCTAAGGGATTCTCCCAATTCCAAGGCCTTGACTACAATGAGACCTTTGCACTAGTTGCAAATATGTATTCAATAAGACTAGTTCTGGAAATTGTAGCATCTAAGTGCTGGGAAGTGCATCACATGGATGTAAGAAGTTCTTTCCTCCATGGAGATATTGAGGAGGAGATCTATATGTATCAGAAAAAATGTTATATTTGTTATCCCTCTCTTGTGTGCAAGTTGAAGAAGTCACTATATGGGCTTAAGCAAGCTCCTAGAGATTGGTATGCCAAGATGGATAGTTTTCTCTTGTCACAAAGCATCAGTAGATGCAAATCTGATCCAAATGTTTACATGAAGCTAATCAATGGTTTAATTTTGATTATCGTGTTATATGTTGATGAGATTTTGATCACAAGAAGCTCTATTGGTGAGATTGCTTCATTAAAGACTGATTTGCATCATGATTTTTCCATGACTGACTTGGGAATACTTAGACAATTTTTGGGACTTGATATCACTCAGTCCAACTCAGGAATTAAAGTATATCAGTAAAAATATGCATCAGATCTGCTAAAGAAATTCAGAATGGAATAATTCAAGCTATCCAAGACTCCCTTCCTTTCAGGAGTAAGACTTGAAGATGCATAATCTTCTCCTTTGGTGAGCAACACCCTCTATAGACAGCTAGTTGGAAATTTGTTGTATATTACTGACACTCGAACTGATATTGTATATGTAGTGAGTGTAGCATCAAGGTACATGGAGAAACCACATGAGCTTCATTGGAGGGAAACCAAAAGGATCTTGCACTATTTGCAAGGAACCAAGTTTCATGGGATTCATTATGTTGTTGATTCTTCCTTGGATCTTCATGGTTTTTCAGGCTTTGATTGGGATGGTGATAGCTCAAACCAGAAATCAGCTTTTGGATTTATTTTCATGCTTGGAGGAGGTCTTATTTGTTGTTCAAGTAAAAAGAAAAGTGCCACTGCACTATCTTCAGCAGAGGCCGAGTACAGAGGTGTTGTGAATGCATCCACTCAATCTGTATGGTTGCAAGGTATAATTTCAGAGTTTGGTATTGACTTTAGCACTCCTATAGTCATCTTTTGTGACAATAAAAGTGCTATAAGGATCTCAAATGGCCTAGTACAAAGACAAAGAACCAAGCATATACTGATTCATATGCACTACATTTGAAGTCTAGTGCATGATTAGATCATTGCTTTGCTGCTTTTCCCATCTTCTGAGCAAGTTGCAGACATCTTCACAAAATAATTATTAGAGAATAATTTCAGCAATCTGAGATCACTGCTTGGGATGGGTGAACACATGGTGAATAAGGATTGAAAAGCAATTTTCCAATTTTTTTCATGTCCATTTTTTGAGGGGAGGTTTTTTCCCATGAGGTTTTCCTTATTTCCTTATATTGTGGACCAGCAATATGTAAAAAGGGTGACCAAGCCTTGTTTTGGGGACCTATATTTATTATACTTACCACATAAAGTTAGGCTTAATGGGGGGTGTTAGAACATTAAAAACCCGCTTCATACTTAGGATATAATTCATTAATCATTTTTGGTTAACTTCCTAGGTGTTGACTAGGTAGTTGGCCTCAATTTGCCTTCTTAGGACACCACTTTCCATCAGTATCCATAGGAGTGCACTTGGAATGATTCTGGATAATATTTTGTCTACTTTTAAGACTGTCCAGGAATAGTATGTGTGCTTTCCGACCTTATACTATTTTGTCCTTCTTTTAAAAAATTTAGTAGATAAGGATAAAGCTAGTTGACTTCGTAACTGTCTTTTTTTTTCCAACTCGGCATCCATATTTTATTCTCTCCAAAAGCCATGATTTTATTTCTTTTCCATCACTCATCACCTCACATGACTGCTTTTTCCAATTCGTGAGCCTCTACAGTGATTTGGAAAGTGATTTTGCCACCTTGTGTTTTTTTTTTGCATATTTAGTAAGTCTTCTTTTGTGAGGATTTTGAATTCCTTCTTTGGAGTTCAAATCTCCGATTTAATTATATATTTGGATAGCCATTACATATTCCAAGTTTGCTTGATGTACTCTTATACAAGAGAATTATATTGTGTGCATCAATTCAATGCCAATTTTCAATGATCTATGCTAGTTTTTGCTTAACAATTTTGTGAGAGTAATATTGTTTGCTTTGCAAGATCAGCCTGTGAATTGATTTTCACATATAGGATTTATGTACCATCAAGAATAGGAATAGACCTAGAGAATTCAACAGGGGTCAACATAATTTTTCTCTATAGTGGAAGGTTGGGAAACTGACTATCCCATCCTTTGATGGTTCCAACAAATGGAAGGCTAGAGCCTGAGTTCAAAAGTTGGATACATATTTCCAACTCAACCCAATGAAGGATTCAAAATTTATAAAATATGTTTCCTTATTCTTGGAGGGATAAGATTACGAGTGGTGGTACCATGGATTGGTCACTTTGGGGCATGCTGGTATTACGTCCTGTATAGATTTCACACAATGATTGATGGATAGGTTTGACAGGAAAGACCCAAATATGCATTTCAGGGGGCTGGAATAGCTAAAGAAAGGAGGTACAATAGATAACTACAGTTCAATGTTTAAGAGGCTTGAATTTATGGTGAAAGATGTTGGAACATTTAAAAACCTATTCCATAATTAGGATATATTTTATTAGTCATCTAGATTAATTTTCCTAGGTGTATACTATGTAGTTAGCCTAGTTTTTTCTTTTATGCCTCCATATGCCATCCTAAGTCACTAAAACGAATTTGGATAGATTCTCGATAATATTTCCTAAGATTTTGTCTGATTTTATTCTATTCCTAGATTATAATTGTGTCTTCCTACTTTAGACAACTTTATCCTTCTTTTTCTACTTTCTAGTGGATAAGGTAAAGCTAGTTGACTAGGAAACTGTCTCCACTTGGACAATTCGACCTACACCTCTTTCTTCTCTCAAAAATTCATTATCACATTCCATTTTCATCACTCATTAGCTTCCATACCATATTTAGATAATTTGTGAGCCTCTTGACTGATTTGGAAGGTGCTTTTTCTACCTAAGGGGTTTTTCTAGATCTTAGTAAGCCTTCCTTTTTTGTGCTTTACAACTTGCCTTCAAGGAATTCTATTTTCTCTCATGAGATGTATTATATATTCACATTGATGAATAATATAGAGATGATATTTCCATCAATTCAGTTCCTTCTCTTATGTTTCTCTTTCAATATTTCTTCTTATTCTTTCATATCTTTGAATAAATTCTTGTGAGGACTTATTTGCTTCAAATCCTTGGCTATTAGAATTCTTTCGTGGTATTCAACCTACAGAGAATTCTCGCATGGTATCATATACTTGGGAGCTCTTGATTAAATTATTCCTCCAATATAAGTTTCAAAGATTTTTTTTTGTAGGTACTGAAGATCAAATGGCATAAATTTATTGTTGAAGAAGAACTTAGATCTTTCCATCTCTCATCATTGTTCTCCTCTAACACTTCAGATATTGAGGATCATGTGCTGGTCAATGTTATCCAAGTAGGTGATATATATTTATTTGGAAGTAAGTATACAGTTGAGGTTGTTGGTTGCACCTTCACTTCCTCTGTCCATGCTCCTGCCAGTTACTACATGATTTCCAACATGTTTTTCACGAAGTTGGAGACACCTCTTAGTTCTCTCATATGTCTTCTGATTCGAATCATCAACCAGTTGTTGCAGCTCATACATGCTCAGAACCTCTCTTTGGGTTTCTTTTTGGTGTGTTATTGAATAATATGGAGGAAGAATTACAATTTGGAGTGATTGGTTTCGCTCTCTTTGTCCTACTTCTGATCCACTGCATGATTATTGGCACCTATTGCACATAATATGAAGGACATCATCAAGTCTCATTTGGACCTGATCTCATAAACTCAAGTCTAGTGAGCACATTCCACTTCTTCCCAAGAATAATATTCCTCCATACATTTGACCAATTTCTCACCTGCTTGGAGTTTGGAGAGCCTTATTATAGTGTATTCCATGATCTTGAGGGGAGGTTTTCTTCCCAAGTGATTTTCCTTCTTTCTTCACCTACATGGACTAATAAATTTTTGTATTGGGGTGACCATAAGCCTTGTTGCTTCGGACCTATATTTATAATATTTACCACATACAACTAGGATTAAGGGAGGGTGTTGGAACATTTAAAAACTCATTCCATACTTAGGATATATTTTATTAGTCATCTAGATTAATTTTCCTATGTGTAGACTATGTAGTTCACCTAGTTTTGTCTTTTATGCCTCCATATGCCATCCTAAGTCACTAAATTTTTTTTGGATAGATTATGGATAATATTTCCTGAGATTATTTATGATTTTATTCTATTCCTGGATTATAAAGGCGCCTTCCTTCTTTAGACAGCTTTATCCTGCTTTTTCTGCTTTCTAGTGGATAAGGTAAAGCTAGTTGACTTGGAAATTGTCTCCACTTGGCCAATTCGACCTCTACCTCTTTATTCTCTCCAAAAGTCATCATCACATTCCATTTTCATCACTCATTAGCTGCCATACCATATTTACCTAATTCGTGATCCTCTTGACTGATTTGGAAGGTGATTTTTCTACCTAAGGGGTTTTTCTAGCTTTTAGTAAGCCTTCTTTTTTTGTGCTTTACAACTTGCCTTCAAGGCATTCTATTTTGTCTCTTGAGATGTATTATATATTGTATTCATATTGATGAATAATATAGAGATTATATTTCCATCAATTCAGTTCCTTCTCTTACGTTTCTATTTCAATATTTCTTCTTATTCTTGCATATCTTTGAATAAATTCTTGTGATGACTTCTTTTGCTTCAAGATCCTTGGCTACTAGAATTCTTTAATGGTATTCAACCTACATATAATTCTCACAAAATATTTGTTGGAGCCTCTACTTATCATGTTGTTCACTGGGGGATTATCCGATCCACTACGTAGTTGGGTTAAGGCCTTCAAACCCATGACATTACAAGATTCCATCATTAGAGCTTGGGACATGGAGGACACAATCCCAAAGAACAATTTCTAGTCCAATCCTTCCATTCCTCAAAAAGGAAAACACAAGAAGTCGTTCTAGAAATGGGGGTCCAAGAAGAACAAGCTAGATGATGAGACTCGAAATGAACTGAGAAGGAAAATTTTATGCTTTAGCTTCAAAGAACCTTGGGAATCGAGAAACAAGTGCATGTGTAAAGGAAAGGTTCACTACATAGAAGTAGTCTCAGATTGTGATGCAGAGGAGGACGAGGTGGGAGAACAGGATCAGGATAGTGAGCAGAGCGGTGTGAATGATGAGCAGCCATAGGTACAACTACCATAGCTACATAATCATAGCGGAACCATTGCTACATTATCAGGTGTTCTTAGATTCAACACTTTCTAAGTCAGGGGAGTATATAGGGAATCGATTTATGATCTTGATAGATGGTGGGGCCACCCACACTTTCATAGACTCCTCTTTAGTGACCAGGAGAGACATATATGTAGAGGAGTTTGAGGGATTCAGTGTTGAGTTAGCCGATGGTCGCACATTTCCATGCATGAGAAAGGTGCCATAGTTGACAATGACAAAGGGGAATTTCAACATGACTAATGACTTCCACATGGTTGATTTGGTAGATACCAATGTGGTTTTGGGTGTCAAGTGGCTTAGTATCTTGGGTACTATTTTGCATAAATGCCAGACCATGAAATTGGGATTCAATGCAACAAATAACAGGAAGATATTTCTGAGGGGCATGCCCAATGGAATCCCAAGAGTTGTTTCCGCCAAGAGAATGGAATCACTACTCAGACACGGGGATATAGCTTATGCAGTAGAATGTCTGATCACAACTCAGAATACCTCAAATAGAAACAAGTGATATCATGTAGACATATAAGCCTTAATAGGGAAACATGACATTTTTTTGGCGAGATTCCTCTGGGAAGATCTCTTGACAACGGTTTAGAGCACACCATTGAGTTGGAGGAGCGGAGGGGAACCAATGATCACCACTCCCTATAGGAACCCGAATAAATTCAAAGATGGTATTGAGAAAACTATTAAGGATCTATTGGAAATGGGACACATTAGACCCAGTTCCATCCCATTTGCGTCCTCGGTGGTTTAGGTCAAAAAGAAGGATGGAACAATGAGAATGTGCATTGAATATAGAACATTGAATAAGAAGACCATCAAGAACAGGTATCATATCCCCCAGACTGATGAGTTGCTCGATGAGCTACATGGGGTCGTTTATTTTTTGAATATTGATCTTCGATCGAGCTACCATCATATCAGAGTTTGAGAGAAGGATATACACAAAGCTTCCTTCAAGTGCCACTATGGGAACTATGAGTACTTGGTTATTCCTTTTGGGTTAACTAACTCACCTACTACTTTTCATTCCTACATGAAAACTATTTTCAGGAAACAATTGAGCAATTTTTGCTGGTGTTCTTTGAAAAACTCCTTATATACAATAGGACATGGCAAGAACATGTGAGGAACGTAGATGAGATTTTAAGCATTATGGAGGAGCATTCCTTGTATGCCAAGGCCTCCAAGTGAGAATTTGGCCATACAAAGATTTTATACTTGCACCATGTTATCACTGAACAGGGTGTTCGGGTTCACCAGGAGATGATCCAGGCCATAATGGATTGGCACACACCTATATCCCTTACAGAGTTGTGAGGATTCTTTGGGATATGCACTTAATACAAGTGTTTTGTAAAGGGATTTTCACAGTTGAGTGCACCCTTAACCGATCTCACAAATAAAGGGGATTTCAGGTGGACCGAGGATTCGTAGATAGCATTCAAAAAACTCAAAGAAGCAATGAGTATTTGTCATTTGTTTGTACTACCATATTTCCGCTAGTCCTTTGTGCTGGAGTGTTATGCTTTGGGTATAGGTATAGGTTCAATTTTGATGCAGAAGAGACACCCAATAGATTTCGAAACCAGGAAACTCAAGGAGTCAAAGAGGCTCTATTCCATTTATTACAAAGAGATTCTTTCCATCATGCAAACTTGGTAGCTAGAAATTTTTTGGTTAGGATGAACCACAATAGCTTGAGGTACTTCCGAAAATGAAAAGACCTAAATGAAAGAAAACATAAGTGGGTAAGCAGGATATAGGCCTGTGATTTTAATATTATGTAAAGGGTAAGAAGATTGTTGTTGTTGATGCCCTTTCGAGGAAGCTAGATGCATTCTCATTATGGAGATTTCATCCAATTGGAAATCACACCTTTCGGTGGAATATTCCAAGAACAAATTTGCTTGTGAACTAATGGACGGGCGCATCCAGGATGATAGGCACAGGGTGGTAGATGATGTCATCTTCTATAAAGACATGATATACTTTGTGTTGGAGTCCAAGATCAAGGAGAATATTCTGAGAGTCACATGTGTTGCACCACTAGTAGGACACCCTGGATACTTGAAGACATACCATCAGATCAGGGAGAGGTTCTCTTGAAAGGGCCTCAAGGATTATGTTTTGAGGTATGTGATAGAGTGCATTGTTTATCAGTAGAATAAGATAGAGTAGACACATCCATCATGACTATTACAACCATCTCCCATACCAGGACAAAAGTGGGAGAGTATTTCGATGGAATTCATCACAGGATTACTGAAGGTCAAGTTCGAGATCATATTTATGTTGTTGTTGATCGGTTGATGAAGTTCGTAAAATTCTTCACAATATTCTCAGACTATTCCACAACATAGGTGGAAAAAGTATTATTTAAGGAGGTGTTTAGACTGCACGGACTACCCAAATACATTATTAGTGATTGAGATAGTAGGTTTCTCAGGTCATTTTGGAAGGAGGTTTTCATATTGGAAGGTATAGAGTTGAATCCCAACACTATTTATCACTCCCATACATATGGGAAGGTGAATATTGTAAACAAATGGGTTGAGAGTTACTTGAGTAATTATGTGTCAAGCCAACAAATCACATGAATTATGTGGTTTCACTTAGGAGAACAGTGTTCCAACACCACATACCATATGTCCAATATCAATATGGCCTTGTTCCAAGCTCTACATGTCTATGAAACTCCATCATTTGTGGATATATCACTCAAGGATACCATGGGTCCCAAGGAAAAAGACTGGATGTAGGAGAATCAGGACATCCCTAGAGCTCTTAAGGATGATTTGTAGTAGCAACAAAATCAACAGAAGGTGTATGCGGATAAACATAGGATAGATCACATCTTTGAGGTGGGGGACTTAGTATTTTTGAGATTACAACCATACCACCAGTCCTCACTAAAGAAAATTGGTGTGGAGAAGTCAAAACCCCATTTTTATGGCCCCTACAAAGTTGTCCAGATGGTTGGAGAGGTGGAGTACAAGTTCAAGCTGCCAGAAGGAACATATTATACAACTTGACGAGAACTCTTGAGAGTTCTTATTTTTCTATGGGTTGCATTTAGTGGTTGTTTTTACTTTGAATCGAAAAGTGGTGCTACTAGTAGCACCCTTCTTTTTTGGGAGGGGCTAAAGTTATGAATTTTAAGAAACCCTGATCGGTGTCAATGCAATCAAAACCTTAAATCAACCCCTGAATCGAAAAGTGGTGCTACCGGTAGCACCACTTTTCAATTATGGAGTTGATTTAAGGTTTTGATTGCATTGAAATTGGTCAAGGTTTCCAAAAAATCACAATTTTAACTCCAAAATAATAAGGGTTCTACAGATAGCACCGCTTTTCGATTTGGAGTAAAAACAACCAATAAATGCAACCCATAGAAAAATGAGAACTCTCGAAGGTTATCGTAAAGTTGCATAATATGTTTCATTAAAATTAATGACCTACTTTAGCTATATAATTATAGAGGTGACTAAGTAACTTATTGACACAATCCATAAAATTACATAATTAAAAAATAAAAAATAAAGAAAACACACACACACACATATATATATATGATGATGATGATGATTAACGCCTACTGAGACCAACTTTGATCTATCAGACCTTAAGAAGGTTATTACTTGGTTTGCTTTAAAATTGTGTTCCTATGCTAAAAAATCTTGGTAAAAAGATTTCCAAGCTCACTATAGTTTTGGCAAGGTTTGTATTGTAGAAAATACTATGAAACTCATATCTAATGTGCGTGTAAGCAGGGCACTCTAATAGAAAGTGATTTTCATCCTCAACGCTCATAGACTCACAAAGATGACAAACCCTTTCCGCCCACGGAGGTTTGGGAATAGACCAATGCCATGTTTTGCTATGAAGCTCATGGGAGTTCGTTCTAATATTGACTATATTAATTTTCTTCTTTGAACTAGTTACTATCGAGAGATATTTCTGATCTTCCAAATTAGGGTTAATGACCTCCTTATAGTATCTTAGTTTTCTCTTAACCGCTAAATTAAATTTTCCTCGCACCACAATTTTTCTTTAAAATTAAAGGTAATAATATTTTTGACATTATCAATATTATGTAAAGTGTCATTTTCATCAATGCCCCAATGGTCTAACCAAGCCATCGTATCTTTACACCAACTCCGATTGAGGCGTAGTTGGTTTTGACTTGAATTTAAAGCAAGTTTAGGAAGTGTCTCGTTTCTCATGTTATTTATGTTGTGATTGTACATCAGGTACCTAGTCATAGCCATGCTCTTGATGGCAGAAAGACTCACTTCTATGAGGAGAATAGGATAAGGTGTATTGCTTTTAATTTTGAGGTTATAAGTTAAAAATCGCTTCTAGATTTGCTCAATCTTTCTCCAAGATTCTCTAGAAATGTTGCACCGCCATACTTCAAAACCGTATAAGATAACAAGGATGACAAGAGTTTCAAAGATGAACTTTTTTTTATCCCACATGACTAGGTTGGCTGGTTTACAATTATTTTCAAGACCAAAATAAGCTTTCATCCTTGATTAATCCTTTTCTCAATGTTATGGTTCGAATTGAGCTTGTGATGGATATCGATTCCAAGATATTTGTAAGAAGTCACTTCCTCCAGTTTACTGTTATCATTAATCAAATTTGCGTAGGTGTCTTTCTTAGAATTTATAATCATAACTTTTGTCTTGTTGTTGTTAACAGTCATACCCATGTTAGAGAAGAAATCTTTGAGAATTATTAATTGTTTATCGAGATCAAAGGGACACCTTTCCATAAGAAAAATATCATCAGCATAAATAAGGAGGATGATAACTATCCTAGCTAAGATCGTGTCGGCACAACCTACTGTTAAATTTTCAGAATTTACTTCAATCTGCTCTAGGATCTTAACTGAGAGAACAACATATACATCAAATATACAGCATATCAATCATGGACACAATAATGCAAGCACACAAGAGACACAGAGTTTACTTGGGGAAAACCATAAAGGTGAAAAACCCCAATAACTTCCTCAGAGATAGATAGAGCAATGATACAACCAGAATACAAGAGATAGTCTTCTCCTAGCAGCAGAGCCTCCTCCTCCACAAGTGTGCCACTCTCCCAAGTGTGAGTGTGAGAATAGAATGTGTAAAATGAGAGAGACACACTCTCTATTTATACACTAACATGAATTGACCTTTACTCAACTAGGTCGACCTCAACTTAACCACTTAACATAATGCTGACTGGGCCGACCCCCACTGGGGTGGTCTAATAACCCTTTGACCCACATGGACGACCCCCAATAGGGTGGTCTAATAACCCTTTGACCCACATGACTTATACAGGGCTGACCCCAACAAGGTGGTCTAATAACCCATCAAGTATAAGTTACGACACTTACAATATAAATGACGACACTCCCATATAAAGGAATAATAACATCTCTATAGGATTACAATATACATATATGTGAAATACATTTCGAAGTTACATATACATCAACACTCCCTCTTAACTAGGAAGGTATTTCTCGACACAGGTCTTCTAGTACAAGTCATCTTCTCTAGATCATCGTCACTGCTTCTGCTATCTCAATCAATCTCTGAATCTACTCGTCATAGGAAGTTCTATAGAGCCAGTCCTTTTTCATACTGGATGTAGGCCCACCACCTGCAGGTCTTCATCATCACTGGCCATACTGTGGAAATCTCAGGACTTATTACGTGTGTCACAAAACCTTAAAAGAGTCTCTTGACTAGCAAGAACCCTAAAGAGCATCTGAGGCCTTTTTCATCCTGTCCAGATCTCCAGGACTTATTACATGTGACCCCACCACAAAACCTCGAAAGAGAATCCCAGGACTGATTACGAGCACAAGGCTCAACCTATCGGATCTCCTAGGGCACAAATTACATGTGGTCACCACAAAACCTCGAAAGAGCATCCCAGGACTGATTACGAGCACAAGGCTCAACCTATCGAATCTCCCAAGGCACAAATTACATGTAGTCATGGAAAAACCTTGAAAGAGCATCCCAGGACTGATTACGAGCACACGGCTCAACCTATCGGATCTCCCAGGGCACAAATTACATGCCATAGGACAAAACCTCGAAAGAGCATCTGCCAGATATCCCAGGGCACAAATTACATGCCATAGGCAAAACCTCGAAAGACTATCTGCAGATCTCCCAGGGCACAAATTATATGTCATCCCAAGCAAAACCTCGAAAGAGCATTTGCCAGATATCCCAGGGTACAAATTACATGCCATAGGAAAAACCTCGAAAGACTATCTGCAAATCTCCCAGGGAACAAATTACATGCTTATCTACACAACCTGTTCCACGGCCACAGAGTATCAACCTGATACTCACCATACATAATCCTAATGTACACATGATCATCCTAATCATCATCACTGCAACATCCTGCTGCATGTCATATGGAGCAACATCCTGAAGCTCGTCATCCATGATCATCCTGATCATACAATGCATCTACCTGATGCATACCAAGTATCTACCTGATACATATCATCATACATGATCCACCTGATCATACAGTGTATCCACCTGATACAAATACAAATACAAATACATGATACATATCACCATACATGATCCACCTGATCATACAATGCATCTACTTGACGCATACCAAGTATCTACCTGATACATATCATCATACATGATCCACCTGATCATACAGTGTATCCACCTTATACAAATACAAATACATGATACATATCACCATACATGATCCACCTGATCATACAATGTATCCACCTAATACATATACAGATACATGGTCCAAGCATCCAACATGATGCATATACAAAATACATACAAATGATCCAACCGATCATATCCAACATCCAACATGATGCGTACATACATATACATATAAATGATCCAACTAATCATATCCAACATCCAACATGATGCGTATACAGAGCAGTAACTGGAGCATCGTCCTGATGCTCATCATCCAATGCTTACATCCACAGTCATGTGAAGGATCCTCCTTCCAACATGCTTGGAATGGATTCTACAAATGTGTCCATCACTTCTTCCTCGAAGTGTCATCAATCTGAATAACACCAAGCCTCTCCCTGAAGTACTCAAACTTCACCCTGGCTAGTGACTTCGTCAGCACATTTGCAATATGCTCGTCCGTCGCAATGTACAGGAGCTTCATAGCTCCTCTCTGCACCATATCCCTGATATAGTGATATTTGATCTCTATGTGTTTCGACTTGTCATGAAACACTGGGTTCTTGGACAGCTTCACACAACTCTGGTTATGACAAAAGATACCAGTAGCATCCAACGGGAGATCAAATAATTCAGACAGTAACTTCCGTAGCCATACTTCCTCACAACTAGCTGAACAGGCTGCAACATACTTTGCCTCAACTTTACTTAGTGCTACGCAGGACTGCTTCCTGCTAAACCAAGAGATCACACCTGATCCCATACTGAAGCAGCATCCATATGTGCTCTTCCTATCTGCAGCACTACCAGCCCAATCTGAATCAACATAACCCTGCAGGTTAAACTTTTGATTCACTTCATACTTGAGCGCATAATCCACTGTACCCTCCAAGTACCTCAGAATATGCTTTACAACAACCAGGTGAACACTCCTCGAATCCATCAGGAACTGGCTCAATGTGTTCACCGCAAAGCAAATATCTGGTCTCATGTTCGTCAGGTACATCAAGGACCCAATCATCTGACGATACATAGTGATATCAACCGGTTCAGATGAAGCATCACACAGAAGCTTCAGGTTCGATTCCATAGCCTCGTAGTCCATCACCTCGAACCTCTTCAGGATCTCTACTGCATACTTCCCTTGTCCAAGGAAGATTCCATCTGCACTCTGCCACACCTCCATACCTAGAAAGTGGTGCATCATACTAAAGTTCTGCACATATATGACTCCCTATCATGTGTCTCAAAACCAAGTGGCTGCTCCACATACACTTCTTCTTCAACTACTCCATTCAAGAAAGCTATCTTGAAATCCATCTGGTGTATCTTCTATTTCATCACTTTTATATTTCTCTATGCTGCCATCTGCAGCATGCTTGATCTTGATAGATCCATATGGAAGTCATAACAAACTTCCCTTCAAGTCTTGGGACTACAGCCCAAACATCATTCTTCATGATCGACGGATCATGGCATTCTTCCCATATCCTGGGAACTTCAATATCTTCAATAGATAATTTTGTTGTTGAACAAATGTTGTAGTTCTTCTTTTGTAGGTGATGGCATACGATCTTTGCTACACAACAAGTTAAATTGCATGATTAGAAAACATTTCATAGTTTTCAGAACAAATTCTTACACATAAAGAAATATGTCATACAGTCATGCAATTATCTTAGCCAATGCTTCAATACAACATCACAATGCATTAGTACAATCATAAGTGTCAAAACCTTAATCAATGAATATCTTCTATAAGGTAATACGAAAAGTCTAGTAATTAATCAAGATTGTACTGTAATGATATGAAGACAAACATATCATAAACTTAACCATGAACAGAATTCGAAACATACCTGTAAGCCATACCTGTCAAGATTGCTTGTAATCTTCTTATGGAAGGCCTTAGCCTCATCTCCCTCTAAAACAGGAACTTCTTCACTTATGCAGGTGACCAATCCATCTTCTTCTAGGATTAACCCAATCCACTTGATTTGCAGGAACTGGATCTAGAGTTGTAATGGGGTTTGTCAGAGAAACCCCAAACATTCAAACTTCCAAAAGGATAGAAATATGCGCCTTGATGAGCTGATCAAGATGGTATATTCAGAATTTGAAAATTGCAAAGTTTCACCCCTCAAATTTGCCTTTGAAACTTTTGGATTCGCTAGACGTGACCTCAAACTAGGGTTTGATGAAGCCCACTCTTCTGTCCAATCAAAAGGTTTGATCCAAATCTCTAAGCTTCTATTTTATGAGGAGCTTCCAGCCGTGGTCACAAATTTCAAAAAAATCTCATTTTTGCAAAAGCCCTAATTTTCACCCGTGGTCTCCGATTACAAAAATTCCAACTTTCTCCGAAGCCCTAAATTCCGGAAGCCATGAATGAAGGTACTCAAAAAATAATTCTGTTTTGACAGAAATATGTACCTAATTGTTTCTGGTGTAACTCTGAACTTTTCGATCCACAGGGTCTGAAAACGTTTCCTGAGATAGCCCAACCTGTTATATTTCCATCCCGACAGGTCTAACCTCAATTGGATTCTCTAAGAAAGAGTTATGCCAAGTGTCGCAACGTGACCTGTTATGGGATAATACAGGAGAGTGAACTTGTACGGCATGCCACGTGTCACTATTTCAACTTCGGCCTTTGAAAAATTTTCCTGGGATAGTGCGGTCTGTGTACTACCTATCATGTTTTATGAAATTTCATTTGGAGCTTCCTAGCCCAAGTTATGACCTTTTTCCCAAGGTCACCTGATTTTGACTCAGATCTGGAAGAGGCAGAAACCCTATATTGTACAGATCATAAATCACAAAGTACAATGAATTAGAGGTTTTCCTTTGGACACAAGGTACATGGGGATCTGATTTTCGACCTGTAAAAGTTTCAGATCCGAAAACTTCACCAAAACGGATTTATAGCGAAAGTGCTACGATGACTGGTTTTTTTGCTATATCAAGCCCTAACATCGTAAGTGCAACAAGTGTCATACATGCCATATCATGCCTTCTTTCAGGCTAGCTCTGATACCATGTTAAATTTTCAGAATTTACTTCAATCTGATCTAGGATCTTAACTGAGAGAACAACATGTATATCAAATCTACAGCATATCAATCATGGACACAATAATGCAAGCACACAAGAAACACAGAGTTTACTTGGGGAAAACCATAAAGGTTAAAAACCCCAATATCTTCCTCAAAGATAGATAGAGCAATGATACAACCAGAATACAAGAGATAGTCTTCTCCTAGCAGCAGAGCCTCCTCCTCCACAAGTGCGCCACTCTCCCAAGTGTGAGTGTGAGAATAGAATGTGTAAAATGAGAGAGACACACTCTCTATTTATACACTAACTTGACTTGACCTTTACTCAACTAGGTCGGCCTCAACTTAACCACTTAACATAATGCTAACTGGGCCGACCCCCACTAGGGTCATCTAATAACCCTTTGACCCACATGGCCGACCCCCAATAGGGTGGTCTAATAACCTTTGACCCACATGACTTATACAGGGCCGACCCCAACAAGGTGGTCTAATAACCCATCAAGTATAAGTTACGACACTTACAATATAAATGGCGACACTCCCGTATAGAGGAATAATAACATCTCTATAGGAATACAATATACATATATGTGAAATACATTCCGAAGTTACATATACATCAACACCTGCTTCTTCTAAACATATTTCTAGTTTATCGATGTAAATGCCAAAAAGGGTAGGGGAGAGGGGGAAACCTTGCCTAACTCCGATATTACAGTTTATATCTATTGACCAGCCCTCATTATTCTTAAATTTGGCAATGAAATTTTCGTATAACCTTATTGCAACAGCTCTCAACTCAAAAGGAACATTAAGCTCCTCCAAACTATTCCACAGGTTATTTCTAGGCATTGTATCAAAATATTTCCTAAAGTCCACAAAGCAACAAAAAATGTTAGACTTATTATTACGACATTCCCCTGCAATGATCCTAAGCATAACAAGGTGGCCTATGGTTGAATGATTCCTTCTAAAACCTGCTTGGCCTTTAGCCCGCTTACATTCCATTTCTAGCCATTAGTTGATCTGCTTTTCTAAGATAATACCGTATAACTTGGCTAGGAGAGGGCTAATCATAATGGTCCGATAATTAGAGGGTTTATCTTTATCGCCACTTTTGAAAATAGGAATAATGAGGCTCTAAGTCCAAGGTGTAGGGAACCCTTGCTTGACCGCTAGATTAAAGAGTTTGTGGATGTGAAGGATGAAGACAGCCCCCCCAATTTTTAACATTTCTTCTTGGTAGCCTTCAATGTCTTTGGCTTTTCCATTTGCTAAGCACTTAACCCCGAAATCTATGTCTTCTAACGAGAAAAATTCTTTCTTTTTAAGAAGGGTTTGAATGTTATCTCTAATATCCGAGGATTTGTAAATCTTTTTAAGATAGGAATTCCAATCTTTTAAAGCAATCTTATTATCCTCTTTTGTTTTGCGAGTTAGAATTTGTCAAGTACCCTCCCATCTATTAATGCAAGGAAGGGAACATGATACCCAAAATATGGGCTTTTATAAAACTTAGCCCATTTTAAAATTCATGATTCATATAAATATAAACATTTGCTCATAATCAGGCAGACATGCACAATGGAATAAAACATCATCCACACATATTTCACATGCATCAACCATATCAAGAACAACCATCCTTTAACTAAAACAGTGCAGAAGCAAATACACATAAGAAAATATACTTATCTCACTGTAATGTTGTCCCAAGCCACTAGCTATGTCACTGCAACGTTCTACCCAACCATAGGTCTCTTCCCAGCCTATATTCTTTCAGCACTCAGAGACCACCCCCGAGCTGGGCGTGATATCTACAAGGAAAAGGGCTCAAGCTCAGCACAGCCCAAAGCAATGGATACCCATCTCAACCCCAACATTCTTTTACACACAACAAACTCAAAAACTGGGCATGGATACACAATTCAACAATGAGATTCACAGAATAGGGTCTATGGGATTTCCCCAAATCGTTGCACACCCAACACGGATTGTGGGAAGAGGGAATCAACCCCAGGGAAGAAAACCGATTTCTCCCACAGATGTATGAGCATTTAGTGGGCCAAAATAGCCTCTATAAAACCTCAAATCATTTCCCTCTTCGATAGTCCAAGTTTGGTAGACTTTGTGTAGGTTTTCGTCTTCGGTAGATTCGACACTGTTTTCAGCCTCATACCTCGGTCAATGTTTATCGGATTTTTTATTATAACCTATTTTTGGAACTGGAAAAGCTGTTATGCATCCACCTATGCAGACAGAACAGAATTCAGGGTCTTCCGGTTGCCAAAACGACAACTTTCGTCCAAGTTTGGTAGAATTTGTGCAGGTTTCAGTCTTCGACAGATTCGACACTGTTTTCGGCCTCATTACTTGTTCAATATTTATCGGAATTTTTATTATAACCTGTTTCTGGAACTGGAAAAGTTGTTCTGGATCCACTTATGTGGACAAAAAAAAAAATTGGGCAAGTCTAGGCACGCAATCCAAAGGTTGTAAGTAAAAGTTTATCTTTCCTTTACTGTTTTTCTAACTATGTTTTTTGCAGATTCAGATCTATACGGTAAGTATTTAAGTTTTCTGTTATTCATCTTTTTGCATTTAGGTTTTGTTTCTAATCATGTTTACTAATAGATTATTTCTTGTTCTTGGTATATATTTGTCTAACATTTCTATATGGAAACTTTGACATCTTTTAAGGGTATGGATCTCCAGTATTTTGTCATGATGATTGCTACAAACCATCTAATGCTTAATATTTAACAAGATACTTAATAACCAATTTGTTCTTTTTTGTTTAATCATGTTGATTTTTAATCATGTCATGTTTATAAAAGCAATTTTATAAGAACAATCTTATATTTGTTATCTTTTGATCATTGTTTGTTTATTTATATATTATTGCTGACCTTTGTGTAAAAGTGTTCTTTTATAAGTAATATCTTTATGATCATTATATGCTCTTGCTAATTAATTTCTTGAGTAAAGTCAATTTTTGAATCTATGTGATATCATAATTTTTTGGCTTGTCATAAGTTATTTAATTGGGATATATTTTCTTTCTCATGTATTATAGAGATTGTATCTAGTTCCTATGTTATTTGTCTCTAACATTCCTATACGGAAGCATTGACATGTGTTGTTTGTCTCTAACATTCCTATATGGAAGCATTGACGTTTCCAAGGCATTTCATCTCTTGCATATTTACATAGTGTTAACAAGAAATGAACCCATGATTAAGACCATTAGTGACTTGTCATTTCATAATTTTTTATAAGTGATATCACGAGTTGATCATAATTTGCTATATGTTGATCATAATTTGCTATATGTTGATCATATTAAACATTTTGATTGATCTATATCATGTCATGTTTATTTCGATCACTTTTTACTCAATATTTATATGGCTTTGAGCAATATTATAATCTTGAATTATTTATCATGAGCACCTTGTTCTTGTTGCAATGAGATTTATATTCTTATGATTGCAGAGGTTACCTTGTTCCTACTTGTCTCTAACGTTCCTATATGGAAGCATTGACATTTTCAGGGCATTCATCTCTTGCATATTAACATCATACTAATAAGAAATGCACCTATGCTTCAGATTAGTTGCTTGATGACTTAATTTTCATATATTTAAGTGAAATCTTGGGCTCACTATTTATATGTTGTGGCTGACACTTAATGTGTAAAAGTAACTTCATTTTCCTTAAAGAGCAAGTTAGTCCTTTATTTTATGATCTTTATATGCTTCAATCTTGAAATTTCTTGTGCAGATAAGTTCTCTCTTTAGGCTTTCATCTCATTCCAGACATATTGAAGCACCATCTTCTACTGTTAAAGTCATGATGTTCATCTGTTTGATATAATTTTCAATATGTAGACCATTGGGGTCTTGTTCCTTCGATGTTTGAGGTCTTCTACAGATATTTCTGTTTGCACCTTTATTGGAAGAATGTTTACTATCCACATATATATTGGCCATCTGGGTATTTTTGTACACTATTGTGGTGTTCTTCGCCACATGTTCTGTTGTATCAACCGTCAGAAGGTATCTGTACACTAATGTGGATGTTATATCCGAGTTCTTCAACTATCAATTATGGTTGTGATGATTCTTGTGGTGGTCTAGGCATCTTGTGGATCTAGTAGCCAGGTTGGCTTCTCTTTAGATCTGGGCACCTTGTTGTTGGATTGCGTCACATATTATCGACATCTTATGGATCTAGTAGCCATGTTGGCTTCTCTTTAGATCTGAGCATCTTGTTGTTGGTATTTCATCGTACAACCTGGTTCATGTGCAATTTCATGATTCAGTGAGAAGCGGTTGTTCTTCATCAAATTCCATCAGCTGAAGTGTTCTTCTTATTTGCAGCTTTGGTTCTTCTGGAAGTTGTCATCAAGGGGGAGCAGTAATGACTCCTTCCTTCCTTGTTAGTAGGATTTTCTCCCAGCCATTATTAAGGGGGAATGTTGGGATATTTATATTCCTTGGAAGGTAATAATGCCTTTGTATTACGTCCGAATATATCCACAATCTTATGTAAAAGAGTAATACATTTATCCCATATTCATTATGGTAAAATATACTCTTGATATTCATTATTATATAAGTAGATGTTATTATGGAGAATAAGATTATCCCACATGTAATATGTGAGAGTAATTCCTCCTCATCTCTTGGTATATAATAGAGTCAAGGGAGTATCTCTCATTCATTCATTCGTGAATCATTCATCCATTGTGGCACATATTGTATTGGGGTTATTGACATTGCTCTCTTGTAAGTTTGAGGGAGATATTTTGGAGATACTAGAAGACTACTTTCCCGTGGACGTATCCCAATTGGATGAACCACGTATATCTAGTGTACTCTTTTCTCTTGTTCTCTTTTTGTACTTATTATTGATATATTATTGTTTTGCATAGATAGGTAAGCTAGTTTAGTTAGATCCATATCTCTGACAACTATCTCTCTTTTTAACCGAGACTTCAATAGAGAACTTGCTAATGGACGACGAGAGGGATGTAGTAAAATTATGGTAGATATTTTCTATATTCTCCATACTAGATAAAGGAAAGATATCATTTTTTAAATCATGGAGAAAAATCTCGGTTTTATTTTTATCGAAGATCATGTTCTTTTGGAAATGATAGTTTTCCTCTTTGTGATAACTATGCATGGAAATATTGAGAGTTATAATTAAAGGCCTATGATCAGAGTCAGGCTCATGGTCGTTTAAGATGTATAAATCTATTAACTTGTTGCATAAAGAGATATCAGAAATAACATAATCTACCACACTACTGCCAACCCCGTGAATACAAGTCATCCGGCTAGAATTTGGCCATTTTGTTAGTTCGTTGCAAATGATAAGATCTTGAGTACTACAAAAATTAACAATCTTAGAACAGAATAAATTTTTACCTAGATCTTCAGAACTTGTTTTATACCTATTAGCTAACTCAAGGTCTTCGTCTAACCAAAGAGGATTAGGATTGGAATAATTGCTTAAAAGAAAAGCTTGGTTACTCGAAGTTTGGGCATTGAAGTCACCCATCAAAAGGATATTTCCTTCCTTCCTTAGACTAGAAATATCATGTTCGAAATATCATGTTCTAAACCATTATAAGGACAATTTTTAACTAAATTGTTTTTTATAGAAGTTGGAATTAAAAGGGGAAAAATAACAAATGGCTATGTATATTTTTTCGTCATTAATGTCTATGATCTCTATATAAATAATTTGGTTGTAAGGGTCTTTCTTATAAAGCCTAACATGAGGGGATATGTTCTTCCTAATGTAACAAGCTATAAACCCAATGCCTCTATGACATGAATATTTATTCCATATCGACCAAAGGACATATCCGTCTATATTAGGGACCTTGGATTCCTCGTGCTCCCAAGTTTCAACCAATAATATAATATCAATTTCACTCGGGATCCAACTTATCTTGGGACCTTTGCTCCATGGAAAGCCTCGACAGTTCCAGGAGAGGATCCGAAATGTGTCAAATTACTATTTATTACTATTTTTGTTTCTATCTCGAACAACAACTTTCATGTTTCTAATTAATGCCCATTTTCCCTCCTTCCTAACTTCTTTTACATTTTGGACCTCATTTCTTAGTTTGGCCTAATCCTCTGGAATGAGGTCTTCATTTATTCCCGAGCCTTTTAAACTTGAGGTCTTACTAAGTATGTCATATTTTTGTTCGGTAGAGCTAACCTTAACCCGTATTAGTCTTTCTTTATTCTCAATTAATTTCCCTAGCCTTGTTGCTTCAGTGAGACCAATAGTTTCAATTTGTAATCTATTGTGAAGTTTTGTCTTTACAATGACTAATTTATCCTCTTCTACCTCCTCTTTCAAACAAAAAATTATGAGGTTCAAAGATCTTTTGTTATGCTCATGGTCTAAAGCTATCAATTATTCATTTCCTCTTTAATGGGTTTGATATCTAATTTACCTTCTATATTATTTAGGGTTAGGTTGTGATTTACTTTTTCCTCTAACTCTTTAATCCTATATTTTAACTTAATATTTTCTACTGTGGGTGCATTTCCTTGTTTGGGTGTTTTTTGTGTTTCCATTGCATGTAGTCTAATATCCATTGTCTCTACCTTGTTCTCTAATGTTTTTATCATATCGTCTATTTTTTTTGGATCTCTTCTTGAAATGATGTAAATTTATTATCGAGCATTCAATTTTAACTCTATTTGGAGTTGAGCTTCTCTTTGTTCCCTACTTTTCTCTAAGGATTCTATATATTCATAAAGTTTAGCCTCTCCTTCTTCCCTACGTTTCTCTATTGACTCCATATATTCATATAGGATCTGTAGGGTAACTGTATTAGATATTTCTTTAACATTTTTTGGTAAATGTGGTGAATTATTCATATTTATGTGAAAATGTAGATATGTATACCCCCCCAAAAAAAAAGTGGAGAGGGAAGGAACGTATGCACCTGAATTAGAGATCACAAATGATTGATGAAGATACCCTAGCCGCATATGCTAATTTACTTTAACTTTCACGGTAGAGATTCACCAAGGCTTTTCACCTTAGAGCTTCACCGAATGTTTCACCACAAGTTTCACCAAGGGTTCTTTTCACTGAAGGTTTCACCGCATAATGCCCATAAATTTTACTGAAGGTTTCACCGCATAATTCCCATAAAGTTTACTGAAGGTTTTCACCGCATAATGTATAGAACTTCACCACAATTTTACCAAAGGTTTAACCACAAATATTAACTTTCACTGAAGAGCTTCACCGAGGGTTTCTCACTGCGGAGATTCACCGAGGGTTTTTCACCGTAGAGATTCACTGAATGTTTTCACCACATAATGTCCAGAACTTCATTGCAATTTCACCGAAGGTTTAATCGCAAATATTAACTTTCACTAAAGAGCTTCATCGAGGGTTTCTCACCGCGGAGAATCACCCGAATAAATATGTTTTCGTAAATAAGGATAAATTATATATATATATAAAATACAAATTAAACAACAACAAATTTTTAAAAAACTAATAAAACGCAATTAAAGAAAAATTTAAAAAATATATAAAAAAAACAAAACCAAAGCACTTAAAAATATTTTAAAAAAACAAAATTTTAAAAAATACAAAATCAAAAATTAAAAACAATTGAAATAAAGTTAAAAAAAATTAAAACCACAAAAAATAACAAACATTTAAAAAATTAAAATTAAAAAAACATTTAAAAGATTTTTTTTTGAAAAAATTTAAAACATAATTAAAAAAATAAATGAAACATTATTAAAACAAAACAATTCAAAAACATAAATAAAAAACAAATGAAAACATAAAAAAAATTAAAAAACAAGAAATAATAAAAAAAACAAAATAAAAAATACAATGAAAACCCCCTAAACCCTACCCCTCTTCCTCATCCCTTCACCCACACCCCTCCTCTACCCTACCCCTATTCTCCCCCACCCTCGCCAATGCACCCCCATCACCAGCCTGCCACTTGCCCCGCTCTCCTCCCTCCCCTCCTCAGGCCCCTCTCCTCCCCAGCCCACACCCCTCCACCCATGCACTTCCCTCCTGTTAAGATTATATGCTACTAAAGACTAAATTCTAAATTCATGATTATTTAATACATTTTCCAATAGAAGCATGACTAGGATCTCTGAAAGATACACAATCACAAGGTACACAACAATATATCCTCAGAAACCCTCAAGGGGAAGAAAACCCAACAAGAACTTCCCCAATATAGATAATCAAAGTACAATGCCCAAAATAAGTCTCACAAATAAGAGAGACAAACCCAAAATCTAGAGCCAAGTCAATCCTTCTCCTCCTTCGCAGACTTCTCTCTCTCCTGTAATGTGCATTGCATAAATGAGTGAATGTTACAAATGAGAGGAAGTCACTCTCTATTTATACTTTACTTTTCACTTGACTTTTAACCCGGCTAGGTCGACCTCACTTAACTGATTGGGCCGACTTCTCCTAGAAAGACTCAAATAATTTTATATTACATTCTTTAGGGTACTAATGAACCAACTGACAATGGAGGTTTTACCTCATGAATTTTACTTGACCAAATATAATAATAACATCCCCGAACGGAGGTAAAACATCCCCGATGGAGTTACAATAATTAAGTACAAGTAGAATATTCTTTAAAGTTACATTAATTTAACACTCCCCCTTAACATGAGGGGTATTCTACTAACAAAAAAAACAACAACATGTGTAGATCTACACAACATCATCGGAAGGAGGGAGGAGGGGCATCATCAACAACATCATTTGTAACATTGGTTGGTACATCTATAAATCATTGGAAGTTCTTCAACAACATCAAAATCAGCAACTGGAACAACTTGTTGTAACATCATCATCATCATCTGCAGCATGGAGCTGGAAAATCATCTTCTGCATCATTAGAGAAAATTTGGGTAAAAAATGGGCCTCCTTAGGAAAATAATAAAATAATAGTAGAGAGAGAGTAAAAAAACTACTTTTTTGGATCGTATTTTCAACTTATCTTCTTGTAGGTTTACTCAAATTTCAAGCGGGAAGACTCGTTGGATGCATAATTAAATTATGCATCCAATGAGTATCCATGCTTCATACTTTTAACAACATACACACAATGAAAAATAGAAAATACATTAAAAAACGTGTTTCTGGTGAGAGAAAACACGTTTTTTAATGTATTTTTATTTTATTTTTCATGGTGTGGATGTTGTTAAAAGTATACAACATGGGTATTCATTGGATGCATAATTTAATTATGCATCCAACGAGTCCTCCCACTTGAAATTTGAGTAGACCTACAAGGAGATAAGTTGAAAATACGATCCAAAAAAGTAGTTTTTATTTTTTCCTTCCAATTTTTTTAGGTGCTCCCTTTTTTAATTTTAAATCATTTTGATTGGCTAATACATGATCACATGGAATTTGTATCATTTTTGGAAGGTCCATTTTAAATTGAAATTTCCTCTAATGATCATCTTCAATAGAGAGTTGAAGTATCATCATCATCATCTTCAGTAGAGAGATGAAGTATCATCATCATCATCTTCAATACAGAGCTGGAGTATCATCATCTGCAACACGAGGCTGGAAAATCATCATCTTCAGTACCGGAGCATCCTCATCTTCAACACTAGAGCATCATCTTCTGCAGCACTGGAGCATCCTCATCTTCAACACCGGGGCATCATCTTCTACAACACTGGAGCATCCTCATCTTCAGTACTGGAACATTATCTTCAACAACACTCGAATATCATCACCTATAGGACACATGATCCTTCCTTTCGGAATTACAGGATCGTGGACAGTCCTTCCTTTCATAATTACGGGACCCAGTCCAACAAATCTGGTGATCCTTCTTTTCGGAACTAGGGATCATGGACAATCCTTCCTTTCAGAACTTGGTATTCAGTCCAACAACTTTGGTGATCCTTCCTTTTGAAACTAGGGATCATGGACAATCCTTCCTTTCAGAACTCAGGATTCAATCCAACAACTCTGGTGATCCTTCCTTTTGGAACTAGGGATCATGGAAAATCCTTCCTTTCGGAACTCGAGATTTAGTCCAACAACTCTGGTGATCCTTCCTTTTGGAACTAGGGATCATGGACAATCCTTCCTTTCAGAACTCGAGATTCAGTCCAACAACTCTGGTGATCCTTCCTTTCGGAACTAGGGATCATGGACAATGCTTCCTTTCGGAACTAGGGATCATGGACAATGCTTCCTTTCGAAACTAGGGATTCAGTCCAACACTCTTAGACAATCCTTCCTTTCGGAACTAGGGATTCAGTCTAAGGATCAACATTTAAGACTAACCTTCCTTTCGGAATTACGTGATAACTGTCTAGGGATGATCAATCCCACCACAACTCAAGATCAACATTTAAGACTATCCTTCCTTTCACAATTACTTGGGATCACTGTCTAGGGATGATCAATCCCACCACAAATCAATATCAACATTTAAGACTATCCTTCATTTCAAAATTACGAGATCACTATCTAGGGATGATCAATCCCACTGCACCACAATATCATCAACACTACTCCCCCTTTCGAGGGAAGTCCTTACGGACTACACCAATCTTGTCACAGAAGTGCTCAAACTTCACACGAGACAGAGGCTTAGTCAACACATCTGTAACCTGCTCATCAGTGCTCACATATTGGAGCTTTATAGATCCCTTTTGCACCATATCACGAATGTATAAACACTGTATTTCTATGTGCTTTGACTTATCATGGAACAGAAGGTTCTCTGTCATCTTTATACAACTCTGGTTATCACATATAAGAATCATTGTGGCATCCAACTCCAGATCAAATAGACCTGATAACAACTTCTGAATCCATATGGATTCACAACTAGAAAAATAGGATGCATTATATTTTGCTTTTGCAGTGATGAGAGAAACACTGGATTGTTTCCTACTTAACCATGAGGTCATGGTTTACCCCGGACTATAACATCCTCCTGAAGTTCTCTTCATGTCTGAGACACTTCCTGCCCAATCTGAATCTATGTAACCGAACAGTCTAAAGTCACGATCTCTAGTATAACTGAGACCATAGTCTATTGAACCTTTTAGGTACCTTGTCACATGCTTTGTAGCTAAAAGGTGAACACGTCTGGGATCAACCAAATACTGACTCAAGGTGTTCACAACAAAGCATATATCTGGCCTGGTATTTGTCAGATACATCAATGACCCAATAATCTTCTTGTATAGATTCATATCCACCAAATCTGACGAAACATCAAATAGTAACTTCAAATTTGTATCCATGGGTGTGTCCATGGCTTTACACTTCAACATATCAAATCTTTTCAAGATTTCTACTGCATACTTCCCTTGGTTAAGGAAGATTCCCTTTGGGATTTGCCATACTTCGAGACCTAGAAAATAGTGCATCAAGCCAAGGTCTTTCATCTCAAATTCTACAGCGAGCTTCTTCTTGCACTCTAAGATTTGCTTCTCATTTCCTGTCAGGAATAAGTCGTCCACATATAGTAATAATATGACAGGTTCATCATCCATAACCTTGAAGTAAAGGATAGGATCAACTTTACTCTTGGTAAAGCCCAAGCTTGTTAGAAAACTATCAATTCTTCCATACCAAGCTCTTGGATCTTGCTTCAACCCATACAGAGCCTTCTTCAGTTTGCAAACATGTGTTTCTTTGCTTTCAACCTCAAATCCTTGTGGTTGTTCTATGTACACTTACTCTTCAATGACACCATTCAGGAAAGTTGTTTTCACATTCATCTGGTGTAACTTCCACTTCATTGTGGTTGCAAGTTCCATGATGGTTCTAATTGAAGTGTACCTTGCTACTGGTGCAAATGTTTCTTCATAGTCGATTCCTTCCTTTTGGGAGAATTCACGAGCCACAAATCTAGCTTTGTATTTTTCAATACTTCCATTCACTGCATGTTTTATCTTGTATATCCATTTATTTCATATTTCTAAGTCACTGGATACCAAGATATCGAACTCTGTTTCAATTTCTCTCTTGCACCCATCTATGAGCTTGTCATCTTCAACCTTGTAGCAAAGGTTCATGTCTCATCACTCTAGGTGATCCTTGATCTCATCATTCTATCCATGGGTGACTTCTGAGCCCGCACAAATTCTTCTTCAATATGCATACATGTGGTTCTCTGATTACACCATGAGTCTGGATACTGGAGCAACATCTTGTCATAATCGACTTCCTCTGCTTGATTTCATTAGTCTTGTTTATAGTTGAACCATCGTCACTTGTTCTATGGAAAAAGTCTCATCATTCTTCATTTGTAGGTGATTGTGTATGATACTTCCTACAAATCAAATTTAGTAGCACGGTTAGAAACATTTCATAGTTTCCAAAACATATGCATAAAAACATAGGTCACATTGTCATAATGCTATCTTATCCAATAAACCAACATTCATCCATATCCCACATTCATATGGTAACTTTCTAGATTCCTTCCATCTCTACCAGAACATTATTAAGAGCATGCACTACTCCTAATATGTTAGCAAAGAGGATTCATTCTAGATAAGTAGCAATGGAATGTTGTATAGCACCATAGGCTACTTACCCATCACATGCATATTATACTTCCTAAATCTAGGAATATAAATATGTACACAACTGAACAATATCATTTAAACAATTTGATAAAAATGACAATTCAAATACTTATCTTTGTTTGTTTGGTAGGATCTCTTTTGATCCTAATCTCCTTGCAGGGATTACTGGAATGTCTGATGGTGAGCTCTAATCCATCATCTGACTCTGAGGTCATGTGCCTTTCTTTCTTATGATCTATAATGTTTATCATAGATCACATAGCCTTGTAGTATCATGAATTAAGGTTGCTTCTAAGTGACCTCTCAGTTTATATAAGCCACCTTCTTTTGACCCAGTAACAACTGCATCTTATATAAAAGTAATTCTAAACTATTTCTAAAGCTGATATATAGTACATCCTTCTTCATCATCAAAGTTCATGAATCAAGCTTGTATGTGGGTTCTCTTATTTTCCTAGTGAAACTTTCTGAGGGGAGTCTTTTTCTTCAAAATTGGAGAAAGTGTTTTGAAGCACCATCATTATAGGACATATTCTTCAATTTATTCCTTTGGTAACTTTCTGGGAGGTCCTTCTTCTTCTTCTTCTTCTTCAACTAAATGAGCATGATGTATTTTCTTACTCTTCTTCTTGTATTCTTCTTTTCTCACTGGACAATCTTTGGCAATATGTCCCATCTTATCACAACGAAAACATTGATAAGAAGATAAGTATTTATGCTTGTAGTTTCCCTTATTATACTTTTGAAACTTCTTAGGAGGATTGAAATCCTTCTTGAAATGAGGTTTTCCCTTTCCTCTTTTAGTATGGGTAGCTAGAGCTTGATCATCATCTCTGAGTAGTGCTTCTCGATTTGCCACTCTAGCATCCTCTTGGATGCATTCTTCCTATACAACTTCAAATAGTAGACTTTCCTTTCTTGCACACATTGTCTGGATAAAAGAGTCCCAAGGTCTAGTAAGACCATTGAGATCAGTCATCACTAATTTATATTCGTCAAGCTTGTCTCCAATTCCTTCTAATTGTTCTTTGAATTGAGAAACCCTAGTAAAGTAATCTTGGATAGATTCACCTGGATTCATCTTCGTGCTTTTGAGTTGGGTTCTCAAATTCATCTTTTGATTTATGTTTAGTCCTTCATACATTCTTGATAGGGAATCAAACATCTCCTTTGGGGTTTTCTTGGAGGACACTTGTGGATTCAAATGATCCTTGATGGAATCTGTTATGATCCTCTTGGATCTAATCATATACTTCTTATGCTTTTCCTTGGCTTTAGCTTCTGTGGGTTATGGTAAAACTTCTTTAACAAACTTTGAACTGATTATTCTCTTCTAGAATGAGTCATGTTATCACACAACTTGTAGTTGTCTCTAAAGGTATCCCATCCAAGACGGTAGAGGTGTAGACAACTAAAGAGGTGACCCAAGAGATTCCAAGGTTCCCAATGTAAGATGGATGTCATGTTAACCGAGGCACTCTTCACTTTAGATCAAGCCTAAGCAATATCAATGGGGAGAACCTAGCTTATCCAATGAAGGATAGCGAATGCAATCAAGGCTTCCTAGGGAAATGTGATGATGAAAGATAAGGAGACCAAGATGAAACAAGATCTAGATCTAAGGTGGATAAGTGGACCCAAAGTGGTTAGGGCCTGGTTGAAGAGGCTTAGGAAGTGACAAGTGTTAAACCAAGTGCAAGATAGGGTCACTTATGGATTAAGGATAGTAGATATAGATATATCTAATGCCAAAGAAAAGTACCCAAGTGGGGCCCACCCTTAAAAATGGAAAAATGGTCCAAATCAGGCCCACAAGGTCTAAATAAAAATGAGATGGCACTAGGAGGATACTATGGCATGGATCTATGGAGTTGAGAAAGAATAAGCAAGTAAATCTAAGAAATACCTAATGCATCACCTAATGTCCCAAGTGGGGCTCAACCCTCAAAATGAGGAATGGGGCCCACAAGGTGAAAATCAATAGGGTGAAGCACTAGGAGTATGTTTTAGGGGCTGGTCTATCCAATGAAGCAAAAATATCACCTACCCACGTGCTAGAACTAGCAAAGAAGCCACTTTCCTAGGAGTGTGACTTCCCTTGAAGAGACCAAGTGCCTTGGGATATGGGCCAAATGGAGTCCAAACCTCACCAAACTATAGATCGGGAATGTTGATATGATTATTAAGCTGGGTTTTAATTATTAATCCCAATAGCATTCTAGATCTCCATAGATCTGAAAAATAAAAATAAAAAATGCAAGGGTTTTGATTTTAGGGTTTTAATGACCAATTGGAGAAAAGATGGATGGAACTAGATACATACCTTGTGGAACATACCTCAAGAGCTTGTGGCCACTTTGCAAATTGATAACCTTCCCCTTGTGTGTATATTCAAGTGTGAAATCCAAGAGCCCAAGTGAAATCGTCCTCCTCCTAAGGTGACCAAATCGTCCTCCTCCTACAAGACAAGATCAAAGAGAAACAAGTCAAGCAAAATAATGATGAAAATGATGAAAAGATGAAAAAGAAAGCATCAACTATGTCACTAAGATACAATAATGATACTCCCTGAGACAAAAGGCCAATCCAAGGCAAGATATGGGGTTTCCCCACAATAGCTCTCCTCCAAATCATCCTCCTTTTCACCAAATCAACCTCCCTGTAGAAAAAACGTCTTGGAACCCCAAGACCCACAATGATACACAAGAAAAATATTGTATATTCAACTTGCAAAAGAATCCAGTAAGACAAGAGAAGTATATCCACAAAATAGTATTTTTATTCCAAGTTTGTAGAGCTCCAAAGGTGCGTTTACAATAGGGGGGTCTCTTCCTTATATAGGAGAGAAAAACCAAAACCCTAAACCACTTTTGAAAACTAGTGGTTGAGATCAAAATATATAACAATGCAATCAATGGCTAATGGCTAAGATGAGCCAACATAAAAATAGACATGGATCACTCAAATAGAGGATGACGTCATGGCTAAAAAGCCTCTAGGAGGGGTGACGTCATACATGGGATGGCTAATAACATAGGAGCCACAACATAAAGACATGGACAAGTGACTAGGAGCACATGGTGGGGCCAGGAGGTATTATTCCCCTTCACTAGCATGACCCCATGGCACAATAATATAAAATATGACTCAATGACATGTCCAAGTATACAAATGATCAAATCTTGTCCTCATCATTAGAGAGAAATACAATAAAAGAGCTTGTGTAGCCCATGTGGACCCCACTGAATGGTGCCAACTGATATGGAAGAAGGGGGATACACCATGGATGACCTCTGAGCAGACCAAGTGCCAAAACCTTTCCTCAATTTCCCAAATCAAATTCCTCAATGACATTTTTATTCCATTTTTTAATCCTCCTAAAAACCCTGAAACTACCCAAAACTGCCTCTGGGGTGCCTATGCACCATCATGTATGGAAGGGGGTTAATATGGTAAAAAAAAGTGGCTGGACCACCTCCTTCCTATGCAGCGCCCTAGGAAACGACTTGCCTCCAATGCTCCTGCTGGACAGGCCTCATCAACATGCCCAAACTGGTCAACAGGTGGAAAACTGCTAATATCATGCCCGGAGTGCCCGAAACTGAAAGATAAGTGTCTCAATGGATCTAGAAGACCCAAATCTACTAGACATGAGTACTCATACACCTCATGATAACCTATAGGATCATTTGTAGGGCCCACTATACCCGGACAGTGTAAAATATGATGATTTGGAAATAATAATAAAAATGACCAACTGCATCAATCATCATCTAGAGCATGTTTCCAACATATGGAATCATCAATAGGTGTATGTGGGACCATAGATCAACATCATAAAGAATAAGTGGTCCATCTCATCACGGATGACCATGGTCAAACTATGTTTGACTAGGTCAAAATACAACCAAAGACTAGATTATAACAAATGACTAAGACATGTTCCTTTAACGATATTCACAGCTTAACTTAAAGTATAAACATCAATCAAGTGGCAGTTAATACAATGATATTCAATGTTATTTATAACTTACTTGCACCAAATATTTAAAGACATACTTCATCCAATGGACATGGCCTAACTGCTAGCATAGGGTGAAGGATAAGGACAAAGCTAGGTAGAAGGGATGACTTGACCAACTTAACTAAGTGATATTTTGGAAAGGGAAAAAGGGGAGCTACACACTGTGTTGTACAAGATAAACAAAGGGAATGGCAGTGCCTCACAAATGGATAAGTCATTTAGAGAGTGCTTATTCAACATTGGCATCATGTCTACATCAAGTTGATCCAAGTTCATTAGGATCATTCATTTCATTTCCATGGCCAACAGTCTTTAGATTTGGCATACATTTAACCACTGCTTTTTATTTGGCCTTTCATTTATAACATTTTGAGGTCAGCAATCTTTAGATTTCGCATACATTTAGCCATTGCTTTTTAGACCTTTTTATTTGGACCCTTCATGGGGTACTTTAGCATTTCATTGCTTTAACCCTTTTTCATTGTGATGAAAATCACAGTTTTACATTTCATTTATTTCTATGGTATCTCATAGGAGATTTCCAATCATTTCCATACAAGTAGTACATGTGCTTCAGGTTTTAGCCAACAACATCTCATGTGACTAGGGGGAATTCCGCAATCTAAACCACACATCAGGGCAACCGACTAGAATGATAAAGGCATAAAATCCAACTCACCAAAGGCAAGTTCTGTCACCAACTAAGAGTCGAGACACAAAACAAACATGGATGCTATCCAAAACATAGGTAGGAGCAGGGAAGTCCTCCATATCAAAATTCAAGAAGGAAAGTCAAGGTGAAAGCCAAAACAAGGAAGGTCATGGATGGATGGAGTCAAGTGAATGTGGTGCCTAAGCTAGGAAACATAAATGTCAGGAAATACCATGTCCATGCTCATAGGGGGGTAAGTGAAACCAATGAGTATATTGAGTAAACCTTTAAGTGCAAGTAATACATCCAATTAATTATTTAAATCCAACAAAGATAGTTCATTTCATTTATTTAAATAATACTACCACATCATGAGTTATATACCAAGTTAATATCATGAAGATGACTAAAACAACAAGATAATAATCAAATGCTAACAATCACAGTCTGATGATCATATCACTGCATATCTCAAATAACATCATCTAGAACCATTGAAACACAGCTGCAATAATAACATCTGGAACTCTAGGCACTGAACTGAATGTGTATGGAACAAAAGGTCATGTTGGTCATTAAATCTAAGCTCTCAAGGCTCAGCCTTGGCACAAGGTATACACACTGTCTGATATAAGTTGCTATGATGTGTAAGTGATCATAAATGGTGTTGCTCATCATAACTGATCTCATTGAAACTGTGTAAAGGCAAAGCTCTGAAAAGTGCAGATATCTGCTAAGCAAATATAGTATCCCAGCTACTATGGTGTGATAACAAGTTCAATCATATACTTCCAAGCACATAAGTTATCTATGCCTTCCAACTTGTCATCAAGCTTAGTGCTTGGGGCCATCTTATCCCAGAGAGTAGAGAATAACCAAAAATTAAAGTTTCTCAAAAGTAAAAACTGAACTCACCAAAAGATGCACTTGTCTGAGGCGAGTATGATGGTACACTTGGTTTCTGAAGATTCCAAAATTTCACCCTTGAAATTTGACTTGCGAAATTCTAGCCTGTAGGTCCTAGATTTCTCTGGTTTTCTGGTCTAAAGTCAAACTAGGGTTTGACTTCCTAGAAGATTCACCCACTGAAAAACTTCGATCTTGGTGCCAAAATTTTGATCCTGGAGAGGCACACTTCCCTATTGTGAGAATTCTGTATAGGATCAATACCATGAAAGAATTCTAATAGCCAAGAATCTTGAAGCAAAGAAGTCCTCACAAGAATTATTCAAAGATATGCAAGAATAAGAAGAATAAATATTGAGATAGAAACATAAGAGAAGGAACTCAATTGATGAAAATATCATCTCATGTATTATTCCTCAATATGAATACAATATATAATACATCTCAAGAGAAAAAATATAATGCCTTAAAGGCAAGTTGTAAAGCACAAAAAAGTAAGGGTTACTAAAAGCATAAAAACCCCCTAGGTGTCAAAAGCACTTTCCAAAATACTTTAAAGGCTCACAAATTGGTTGAATATGGTATGGAAGCTCATGAGTGATGTAAATGGAATGTAATGATTAATTTAGGAGAGAATAAAGTGGTGGAGTTCGAATTGTTCAAGTGGAGAGAGTTTATAAGTCAACTAGCTTTACCTTATCCACTAGAAAGTAGAAAAAAACAAGATAAAGCTGTCTAAATCAGGAAAGTGTCTTTCTAATTCAGGAATGGAATACAATTAGACAGAATCCAAGAAAATCTTATCCAGAATATATCCAATTTTTTTTTTGTGACTCGGGGTGGCATATGGAGGCATAAAAGACAAAACTAGGCCAACTACATATTCTACACCTAGGAAAATTAATCTAGATGACTAATAAAATTTATCCTAAGTATGAGTGGGTTTTTAAATGTTCCAACACCCCCCCTTAATCTTGATTTTATGTGAGTAAAATATCAAAAATATAGTGCCCAAGCAACAAGGCTTATGGTCACCCCATTACAATTATTATGCCCATGTAAACTGAGGAAACAGGGAAAACCTCATGGGAATAAAACTCTCCCTAAAAAATGGACATGTGCACACCAAAATTGTTGTTTCTCCAAACTCAAGTAGGTGTGAATTTGATCATATTTCTGGAGGTATCTTCCTCTTGGGAAGAAGTGGATCATGCTCCAAAAATATGTGCTTGAATTCTCCAACAGTGGATGCAAGCGAAACTGGAGGCTCTCTGAACTTACTCTTGAAGAGAACAAATCCATGAATATGCAGACCATTCTGGAACTCGAAATTATAACCAATTGAGGTAGGATCAACTCCAATCAGATCCGATTTCTCTTGAAACTTGAACCTCTGATCAATGGAGGTTAAATCAGCTCTAATAATTGATGGATGGTTCCTTGAGATATCCTTTGAACCAACAATGGTGAGATCAAAACCAAAACCACCAAAATATGCCTGAGACTTGAACCCAAGCGAATGGTAGTGTCCTCCATTTCCAGTGAAACTCTGAGAACATGTGCCAATGATCATATAGAAGTACATGAGAAGTATATGATCAAGGAGGGCAAATGCATCACCTCCAAATTCTGATATAACTTCCAAAACATTCAGAAGATCATCATTCTGCACACCAGCAGACTCATGTGAAAGAGAGGATTCAAGAACCTCTTCAGATTCTAGAGCATAAACTGGCTTATCTTTCTCAAAATTTAGAATAGAATACTTATGGGAGAATAAGAGAGAGATATGGAATTCTTCATCTTCAACAAATCTATGTATTGAATAAATTTATGCCATTTGATCTTCGATACCTGCAAAACAAACTCTCTGAAATCTTATACTGGAAGAATAATTTATTCAATAACTCCCAAGGATCTGATACCATGTGATAATTCTATATAGGATAAATACCATGAAATAATTCTAATAGCCAATAATCTTGAAGCAAAGAAGTCCTCACAAGAATTATTCAAATATATGCAAGAATAAGAAGAAGAAATATTGAGACAGAAACATAAGAGAAGGAACTCAATTGATGGAAATATCATCCCATGTATTATTCCTCAATATGAATACAAGATATAATACATCTCAAGAGAGAAAATAGAATTCCTTAAAGGCAAGTTGTAAAGCACAAAAAAATAAGGCTTACTAAAAGCATAAAAACCCCGTAGGTGTCAAAAGCACTTTCCAAAACACTCTAAAGGCTCACGGATTGGTTGAATATGGTATGGAAGCTCATGAGTCATGCAAATGGAATGTAACGATGAATTTAGGAGAGAATAAAGTGGTGGAGGTCGAATTGTTCAAGTCGAGAGAGTTTCCAAGTCAACTAGCTTTACCTTATCCACTAGAAAGTAGAACAAACAGGACAAAGCTGTCTAAATCATGAAAGTGTCTTTCTAATTCAGGAATGGAATAAAATCAGATAGAATCCAAGAAAATATTATCCAGAATATATCCAAATTATTTTTTGTGACTTACGATGGAATATGAGGCATAAAAGACAAAACTAGGCGAACTACATATTCTACACCTAGGAAAAGTAATCTAGATGACTAATAAAATTTATATCAGCTAATGGACAAGATGAAGATGAAGGAGATCCTAAATAATGACTCGGTGAAGAATTAGGATTATAAATCCTCCAAAAGAAGTTGGATGAATTCTCTTTAATATGTCTTCGGTTCCGAGTAGGGTTACCGAAGCATCCCCCCCCACGGTCCGACAGGGAAAGCGTGCTCCGAGCGGGATAGTTGTCGAAGCCTCCATGGGAGCGAGCTACCAAATTCCAGAACCACGCTTCTCCTTGAATTTTCGCGCTCCATGCTTCTATGGGGTTCATCGATGCTCTCGAATGCTCCAAACGCCTAGCTCCATGTTTCACCATCGCTCCCACAATGCTCCCACCATTGCTCCTGACGTGCTTTCGTCGCGCTCCCCGATCGCTCCCACTCACGGGCCGACTCTCCCCGAAAACTGACGAAAAAGTCACATTTTTTATTTTGTTTTCTTGATTTTTAGGTGGGCCTAGGGCATTTTTAGGGTTAGCATTTTTAGGGTTAGAGAGGAGAGATAAAGCACAATATCTCCCTCTTCTTCATCATTGTTTTATCTTTGAGTTGGAGTGGAAAGGGAAGGAGCTCTTGGTGTTGGCTTGGTGTTGGATCAAAGTTTGAGAACTTGAAGAGGATTTGTGAGAGCTTGGAGGAGACAACAAAGAGTTCCATCTACTTGCAAATCATTGGAGATCAAACTAGGTATGCCCAATGTGTGTTTTTGTTGAATATTGTTCACAAAATGTCTTCTTTATTATTGTATTTTTTTCTTCTCCTACATTTTCCCATTCCCTCTTCCTCCTCATTCTATTGTAGTTTGTTCATCTAAAACTTGAACAAAATGTTCTTCTTGTGGTGTTTCCTTCCCTTTTTGGTTCTCATGGTGTTGATTGGCAATATGAATGTGAATGAAGAAGATGATAGTGGTCATTCTCATAGTGACCCAGACTACCCAATGAATGAAGGAGAGGAGGGTGGTGAAGGGGATGATAATGAATATGATAGTGGCAAAGCTTCATTAACCCCCTTGTGGAGGTATGCCACAAAACTTGAGGAGGGTAGAGGTGGTGGAACCACTAAGTTTTTATGCCCACGTGGTTTTTGTCCAGGAAAACCTTATAGCGGTTTATACACCCGTGTGAGGAGGCATGTTTGTGGGGTATTAGAAAGTGATGATAACAAAGGGTCCCTTGGTATTGAAATTTCCCCTAAGATAACACAACTAGAGAGAGAAAACTACATCAAGATAGAGGAAGCTGCACAAAGAATGAATGATAAAAAAAAAAATTCAATCTAATGCTTATTCTATCTTTGGGATCCAATTTTCATCTCCTCATTCACCTGGCGGAAGGTCCTCAATTGGTAGTGGAAGTAAGAGAACCATAGAAGATTTCCTTGATATTACTGGTAGGGAGGATGTGGATGCAAAAGTGGTGAGGTTTCTTTATGAATGTGGTGTGCCATTCAATGTTATTTGCTCCCCTTATTGGCATTCCATGGTTACAACCATTAACAAAGCTCTTGCTGGATACAAGAGCCCTGGGTGTGAAAAATCTAGAACTGTGTTACTTGACAAGGAAAAAGCAAAATTCAAAAGAGCTCTTACAGAATTTATAGATGGGTGGGCATATACTGGGGTATCCATTGTATTTGATGGTTGGACAAATGTTAGAAACCAACATTTGATAAATATCCTTGGTGTTTCATCTAGTGGTGCAGTGTTTCTTGGGGCGCAAGACTCCTCATCACTCATGGCCTCTTCTCAGAACATAGTAGACATCTTACTGAAAACTATTGATGAGGTTGGTCCTACTAATGCGATTCAAGTAATCACTGATAATGCAATGAATTGTAAAGGGGCAGGAAAAATCATTGAGCGGAGATATACTCACATCTTTTGGTCTAGTTGTTTGGTGCACACATTGAAACTTTTAATGCATGATATTATCAAGCACAAAGAATGCACATGGATAAATGATTTGTACAAGAGAGGGAATAAACTCATTAAATTTATCACCAGGCATTCAAGGGTCAATGCCTTTTATGACACTTACTCTAAGTTGCAATTACTTAATCTTGCAAAGACTAGATTTGGTAGCTATTTCCTCACCTTCAGGCGTCTAGTGAGGGTAAGACAGGATTTGGGTGCTATGGTGATGAGTGATGAGTGGGATGACATTAGCACTGATAGAGATGGCATGGATGCAGCAAAGTACATTGTTCTTGATAGCTATTTTTGGACACGGGTCAAGTATGTTTTACAGTTCACCAAGCCCATTTATAACATGATTCGGTTTGCAGATTCTGATCAAACGGTCATTGGGGAGGTGTATGAGAAAATGGACACTATGCTAGGACAAATTAAGGACATTGTTCATCCTAGAGATGAGAATTTGTATGATTTAATCCGTATAGAGGTGGAAAAACGGTGGGAGAAGCTGAATATTCCACTGCATGCCTTAGCATATGTGCTTAAACCAAAATACTATCATATATCATGGCTTTCAACCCCAACAGCAGGTGGTGAGACAAAGAGAAAACCACACCAAGATCCAGAGGTTCAAGCTGGTTATCTGCAAGCATTGGAAAAAACGTACCCAGATGTTGAGGAGTGTGATAGCATTCAGCGACAGTTGAGCCAGTACATCAGTTGCACTGGTCCCTTTGGTAGAAACCATGCAAATAGAGATCGAGGGAATTTTCTTTCTCTTCAGTGGTGGGACATGCATGGAACTAGTACACCACAGTTACAAACTATGGCTATGCAGTTTATTTCACAGGTGGTGAACACTTCTTCAGCAGAGAGGTGTTGGAGCACATACAGTTTCATCCACAATGTCAAAAGAAACAGGTGGAATGTACAATGAGCAAAGACCTTGGTCTATGTGCATTAAAAATTATAATTGTTGTCGCATTATTGTGAGGATCCAACTATAGAAAAATCAAATAAGATGTGGGACTACAATCCAAAGGAGGACAACTTGGAGGATGGAGCATTGGTTTTGGAGGAGTTGGAGAATGCTCTTTTGGATGAGGATGAGCGTGTTGAGATGCCACCTCCATCCAGTGCGAAGTCTCATGGACGGGGCCCCTTCACTAGCACTCCAGTAGTACCTTCATTAGAAGGACCTTCACAGTCACACTCAGTTACACATGCTTCATCTTCACTACCACCATGCGTACCCTCACGAGGCAATCGTGGTGGTGGAAAGAGGAACTAGGACAAATAAATTGTTTTTGCATTTTACTAGATAGGATTTAAATCATAGCTCAGTTTAGTTTTTTGAACTTTTGAGACCTTTTATTCTTCGTATTTCAGTGTAATTATCATTCTGGTACTTATAAGTTATGCTTCATGGCACATGCAGATAACCAATTTTTGTAAACAAAACTATTTGGTACTTAATGATGTACTTCCATAAGTTAATGATGTGCTTCCGTATTATATGGTTCTAAAGGTTGTATGTTTGTAATTGATAGAATCTAGATGGTTTGTATTTGTATTTGTAAAACGTATTTCAATTTGTAACTTTGTAATTGTTAACAGCTAGATGGTTGATGCTTGAATGATTAATAATTAGTGTACTACCATACTACGTAGTATGGATGTAATCATAGATCATGGAATCATGAATTATGGAATTTAGATGGCATTTCATATATTGGAAGTTGCACATACATGTTTCATAAATTTTGCATCTAATTTGGCATTCTACATGTTTTTTTTAATATATATATATATATATAAACGCTCCCGACCATTTTTTGAAAAATGCGCCCCCACGCTCCCGCTTTGTAATGTCCCCATTTTGACCCCCTTTGTGTTAAATCGTAAATGATGTAAATATTGTTATTTAATCATGGTGAGGAGCTCAAGGCCAAGGCCCCACCATTGATTTAGTGTTTTATGTATCAGAAATTAGAAATAGATGCCTATGGTTGTTATGCTAGATAGGCACAATGCAAATTAAGACATCATGTAAATACAAATTTTAATGAAAATACCCACAACTAGCTATGCAATGCAACAAAGAGATGGGGGCATGATTCTACAAGGAATAAGGAGGGAAATTATTCAAACCCTTGAGCCAATGGTGTTAATCCATGTGTCAATGAGAAAATCCATAAACCACCAACTACCCATTTTGGGTTATGGACCCAATCATTTAATTCTTCCAGAAATTGGTTGAGGCAGTTAATGCCTTGGGAATGAAGAGGTATGGCAACCAATTTTGTACATGGGCAAGCCATCAACCTGGGAATTCGTATTTTTGCTTCTTGGGCAAGAAAACACCCACGAAATGGTGCCCAAATCCATTCTGAACATATAGTTTTTTCTCTCTCACGCAGTCGGAACTACTGGGTCTTTCCTCATCACGTTTTTACCATTTTTCCCTACATTCTCCATGGTTGGGAGCTCGTTTTTGGTGTTGTATAGCAGCTGGGAGAGAAGGGCCACGATTTGGGACTGTTATGGAGGTCGTTTTTGCCCCAGAATGTCCATGGACATTTTTCTGAAAACGGATTTGGCTTCCCAGGGTTGTTCCCCATCTTCTAGTTTCGTTTTTGGGTTTCCCACGTTTTTCTGAAGCTAATGAAAACCCCATCTTTGGGAATCTCACTGTAAAAACGTTTCTTCATACCCAACACTTAGACTTCTGTTGTTATGTGCATCCCTGTTTTGATTTGAACCTGTGAGCAAGAAACTTGGAGTGGTAGTGGACAGAATTGGCTTGATAAACCTAGTGAAGGGAGTAACCTCTCAAGAAGATCAAGAGGGATGGCTACTCTTCTATGCACACCTGGGACACTCTAGAATTGGAAGGTATGGCCTGAGGGACCGTGAATTAGTGAAGGGAATACTTCCTTGAGTAGGGGTGTGTAGGCATTGTGGGTGCCAAGCTAAATATATCTTGTAGAGGTATCCATAGCTCTGTGGTTGAGCTCACTAGCTTAGCAATTCTTCCTTTCCATATCCTAGCAGCCTAATAAACCCAATTATAGATTGGCTTGGCTCATCTTGGTGTATGCTTGGCTATGTGTGAGTCTGTTGTTCCCTGATTCCTTGTAGAGATCATGTCCAGGTCGGGGGTGGCAGTTGTATCGAGAGGTTGATAAGCACAACTGGCCTATGGTTGGGTGGAACGTTGCAGTTGCATAGCCAGTTGCTTGGGACTACTATGTTAAGATAAGTATTCTCTTGTGTTAAATTTGCAATTATTATTTGATGAATATTATGAATGTATGATGGATGTGTTATTGATATTATTTTCGCTGTGTTTTTCTTATAATCATACAATCCATATGTCTTTTATATTATGTGAATGGTTAGTTAAAAGTTCATGGGGCTAGATGCCCGGATTTAGTGCCACGTCCTCTCTATCATGCTGGTATGATAGGAGGGGACATTACACGCTTCCGCTCTCGCTTCGCTCCCACGCTCTGGAAACCCTGGTTCCGAGTATAGGTTAAGGGTATTCCTTCAGGATTTGTTGGATGGTCTAGGAATTTAAGATTTATATGTTTGGTTCGTTCCTCAGTAGAGTCATGGGGTGGAGTCACCAGGTGAACCACACAACTAATTCACCAAAAAGATAAATGTCTTAGGAGAGGTGAGATGAATGAATTAGGATGGTGATTGAAATAATTAAGGAATGAAAAATGCAATCACCAATCAAAAATACCAAATGCGATAAGATATGAGATAACACACGGACACTCATTGACACCGAAGGTAAGCCTCTACCTCCCTGGAAACGACGCCAAAATGTTATCACCCAACTTGTATTTACCCCAATTGGTGGATCCTATACAGGATGGTAGAGGGGATAGGAAACCAAAGTGGTGAACCAATAGGGACTAGATTCCCAAGATGGATTGGTTGTCACACCAATCAAGGCACTCTTCAGTTTATGTTATCCAAGCCCTAGATAACAACGAGGGAGACCCAAATCAACTCCTGACAAGAGATATCTAACCAAGACACCAGATCAAATCAGATGAATGAAGTACATAAGGTGTAAGGTATGATAAACCCTAGATCTATAGATGAATTCATGAGGTGAGTTAAAGGTTGGATCAAGAAGCTTAAATGATGTAAATTTTGATCCAATGTGATTATACAAGTGACTTATGTGTTTTAGGAAAAGATCCAGGATCAAGGCACCAACAAATGATAGAAAATTCTTCTTCCTTGAGAACCCACTTTGGGTTAGGCCTAAAGTGGAAAACCTAGAAATCCGTCCCCAGGATTTTAAGTTAAACGAGCCAGGGATTTTTTCAAAGAAAAAGTAGCTTAAGGTTTGTAAATGAAATAGCAGTAGACAATTGGAATATATGAATAACTCAAGAAAATCTAAAGTACTTACCTCCTGTGACTTGCAGATGCCAAGTGAAAGGATGTTCCAACTCCCTCGAAGAAACTCTAACTTAATTTGACATCTCCCAAGATGAAATCGATTTTTTCCTAGAGCAAGTGGGCCCTCCTTCCTATAGATGACAATCTCTATGAGAATTGATTTACATAAATGAAAGTAAATGATGCAAGAAGAATCAAAGAAAATAAATATTGATCAAAGATACAATAAGAACTACTCCCTGATTATTTTACTCTTCCAGTGAAGAGATCTAGAGAATCCTCACGAAATCCTTCAATGAATTTGCCCTCCTGCAGAGCATGCATCAAGAAAAACATATGGCATGGAAACTCATCAAACAATGAAGGTGTGACAAGGAAGCAGAGCTACAATCAAGCACGAGAAAAATCTATAACAAAGGCATAATATTTTTTCCCAAAAATACTTCTTTATTGCCTAAAATCTAGAGCCAAAGTCCCTTTACAATGAGGGAAGTCTCTCCTTTAAATAACAATGGGAGAGAGAAAAATCCTAACCACCTTTTTAATGAGTGTTTGAGATCAAAAGATACAGAAGTTATAATAAATGGCTGAGATGAGCCCAAATATAAAGTACATGGATCAACCCAACAATAGAGAGGATGCACTAGCTAAGTCGCCCTAGGGGGACGTACCACATAAAAAGTGACTTTAAGTCACAACATAAGCTCATGGTGGGTCTAAGAGGTGAAATATTCCTTCTAGTGTGTCCCCATGGCACAATAAAATAAAATAATATCATCAAGGTACAATACTGTGACCACATGGCCAAATCGTGACCCCTTAGAGACACCATAAAATCATGAAATATAAGCATGGAGTGTGTGTGGGCCCCACTGGATGTTGTAACCTGCTCTGGAAGGTGTGGGAAGCATCACACACATCATCAAAATCAAACTCATTCCATTTGATTTCCTCAGTAGCCCAAATCGAATTCCTCTGTAGCCATTTTACCATTTTTTATTCCTCTGTAAATCACTTGTAAAAGATAAAAATGCTTGTAGCTTAATGCCTAGTCATCCAAAGCCAAATCTGACTACACCAAAATGTTTGAGATTATGGAAATATAGTAAAAACAAGTGGATGGACCCCATACTCCCTCTGTAGCACCATAGGTGAACCAAATAGAAATTCAAACTGCTCTACTAGGCCATTTTGAATGGAAAATCTGCACTGGAGTGATAAACTGAAAAATATCTCAACTGAAAATGCCCGAAACTGCAAACTGAGTATCCCAATGGACTCAAAAGATCCAAATGCAATAGGAATGAGTACCAGAACATCATGTGAATAAGTGTACCATCATCTATAACCATAACCATGCTCGGACAAATAAAAATTAATAATCTGTAAATGATCAAAATCATAAAAATATTACAAATCACCATCTGAAACCTATAATTGTTGCATGGAACCACCTGATGGGAAATGAAAGACCGTATATAATAAATCTATAGAATCCTTGGTCTAACTCATCTCATGTCCTATGGTTGACTTGATCAAACTAGGTTTGACCAGGTCAAAATTGACCAAAATATGACCTAGTCTAAAACATCAAAATGATGCAAGTGTAATTGGATAAGACATGCTATGTTAGTCATTCAAATAGAAAGAATTTAATCATAAAGTATAATTTCACTGGCAGTTTAAACACAACAGATATTCAATACAAATTTATAAATAATAATAGCTCAAAATAGAACCTTAAGAATATACTCACTTCATGGTTGTGATCATTTTTCTAGTAATGGGTGAAGGTGGATAAATGCAAGGCAAGGCTAGGGGATGACTATACTAACTTAACACCCTGATACTTTGGATGTGGGAAAGGGAATACACACTCAAGCTTATGTTGTATAAAGATAACATAGGGGATGGCAGTGTCTCACAAATGGGATAAGTTGTTTGGGAAATGCTTATTCAACATTGGCAGAAGTATACAACTCACATCCAAGCTGACTCAACTCCGTGAGGATATTTTCTAGAGCAGCCATGACTAGGTGCCTGGAAAACCGTAACTTGAGACTCTAGGGGAAACTTAGAATTATTTGTTCCTTACTCCATCTCACATCACAACCCATAGGATCCATGAGGAATTAATCATTACATTCAATTTCTAAGGCCAACAGTCATTAGATATAGCACATGTTTAACCATTGCTTTCTTTTGGCCTTTTATTTCATTTTATTTCACTGACCATCAATATTTAGATTTGGCATACATTTAACCATTGCTTTTATTAGGCCTTTCATGTCCCTTCATTGGGTACTTTACATTTCATTCATTTCATATCCCTTCTTTCATTGTGTTTAGAAACACATTTTTGAATTTCATTTCAATGGGCTTTCACAATAGATATACAATAATTTCCACATACATGTAATGATGGTAGTCTTATATGCTTTAGTTTTTAGCCAACATAACTTATACAAATCAGAGTTGAGACACAACTAAATAGGGATGCTATCCAACAAAGAGGCTAGAGTGGAGGAGTCCTCCATATCATAGGATAAGGTGTAAGTCAAGGTAGAAATGAAATTGGATGGTGACGAATGGATGAGGAAAGTGAGAAGTGGTGCCAACACTAGCAAGCCATATAATGGTGGGAATCATCACCTCCATTCTCCTAAAGAGGGTGAAACTAATGAGTATAAACAAGAACTTCATAATTCTGAGAAATCTAGACCATATAGATATAATTAAAAAACCATGTCCATAATATATAGATATACCACGAGATCATGACCACTAAATGCTAAATCAAGCTACCAAAATGACCAAAAGAGAAATATAAACCAATACACATCCATATACCTGTACCAACCATCTGAACCATCATCTGTCAACTAAAAACTTGTTGTTGCATATATGGGCACTTCATACTACTCTGTATGGAAAAATGGCTACATCGGTCATCAAATTTGAGTTTCAGAGACTCAGTCATGGCGTAAGGCTGAACAAACTGCTCATGGGATGCTCTGAAATCATAAGTGATCCTGGAATGAATGCTCATATGATGTCGATCTCAAGCATCTCAATGTAAAGGAATGGCTGAAAAAATGACTAGAATCTAATCTGAATATATGGTAGCCCCGGATACTATAAATGTGATAGCATCTGGCTCCTATTAGGACAAGTGCTTTGCTGAATAGAGCACTTGAGAACCTCAAAATCTATGCTCCTCATCACTCTGCTACTTGTATCCTCAATCATGCACTCTAGCTTTGCATCATCTTCTGTTAGAATATGTAATGATGACTTACGTGATATATTAGTTAAATATCATTTAAAGACATAAAATAACTCTAATATTATAAAACAGAGTTATCCCACATGCATCATTATAATTATATCCTTTGTAACCATTCTCTATATAAAGAGGAGGAAATTCATTTATCCCACGTGTTATGGGATGTATTGTAATCCAAACCTCTTGGTATATAAGAGAGTGAAGGAGACTCTTTTGGGTATGTGTTGATTGTAATTCATCACACATCACATGTTGTGTATGTCATTTGTACACACATTGTATGATGGAGCTTGATGTGATGCATATGTGAGGATGCCATGTAATCTTTGATATTTTTTTCATATTAATGGAAGATGCAACCCTTCCCGTGGACGTATCCCAATTGGGTGAACCACGTATATCTGTTGTATTCTTTTCTTTGCTCTCTTTATGTTCTTATTTATGTTGATATGTTATTGATTGCTCAAATAGGTAAACTAGTTTAGCTAGATCTATAGTTCTGACATGGTATCAGAGCTAGTTGCTATGATCTAGAACTTTCTATAGCTTTCAATCAATAACTATTATCATCTGGGCATTGTTTATTTTTTGTATATTTGCTTTCTATCTAGTATCCATTAGGCTTCTCTTAAGATCTAGGCATGTTTCTGTAGTTTTTTACTTCTAACCCTAACCTTGTTGTGTAGATTTTTGCATAATTTTTTCAAGGGTTTCTTGAATGTTTTTTGTAGATATATATGATTTTTTGGTTCTCCTCAAGGATATCTATCTTCCGGTTGTCAGATCGGTATTTTTCATCCAAGTTTGGCAGACTTTGTGCGAGTTTCTGTGTTTGGCATAATTGACACTATTTTCATCCTAAAACTAGACATTCACGACTTTTTCTTTGTAGACAGCATGGGTAACCATGACTTGCCCTACTACGAACCCGCGAGTATACTGCAGACCTGCAACTTTCAATGTACATACCCACGTGTGCTATGGCATACTCACGTCTCCTTTAACTGTGAACTCGTGCTTTTTTCAGTATACTCGCTACCTCCTGTATAGAGACCCGCGAGTGCTTCGGCATAATTGCGACTTTACTGTACAGAATCCGGCAAATTTCCGATCAAAACAATGACTTTCTCCTTTACAGACCCATGAACCCGCGACTTCTTTGTGCATAACCCGCGAGTACATGGGAGTTTACTATTGTCAAACCTGCGGGTGACTTTATTTGGCACTTTTTCTAAGGGTTGTAGGTAAAGTTTCTATTTTTACTGTTTTTTTTCAGATCTTAGAAAAGTTCATCTCTTATCTTGAAATTATTGTCATAAACTTCTTGATCTCTTTGCATTAGGTTTTTTGTTTTGATTCATCATATTTACAGAGGTTGTCTTGTTCTTATGTTTCTAACCTTCTTTGTGTGGAAGATGTTTTGACATTTTCAGGGGCATGGATCTCTAGTATGGTAATGGTGACATCAATAAATGAACCTATGCTTAGGATTTAATTGTTTCATGACTATATTTTCATATCTATAAGTGATATTCTAAAATGGTCTCACTCTTCTAATCATGATAATGAAGTTTCTATATGTGTTATCTTGTGATCATTATTGTTGATGTATATGTAACTTCGGAATGTATTTCACATATATGTATATTGTATTCCTATAGAGATGGTATTATTCCTCTATAAGGAAGTGTCGTCATTTATATTGTAAGTGTCGTAACTTATACTTGATGGGTTATTAGACCACCTTGTTGGGGTCGGCCCTGTATAAGTCATGTGGGTCAAAGGGTTATTAGACCACCCTATTGGGGGTCGTCCATGTGGGTCGAAGGGTTATTAGACCACCCTATTGGGGGTCGGCCCAGTCAGCATTATGTTATGTGGTTAAGTTCGAGCCTACATGAGTTAGGTAAAAAGGCAAGTCAAGTCAAGTATAAATAGAGTGTGGGAGGCACTCTATTTGCTCACTCACTTCTCACACATGCACTCAAGGAGGAGTGGAACACTTATGGAGGAGGAGGATCTGCTGCTAGGTTATGTCTATCTCTCATGGTTGTATCATTGCTCTATCTATCTCTGAGGAAGTTATTAGGGTTTTTCACCTTTATGGTTTTCCCCAAGTAAATCTTTGTGTCTCGTGTGTGCTTGCATTATTGTCTCCATGATTGATATGCTGTAGATATGCTGTACATGTTGTTCTCTCAGTTAAGATCCTAGATCAGATTGAAGTAAATTCTGAAAATTTAACATGGTATCAGAGCTAGCCTGAAAGAAGGCATGATATGGCATGTATGACACTTGTTGCACTTACGATGCTAGGGCTTGATATAGCAAAAACCAGTCATCGTAGCACTTTCGCTATAAATCCGTTTTAGCGAATTTTTTGGATCTAAAATTGTTACAGGACGAAGAATAAATCTCCAGGTACCTTGTGTCCAAAGGACAACCTCTAATTCGTTGTACTTTGTAATTTATGATTTGTACAATATAGGGTTTCTGCCTCTTCCAGATCTGAGTCAAAATCAGGTGACCTTGGGAAAAAGGTCATAAACTGGGCTAGGAAGCTCCAATTGAAATTTCGTAAAAAGTGACAGGTAGTACACAGACTGTACTATCTCAGAAAACGTTGTCAGAGGCTGAAGTTGAACCAGTGACATGTGGCACGCCGTACAAGTTCGCTCTCCTGTATTATCCCATAAACAGGTCACGTTGCGACACTTGGCATAACTCTCTCTCCGAGAGTCCAATTGAGGTCAGACCTGTCAGGATGGAAAGATAACAGGTCGAGCTACCTCAAAAAACAATTTCAGAGTCCGAAGTTCAAACAGTGACACGTGGCAAGCCGTACAAGTTCTCTCTCCTGTTTTATACGAAAACAGGTCACGTTGCGACATTTGACATAACTCTCTCTCAGAGAATCCAATTGAGGTCAGACCTGTCAGGATGGAAAGATAACAGGTCAGGCTATCTCAAGAAACGTTTTCAGACCCTGTGGATCAAAAATTTTGGAGTTACACCAGAAACAATCAGGTACATATTTCTGTCAAAACATAATTATTTTTTGGTACCTTCATTCATGGCTTCCGGAATTTAGGGCTTTGGAGAAAGTTGGAATTTTTGTAAATGGAGACCAAGGCTGAATGCTACTCATCAAAATAGAAATTTAGAGACCAATATCTGATTTTTTGGTTGGGCAGAAGGCCGGGCTTGATCAAACCCTAGTTCGGGACTTTGATCAGAAAAGTGGAAAATTAGGGCTTCTGTAAAAATGGGAATTTTTGAAATCTGTGACCATGGCTGGAAGCTCCTCAGAAAAATAGAAGCTTAGAGATTTGGATCAAAAATTTTGATTGGGCAGAAGAGTGGGATTCATCAAACCCCAGTTCAGGGTCACGTCTAGTGAATCCAGAAGTCTCAAAGGAAAAATTGAGGAGTGAAACTTTGCAGTTTTCAAATTCTTAATATACCAGCTTGATCAGCTCATCAAGGCGCATGTTTCTATCCTTTCAGAAGTTTGAAATTCAAAGTTTGAGTTTTTGGGGTTTCTCTGACAAACCCATATCTAGCTCCAGTCCCAGTTCTTGTAAATCAAGTGGATTGGATTAATCCTAGAAGAAGATGGATTGGTCACTTGCATAAGTGAAGAAGTTCCTGTTTCAGAGGGAGATGAGGCTAAGGCCTTACATAAGAAGATTACAAGCGATCTCAACAGGTATGACTCATCGAGGTATGTTTTGAGATTTGTTCATGATTAAGTTTATGGTATGTTTGTCTTCATGTTACTACGGTTAGTACAATCTTGATTTTATTATTGTCATACCACCTTAATAAAACTATGAATGCACGATAGAAAATATTCATTGATTAGGGTATTGACTTAGGGTATTGACACTTATGATTGTACTAATGCATTATGGTGTTGTATGAGGTTTATGTTGTCTACTAACATGAAAGGTACACCAAGAAAGACAAATCATGTTCTGGTCCAAGAACATATGGTCATGATAACATGAGGACAAAGATTCATCCATTGTCATGGATCTCATAGAAGATCCATTTACGAGGTATGTATAACTTGGTTTTTGTAATGGTTAACATATGAGACATGCAGGTTACTAGCACAAGTCACTGAAGAGAACCAAAAGACATTATGCGGGTATGTTAGACATAAACTAGCTAGCATGCTAATCCAGGTATGTTTTTCCTATATCAAGCTAGAATCCTACCTTGGTTTAGGATCTTACACTGTTGTGTTGTTGATAATGATTATTCATGAAGTCATAGGTTTGAATAATCATGGCTATATGCATATTATGTTTCTTACCATAATTGATGATATGACTAACCAGAATAATCATGAAGGTATAGGTTTGAATAATCACAGGTTTTATGCATATTATATCTCTTATCTTGATTGATGATTCAACTAACCTGAAGAGTCATAGGTTTGAGTAATTACAGGTTTAGACATGTTATGCTTCTTATGATTTGACTAACCATAAGAATCCCACATAAACCTTGAATGCTAATGCTTATTATTCTGTTTGAAATGATCATGACTATACATGCTTGAAATTATTGTGTTTTAATAGTATACTAATGAATGTATGATTTTATATGAAATCACAAGGATAACACAATCATGATACTAATAAGCATGCATAGGGACCAAGGATGAATATGAGTTCAAGAACAGGTAATTCAGGAAGCAAAGATCAAGAGGGAGCACACTCCAGTTGCTCCTGCAAGAAAGCAAAGGAGCACACTCCAGTTGTTCCTGCAAGAAAGAAAAGGAGCACACTTCAGTAGTTTCTGCAAAGATGCAGATATTCAGAGGGAGTTGTCCATCTATCTACATTCCACAACAGAAAGGTGTAGAAGAAGCTACTTCAGATTAGGACTCCAACAGCTCCTGCAAGGAAGCAAAGACTCAGAGGGAGTCCACCCAACGAACAAAGAAAGATAAGTATTTTAATCATCATTTCTTGCATATTTGTTTGTTTAAATAATACTATTCAATAATGTATATACTGATGTTCCTAGAATTAGGTTGTATATTATGCATATTAGAATAGTTGCATTGATGAACAGTATACTACTATTATACATGGGTAAGTGGCCTATGGAAATGTACAACATTCCATTGCTACTTATCTAGAATGAAACCTCTTTGCTGACATGTTGGGAGTCGTGCACACTCTTGACAATGTTCTGGTAGAGATTGGAAGGCATCTAGAAAGTTATGGGATATGGATAAATGTTGTATTGAAGCATTGGCTAAGATAATTGAATGACTGTATGACATATTTCTTTATGTGTAAGAATTTGTTCTGAAAACTATGAGATGTTTTCTAATCATGCAATTTAACCTGTTTTGTAGGAAAGACCGTATATCTTCACCTACAAAAGGACTACAACATTTGTTCCAGCAACAAAGATATCTATTGAAGATATTGAAGTTCCTAGGATCTGGGATGATGAAATGGAATGCCATGATCCGTCGATCATGAAGAATGATGTTTGGGATGCGATCCCAAGAGCTGAAGGGAATTCTGTTGTGACTTCCAAATGGAATTATCAGATCAAGCATGTTGCAGATGGCAGCATAGATAAATATGAAAGTGATGAAATAGAAGATACACTAGATGGATTTCAAGACAGCTTTCTTGAATAGTTGTATGCGGATAACCTGTTTGTTACAGGTGAAGATAGATTGATTGCCGACATGTAGCGGAAGCTTACTTCCAAGTTCGAGATGAAGAACTTGGGGTTGATGCACTATTTTTTTTTGGCATGGAGGTGTGGCATAGAGATGGAATATTCCTTGGACAAGGGAAGTATGCAGTAGAGATCCTGAAGAGGTTCGGGATGATGGATTGCAAGGCCATGGCCACACCTATGGCATTGAATCTGAAGCTTCTATGTGATGCTTCATCTGAGCCAGTTGATGTCTCTATGTATCGTCAGATGATTGGGTCCTTGATGTCCCTGACGAACACGAGACCAGACATTTGCTTTACTGTGAACACATTGAGCCAGTTCCTAATGGATCCGAGGAGTGTTCACCTTGTTGCTGTAAAGCATGTTCTGAGGTACCTGAAGGGTACAGTGGATTATGGGCTCAGGTATGAGGCGGATCAAAAGGTTAACCTACAGGGTTATGTTGATTCAGATTAAGCTGGCAGTGCTGCAGATAGGAAGAGCACATCTGGGTGTTGCTTCAATATGGGATCGGGTGTGATCTCTTGGTTTAGCAGGAAGCAGTCCTGCTTAGAAATGAGTACAGCTGAGGCAGAGTATGTTGCAGCCTGTTCAGCTAGTTGTGAGGCAGTATGGCTACGGAAGCTACTATCTGAGTTATTTGATCTCCCGTTGGAGGCTACTGGTATCTTCTGTGATAACCAGAGTTGTGTGAAGCTGTCCGAGAACCCAGTGTTTCATGACAGGTCGAAACACATAGAGATCAAATATCACCATATCAGGGATATGGTGCAGAGAGGAGCTGTGAAGCTTCTGTATGTTGCGACGGACGAGCAGATTGCAGATGTGTTGACGAAGCCACTAGCCAGAGTGAAGTTCAAGTACTTCAGAGAGAGGCTTGGCGTTCTTCAGATCGAGGACACTTCGAGGAAGAAGTGATGGACACATTTGCTGAAGCCATTCCAAGCATGTTGGAAGGAGGATCCTTCACATGGCTGTGGATGTAAGCGCTAGATAATGGGCATCAGGATGATGTTCTGGTTTCTACTGGATATGATCAGTTGGATCATTTTTATGTATGTATGTACGCATCATGTTGGATGCTGGATATGATCAGTTGGATCATTTATGTATGTATGCATCATGTTGGATGCTGGATATGATCAGGTGGATCATTTATGTATGTATGTGCATCATGTTGGATGCTTGGACCATGTATCTGTATATGTATCAGGTGGATACATTGTATGATCAGGTGGATCATGTATGGTGATATGTATCATGTATCAGGTAGATACTTGGTATGCATCAGGTGGATGCATTGATGATCAGGATGATCATGGATGATGAGCTTCAGGATGTTGCTCCAGATGACATGCAGCAGGATGTTGCAGTGATGATCAGGATGATCATGGATGATGAGCTTCAGGATGTTGCTCCAGATGACATGCAGCAGGATGTTGCAGTGATGATCAGGATGATCATGGATGATGAGCTTCAGGATGTTGCTCCAGATGACATGCAGCAGGACGTTGCAGTGATGATGATCAGGACGATCATGAGTACATCAGGATGATGTATGGTGAGTATCAGGTTGATACTCTATGGCCGTGGATCAGGTTGTGCAGATGAGCATGTCTAGGAGATCCTATAGGTCGAAGTTGTGTACCCGTAACATCCTGGGATGCTCTTTCGAGACATTGCTCTGGGAGGACATGTAATAGCGCCCTGGAAGATCTCAGGTCGGAGTTGTGTACCCGTAACATCCTGAGATGCTCTTGCGAGGTTTTGTCCTATGGCATGTAATTTGGGCCCTGGGAGATTTCAGGTCGGAGTTGTGTACCCGTAACATCCTGAGATGCTCTTTCGAGGTTTTGCCATGACCACATGTAATTTGTGCCCTGGGAGATTTCAGGTCGGAGTTGTGTACCCGTAACATCCTGAGATGCTCTTGCTAGGTTTTGTGGTGGACCACATGTAATTTGTGCCCTGGGAGATTTCAGGTCAGAGTTGTGTAACCGTAACATCCTGAGATGCTCTTTCGAGGTTTTGTGGTGGGGTCACATGTAATAGCGCCCTGGGAGATCCTACAGGTCAGAGTTGTGTACCCGTAACATCCTGGGATGCTCTTTCGAGGTTTTGTGATGCACATAATAAGTCCTGAGGATTCCACAGTATGGCCAGTGATGATGAAGACCTGCAGGTGGTGGGCCTACATCCAGTATGAAAAAGGACTTGCTCTGTAGAACTTCCTCTGACGAGTAGATTCGGAGATTGATTGAGATAGCAGTAGCAGTGACGATGATGATGACTCGATGACGATTATCCAGTGACGATGATCTAGAGAAGATGACTTGTGCTAGAAGAACTGTGCTGAGAAATACCTTCCTAGTTAAGAGGGAGTGTTGATGTATATGTAACTTCGGAATGTATTTCACATATATGTATATTGTATTCCTATAGAGATGGTATTATTCCTCTATAAGGAAGTGTCGTCATTTATATTGTAAGTGTCGTAACGTATACTTGATGGGTTATTAGACCACCTTGTTGGGGTCGGCCCTGTATAAGTCATGTGGGTCAAAGGGTTATTAGACCACCCTATTGGGGATCGTCCATGTGGTTTGAAGGGTTATTAGACCACCCTATTGGGGGTCGGCCCAATCAGCATTATGTTATGTGGTTAAGTTCGAGCCTACATGAGTTAGGTAAAAAGGCAAGTCAAGTCAAGTATAAATAGAGTGCGGGAGGCACTCTATTTGCTCACTCACTTCTCACACATGCACTCAAGGAGGAGTGGCGCACTTATGGAGGAGGAGGATCTGCTGCTAGGTTATGTCTATCTCTCATGGTTGTATCATTGCTCTATCTATCTCTGAGGAAGTTATTGGGGTTTTTCACCTTTATGGTTTTCCCCAAGTAAATATTTGTGTCTCTTGTGTGCTTGCATTATTGTCTCCATGATTGATATGTTGTAGATATGCTGTACATGTTGTTCTCTCAGTTAAGATCCTAGATCAGATTGAAGTAAATTCTGAAAATTTAACAATTATTTGCTTTATTTATATGTTATTGCTGACCTTTGTGTAAAAGCAATTTCGATGTTTTTTTATAAGAAATATATTTATGATCATTATATGCTCTTGCTAATTAATTTTCTGAGTAAAGTCAATTTTTTTAATCTATGTGATATCATATTTTTTGGCTTGTCATAAGTTCTTTAATTGAGATATAGTTTCTTTTTCATGTATTGCAGAGATTGTATCTAGTTCCTATGTTGTTTGTCTCTAACATTCCTATATGGAAGCATTGACATTTCCAGGGCATTTCATCTCTTGCATATGGTCTCCCCATCTAGGACAAGTGATTTACTGAATAGAGCGCTTAAGAACCTCAGAATATCTGGTCCTCATCACTCTCCTACTCGTATCCTCAATCATGCACTCTAGCTCTACATCATCTTCAAATTTGTACCTATTATCTGCAAAATGCCAAGAGTTATACCAACTCACAGACCGGTCGTCCGAAACATGCATGTATATACATAAATATCAAAATAAGATAACTGAAATGAAATGCTGAAAGGAAACTAATCTACTAAAAAAAAATTCAAATTTCATTATTTTGCAAGAACAGATGAAAAGAAAAATACTCAAAACTAGCTACTAGCTTCAAAGGTGAGCTTAAGGATGAAAAAGGTGCCAGACTCAATGGCGAAAAATACTAAACTACTGCTCAAGTGAGATTATTCAGTTTCTACCTACTCTTATCTACCAGGCAAGCAGTAAATCCAAGACTAGGTCGAATCAAGGATATAATCCCTTAAATCCCTCTGATTGATAGGGAGTAATATACATTGTCCACTGCCAGTAGCTAAAAAGCACATGTCTCCAATACATCGCTCTACCGTGAAAGGTCCTACCCAAATGTCATCAGCCTGTTCGGATGTGATATACAATAAATGGTTTGGGATGATGATTTGACTTCCCATAGAAAATATACTCCTGTTGAAAGAATTGAGAATAACTTCAATGTTGCAAATGGGAATTCGATGGATCTCAGCATGGTTTTGCGATTGTGGGGTGACAATTCTTGAGCTCCTTGTATAAGGAACTGCATGAAATCTGGGTGGACCACCATCAATAGGGATAGATACACTACCAATCAGGACTTCTCTAATCTCTCTTCTCATCTCTTGAACATCTACTGAAGGCTCTTCCTCTTGGGGGTGAATCATATACTTTGGTGTTTCCCCCACAATCCAAAAATATTTGTTTTCCTCTAAGGAAAAAGGCACATGTAAATCATCCTTACTATGTCTAGCCCCTTCTCCTGAAGGTACTGGAATGCTCATATTCTCTAAATCGTTAACTGAAGCTTCCAAGGGAAAATCCAAAAAGGTAGGAATGTGAGAAGGATCATGATCTTGTTGACTAGGCACTTCAGGTGGCAATAAAAATCGAGGGATGTGAGGATATGCAGATAATACATTGACTTGATTAAGAGAAGGAGGTTCTTGAAAAGTAGCAAGATTATTTAAAGTGAACTCTCCTTCAGGGGCATCATTAACTAAAGCATCCTCTTCCCAACTCATAGAGTTGTCAACTACTTGCCTTAAAACACCATCTTCTAGGGATATATGAGATAATTGATCAGGAACATCAAAGTATTGAGATTCACTTACTTCATCATCATTTTCCAATGAAGGAGAAGGATGTGTTCCTTCCAAATGGTTTGTCCAGGGAAGAATCGGGTCAAGGCCTCGCTTTATGTCATCTAAATCACCAAAAACTTCAGGCATTTGATTTTCATTAGTTTGTTCTAGATTTATGTCATTATTAAATTCTTTCCCTTGAAGTTGATTTTCCTCTCTTCTTCTTAATTCCTATATTTCTTCAGAAACTTGACTAAATTGCATTTCCAGATTAATTCTCCTAGCAAGTTTGATTATCTCCTCCTCTTCCGCAGAAGAATTAGTTTCTCCCATTACCATGAACACATTTTCTGATTGCAGTAACCCCAAATTTCATCATCATTTCTTATCATCCCAACCTTATTTAACAATTCATCTCCATGAGTGTTATTTATCCCGTCTTCAAAATTTTCCAAGTGTTTCAAAGGTTCTCTATTTATTCTGATTAAGGCACCATCTAAGTGTTGATGTATATGTAACTTCGGAATGTATTTCACCCATGTATTTCATCTATGTATATTGTACTCCTATAGAGATGTTATTATTCCTCTATACGGAAGTGTTTGTATTCCTATAGAGATATTATTATTCCTCTATATGGAAGTGTCGTCATTTATATTGTAAGTTTCGTAACTTATACTTGATGGGTTATTAGACCACCTTGTTGGAGTCGGCCCTGTATAGCAAAAGCCAGTCATCGTAGCACTTTCGCTATAAATCCAAAAACCAGTCATCATAGCACTTTCACTATAAATCCATTTTGGCAAAGTTTTAGGATCCGAAACGTTTACAGGTCGAATATCAGATCCCCATGTACTTTGTGTCCAAAGGAAAACTTCTAATTCGTTGTACTTTGTGTTTTATGATATGTACAATTTAGGGTTTCTGCCTCTTCCATATCTGAGTCATAAACAGGTGACCTAGGAAAAAAGGTCATAACTTAGGCTAGGAAGCTACAAATGAAATTTCGTAAAAACTGACAGGTAGTGCACGGACTGTACTTTCTCAGGTAACTTTTTCAGAGGCCGAAACAGAATCAGTGACATGTGGTACGCCGAACAAGTTTGCTCTCTTGTTTTATCCCATAAACAAGTCATGTTGCGACACTTGGCATAACTCTCTCTCAGAGAATCCAATTGAGGTCATACCTATGGGGTTGGAAAGATGACAGGTCGGGCTACCACAGGTAGACGTTTCAAACCCTGTGGATTGGAAAGTTTGGAGTTACACTAGAAACAGTCAGGTGCATATGTCTGTCAAAACATAATTATTTTTTAGCACCTTCATTCATGGCTTCGGGAATTTAGTGTTTCGGAGAAAGTTGGAATTTTTGTAATCAGAGACCATGGCTGCATGCTACTCATCAAAATCTAAATTTAGAGACCAAGTTCATATTTTTTGTTGGGAAGAAGGTCGGGCTTGATCAAACCCCAGTTCGAGACTTTGATCGGAAAGATGGAAAATTAGGGCTTCTGCAAAAGTTGGAATTTTGGAAATCTGTGACCACAGATGGAAGCTACTCAGAAAAATAGAAGCTTAGAGCTTTGAATCAAACTTTTTGGTTGGGTGAAGCTCCAGGAAACTAAAACCCTAATTCAGGGTCCTCCCTAGTGAATCTGGAAAAATAAAAGACAATTTTGAGGGGTGAAACTTTGTAGTTTTCAAATTCTGAGTATACCAGCTTGACCAGCTCAAAAATGCGCATCTTTCTATCCTTTCAAAAGTTTGAAATTCAAAGTTTGAATTTTTAGGGTTTCCCTGACAAACCCCAATCCAACTCCAGATCCAGTTTCTGCAATTCAAGTGGATTAGGTTAATCCTAGAAGAAAATGGATTGGTCACCTGCATAAGTGAAGAAGTTCCTGTTTCAGAGGGAGATGAGGCTAAGGCCTTACATAAGAATATTACAAAGCAATCTCGACAGGTATGACTCATATAGGTATGTTTCGAATTATGTTCATAATTAAGTTTATGATATGTTTGTCTTCATATTATTACGGTTAGTACAATCTTGGTTATTTTTAGACTTGTCTTATCACCTTAATAAAATTATGAATGCATGATAGAAGATATTCATTGATTAAAGTTTTTGACACTTATGATTGTACTAATGCATTGTGATGTTGTATGAGGTTGATGTTGTCCACTAACATGAAAGGTACATCAAGAAAGACAAATCATGTTCTAGTTCAAGAACATATGACCATGGTGACATGAAGACAAAGGTTCATCCATTTCCATGGATCACATAGAAGATCTACTTACGAGGTATGTATAACTTGGTTCTATAATGGTTAACCTAAGAGATATGCAGGTGACTAGCACAAGTCATTGAAGAGAACAAGAAGACATCATGTGGGTATGTTAGACTTAACTCGCTAACATACTAATCCAGGTATGTTTTTCCTATATCAAGTTAGAATCCTACCTTGTGATAGGATCTCTTATATAAGTATACATGGCGTGATTGATAATGATTATTCATAGGTTTGAATAATCACGGGTTTAGGCATATTATGTTTCTTACTTTAATTTATGATATGACTAACCATAAGAGTCCTTGAATACTAATGCTTATTATTTCTGTTTGAAATGATCATGACTATACATGCTTAAGATTATTGTGTTTTGATAGTATTGAGAATATACTAATAAATGTATGATTATGTATGAGATCTCGAGGATATCACAATAATGATACTTGTAAGCATGCATAGTGATCGAGGATGGATATAAGTTCAAGGACAAGTAATCCAGGAAGCAAAGATCAAGAGGGAGCACACTCCAGTAATTTCTACAAGGATGCAGATATTCAGAGGGAGTCGACCACTTCTCACAATCCACATCAGGATGGAGTTGCAAAGATTCAGAGGGAGTCCACCCAACAACCAAACAAAGATAAGTATTTGAATTGTCATTTCTTACATATTTGTTTGTTTAAATAATGTTGTTCAATGATGTATATGCTTATGTTCCTAGACTTAGGTTGTGTACTATGCATATTAAAATAATTGCATTAATAAACAGTATACTACTAATATGCATGTGATGGGTAAGTGGCCTATGGCACTGTACAACATTCCATTGCTACTTATCTAGAATGAAACCTCTTTGCTGACATGTTGGGAGTTGTGCACACTCTTAACAATGTTCTAGTAGAGATTGGAAGGCATCTAGAAAGTTACGGGATATGGATAAATGTTGTATTGAAGCATTGGCTAAAATAATTGCATGATTGTATGACATATTTCTTTATGTGTAAGAATTTTTTCTGAAAACTATGAGATGTTTCTAATCATGCAATTTAACTTGTTTTGTAGGAAAGATCATATACCATCACCTACAAAAGAAGGAATACAAAATTTTTTCCAGCAACAAAGATATCTATTGAAGATATTGAAGATATTGAAATTCCCGTGATCTGGGATGAAGTAATGGAAGAATGACATGATCAGTCGATTATGAAGAATGATGTTTGGGATGCAGTCCCAAGACCTTAAGGGAAGTCTGCTGTGACTTCCAAATGGATCTATAAGATCAAGCATGCTGCAGATGGTAGCATGGAGAAAGATAAAACGAGTGATGAAATGGAAGATACACCAGATGGATGTCAAGATAGCCTTCTTGAATGGTGTAGTCGAAGAGGAAGTGTATGTGGAGTAGCCACTTGGTTTTGGAACACATGACAGGAAGTCATATGTGTGTAGGTTAAAGAATGCCTTATATGGCTTGAAGCAAGCTCCTAGGACTTGGTATGGTAGGATGGATAGTTTCCTATCTAGTTTGGGCTTTACCAAGAGTAAAGCGGATTCCAACCTTTACTACAAGGTTGAGGAAGGCAATCTGTGATACTTCTATTGTATGTGGATGACCATTTTGTTATAGGTGATGATAAATTGATTGCCGATACCAAGAGGAAACTTGAAGCTGATTTCGAGATGAAGAACTTGGGTATGATGCACTACTTTCTAGGCATAGAGGTGTGACAGAGTGCAGATGGAATCTTCCTTGGACAAGGGAAGTATGCAGTAGAGATCCTGAAGAGGTTCGGGATGATGGACTGCAAGGCCATGGCCACACCTATGGCATCGAACCTGAAGCTTATGTTTGATGCTTCATCTGATCCGGTTGATGTCACTGTGTATCGTCAGATGATTAGGTCCTTTATGTACCTGACGAACACGAGACTAGATATTTGCTTTGCGGTGAGCACATTGAGCCAGTTCCTGACGAATCTGAGAGATGTTCACCTGGTTGCTGTAAAGAATATTCTGAGGTACCTAAAGGGTACAGTTGATTATGGGCTCAAGTATGATGCAAATCAAAAGTTTAACCTACAAGGTTATGTTGATTCAGATTGGGTAGGCAGTGCTGCAGATAGGAAGAGCACTTTTGGGTGCTGCTTCAGTATGGGATCGGGTGTGATCTCTTGGTTTAGCAGGAAGCAGTCCTGCATAGCACTGAGTACAGCTGAGGCAGAGTATGTTGTAGCCTGTTTGGCTAGTTGTGAGGCAGTATGGCTTCAGAAGCTACTGTCTGAGTTATTTGATATCCCGCTGGAAGCTACTTGTATCTTTTGTGACAACCAGAGTTGTGTGAAGTTGTCTGAGAACCCAGTGTTCCACGACAAGTCGAAACACATAGAGATCAAATATCACTATATCAGGGATATGGTGCAGAGGGGAGCATTGAAGCTCCTGTATGTTGCGACGGATGAGCAGATTGCAGATGTGTTGATGAAGCCACTATCTAGAGTGAAGTTTGAGTACTTCAGAGAGAGGCTTGGTGTTCTTCAGATCGATGACACTTCGAGGAAGAAGTGATGGAGACATTTGCTATAGCCATTCCTAGCATGGTGGAAGGGGGATCCTTCACATGGCTGTGGATGTAAGCGTTGGATGATGAGCATCAAGATGATGTTCTAGTTTCTGCTTTGTATGATCAGTTGGATCATTTACATTTGTATGTATGTGTATGCATCATGTTGGATGCTGGATATGATCAGTTGGATCATTTATGTATGTACGCATCATGTTGGATGTTGGATATGATCAGTTGGATCATTTATGTATGTACGCATCATGTTGGATGATTGGACCATGTATCTGTATATGTATCAGGTGGATACGTTGTATGATCAGGTAGATCATGTATGTTGATATGTATCAGGTAGATACATTGTGTGGATCATATATCTATGTATGTATCAGGTGGATACACTATGTATGGTGATATGTATCAAGTATATACTTGGTATGCATCAGGTAGATGCATTGTATGATTAGGATTATGTATGGAGAGTATCAGGTTGATACTCTGTGGCCGTGGACAGGTTGTGCAGATGAGCATGTAAGTAGACCTGGGAGATCTAGACAGGATGAAAAAGGCATCAGATGCTCTTTCAAGGCATTGCTCTGGGAGGACATGTAAGTAGACCTGGGAGATCTGGACAGGATGAAAAAGGCCTCATATCCTCTTTCGAGGCATTTTCATATGGCATGTAAGTGGACCTGGGAGATATGGACAGGATGAAAAAGGCCTCAGATTCTCTTTCGAGGCATTGCCATGACCACATGTAATATGCTCCTGGGAGATCTAGACAGGATGAAAAAGGCCTAAGATGCTTCAGCCAGGTTTTGTGGTGGACCACATGTAATGTTCTCCTGGGAGATCCGACAGGTAGAGTTGTGTGCTCGTAATATCCTAGGATGCTTCAACCAGGTTTTGTGGTGAGATCACATGTAATGTTCTCCTGGGAGATCTGACAGGTAGAGTTGTGTGCTCGTAATAGCCTGGGATGCTTCAGCCAGGTTTTGTAATGGGTCACATGTAATGTGCTCCTGGGAGATCCGATAGGTAGAGCTGTGTGCTCGTAACAGCCTGGGATGCTACCGCCAGGTTTTGTGACGCACGTAATAAGTCCTGAGGATGCCACAGTATGGCCAATGATGATGAAGACCTGCAGGTGGTGGGCCTACATCCAGTATGAAAAAGGACTGGCTCTGTAGAACTTCCTATGACGAGTAGATTCAGAGATTGATTGAGATAGCAGCAGCAATGACGATGACGATGATTCGAGGATGATGATTCGATGATGATGATCCAGAGAAGAAGACTTGTGCTAGTGGATCTGAGTCGAGAAATACCTTCCTAGTTAAGAGGGAGTGTTGATGTATATATAACTTCGGAATGTATTTCACCCATGTATTTCATCTATGTATATTGTACTCCTATATAGATGTTATTATTCCTCTATACGGAAGTGTTTGTATTCCTATAGAGATGTTATTATTCCTCTATACGGAAGTGTCGTCATTTATATTGTAAGTGTCGTAACTTATACTTGATGGGTTATTAGACCACCTTGTTGTCGTCGGCCCTGTATAAGTCATGTGGGTCAAAGGGTTATTAGACCGCCCTATTGGGGGTCGGCCATGTGAGTCAAAGGGTTATTAGACCACCCTATTGGGTGTCGACCCAGTCAGCATTATGTTATGTGGTTAAGTTAAGGCCAACCTAGTAAAGGTTATTAGGAAAGTCAAGCCATGTATAAATAGAGTGCGGGAGGCACTCTATTTGATCATTCTATTCTCTCACACACTCTTTGGAGAGTGGCACACTTGTGGAGGAGGAGAAGCTACTGCTCGGAGATTCCTATCTCTTATGCTTGGGTTGTATCATTGCTCTATCTATCTCTGAGGAAGTTATTGGGGTTTTTCACCTTTATGGTTTTCCCCAAGTAAACTTTGTGTCTCTTGTGTGCTTGCATTATTGTGTCCATGATTGATATGTTGTACATGTTGTTCTCTCAGTTAAGATCCTAGATCAGATTGAAGTAAATTCTGAAAAACTAACACTAAGTTAGGGACACAGATATAAGATAAGTTTATCATAAGGTATCCGCCTAAACTGGCAGCCCACATTCTAGATAATAACATTCCATATGCTGGGGACAAGTTTATGACAACAACATCCATCATGGTAGATATGTCTGAGCATGCAAAAAGATCAGCCCTTAATATTTTTATCAAACCATGGGACTGTACATGTCTTGAATCAATGCCACAAACATTTCCATGAGGTCTAGTTACCCCCAAACCCATTTCCTTCATAACATGCAAAGGAATAACATTCATGGCGGATCCAGAATCTAACATGCAATTGCGAAGGAGCATATTTTCAATGTGTAAGTTAAGGTAGAAAGACCCTTACGGGCACTGGTGAGCTCTAAGCATGGGTGCCTAATGAGGGCAGCTAGACTTGGAGCTTTACTTTAATTATCAAACCATGGGATGTACAAACTTTAGAGGCACTGGCACTATATGTGCTCTCCTAGGATAGTCTTTGTCGAAGTTAGGTGTTTGTATCAATGTTCTTAAAGAGCTTCCTAAGAAATATTAAATGAACTGTAAACAGGATTGTTAATCTATGGAAGAGAAATTCCTATGCTAAGAAATAAAATACTGAAAGCAAGAAATCTATGGATAAGAATTTGAATGCAGGAAACAATCAATCTAATTTTAAGAATTAATTTGCTGAAAACAATAAAAGTCAATCTAATTTTAAGAATTAATTTGCTAAAAACAATAAAAATTATACTATGAAATTGAATGCTTGGAATTATAACAGATCTATTCTAAAGAAATGAAATTTTGAACTTTAATCTTACTATAAATTGAATGCATAAAACTCAAAGTCTGATCTAACATAATCTAAGGCTAAAGCTAAAATCCAAATGCCATTATCTAATGCTGCAATCTTGAATTAAATCATGTAACCAATAAATACTGAAAGGAATCAATCTCTATAAGCAGTTCTAATAATGAAACGAATACATAGGTTGAAGATCTAGATTGCTGCTTCAGAAATAAATGCGAGTACATAGAGAAATGGGTGTTTAATTATGCCTCAACAGAATGTTTCTACAGGACTACAGACACAGCATTATCATACTACGTAATGTGTTGTAATGAACTACGGAATCAGAAGTGATCAACCACTACATAATTTAAATCGTGTTATTTAGACGCTATTTAGAATACTCTCATCTGCAATATAAATTCAATCAATGCACAACACATAATGAGAAATACTTGTACTGCAAGATCTCCTGACTTAGGTGTTGGAGGGGCCCTCTCCAACCCGTACTCAGGAGTGAAAAGAACTTATAAACGTTGAATCGTAGATAACATCAAGTCTTTATTTAAAATAGAAACTTCATCGTTTAAAAACCAAGTCTGTAACACAACTGTCTTGATAGTCTGAAACTTAAACAATAATTCTTTAAAATAGCAGCAGGGGCCTCTTGCTACCCGAGAGGTCCATATTTATAAAATCCTAATGCTTAACCTAACAAAAATGTCTAACTGTCGATTCTCTTTTAAACAGAAGTTCATTCTCTATAGATCAGGAAAAAGGCGTTGATTTTGGTGATTTTCTTCCAGTTCTTCACTTGATTCACACGTTATCCTTGAGTACACCTACACCTGCCCATTCAACCTCATTTTTCATGCAATTATCTCATAGAAACGCTTTTCAAAACATAACAGAGAAATAATCTTTTAAACACTTCATTAAATAATTAAGGTAAATCATTTTCCCACTAACGAGTGTATCTTTTCAACCTCTCTTGTGTTTTATGGTGGGAAAAGAAACTATCAGATACCTGAAATGGGGACTCATCAAGCACCTTGATTGAGAAGCAAATAGATCTATACAGGCATCTTTGATGGCTCAAACAAGGAATTACTGGCATCTAGAAATAGAGCCCGTGGGCATGCTTTGATGTGTATTGCAGGCATCATCGAAGGAGACATTGCAAGCATGAAAATGAAGGACATTGTGATGGGAGTAAAGACCACCATGATTTGGCATTAAAAACCACATTAATATAGAAGAGAAGATAAATAAATAAATATTTCTATATATATGTTTGATGAGGTGTTATGAAAACCAAAATGAATTTGATTTAATATAGACAAGTCGGCCTTCAGGTTTCAAGGAAATAAAATGCATATCATTCTAAGGAATAAAAATATTATTTGTTGCGAATAGAAGAAGTCGGACTCCCTAAATTTATGGACAAAAATCAAGTATAAAAGAAGATCAATTCGATGGTTTAAAGAGTAGAAGATTTCGTGTGAGACAGTGAGAAGTTCGCATGGTTCAGTGAATGGAGCAGAGGAGCAACAACATGATTTTTGGTTGGGGCTACATATGATGGACAGAATGTTGATTTGCATTTGAACATGATGATCTAGGGCAGCTTGATATGCATGGACAAAGAATGAAAAGATGCTTAACTGAATGATGGTCTAGGGAAGAATGATTTTTTATGGATAGAAGATGTGAATTTTCGGTGGATGGATGAGGATATTTTGGTGGAGCAAAAAGGAGAAATTCGCATGGTTCAGAGAAGGAGGACAGGCTCCATGATGTAGCAGAATAGCAGCAAAACAATTTTTATCTTTTATATTTTGGATGCCAAGAAAGAATTCGGGGAAGTGAGAAGCTCTGATCTTGGACAAAGGACAGGTTCGATGAGCAGGATAATGGCAGCAACAAGATAATTTCTAGTTTATCTTTCACATCTGAGTTGCATGAAGATATGATAATTGGGTTTATGGAGATGATGAACTAGGGTTGTTGGTTGATATGTTAGGTTAGCAGAATGTTGAGATGATGATGATGGGAAGACAATGAAGCTTTGATGTTGTTATGTGTATGATATCATTATGTTATTCTGAGTAGCAACATTAAACCTGAGGACATAACTATAATGGACAGTTTGATCATGGTTGTGCTATGTTGAGACAGAGACATGTGATGAAGCTGTTGTGATATATGTTGATGAGAGAAGTTGTTGAAAAAAAACAAGGGTTACTTGTTTGTTGATGTATTAACTGTAAAATTGAATTATTGGGGGTGTTGTAGCATCCCAGTCAGTAGGAGTTGACTGAACCATTCTGGTAGGTGGTGCCACCTTATGGGTTGTTTCCCATACAGGAGATTGAAGTCTCCATTTATACAATACTTACAAAGCTTATATCTTGTGCAATGTGTTGATGTTAACTTGATGTTATGTTATTAAAGTAAATAATGATTTAAGATTATAATTGAGGTTGAAATTGAATAAAGTATAGGCTCACTAATTCACCCCCCCCTCTCAGTGAGCATTGTTTCTAACATGATCATCAGGATAACTAGTGTCTAAAGGTTCATCTTCCAATTCATCACACCAGTTTACATTCTTTTTCTCAGAATTTTCAGGAATTTCAAGACGTCATCTATTGTTTTCTCCTTCAAGCCTTCTATTGTTGTTCTAGTAAGGTTTGGGGCCATAAGTATTTCTATAATGCTCAGACTCATGAATTCTCATTACATTTTTGGTTAGGATAGTTAATTGTCTCATCATGTCTTGCATAGTTTCCAACGTATCCTTTATGTCCTTTGGATCAACCACAGGTTCTTTGGCTTTTCGAATTCTAGGATTAGATTTGGAAGTGGAAGGGGAATAATGGTCAAAAAAAATTTGTTTCCCCATGGATGCCACATTTGACTCAACAGTTTTAGTATTTAATTGTGCAGTCTTTAGGTCATTGGGAATCTTATCTTTCATGATATCCAAACCATCCTTCAAAGGAATTTAAATAATGAATAACGATTGCTTGGTGTTACCAACTATTTTGTACAATAGTTGAACTTTTTGTGAGCCGCTAGTTTCATGAACATATTCAATGTTCATCATCAGTGTTCAAAAGTTCAGAAGTCATTTTCAGGGCATTTTTTTCCCATTTTTGTTAATTTTAGCATAAAATTCACAACAAGAGCATAAGGATCACTGAAAGAAACACAATCACAATATAGACACAGATTTATCCTGGGAAACCCTCATGGGGTAGAAAACCCAACAAAGCTTTCCTCAATATAGATGATCAACCAATACAAAGATGTAATCCCCAAACAAGAGCTCCTTCTCCTTCTTTGCAGATATCTCTCTCTCCTATGCGCAATTCACAAGTGAGTGAATGAGTGAGTACAAATGAGGAACACACCTCCTCTATTTATACTCTACTCCTACTTGACTTTTCACCCTAGCTAGGCCGAATTCTCCTAGGAGAGTCTAATAACCACTAAACAATTAACTCAGGGCCGACCCCACTAGGGAGGTCTAATAACCCTAGTTACAACATCCCGACGAAGGAATAAACATATCCAGATGTATGATAAAGTCCCGACGGAGGAATGAAACATCTCCGAAATAAAGTACAAATAGAATATTCTTAGAAGTTACAACATCCCGACGGAGGAATAAACATATCCAGATATATCATAAAGTCCCGACGGAGGAATGAAACATCTTCGAAATAAAGTACAAATAGAATATTCTTAGAAGGTACAATATTTCAACACTCCCCCTTAACGAGAAGGATATTATAACAACATCTGCAGGAGCAAGGAGTCACCAACAACATGATACATCTATAAATCATTGGAAGCTGTCTTCAATTATCATTAGTAACTCAGACAGCTACTGGAACATCAACATCTTCAGTACTGAGTCTTCATCTTCTGTAGCACTTGATCATCTATAGAAACATCATCATCTGGATCTCCCGATCAACAGCATCATCTAGATATCTCGATCAACAACATCATCATCTGGATCTTCCGATCAACAACACCATCTGGATCTCTTGATCAACAACATCTTAATCTGCAATACACATGATCCAATTACGGGATGATCAATACCTATCACTTTAGGACATAAGTCCAAGGACGATAAAATCCCGATCCACTTACGGGATGATCAATCCCTATCACTTTAAGACACCATATCATGTCTAGGGACGATGCAATCCCAACCACAGTGTCAGTCCTTTTTTCATACTAGATGTAAACCTAGATCAAATCTAGGATTTACAACCATGGGGCCAGTACTTTTTCAACTGGGATGTAACCTGGATCAAATCTAGTATTTACAACCACAGAGCCAGTACTTTTTCAACTGGGGTATGACCTAGATCAAATCTAGGATTTACAACCACAGAGCCAATACTTTTTTAACTGGGGTGTGACCTAGATCAAATCTAGGATTTACAACCACAAAGCCAATAATTTTTCAACTATGGTGTGACCTAGATCAAATCTAGGATTTACAACCACAGAGCCAGTATTTTTCCAACTGGGGTGTGACCTAGATCAAATCTAGGATTTATATAGAGCCAGTACTTTTTCAACTGGGGTGTGACCTAAATCAAATCTAGGATTTACAATCTATGAATGATCACCTGTTGTTACACTGAGCAGTCCAGGAGCGTACATTACATCATTATAGGACCTGCGAATGATCACCCACTGCTATACTGATAAATACAGGAGCGCACATTACATCATTCCAGGCTCAACATCTTTCTCGGAGACAAGAGTCTACGGATTCCTTTAGGACATGTGTCCAAGGATTATACAATCCACTTGTCAACTTAGACCAAGTCTAAGGACCACTCATCAACCTCATCGTCGATATCATCGAACTCATCATCGGAACAGGTATCCTCATTATCGACCTCATCGTTGGAACATGTATCCTCATCATCAATACAAGTATCCTTATCATCAATACAGGTATCCTCATCATCGACCTTATCGTCGGTATAGGAAATCTCATCATTGATACAGGTATCCACATCGATACCAGTATCCAAATATCATCATCGACCACATCACTCCCCCTTTCAAGGAGGGTCCTTCTAAACTACACCAAGCTTGTCTCAGAAATACTCAAACTTTACCCAAGATAGAAGTTTGGTCAATACATCTGCAACTTGTTCGTCAATGCTCACATATCCGAGCCTTATTGCTCCTTTCTACACCATGTCCTATATATAAAAATATCGGATCTCTATGTGCTTTGACTTATCATGAAACACTTGATTCTCTGTCATCTTGATACAACTCTGGTTATTGCATAGGATCACAGTGGGGTCCATCTCTAAGTCAAACAATCCTGATAACAACTTCTGAAGCCATATCGCTTCACAAAGAGCAAACCAAGCAGATATATATTCCGCTTCAGATGTGTTGAGAGCCACACTAGACTGCTTCCTGCTAAACCACGAGATCATGCCAGATCCCAGACAATAACATACACCCGATGTGTTCTTCCTGTTTGATACACTTCTAGCCCAATCAGCATCTGTGTAGCCATACAATTTGAAATCATGACCTCCAATATAATATAGACCAAAGTCTTTTGTACCCTTTATGTACCTCATTACATGATTTGCAGCTACCAAGTGAACACATCTAGGCTCAACTAGATACTAACTCAAGGTGTTCACAACAAAGCATATATCTGGCCTAGTATTCGCCAGATACATCAATGACCCAATAATCTGTCTGTACAGAGTTACATCCACTAACTCTGATGAGTCATTAGCTAACAGCTTCAAGTTGGAATCCATGGGAGTGGCCATGGCTTTGCATTCCAACATATCAAATCTTTTCAAGATTTACACAACATACTTTCCCATAAACCCACTAGGGAAAAGAACTGGTGCGAGGTACATCATTACTGCTACTGATTACCTCACCAGATGGGCGGAAGCAAAACCAGTAAAGGACTGCAGCGCCGGTACTACTGCGTAGTTTATTTTTGAAGATATACTTTCACGATTTGGATGTCTGAAGAGTTTGATGAGTGATCAAGGCACTCACTTTTTGAACAGAACTATCGAAGCTCTCATAGAGGAATTCTACATCCATCATCAGCGCAGTACCCCATATCATCCACAGGTGAATGGCACTATTGAGGCTTTCAATAAAATACTCAAGAATGCACTCACTAAGATCTGCAATGTGAATAGAGATGACTGGGATCTGCGCATCTCATCTGTGTTATGGGCATACAAGACCACTTGCAAGAAATTGACAGGACACACACCTTTTCGGTTGGCTTATGGATAGGAGGCTATAATGCCAATGGAGTATATTGTCCCCAGCTTGAGAATTGTTGCATTTACAGGGATGGCAGATCGTGCAATGCTAGAAGAAAGATTGATACACTTGGTTGGATTGGAGGAAGATCGCTTCATCGCAGGCTTTCACCAACAAGTGCAAAAACACCGCGAGAAAGCATGGCATGATCGCCATATAAAGAACAAGTCCTTTTAGGTAGGTAACCTAGTCCTCTTGTATGATAGCAAATTCATGAAGTTTCCTGGTAAATTTAAGATGCATTGGCTTGGTCCATATACTGTGATACATGTTACTAACATTGGTACAGTCCAGTTAACCACCTTAGCTGGCGATATTTTACCAAGTTTGACAAATGGGAGCAGACTAAAGTTGTACCACGATAGTCCTGCTTCGCAGAATCCTGAATGATAAACAAAGGGAGAAATTTCTAAGTGTCTAGTACAATTGAAATTGGACACTGGAAATGAAAAGGATTCTGTACATGTACGATAAGTAGGACAATGTATGTCCCGCGCAGCACTGCTGAAGATGAAAAAAAAAAAGAGAATAAAGAAAAGAAAAAGGGAGCCGCGCAGTTGAAACATCGACACTGCGAAGTAACTATGCAGGATTAGGGATGGCCTGCCTCCCAACTCGATGCAACTCTCACAAAAATAGTCGTTACAGTGGCCGTGGGGAAAATAGTCGTTATATGACCGTTGCCAACAATCGCTTGAGCATTTAACACAAAGATAGCCGCTCTGAACACGCTGATGAAGAAAGGGACTGAAGGATCTGCTCGATTTGGCCAACGGACACCACATTTAATGCTCATCTAGATGTTGGAAGGCGTGGGAGGACTCACCTGCGCCTATAAGTAATGCCGCATAAGGACTCGTGGGCGTTACCAAACACTTAGAATTTTTATGCGCTCACTCCTATGTTAGCAATCGTTAGTAACATATCTGAGACAATTTCCTACTCTCGCCCCTAAATGTCCGAGTGGTCGTACAGAGAAGAAGAGCTTACAATCCAAGAAGCGGTCAGAGTCTTTCAGCACGGAGGGATTGAAGAGTTAATGAAAACCCCTGCTAAGAAGGTTACATTGGAACCAGGTCAAGCATCTCGAAGGTCACCTAGACACAACCCAGACATGCAGGATAGGGGGAAAGATACAGTCGGGCCACAAACAAAGAGCACCAAGCCAATTTCGGCGATATCACGGTCACCGGTATTTCAGAAGGAGATACCTTTAAAGCTTACACCAGAGTACATATCACCATGGGCGCGGGATGCCCAGTCTATAAACTGGTCAAGAATGCCCGCTATGAAATCCCCTTGTCGCCGATCTCTAAGCATGTAGACGTTGCCCAGAACTTGCTAGGAAAGATCCCAGAGTGTAAGTGGGAAGACTATGACCTCCTGGGAGTAAAGAAGGAAGAACCCCATGATCCCAAGTTCCCATACTTCCATCCTGACCAGTACATGTGCGGGAAGAAAGATGCTAAAGGAATACTTAACTTGGTCGCCAAAAGCTGGCTGACACCAGTAGTCCAGTTAGGATTACTGAACCTGCTGAGATTACCCCATTTTGATCGTTCAACAGAAGTCAATGTGGTGGTTCGCACTTTGATGGCGCAAATCCATCAGGGATACCTGTGGCTAGACAGAAATGTTGATTTGACCATCGACTTAATCCACCGTATCACAGGACTAAGCAAGCACGGAAAGGACCCCAAGCAGTTCTTCCAAGGGAAGAGTAAGGAAAAAGAAGTTGTCGCGAAGATGAAGAAAAGCCATGCATTGGTGAAAGGAAAAAGAGGTTTTCCGATAGAAGAAATCGAAGATAGAGTGACAAAGTTTGATACACAGTTTCTGGCCAGAAAAAACCTAAGAACATCCAGGACTCCGGAAGTGCCTGCAGGCGCAGTACTACTCGGTGCAGCGGTGGCAGAAGGAATCGAGTTCAATTGGTGTCAGTACCTTCTCAATGAGTTCCTGGACGAACTCAATGACACCTAGGAGAATGGAGGTCAATTCCATTTCACATGGTTGATTATCCTGATCGCCTTTGTCAGATGGAAGGAGCTGAAGAACTATGTCGGCGTAATTGAAGACACCAATGATCCCAGAGGAGTTCGATATGCCAACCTTTGGGAAAATTTGAATGCAGAGCGACAACACGCGACAATTGAATTTTTCTACCAGTATTACACCCAGCTGTGCGAGGTGATCACCCGTACATCGTGCATTACAAAGCAGGTAACGTCAAAATACATTCACATTATCAATTTTCAGGCGGACATGCGTTGTATTTTTATTTCACCCAAAGCAAAGATGAAGAAGCCAGAATGGTATGTGGGTAATTACCATATGTACGAGGAAGACATAGACATCCTCATGAGGGACTGGCCAGCAGAGTTCCATGTCGAGGTCATGGATGTTCCGACCAATTCAGAAGAATATGAACCAATTCCGCGGCCATTCCCAATCACTGAGGAAAAAGGAAAAAGGAAGGAACCTGAAATCCCGACAAAGCCAAAGGCATGGAAGAAGATGAAAGCAACCAAGATTCAGTCAAAAATAGTGCTTAATGAGGAAGATTTCGACATGATTGCCGAAAAAGTCACAGAACAGATGGAAGAGCTGATGACATGCAAAGAGAAAAAGGACAAGTCCATACAGGATGACCTACAAAAGAATTGGCTTGCACTGCAAGGGCTCATGCAGAAGATGGACGATGTCCAGAAAAGGCTACCTTTGTCGCGCAACACAGAATCAGAAGGGAGGTGGGGAGGAACCTCGCAGCAAACACCACCGTAGCTAGCCATAACGCTACTAGCAAAGACTCGGCTCGTTCATCTGGACCCAATGAGCATAACGTTGCCAATGTCAGAACAAGTGATTCTGGATACAAAGGGTGTCGAGCGGGTAGAGCTCGACCTGGCCAAGATTCTGTTACCTGGCTTGCACTTTTTGCACCTGCAGGTTGTAGATGAAATGCATGAAGGGACCATTGATTCAATGAAGTCCCAAGCTGAGCTACAAGCCGCAAATAGGAAGCTCGAGGAGTCTAGCTCGCGCACAGATATGCAACTGCACGATGAACAAGATCATCGACTGCAATTGGAGGCCACTATTACTTCTCTCGCAGATGGCATTGAAGATTTCGAGCCCCAGAGCGATCCTGCGGACATCGTTCTAAGAATGGGAGATATGGTGAAATCTCTAAAGATAGAAATAATGGACAAGGAGATTCTTTATGAGGCTGATATTACCGCCCTGAAGGAAAAAATCAATACGGAGACACCATTAACTGAGCAACAGCTAAGTGAGCAAGCAGTAAAGGTCGCAGTGCAAAATATTGCAATGGACGTGGCTAGCTGCCAAGATTTATTAACTGCAACTTCGAAGGCATTCACTGCCCTCGAAGAGGATCCAGGGCTGCTACAAGTAAATACCACAGTCAAAGAGAAGAAATCCGCACTGGAGAAGCTAGATACGGAAATTAAGGCCCTTCCATCCAGAGACGGGCTTCTAAAATACAAGGAAATAACCAACTTGAAAAAGGAGGTACAAGCATTAAGGGAGAAAGAGACTGCGATGGACGATTAGTCCCAACCACTCTTGCAGGATGCCATTGCAATATTGCAGTAGATTGAAGACAAACTCAAGGACCTGCGCGAGAACCAGGAGAATGTGGAAGGACAGATTGGACAAGAAATAACTGTGGAGATGCTCGACATAGTTAGGAAAGTCCATCACGGTACAAAGGAAACAATGGAGCAGCTGGTCGGCACATTCAATAAATTCGCGGCAAAGCTAGCTCCGCGGGTCGCGGAGCAGATCAAAAAGGCCGAAGCTGAAGGTGGCTCAGGGACGAGCCACATGTAAGTGTTAGGGGCATGCTGGGCCTGGCCCAAGTTGGGGCAAATTTTGATAACAGAAGGAGTTTTAGCTGCGGAGCTGAGCGTAGCTCAACAAAAATACAATTTTGTGCAAGTGTTGGAGATGCTACGAAGTTGCGCGTAGCAACCAAATTTTTGCAGTAATTCGAAGGGTGCTGCGAAGATCAGTGCTGCGAGGAATCAGTGCTGCGAAGTGACCAGTCCACATGGATCCAACAAAGCAGAGTGCTAGACGGAGGACGGGCACGAGTACTGGTTAGACTGTTGGCGGTCTAGTTTTGGCAAAGATGCTTCAGGGAGGCCGAGTGGGGGCCAGGTGTATGAGGTCGTTAGAGGAAGAATGGTTTGATGAAAGGGACTGGGAGTTGAGCCAGCTATACGAGGCTGTTAGAGGAAGAGTGGCTCGAGGAAAGTGACTTGTTGGCATGCGCACAATAGAAAGGCCGATAGCAACAAGATGAAGGCGTGGAGGACCGCCACGATGGAGCACTCACTACCAAAGGCCAGCAGTTTGGTTTAGAGAAACCGTAGCAGTTTTGGAAACCCTAAGGGTTTCAACCTTTAGCATTTTAAACACATGACCTATGGGCATGATCTATAAAAGGAGGCATTTTTGTATGGGAAAGGGTTGTTGTTAGAAGTTTAGTACTGAGCATTGTAAAATCTTTCTGAGTAAAGATATTGTAAAGGCTCTGCAGCCGAGTGCACAGAGACCTATCTGAGAGAGAAGAGAGTCTGCAGCTGATCATGCAAACTAAGAACTATTGTGCCCTTCCCAAAAGATATATATAACAATAGTTCTTATGGACGTAGCTTCCCACCCGGGGGAGTGAACCACGTTAAATTCTGTGCAGTGTGATTGTGTTGTGTATTGTGCATTTACTTGCTTCCTATGAATGAATGTCTGAATTTTCCCTTGCATACCATTATGATAGGAATTTTATATGTATTTGCCATCATGAGAATATGGAAATAATATGTTAAGTTCTACATGAATAGATGAATGGTGAATGTTTGGCCTTTACTTATGAAGCAGTAATGAATCAGTTATTCGGCTAAGTGTTAGATATTGTTTAAGCACTTCACATTACGTAGTAGGAAGAATACATGGTAGTTGGACTGTCTCCGCGGCACATGCTTGAGCAACGAACACCCTAAGTGAATGAATGAATGATTGAGTGTTAATAACTTCAGAACTCTAGTTAACTACAAGTATTTGAGGTCTTAGTGTGAACTACATCGGTCGCAGTCACGAAGAAATTTCGTGGAAGTAGAATTCAGAGGTGCGGACCGCAGTGTCGTCTATCGCCGCGCAGTCTTCTCCCGCATCACACATCCCATGTCACGCTGCGCAGTACGTCAGACTAAACAACTCATCACTTACTGTGGAAACCTGATTCCGCAGTACCCCATAGATACACCTCGGGTGAGACCTCAACCTACTCGTAGGTTGTTGTCGAAAGGGCCAGTGTGAAGGGGTTTTGTTGGTCAAGGGGAAACCGCGAAGAACCTGGGTCTTTATTGAAAACCCTCTAGGTCAACTTATGATAAGCCAACACTAGAGAATGGCTTTGGTTTCTTGCTTACTCTTGTTGAACCTTCTGGAGCTCCATACTTTTCTGCTCCCTGTATAATTTCTCTTGCCCATGCTGGATTTCTCTTCCATGATATGTTTGTAGATTTTTTGAGTGTTTCAGCTGCTGGTTTTAATGTCAATATTTAGTTTAAATTTCAGCTATGTTTTGCTTGACTATAAATGATAAAAAAAAAAAAATTCTGACTTTTAAAACACTGCTGTTAACTCAATCTTTTAAGCGGAAAATAAATGCACACACAACCACAATAAAAATCAGACTATAGAATTTTTTTCCAATAGCCCTAGAAAAACCCCCACAGGGAAAACCAGTTAGAGAGAGAGAGTATATTATTTCTTCAGCAATTCTCAATACAATAATTTCAGTCAAAAAAATTTACTTATCTCAACCAGAATACACCCAGAGAATGCCTCAGGAAATGTGCAATCTAGACCTCGAAATTCGTGCCAAGAGGAGGACTGAAAATTCGTACTGTCTCAGTTTTTGTGCCTGCTCACTCCTCAGGATTCGTGTTGTACCTTTTTTGAATTATGTGTTGAATGTCTCGATAACCGTGCTTAGTTTCTACTGTCTTGGGATGCATGCATCTATCCTCGGGAATTGTGCCTAGGTTCTTGTCTCAAAAACCATGCCTCAACTTCTCTGAAAATGTGCCTAGAAGTTACCTAGAAAACCATGTTGATGTTCTCAGTTTGTGTGCCCAGAACTTCACCTCGAAACTCGTGTTGGAGAATCTGTATTGTACGGTCACCTTGGGAATCGTGTTGCTACGAAAGGAAAGTTGCTTCCTCGAAAATCGTGTTGGTCATTAAATGCACCCTACCTCAAAAACCATGCCCTAACTCAGCTTCTCTTCTCTGCTCTCTCTTCACTTCAATATCATCTCAAGAATGAATCAATTTTGCCTCCCTTGCCCTTTTTTACTAAACCCTAAGTGAGTTTTCATCCAACGATGGAGATTAGATGAAATCCAACGGTTGAGATTTGATGAGAATAAATTGTCTAATTTAATTCTCATAAATTCATTTTCACTCACCCAAATAAATTTATCAAAAGTGACTTTAAGTTATAAAGTCACATTAAATGCTCATCTCAAGTCATTTAATGCAAGGGTCACTTTATTTCCCCACTTAAGTGACTTAGGCAATAAAGTCACCTAGGGAACACTTCCTAGGTACAAAAATCAACAATGTTCATAGGTGGGGGTTCTTGAGGTTCTATCGTATCATGATCTTCTGGTGTTTCCTCTTGTTGGAAGGCGTTTCGATGAGGAAATGTCGCAGTACTGCCGATGCTGCAACACATCGGATGAGGGCGCGAAAGGAGTATTTGTGTTAAAGTATACTGCAGTTGGCGGGTTTTGGGTCACTTAGACCACATGTTATGTAATGTTGAGTCAATTGTACCGCAGTATGTGGGTTTTGGGGTCATTTGGACCGAGTCAGTTAGATATTGGGTCATTTGTCCATAATGTCGGTTAGGAAGTTGTTTGTAAGTGGACAAGCCTTGTAATGGAAGAAGCCTATAAATAGATGAGAGTTGTAAGTGTTAGGGGGGATATAGAGATTTGGCGAGAGATAAGGATATGTATGCATACGGAGATTTATGTTTTTCTTCTGATATACGACTGTGACAGTAATATAATGATGATGTTTTGGTACGATCTTTGTGCAATGTTGCGATATATGAATGTTGTTATATTTTCTTGATGCAATGTCTGCTTAGTGTTGCTGGGATGATAAATGTTGCGATTAAGTAATATGTTATAACTCCATGTTGAAGGTTTAAAGTTTCTGTTTAAGTACTGCAATAGAGCTAGTTTGTGTAGCAACAACTCTCCTCCTCCCTCGGCAGAAACATGGTTTCGTCTGCTCTTCCTGGACACCTCGGGTGAGACCTCATCCGCTCTACGGGTGTTGCTGGGCGGGCTCAAACCTGCCCGGGCCGGTGCCCAGGGAGACTACGATATGTTTCGACAATGAGGCGAACCCTTGTCGACCGAGGTCGCGTTGGTCAACAAATGGTTCCATTGTCGGGATCGTGTGCAAAGTGAAAGGACGTCATGTTGTGGCACCCAACGAAGCCGGAAATACAGAGCTGGTTTGATCAGAAGTTGCGGGAGTTTGCTGAAGAAGAAAGCCAGAACACGCGACTGACAGTAGATCACTGTCTGGGAAGGTATATTCACGACAGTTCGCATGAATGCTTTATCTATGAATTCACGGTCATTCTGTACGAATGGTTGTCAAAGCTGACCTTCCAGAAGAGGAATTTCCAGGGTGGTGAGCCGACGGCTTGGACCCCGGAGTTGATTCAGGAGCTACAGGAAGTCGATAACAAGGCATCACGGGATATCGAAGTTTGGCTCGATAGCATCTTAGAGGGATATATCATTGAATTTGTGGTTGACACGCAGAAATCCTATAGTGAAGCTGAAAGATATTTCTTCCGCGGACCAAGGGGAAGGTTTTTGATGTCGCTCCAACTATCGATTAAGATGCTAATATGTGAGAAGGGTATATTGAAAATGCATCTTGATAAGTAAACAGCCTGGTGGGCGGAGGCTGTGGGTACCACGACTGCTAGGGAATGGTACATGGAATGGTAAGGGGTAGATGGGTGCAGACCATGAGGAGACTATGAGCAAAGCCGAGGAAGAAAGTGGTCTTATAAGAGGAGGAGCGAGGTTTCGATAGGAGTAGAGGCAGAGGACAGGAGAAGGTCCTGCTGTGATTGAACCACAAAACATCGAAGGAAGACCACACGGGATGAAGCGACCTCACAGTCCTGACAGAGACGACCAGGATAAAGGCAGGACCAACCCCCGACACTAATGTACCCACACCTCCGCTCACTGACTCACAAACATCAAGAAATACCACTTCGACACCACCAATTTTGTCAGATCCACAGAAGTTAATTGATAGTAGCACAGCGAAAGGAGGAAGGAATCCCAGAATGGCGGGCGATGGTGCTAAGTTACCGTTGTTCCATGGAAGTGCGACAGACAACCCAGAATAGTATTGGTTTTTGTGTGAAGCGGTATGGACCATGAAACAGATCACTTATGTCGATGCTAAGAAAGGATAGTTAGCCAAAACTCTGCGAGGTCGTGCATTAGATTGGTTCATGAAGTTTATTCTAGTCCCTACGGGAGCCCCAGAGAAGTCACTGGATGAGATTCGGGATGGGCTAATTGCTGAATTTAGACTGCCCAAGTCTGAGGCTCAATATATTACTGAATTGAAGGAAATTAAGCAGTATCCCAATGAGATGGTATGGGATTTCGACCAGCGATTAAAGACGCTAATGGCAAAGTTTAGTTTCGATATGAGCGTCGTCCAACTTAAAGAATGGTTCATTGCGGCACTGCTACCCCACATTCGGCTGCCGCTGATGCATCAAAACATATCGACACCTAACGAATCTCTAGAGATTGCAATGCGGTTGGAGGCATCAGCAATTGGAGATAATGCAGTCGGGATGTCGCAGATACAGACACAGCTCGCTAACCTGACTATACAGTTGCAAGATTTGAAGAAGAACAAGGAACAACGCGATGAAGTATGGTGTACGCGATGCCGAGGAGAAGGGCATACGAAGAAAAATTGCCCGAATTTCCGTAATTATTTGGTGTCAGGTGCGCCAAACCCATTGAATGGCGGCAGTATGCCGTGGTGTCGTGTTTTCCAGGTGTTTGGGCACAGTCATGATAATTGCCCGTATATGCAGAAAATGGTCACAACCCCGTGAAATATTTATTGCACATTCTGCAAGTCAGTGGGTCACGATGACAAGGATTGTTGTGCATATGGGTTGCTACAGGAGAGAATGTGTGATGCATTCTACGTCAAGGATGATCAGCGCACCGTGCAACAACCACAACTGTAACCGCAGGTAGCTCAGCCGCTACCGCAACCGCAGATGCAGTTTGCACCACAGCAATAGAACCGCAGTAGTTCATGCCGCAATATACTCCGATGCAGATGACTCCCCCACATCCATAGTATGTACAACAACCACAATATGCACCACAAGGGCAAGGGATACCACCAGCACCGATGTAGTAACAGTTTAACCAACCTTAGTACCAGTAGCAAGGCGGCTACCGAGGAGGATACAGGGGAAAATGCGGTGGTGGATTTGGTCATGGAGGAGGAGGACGAGGTGGTCGTGGACCTGTTCAATGTTACCACTGTGCGGTATGGGGGCATTATCAGCACGACTTCCCACTACTACAAAATCAGTGTACGTTATGTTTTGGTAATGATCATACGGTTGAGAATTGTCCACAGTTGATTGCACGATGGCAGGCTGGGAATGCTCTGCAACTACAGAATCAGGCCCAACCACAACAACCAGTATAGAATCAGGTACAAAAACCAGTATAGAACTAGCCCCCGTGACCACCGCTGAACGCCAATCCAAATGTCAATCAACCGGGGAATCTGCAGCAGAACCAGATGCAGGGTGCAAATATTGCGACCATTTATGCAGAACCGCGACCACAAGATGCTTCGGTGGTTGTTGTCACTCATGGAGGAAAGACAACTGGGGAAGATAGTTCGCGACCACTAATTCGGTTGGCTGATCAGAAGACCGTACCTTTCGACATTGATACGGGGCGAGAGACATTCCTGGAGGCACATCACACTTTGGAGAAAGACCACGGTAAGGCTGTTGTTTGCGATATGCCTCCTGTCTTTGATACTACATCAGATGTTGATCGACCGCCACCACCGGGGACATTGCAAAAGTTTCTTGAAAGCTGTATGTTATTGGCCTGAGACTCGACTTCCCTGGTTGATATTGAGGGATGGTTGCAGCGATTTCTGAAACGATGACAGGAGTCGGTAGTAAACTCCCTATAGCGACGGAAGACTGGCAAGGAGATGCGAATGGATATTCAGATTAGTGAATATGATGTTGACTCTGTTATTCTTGACCTCAGTTCGGATGTTAACATCTTAACCAAGCAGACATGGCAGAAGATGGGGAGTCCCCCATTGAGCTGGTCTCCTGTGCAGCTCCGGTTGGCTAACCATGCGAAGGTAACACCCATTGGGTGAGTTCCACGGCTCACGATCGATATTGAGGGCATGAAGACTTATGCTGACTTCGATGTCATTGAAGTGGTTGAGGGAGGAAGCTCTTATCTGGAACTCTTGGGGATTGGATGGGCTAACGATAGTGGAGCTGTAATCAACTTCAAGAAGCACATGATGACCTTTGAGAATCACGATTTCAGATTCATAGCCCCGTTGGATCCAGTTGAAGGCCATTGATACGTTGAGCCTGTAAAAGATGATGATCCCGCTGGATGGGACCATGCATTCAATATTTCTGAAGATTATATTCATCCTACTACCAACGGTGAGTTGGAGTGGCGCAGCGAGAGCTTTACATCTTCCGACTCTGATGATGCCTTAGAACATTGGAAAAATCGATTGCATGAGGTACCATTCTGAAAATGTGGCTTAGTTACGCAATCCTTATGTCGTGTGGCGATAGAAACAATCACATTGCATGTCTATGAGGGGTTTCTTGGCCTAACCACCTTTTTGAAAGAATTTGAAGACCGCGTCTCAAAACCACAGCGATTGCTGGCATTGGAGGAAGCATTGAAGGCTGCTCCAGCACGCTAGTGGGCGACACATAAGAAATCCATTAATGGTTGGTCACAGTGTTGAAGGTTACTGATGGTTCAGTTCGGCGATACTGAGGTTTATCACACTGGTAAGTATGATGGCCGGAATAATCCTAGTGATCATTTGATGGAATGCCAACGATTATGGGTAGCGCGACCTAGAGATGAGTGGGTCCATGCTTTTATCCATACTTTGGATGAGATGTCGCGCTCATGGTACACTACAGCCGAGTTGCGGCGAGAAATTACAACATGGAGGGAGTTGACGGTCTATTTCACTCATACGTTCACTTTTGCGGATGCCAACCCTGATGTCCATAATGCCTTACAGCTCATCCGCGACGTGGTACTTCAGGTTGTTCCGACGGCCTACCCTATCGACCCGCACACATATTGTCAGATGCAGTCTCTCATGGAGTGCTTCAACATCAGTGGTGGGCCAGAGGATGATGATGATCCCCGGAATGTTAACATTCTCGAATTTGAAGGGAGTCGCGATGTGGTACCGCCTGTCATTCCAAGTACTCCGTTCGGTCAACCATTGCAGCTTCGCAAGATGAATATCGACAGAGAGGCTACTCCCAAGTTTGCTAATGTTGGGGATTATTGGGATGGTGAGATGATGAGTAAGGTTACTGAGTTACTTCATGAGTTTCAAGACATGTTTCCCATGAAGTTTTCCGAAATGAAGGGAATCCTGGGTGATTTAGGAGAGATGAAGATTCCATTAAAACCAGATGCTAAGTCGGTCGGACAGTGACCTTATCGGCTAAATCTGCGACATAAGGAAAAGGTCAAGGCGAAACTTGATCGCATGTTGGATGCTAGTATTATTGAACCTGTGGAAGAGTCCGAATGGATCAAACCTATGGTGGTGCAGGACAAGAAAACAAGTGAAGTGTGCATTTGCGTCGACTTACGGAAGTTGAACGATGCCTGCTTGCATGACCCTTTTCCAACCCCGTTTACTGATGAAGTACTTGAAGGGGTGGGCGGCCAGGAGATGTACTCATTCACTGATGGATTCTCTGGATACCATCAGATTCGCATTGCTAAGGAAGATCACCCTAAGACAACTTTCGTTACTGAATGGGGTTTCTTTCAATACACGGTAATGCCGTTTGGTTTGAAGAATGCACCTGCGATATTCTCCCGGGTCATTGTTGCCGCATTCAAAGATTTTATTCATAAATTTTTGCAAGTATATATGGATGATTGGACAGTTTATGGGTTGATTCGTGATCATCTGGCCAATCTGTGGTTAATGCTTGAGCGATGCCGACAACACCAGATATCGCTGAACTTGAAGAAATGTATTTTTTGTGCACTGTTTGGGATATTGCTGGGTCATATCGTGTGTAAACAGGGATTGTTGGTTGATCCAGCCAAAATTGCGCTCATTTTGGGATTACAACTGCCAACCACTGTTAAGCAGTTGCGAGCGACTTTGGGTCATATGGGATATTATCGCAAGTTTATCAGGGGTTATGCTACGATTATTGCCCCTATGGTTGTTGTTGAAAAAGGACGCGGCATTCCAGTGGAACCCGGAATGTCAGGATAGCTTCGAAACGCTCAAGGCGAAGATGGCGTCGGCACCGATCTTGGTCTTTCCAGACTGGAGTAAGGAATTCCATGTCCATGTTGATGCTTCATCGATTGCATTGGGTGTTGTGTTGGCTCAACCTGGAGAAGGATACCTTGATCATCCTATTGCTTTTGCTAGTCGGAAGCTTTCCTCTGCAGAACGAAATTACACTACCACGGAGCGGGAAGGTCTGGCTATGGTTTACGTGCTGCAGAAATTCAGGCATTATTTGTTGGGTGGACACTTTAAAATGTTCACTGATCATTCTGCATTGAAGCCTGTGTTGGCGGGGAAAGATATGCCGTTGGCTACTTTTGTTTCAGGAGTTTGATTTTGAAGTCATTGTGAAACCTGGACGGTTGAATGCTGGACTCAATCATTTATCACGGATTGACACAGGGGAGGAACTGATTAATATCGAAGACGGGTTGCCAGATGCCCAACTATTTAAAGTTGCCACCGTTGATCAATATTTTGATGACATCCTTCAATTTCTGGTGACTGACACCGCGCCCGATGAATTTACCACTACTCAGAAGAAGCAGTTGGTTGTCAAGGCTGCTGACTTTCAGCTAGTCGTGAGAGAGTTGTATAAATTGGGCGCTGATGAGATATTGCGCAGATATGTCTTGCCACATGAGCAAGCGCAGATATTGGCTGAGGCACATGGTGGAGTAGCAGGAGGACACTATGGCGGTCGGGCGACTGCCAGGAAGGTACTGCGTGCAGGGATTTGGTGGCCCACATTACATAATGATGCGACAGACTATGCGCGGTCTTGCGATGTTTGTCAGTGAAATGGAAAGCCGTCCAGACGCGACGAGATGCCGCTGCTACCTCAAGTGACATTGCAACCGTTCGAAAAACGGGTTGTGGATTTTTTCAGGCCGATCACTCCACCAGGGAAACGTACGGGTGAGTGGTACATCATCATGACGACAGAGTATTTGACCCGATGGGCCGAGGTAGCACCCATAGTTGATTGTTCCGCAACGATGGCTGCTCGATTTTTGTTTGATCACATGATCACTCGTTTCAGCTGCCCTAAGATTTTGTTGAGTGATCAAGGAAGCCACTTTCTTAATCGCACCATCAGCACATTGACGGAGGAGTTGCAGATACAACATAAGAAAAGTACACCCTATCATCCTCAGGCGAATGGCACGGTGGAGGATTTTAACAAGGTATTGGAGCATGCGCTGACAAAGGTGTGCACTGTGAACCGCGATGATTGGGATCTGAAAATCCCAGCAGTGTTGTGGGCCTATCGCACCACATGTTAAAGGTTGACTGGTTAGACACCTTTTAGGCTGGTATATGGGAAAGAAGCGATTATGCCAATGGAGTACATTGTTCCGAGTCTACGAATTGCGGCTGTTACGGGCATGGATGATCTCGCAGCATTAGATGACCGTCTAGCGCAATTGGTGCAGCTGGAAGAGGATCTATTTATCGCTGGCTTTCACCAAGGGGTGGAGAAGGATCGCCAGAAGGCATGGCATGATCGCCACATCAAAAGTGAACAGTTTCAGCAAGGCGACTTGGTGCTATTGTATGACAGCAAGTTTATGAAACATCCAGGAAAATTGCAGATGCATTGGCTGGGTCCATATCGCATCAATAGTATTACTTCAGGAGGAGCGGTTCAGTTGTAGCAGTTAGATGGCACGATACTCCCCAAGCTGGTAAATGGTCATAGGTTGAAGCCCTATCAGTCGGGCTTGCAACAGTGCGATGCGTGAGTTGCATTGGGAAAAAAAAAAAAAAGAGAAGAGAGAGTGTGTGTTGTAGGTTGTTTGGTGGCCGATGGCGCACCAACAGAAGAAGGAATGCGCAAGCAGGGAGGCTTGTGCCACAAGTTTGAAGTAGTCGGAGACACATGGCAGCGTTGCGACCAGTTCAAATCAGTAATAAATGCCAAAATTTTAGACAGTTAATTAACGGAGTTGTTCGAAGAGGGGCATTAATGGTGGATCCGTCCGATCAATGGACAGGATCAATGGCGGATTTGCGTCATTAATACAGGATTTGGTTGAGTTAATGAATGACTTAGTAATGATTACGAGGGATTTGGGTAGCTGCTATAAATATGGCCTAGCATCGGTCGGAAGACACAAAGGAATTAGTAAGAAGTGTTGTTGTAGAGTGTTGTAGTGATTTGAGCCAGTTGTTGTTAAGTATATAACAAGGAGTGGTGAGGTATGCCAAGCGAACTGGAGACAGTGGACATTAGCAGTGAAGTGGAGTCTCCCTTCGTTCCGATCGTTGTAGAGCAAGAAGTTGTGTCCTCATACACCGCTGATCGTGGAGCCGAGGTTTCCAACATGCCGGTGGGAGCCTCCATTCTTGTTAAGAAGCGTCAGGGAATTCAGCCTTCTGAATCCCCGCAGAGTAAGAGGTTTCTTCGGTCCGCGACGGCTGGAGAAGCTCCGAAGCAGGTGGGGAAATCCAGTCACCCCATTCATCCATATGCCCAATGGCTGGGACAGTCAGCTAGTAATATCCTTGGTTACATCCCTCCTATTCAGCCGAATGCCACCCCACGTAAGATAAACTCGAGACAGAAATACAGTGTGAAGATGCCCGAACTCCTGACTGGGATGAAGTGCTCTGCGGATATTGGGTCGACGCTGATGCACTTGCACTACGATGACCATGACATGGTAGCCTACCCTGACATTGCATCAGCACCCTATGTGCCTAATACAAGCCATTCACCGACTCAAGAGATACATGACTGGGCACGAGGACTGTGGAAGGCCGGCTTGTTAGGGCTAATTAACATGCCGCATTTTGGGCACCTAGAGGAAGTTGGTGCCTGTGTAAAGTAGCTCTTGTCATGCTTCCATGGGGGTTCATTGTGGCTGGACAGAGAGGTCCTGGTCACTGTTGACTTGATTTCATTCATTACCAGCTTACCTAAGAATGGCATTGATCCGGTGCAGTTTATTCAAGGGAAGGAAAATGAGAAGAAGCGGGCACGTCAGTTGTCACAGAAGTACGGCTTGGAATTGGATGGGCGTGGGTATCGCACCAGTAGCTACAAAGATCAGGAGGTACTCAAGGGCATTAAGATCCTGTCCTGTAAGGTGATTAGGGGAGGTCGCCCTAACCAATGTAATTTGGGAATAGTTGCTTGTGCAGAGCAATGTGCGGAAGGAGTCCAGATGAACTGGTCCCTATATCTCTTGAATAAACTAATTCAGGGCGTTGCAGCGGTCCAATTGGGTAGAGGCGCTTTTTCATATAGTTGTTTGTTGCTGCTGATTGCTCTAGTTGCATGGAAAGAGCCCGACACTTACGAGAGCATGGACTACCCGGCTGCAGTGGAACGACGAGGGCCACGTTATCAAAATCTATGGTATGTACGAGAGCCTGAGCGAATTCGGGAGTGCCAATTGCAGTTTTGGCTGTATTCGAAAATGCTTTGTGATGCAGCAACACAGGTCCCACGAATATCTGAAGATATTGTGGCACGGTTCAAGCCTGTCATGGCATTTGCATTACGGCCAAGTGTCATACATATACAAGCTCGTAGTGATATTGATCAACAATGGTTGAAGACCAAGTATAAGGTGACAGCGGAAGATTTGGAGGTTATTATGAATGAGTGGCTGGAGGCCTGGTGACAACCTATAAGTTCAATACAGATTGATGCTGGAGGTCTGCCGTTGGGTCTTGAGGATTGAGTATCAGTGCAAGATCAATAGAGTCTTCATGATTCTGATTACGAATCGACCATAACACCAATGGCGGAGGATAGGGACTGATCTCTAGAAGAAAATCGGTCAAAACGACACTAAGAGCATGCGACGATCAGTGGGATGTCTTTACCCGTGGAAGCGCAGTTAGGCCGGTTAATGACATCCCTCAACCATGCATCCTCTACGGCAGCAAACAAGATGGCAAGGAAAGCAGATGAAGGATTCCATGCAATCACTGCTCGATTAGACTCTTTGTATCCTGGTTTCTGGCAAGGCACCACAGGAAGCAGCAGCATCAACCTTTGACATAATCATCACTGCGCCATGGGTCAGGAATGTGGAGATTCCCCCAACTACGATTATGATCAAAGATGCGGCACTAGCCACGTTGCTACAACAGCTACACACCATGACCATTAATGTGAATACCTTGCCCGCGGAAGGATTGAATGGTCTACAGGCTACTACCAGCACAGAAATGACAGACCAACTATAGCAGATCAGCAGTATGTGTGCCCACTTGCAGACGAGCGAAGCCGATGTGCAGCGCACCATTGAAGAACTAGCTACCTGAGCTGATTCTGCACAAAAGGCAGTGGACGACCTTGAAGTACACATTCAGGAAGAACAGGCGGAAAAGGCCCGTGAAGTTGAAGGCCTAAAAAAGGAACACGATTTCCTTATTGCGGAAAAGGCTCGCATATGGGATGACAGTGTTCGGGTTGACAGGGCGATCGCAACAGCTTATCAACATGTGCAGGAGCCTACCGAAGAGGTAGATGTGCTCCACCGCGTGCAGCGACTGGGAGCTACCATTGTTCAATTGCGGCAGGAGAACGACCTATTGAAGGCCCAGCTAAAACCGGGTACGCCTCAAGCCAAGGTGGATGAATGAAGAATGGCACTCAAGGATGTTGCCACTCAGATGGAGGAGTTGGAAACACAGGAAACCAGGCTCACAGCCGACACGGTACAATTCTGGGGTTGCATTGTTCAAGATGAGCAAGTTGAGAAACTGACTAAATCCCGTCAGGAAGTGGAGGGCTAGTTGGCCACATTAAAGGCTGCAATGAGAACACTGCCACCAATGGAGAAAGTTGCTAAGTTGCTCAAGCTGAAGGACTTGCAACACCGGGTCGCCAAGGCGGATGAACGGCATAAGACACGCGCGGCACAGTTGGAAGAATTCCAGGACATTGGCAGAAAATTGATGCTGCATGATAGTGAAGCTCTACAAGCAGTACCGAACTATCGAGAGCAAGTCATGGAAAAGCTTTCCGATCACCCATCTGTAGATGATGTGATCGACAGTCAGGTAGCAGCTATGGATTCCCAGGAGCTAGTGAGGAACATCGAACAGCCGTATGCAAACTTCAAAGTAAATACTACGGCGTGTACTATGTCCAGCAGTTGACGTGGCTCGAGGGAAAGCCACAAGATTGTGTTGGGGGCATGTTGGCAAGCGGTTCGATGAGGAAATGTTGCAGTACTGTCGACGCTGTGACACATCGGATGAGGGCGCAGAAGGAGTATTTTGTGTTAAAGTATACCGCAGTTGGCGGGTTTTGGGTCACTTGAACCACATGTTATGTAATGTTGAGTCAATTGTACCATGGTATGTGGGTTTTTGGGTCATTTGGACCGATTCAGTTAGATATTGGGTCATTTGTCCATAGTGTTGGTTAGGAAGTTGTTTGTAAGTGGAGAAACCTTGTAATGGAAGAAGCCTATAAATATATGAGAGTTGTAAGTGTTAGGGGGGGATATAGAGAGTTTGCGACAGATAAGGAGATGTATGTGTATGGAGATCTATGTTTTGCTTCTGGTATACGACTGTGATAGTAATATAATGATGATGTTTTGGTACGATCTTTGTGCAATGTTGCGATATATGAATGTTGTTATATTTTCTTGATGCAATGTTTGCTTACTGTTGATGGGATGATAAATGCTGCGATTAAGTAATATGTTATAACTCCATGTTGAATGTTTAAAGTTTATGTTTAAGTACTGCAATAGAGCTAGTCTGTGTAGCCACAACTCTCCTCCTCCCTCGGCAGAAACATGGTTCTGTTTTCTCTTCCTGGATGCCTCGGGTGAGACCTCATCCGCTCTGTGGGTGTTGCTAGGCAGGCTCAAACCTACCCGGGCCGATGCCCAGGGAGACTGCAGTATGTGTCGACAGTGAGGCGAACCCCTGTCGACCGAGGTCGCGTTGGTCAACACCTATTCAGGGAAGGAAACAACTTCTATATTTCTAGGAGGTATATCTTCTTCCTATACTTCTTCATACTGGAACTTTCTGTATCTTTTGAGAGCAACTTCTTCATCAAATGTTACATCTCTACTAATTTCCATGTGATGGAATCCTGGGATGTAAATTATAAATGCCTCGGATGCTTCACAAAACCCAACAAATATTCCCTTCTTTCCAGAAGGGTCCATCTTAGTTCTCTTCTCTTTTGGTATGTGAATATATACATGACACCCAAATATATTGAGGTGGATTACCTCAGGCTTCTTCCCTGTGAACACTTCTTCTGGAGTCTTGAATCCAAGTGCACTATGAGACAATATGTTTTGGACATAGACTGTCGCCCTTGCTGCTTCATCCCATAGATACATAGGAAGATCTTGATCATGTATCATTGTCTTCACTGCTTCCATAATGGTTCTATTCTATCTTTCCGCAACACCATTTTGTTGAGGATTATAGGGAGTGGTTAGTTCCCTCTTGATTCCAGCTTCTTTACAAAAGACTTCAAAATCCTTTGAAGTATATTCTCCACCATTATCTGTTTTGATGGTCTTGATTCTCTTTTCTAAATGATTTTCTATCAAGGCTTTGGATTCCTTGAATTTTCCAAAGACTTCATCTTTTCCTTTCAGGAAATATATCCAAGTCTTTCTTGAATAGTCATCAATAAATGTAAGGTAGTATTCAAATCCTCTCAAAGATGTGGAGGGCATGGGACCACATACATCTGAATGAATCAATTCCAAAGTACTTTTAGTCTTTGTTTCACTCTTTGGAAATGGGTTCTTGATATTCTTCCCTTTTGCACATCCTTTGCAAGTGCCTTCATGATCAATCTTCAAATCTAGTAGTCCTATAACTACTTTGCTCACATGAGGTAGTGCTTTGTAGTTAATGTGAGCAAACCTCCTATGCCATGGCTCACTTGGGCTAGTGTCTTCATGAACAAGAGGTGCTTCTAAATGTCCCTAAAGTTTATATAGCCCTCCTTCCTCTTCACCAATAATAACTGCATCCTCAATTGATTTTCCTTTGGGCCACATGAGTACTTTTCCATCTATGAATGCAACCCTATAACCTTTCTTATGTAATGTTGAGATAGAAAGTAATTTCTTCTTCAAACCTGGTACATATAAGACTTCCTTCATCTTCATGGAAGTTCCAGAATCAAGCTTGTAGCTTGCTTCACCAATTCCCTTGATGGGATATTGATAGTCATCTGCTAAAGATACCTTCTGTGGAGAGGCCTTCTCTTCAAGTCTTGAAAGAGTCTTCTTTTGTCCTATCATGTGCTTTGAAGCACCACTGTCAATAAGCCATGTATCTTCTCCAGGTGTTACATACCCAGAGAGTGCAGAGAATAGAACATACTCTTCTGCATCTTCTTCTTCTACTTTAGCTCTTTTCTTTTGAGGCCTTTCCTCCTCTTCTTATTCACTATCATATTTTGCTAGATGTGCTTGATGTCTTCTGTGGTGGAGATTCTTTTTCTTATTTAAAGGACAATCTCTAGCAATGTGTCATATTTTGTGACAAATGAAACATTGGTATGAAGAGTGATCTCTTCTTAGATTAGCTCCTCTTGTCTTTTGAAACTTTTGTGGAGGTTGAGACTCCTTGTGGCTTCCCTTATTGAAGTGGGGTTGACTCCTTCTTCTCTTGGTATGGGTGGATAATGCTTGATTATCTTCTTTGAGTAATGCTTCTCTATTGGCTACCTTGGACTCTTCTTGAATGCAATCCTCCCATACAATATCAAACTTCATACTTTCTTTTCTGTCACACATGGTTTGGATGAATGAATCCCAAGTTCTAGTGAGACCATTGAGAGCATTCATGACTAGCTCATCTTCATCAAGGGTGTCTCCAATGGCTTCTAGTTGCTACTTGAACTGGGAGACCCTTGTGAAGTAATCTTGGATAGATTCTCTTTGACTCATCTTGGTACTCTTCAATTGAGTTCTCAAGTTCATCTTCATGTTGATGTTCCTCCCTTCATACATTCTAGCTAGGGCATCATACATTTCCTTCGGGGCCTTCTTGGATGAAACTTGGGGAATCAAGTGGTCTTTGATAGAATCAGCAATGATTCTCTTTGCCTTAATCAAGTCTTTCTTGTGCCTCTCTTTCGCTTCATCTTTCGTAGGTTCTGCAAGTTCATCTTTGATGTATTGGGAAAGATCATTCTCTTCAAGAATGAGACCAATCCTATATTTCCATGCCCAAAAATTCTCTATGCCTTCTACCTTGTCCTCAAGCTTAGTGCTTGGGGCCATCTTATCCAGGAGGTCACCAAAAATTGAAAATTATTAAAATGAAAAATTGACCTTACCAGGAGATGTGCTTGACTGAGGTGAGCTGACTGGTAAACTTGGTTTTTGAAAACTTCAACTTTTCATCCTTCAAACTTGACCTGCGAAATTCAGACCTGCTGTAGAATTTTGGTTCGCAATTTTCTGGTTTTCTGCAATTTCTGGTCCAAAATTCAAACTAGGGTTTGACTTTCCCGAAGATCTAACCACTCAAAAAGTTTGATCTAGGGCTCAAAATTTCACTTTTGAGGAGGATCATCCATCCATGTAATCAAATTCCAAAAATTTCAACTTTTGCAGAAACCCTAATTTTCACCGGAGGAGGAGAGAGAGGTACTTTCACCTTGTGAAAGATGTCCTATTCATGCTAGCTCTGATACCATGTTAATTTTAGCATAAAATTCACAACAAGAGCATAAGGATCACTGAAAGAAACACAAACACAAGATATACACAGATTTATCCTGGGAAACCCTCATGGGGTAGAAAACCCAGCAAAGCTTTCCTAAATATATATGATCAACAAATACAAAGATGTAATCCCCAAACAAGAGCTCCTTCTCCTTCTTTGCAGATCTCTCTCTATCCTATGCACAATTCACAAGTTAGTGAATGAGTGAGTACAAATAAGGAACACACCTCCTGTATTTATACTCTACTCCTACTTGACTTTTCACCCTAACTGGGCTGACTTCTCCTAGGAGAGTCTAATAACCCCTAAATAACTAACTCAAGGCTAACCCCACTAGGGAGGTCTAATAACCCTAGTTACAACATCTCGACGGAGGAATAAACATCTCCGGATATATGATAAAGTCCCGAAGGAGGAATGAAACATCTCCAAAATAAAGTACAAATAGAATATTCTTAGAAGTTACAATATTTCAACACTTTTGTAATAAACTGCATGTTCATATCCCCTTGGGGGAATTGTAAAAAGTTGCTCTAAGAATGGTCCTTTTATAAAAGACTTGTCTTACCTTAGGTTTGGCTATCAGGTGGATACTCTAAAGTGTTTTTTCCTCAGGAATTATGCGCTACTCTTCAGTGGTGTATAATTCCTAAGTTTTTCACTCACACCTCCAAAGCTGGAGTATTCTCATGGTGGTCAAACCTAGGGAGGTTGTTAAAGTCTTCATGTCTAGGATTTTTTGCATGCTATCTATCTAAATTGAGTCGTATGGACATGCACTAGGTCCCCTAGGAGTTTGAGTCGATTCCAAAGAAAATAATTGTTTTCCGTAAATTAGACCATTTTTTAATGGTTTAATTGGAAAATTTCAAAATGTAATAAAAGTGTCGTCTGGAGGTGGAATTTGGCGTGGGGATACTCGTTTTGACGCTCAGAGCGTCCTCTTTACCCTGGTGCCCTCTTTCTTCAGGTTCCGAGTGATTACGTTTCCTATGGGAGCAGTTTTGGCTAAAGACGCATCAAATTAGCATTTAATTGTTAAAAAAAGAGAAATTGCAAAAATGGACAAAATAAAAAAAGGACAAAATTCATTAAAAAATTACATGGAAAAGGTTGAAGATGATTTAATAGTGATGTAAGAATACATTAAGTATTAAAGCACATGCCATTTAAAAGATAGGATAAGCGAAATGATTAAAAGGATGAAGCGTGGGCCTCCTTCACGTGGGCATCCCACTCACTTCAAGCTCACAGGATGGTGGGAGAGTAATACAAAGTGGTGGGAATGGGTTATAAGGTAGAGGGGCGCCCCTCTTGTGAGGTGGCTTCCACCTCTACGACTCCACCTACCAACATATCATTCACACTCCAATCGCTTCAATTACTCCATGATTTGTGATATGCGCTGCCCTCCTTAAGCTTTCGACCTGCCTATTGTAAACTATATATAATGAGGCCCTTTCTCCACCACTGAGGGTAGGAATTTTATGCAAAGAACCTCTACTCATGTATGTAACAATTTTTTATTATTGAATAAAGTTGAGACTTTGGAGGTCCCTATGGTGCAAGAACTCTCATGATGATTGAATGCTTGGCTTAAAATCAAGGTGATATTAGTTTAGCTACTTGTCTCATTTTGCAATTTGTAGATCTATCATCTAGCTTAGAAGGTTATATTCTAATCCATAGAGTAGGCATTTGAAGTTTCAATTTGCTTGCTTGTGTTAGGTTCTCTAAGAGTTGAAAGTAACAAGTTGTAGTCGGTTATACTAATGTTCTTTCATTCTTAATTTATTTATCACACTAGACTTTATCTCTTTTGTTTGAGGTTTTGTTGCTTTACAGATCACCAAATTTGAAGGAAATTTTGAGCTCGATTGTGTCTTTTTTACCTTCAAAACGTTTTATATATAATGTTTCTTGTCCTACAGGATCTTCCATATCTCAGCAACATTCAAGCTTGAGCTTGAGGCTTTTCTTCCTTCTCATAAAATTTCAATCTACTCTTTGGTTACCTTTCATGCAAGCTTAGATTTCATTAAAATTTATTTTATACAATCTTTGCTTGATCATATGCTAGATCTAAAGTACTTTTAAATTACTATCTCATACTTAGATCTAGTTTTGTGTTTTTTGTTCCATAAGCTAACAACACTAATCTTTTAACTTCTATCATTTTCAAGATTGTTGGTTGCCTTCATAGTTTTGCATTGGTTGCCATCTTTGAAAGTGGGTAAACAGTCCTTTAAAGTTCCATTGGCTTCCATCTTTCATTTGTTTTGACTGTCATAAAAATTTTACACTTGGATGCCTTGAAAATAGTGCCAAAACAGTCATAAAAAGTGTGTTGGTTGCCTTGAAAGCAGTGCCATTTAAAACAGTGTGTTGTCTGCCTCAAAAAAAGTGCCATTGGCTGCCATAAGAGGATTGTTTTGACTATCTAATTTATTGCATTTTAAACTGTCATACAAAAGAATTGATTGGCTGCCATCATTGTTTTGACTGTCATAAATTGCATTTTCTGCCTTCATTTCATTAACTGTCATAAGTTTGCATTGGCTTCCCTCCTTGAAAGTGTGTTGATTGTCATATTGCAAGAAGTTTCAAAGCTTCATGCTTGGTTTCATTTAGATCTTGGTAAAAAGTTTTGCATCTTCACTTGCATGTAGTTTGATTTTCAATTTTTAAACTTTTAAAATCTAGTTTCATTTGTTTCATTTAACTAACTCTTAACCAAGTGTTTGTATAAATCTCTTATCCACAGGTGAACAAAGAAGATCAAACCAAGAAATCCTAAAAGGCCAAAGCTAAACCAATAAGAGCGAAAGAGCAAATCTTGAAAAACACAACAAAAAAAATTCCCTCTTCTCCATTCCCCCATCTAACCTTGTGCTTTTAAGAAGGAGAAACAAAAAATCATTATACAAAGATTAATAAAGAGCAAGTGGGATAAAGGCTCCCACACCCTACTTCCCCCATTTGGGGGAAGCTTGTATTGTCCTTTTTTTCACTTCATTTGCTTTATACCTGCACAAGTAGAAAAAGTTAGATTAGTTTCATTTGATAGTTTGCTAGATTTCAATTTGATAGCCTAGTTTGATTTGTTGTTTCAAGTTTTTGCTTAGTTTTCCGTTTGATATAAATTGTTAAAAAGAACACAAAATCTCTTGAATCTCGCCATAAGGCGGATCAAGAGTGCTCTCTGTCGGAGAGTTCATTTTGTTTTATTTTTGCTAACCCCCTTGCTCTCCCGAGTACACTCCTAGACCTGAAAGAGATTCATTGGTAGTTTAGTTCATTTACTTCACAACTTTGCATTTTTGTTCATAAGTCTCTTGAATCTCGCCATAAGGAGGATCAAGAACGCTCTCTATCGGAGAGTCCATGGTTCTTATTTCATTCACACAATAAAATCGTAACGAACATTTACTACACCGTGTATGCTCTACCCACTTGTGGGATACCCAGAAGCAGTGTATATTGCTTAATTATTCACATCTAATTCCACTTCAACCATAATAAAATTTACTCTCAAGAAAACCAACAAAAATCCGGCGTTGATCGTCAAACAATCGAAAGTGGGCAAATTATGCCTGGGGATGCGGGAACCCTTGGTATGAGACCTTAAGGGCACATTTAGACTGCATCCTTATTGGTGTAGTGTTGAAGACCGCTCTAGAGACTCCGACCATCCCACATCTTCTTGTATGGATCCACATAGATTGTTATCCGGTTATCTGTACATATATCTTGTACTGCAAGGTATATCTTGGAGATCCCCTTCCCATAATAATCAACTTCACCCCCAAAATTTACAATAAAATTTACCAAGAAGCATTTTCAAAACATTCCCAGGCACACCAAAGACATGTTTTAAGCATCCCAAACACTCAAGGCATTGACTCCATTTGGAACTGGTCATTCTGCAAAGTATTTTATTTTGTTTATTTTCTATCTGGAGGTTTATCTACTTTAATCATATCATGTCGTGGATGTTTTATTTATAAATTTGGTTGTGCGCCATCTATTTTGAAAATACATGCTTGGACTAAATCTATTATTGTAAATCATCAAAAAACTCCTAAAACAACACCCATCATCATCACACATTCAAAATACTTTAAAACCATAAGAGCCTTAGTAACTCTTTGTAGAGTCTACCCCCCTTGGCTTCGTTAGGAATTTTCCTAAATGGAGGAGTCGGGATCAGGTGACAACACCTGACTCTTTGCTTTCCCCCAAGGCCACACATTTCCCCCCTGGGAAAAGCAGCTTCGAAAGATTTATGTTGATGTGTGCAAATCGGCGGGTAACATTCTTGGTGCCATTTTTGAGGACAAATTTTTTGTTCCTAGACGACTTTACCGTAGTTTTTTCTTAGTTTTTACCTTAATCTTTTTTATAGATTTTTAGTCTAAATAACTCTATGAAATTAGACTTGATCCATCTAGCGACTTCACTGTCCTTAAACTTACCAAGGTATTCAACAAGAAGGAACTTTGTAGGCCTGCTTGATTTCATCCCTGAACCTGAAAAGGTTTATCTGAAGAGATTAAACAAGTTAGCTTCTCGTAGGATCCTTGAGAATTTAGGATCTGAGTCAATTTCGGACATCCATTTTCTTTTCATAGAAAATAATAAATGTTTATCTAACATAAATGGGTGAAATTTTCATACCCCTTGACATTACTCAGATAGCAGGTCAACCGCATGATTTTCCAGACAAACCTATCGATAAACTGCCTAACTTCACTTGCACTGATGCCATTTCCGCAAGTCGACATCTAAAGAAATTTTCCAAGTGTCTCAGTAGTGGGTCAAAGATCTAGAAAACAAACATGAAGATGTCTATATGAATATTTTTGCCCTATCTTTAGAAGGAGATGTTGGTGATTGGTTCATAAACCTACTTGACAACCCTTTTGCAACCTTAGAGGCCTTCAAAACAGCCTTCACCAACAAATTTGGGGAAAATATAGAGCCACATCATCAGTTAGTTGCTTTAACCAACATCAAGAGAAGTGCAAATGAAACTATGGAAGAGTTTAACAAGAAGTTCACAGACTTAACAAACAACATCCATACAGACTTCAAGCCTCCTGCACAGTCTATTTTGGTTTACTACATTGGGACACTAAATGGTGAAATGCAGTATCAGCTTAGAGACAAAGAGTCCACCACCCTTTTGATGGCCTAGGATATGGCTATTAAAATTGACAGGAACATGCAATCTGTTAATTTTTTAGCATTAATTCACATATACTCTAGGATCTTTACTGAGAGAACAACATGTATAGCATATCAAGTATAACAATGCATATTAATCACACCAAGCAATCACATGAGACAATAAACACACAGAGTTTCACTGGGTAAAACCATAAAGGTGAAAAACCCCACAACTTCCTCAGAGATAGAGAGAGCAATGATACAACCAAAGTACAACCAAAGTACAAGAGATAGTCTTCTCCTAGCAACTGATCATCCTCCTCACATGTGCACCACTTTCCGAGTGATGGAAGAGTGAGTAATGAGATGATCAAATAGAGATCTCTTGATCTCTATTTATACAGACCCTGTCCTGCCAAATAAACCAACATGGCCAACTTGTCTAACTCAGTCTAATAACCCATGGTTAACTTAATCAGGGCCGACCCCACACATGGCAGTCTAATAACCCATCGACAAGTTACAACACTTGCGACACTTGTCAATACAATTGACGACACTTCCGTATAGAGGAATAATAACATCTCTATAGGAGTACAATATGCATAGATGAAATACATAGGTGAAATACATTCCGAAGTTACATATACATCAACACTCCCTCTTAACTAGGAAGGTATTTCTCGACACAGATCTACTAGTACAAGTCTTCTTCTCTGGATCATCATCAGTGAATCATCGACATCGTCACTGCTGCTGCTATCTCAATCAATCTCTGACCTACTCATCATAGGAATTTCTATAGAGCTAGTCCTTTTTCTTACTGGATGTAGGCCCACCACCTGTAGGTATTCATCATCATTGGCCATACTATGGAATCCTCAGGATTGATTAAGTGCGTCAACAAAACCTCAAAAGAGAATCCCAGGCATTTTACAAGCACACAGCTCAACCTATCGGATCTCCCAGGATCTTTTACATGTGACTGTCACAAAACCTTAAAAGAGTGTCTTGCCAAGCAAGATCTCTAAAGAGCATCTGAGGCCTTTTTCATCTTGTCCATATCTCCAGGACTTATTACATGTGACCCCTACCACAAAACCTTAAAAGAGTGTCTTGCCAAGCAAGATCTCTAAAGAGCATCTGAGGCCTTTTTCATCCTGTCCAGATCTCCAGGACTTATTACATGTGACCCCTACCACAAAACCTTAAAAGAGTGTCTTGCCAAGCAAGATCTCTAAAGAGCATCTGAGGCCTTTTTCATCATGTCCAAATCTCCAGGACTTATTACATGTGGTCTAGCAAAACCTTAAAAGAGTTTCTTGCCAAGCAAGATCTCTAAAGAGCATCTAAGGCCTTTTTCATCATGTCCATATCTCCAGGACTTATTACATGCTACCCTTGCACAACCTGTCCACGGCCACAAAGTATCAACCTAATCCTCACCATACATCATCTTGATGTATATGATCATCCTGATCATCATCACTGCATCATCCTGATGCATGTCATCTGGAGAAACATCCTGAAGCTCGTCATCCATGATCATCCTGATCATACAATGCATCCACCTGATGCATACCAAGTATCTACCTGATACATATCATCATACATGATCCACCTGATACATACACAGATACATGATCCACCTGATCATACAATGTATCCACCTGATATATATCAACATACATGATCTACCTGATCATACAACGTATCCACCTGATACATATACAGATACATGGTCCAAGCATCCAACATGATTCATATACATATACATGATCCAACTGATCATAATAAGCATCCAACATGATGCATATACATAACAAGCATCCAACATGATGCATATACATATACATGATCCAATTGATCATAACAAGCATCCAACATGATGCATATACATATACATGATCCAACTGATCATAGAAGCATCCAACATGATGCATATACAAAGCAGTAACTGGAGCATCGTCCTGATTCTCATCATTCAGCGCTTACATCCATAGCCATGGGAAGGATCCTCCTCTCACCATGCTTGGAATGGCTTCAATCAAATGTGTCCATCACTTCTTCCTCGAAGTGTCATCAATCTGAAGAACGCCAAGCCTCTCCCTGAAGTACTCAAACTTCACTCTGGCTAGTGCTTTCGTCAACACATCTGCAACCTACTCATCCGTCGCAACATACAGGAGCTTCACTGCTCCTCTCTGCACCATATCCTTGATATAGTGATATTTGATCTCAATGTGTTTTGACCTGTCGTGGAACACCGGGTTCTCAGACAACTTCACACAACTCTGGTTGTCACAAAAGATACTAGTAGCCTCCAGTGGGAGATAAAATAACTCAGACAGTAGCTTCCAGAGCCATACTGCCTCACAACTAGCCGAACAAGCTGCAACATACTCTGTTTCGGTTGTACTTAGTGGTACACAGGACTGCTTCCTGCTAAACCACGAGATCACACCTGATCCCATACTAAAGCAACACCCAGATGTGCTCTTCCTATCTGCAGCACTTCCTGCCCAATAAGAATCAACATAACCCTGCAGATTAAACTTTTGATTCGCATCATACTTGAGCCCATAATCAATTGTACCCTTCAGGTACCTCAAAATATGTTTTACAGCAACCAGGTGAATACCTCTGGGATCCGTCAGGAACTGGCTCAATGTGTTCACCGCAAAGCAAATATCTGGTCTAGTGTTCGTCAAGTACATCAAGGACCCAATCATCTGACGATGCACAGTGACATCAACCGGATCAGATGAAGCATCACACAGAAGCTTTAGGTTCGATGCCATAGGTGTGGCCATGGCCTTGCAGTCCATCATCCCAAACCTCTTCAGGATCTCTACTGCATACTTCCCTTGTCCAAGGAAGATCCCATCTGCACTCTGCCACACCTCCATGCCTAGAAAATAGTGCATCATCCCCAAGTCCTTCATCTCGATCTTGGCAGCTAGCTTCCTCTTGGTATCGGCAATCAATCCATCCTCACCTGTTACAAACAAGTCATCCACATACAAGAGTAGTATCATAGGATTGCCTTCCTCAACCTTGTAGTAAAGGTTGGAATCTGCTTTACTCTTAGTAAAGCCCAAACTGGATAGAAAGTTGTCTGTCCTACCATACCAAGTCCTAGGAGCTTGCTTCAAGCCATACAAGGATTTCTTCAACCTACACACATATCACTCCCTGTCATGTGTCTCAAAACCAAGTGGCTGCTCCACATACACTTCCTCCTCGACTACACCATTCAAGAAAGTTGTCTTGACATCCATCTGGTGTATCTTCCATTTCATCATTGTAGCCAGAGTAATTATTGATCTGATGGAAGTGTACCTGGATACAGGAGCAAAGGTTTCTTTATAGTCTATCCCTTCTTTCTGGGAGAAGCCACGAGCTACAATTCTCGCTTTGTATTTCTCTATGCTGCCATCTGCAGCATGCTTGATCTTGTAGATCCACTTGGAAGTCACAACAAACTTCCCTTCAGGTCTTGGGACTGCATCCCAAACATTATTCTTCATGAACGACGGATCATGGCATTCTTGTTGGATCTTGGGAACTTCAATATATTCAATATCTTCAATAGATAACTTTGTTGCTGGAACAAATGTTGTAGTCCTTCTTTTGTAGGTGATCGTATACGATATTTCCTACAAAAAAAGTTAAATTGCATGATTAGAAACTTCTCATAGTTTTCAGAACAAATTCTTACACCTAAAGAAATATGTCATACAATCATGCAATTATTTTAGCCAATGCTTCAATACAACATTTATCCATATCCTGTAACTTTCTAGATGCCTTCCAATTTCTACCAGAACATTGTTAAGAGTTTGCACTACTCCCAACATGTAAGCAAAGAGGCTTCATTCTAGATAAGTAGAAATGGAATGTTGTACAGTGCCATAGGCCACTTACCCATCACATGCATATTAGTAGTATACTGTTCATTAATGCAATTATTCAAATATGCATAATACACACCCTAAGTCTAGGATCATAAGCATATACATCATTGAACAATATTATTTAAACAAGCAAATATGCAAGAAATGACAATTCAAATACTTATCTTTGTTTGTTTGTTGTGTGGACTCCCTCTCAATATTTGCTTCCTTGCAGGAACTACTAGAGTGTGCTCCCTCTTGATCTTTGCTTCCTGGATTACTTGTCCTTGAACTTATATCCATACTCGATCACTATGCATGCTTACGAGTATCATCATTGTGTTATACTCAAGATCTCATACATAATCATACATTCATTAATATACTATCAAAATGTAATATCCTGGGCAAGATCTGACCCAGATATTAACTCCACTTCAAAAAAATTTATAACTTTTACTAGTAAAATTTTCTGTCAAATCCTTCGAACCGGGCAGGAGGTAAGTGAGGGGTACTGAGGTAAGGATTGAGGATGGTGGGATGAATATTTAATTCTGGAAAATGTATGAGGTTAGGTGTAGCAGCAGGTCAAGGAGTTCATATCATTTTTGTCTTATGCACAAGGTACCAGTACCATTCACTTTTCAACATAGAACAAGTCTATGTCTACTTCGAGGCTCCCTGGGTAGCTGGCATATGCATACTGGACAAGGGGGGGATACTGGAATTTGATGACATATTTTATATCAGTCAAATTATGGCTAGTTATGTTCAGAAAGATATTTTTGCATACTTGTGAAATTTTGGGAAGAACTGGGGTTTCTGGGCTCTCCCGGGATTGCTGAGCTAGTATTTTTCTTATCTTTCCAGGAAGGGTCAATAGGCTTCCAAATTCTAATTTTTTAGACTGATATGGATACTATACTGATTTATAAACCTCCTCCAACTGACAGAATGAAAAATGGACTCTCAGAAAAGATTTAGCAGTCAATATAGTGAAACTAGTCTAGAATAAGCACCCAACTAGCTAGTCTTGCATTTTAATCCATCAAACTGCTCCAATAAATGATAAAATATGTTATGACATTAAATAAGGCTCTGATATAACATAATGAATAGATACAAGTTGAAAAAAAAATATCAGAACTCTTCTTCTATTGATTTAACTGCCTTCCAAAACAACAGTGTCTCACAGGTTAAATATTCATTACATTTGATGGAGAATGAAGAGAAGAATTAGAATATTACTGTGGCTCTGCTATGGAGTTAGTATCAAGTCATCTATAGGTCATACGACTGTAATTTTCTGCTTACTGAGCTTCTGAACTTGACTGGGGCACATTCACTAAGTCATCCCTCTCCTTCAGGGAAAACTCCTCTAGATTTAGCTGTGAATGTGAGAATGAGTGAGAAGAGAAGTATGGATCTGATCTGAAGTTGGTTGCTGATATTGAAAACCTATGATGTCTACAACAATGGCTGTATCAACTCTCATTTAGCACTTGGGTGCACTCCCAAGATCTATCTTCTTCAATGGATGAATCTTCACCAAAACTAGCTGTAGAATCATTGATGGAGGAATCCTATTCTCCAAATAACTGAGGATATTCAATGGAGGTTGGAAGCATATGTTAATGGCTGCAATATCTCGATATGAACCTGCACAACACTCACTAGAAACTATAGGCCTTGGGGCACATCACCCAAGAAGCACAGCTGAGGCACATCACTCAACTAGAGAAGCATCAGAGCTCTCATGAGAAAACATAAATGATCAAAAGTTGTCAAATGGAGTTGGTTGGATTCTTTTATAAACTTCATGATGACCTGTTGAACAAGTTCTTGGCTTGGTGACCTATGAGAGTAGCTTACCCACTTTCCCATTCTACTCCAAATCCATGAGGGCACCTTTATTGAGGAGAATAGCAACTTCTGAGCTTTCAAAACTTTATTTCCTTCACCTCCTTCACTGAATTTGGGAAAGTGCGCTTTAGGTAGCTTTTCTGGTTGTTGCTATTTTCTTTCTGAAATATTTTCTGAATCTTTCCACTTTCTTTACTTTCCTCTTTCCTGCTTTTGTCTGATTTTGCTAGCTTTTGTCAGTTTCCTTTCTGGGTTCATCTTGCCAACTTGTCTCCACTACATTCCTTAGCTTTTATGAGACTTTACCACTTAGGAAAGTTTGGCTCACTTACCAATTCGAATTTCCTAGCCAAGTCATCAACCACTTGGCACATTTATTAGCAATAAACATTTAAATGAAAATAATACAACTCAAAAATAATTTAACTTAGAAATTAATTAATTATCCAGTAATTAATTAATTGTTATGTTGTAATGCCTCAAACTTTCCCCAATTAATTAATTTCTCAATTAGTCAATCACTTAGACTTAGTCATGGGGTTGATAACTGCATGGGGGGGCCTCCTTGTCCATTTAATTCACAAATACAACCTTAGACATCTTCCATAAGGTAGTTTCCATACTTGCTCATTAATTAAATAATTATTTCCTAGGTGACTTGTTGATGTATATGTAACTTCGGAATGTATTTCACCCATGTACTTCATATATGTATTTTGTACTCCTATAGAGATGGCATTATTCCTCTATACGGAAGTGTTTGTATTCCTATAGAGATGTTATTATTCCTCTATATGGAAGTGTCGTCATTTATATTGTAAGTGTCGTAACTTATACTTGATGGGTTATTAGACCACCTTGTTGGGGTCGGCCCTGTATAAGTCATGTGGGTCGAAGGGTTATTAGACCACCCTACTGGGGGTCGGCCATGTGGGTCAAAGGGTTATTAGACCACCAAGTGTGGGGTCGGCCCGTATTAAGTTAACCATGGGTTAAGCTAGACATGTAAGCCCCATTAGTTTATTGGGCAGGACAGAACAAGTATAAATAGAGATCGGGAGATCTCTATTTGATCATTCATTCACACACTTCTCTCATTCGGAAAGTGGTGCACTTGTGAGGAGGAGGCTCTGCTGCTAGGAGAAGACTATCTCTTGTATTCTGGTTGTATCATTGCTCTATCTATCTTTGAGGAAGTTATTGGGGTTTTTCACCTTTATGGTTTTTCCCAAGTAAACTTTGTGTCTCTTGTGTGCTTGCATTATTGTGTCCATGATTGATATGCTGTAGATTTGTTGTGCATGTTGTTCTCTCAGTTAATATCCTATATTTGATTGAAGTAAATTATGAAAAATTAACATGGTATCAGAGCTAGCCTGAAAGAAGGCATGATATGGCATGTATGACACTTGTGCACTTACGATGCTAGGGTTTGATATAGCAAAAACCAGTCATCGTAGAAATTTCGCTATAAATCCATTTTGGCGAATTTTTCAGATCTGAAATTGTTACAGTCGAAGATAAGATCCCCATGTACCTTGTGTCCAAAGGACAACCTCTAATTCGTTGTACTTTGTGATTTATGATTTGTACAATATAGGGTCTCTGCCTCTTCCAGAACTTAGTCATAAACCGGTGACCTTGGCAAAAAGGTCATAACTTGGGCTAAAAAGCTCCAAATGAAATTTCGTAAAAAGTAACAGGTAGTACACAGACTGTAATATCTCAGAAAACGTTTTCAAAGGGCGAAGTTGAACCAGTGACACGTGGAACGCTGTACAAGTTCGCTCTCCTTTTTTATCCCATAAACAGGTCACGTTGCGACACTTGGAATAACTCTCTCTCAGAGAATCCAATTGAGGTCAGACCTGTCGGGATGGAAAGATGACAGGTCAAGATACCAAATAAAATATTTTCAGACCCTGTGGATCGAAAAGTGCGTAGATAGACCAGAAAAATTAGGTACATATTTCTTTCAAAACATAATTATTTTTGAGCACCTTCATTCATGGCTTCTGGAATTTAGGGTTTCGGAGAAAGTTGGAATTTTTGTAATCGGAGACTACGGCTGAATGCTACTCATCAAAATAGAAATTTAGAGACCAAGATCAGAATTTTTTGGTTGGGCAGAAGGTCGGGCTTGATCAGACCCTAGTTCGGGACTTTGATCGGAAAAATGGAAATTTAGGGCTTCTGCAAAAATAAGAATTTTTTAAATATGTGACCACGGCTGGAAGCTCCTCAAAAAAATAGAATCTTAGAGCTTTGAGTCTGTTGATGTATATGTAACTTCGGAATGTATTTCATCAGTGTATTATATATATATTTATTGTACCCTTATAAGAGATGTGTTATTCCTCTATAAGGAAGTGTCGTCATGTGGATTGACAAGTGTCGCAAGTGTGTGTACTTGCCGATGGGTTATTAGACCACCTTATGGGGTCGGCCCTATTTAATATATAATATAATGTGGATGTACTCAAGTAGACAAGTCGGCCCCAGTAGGTCACTGGGCAAAAAGGTGAGTATAAATAGAGATAGGAGATCTCTATTTTACTCACTCGGAAAAGTATCTATCTCTCTCTGTGAAAAGTAGCGCACTAGTGAGGAGGAGGAGGATCATCTGCTAGGAGACTATCTCAGTGTTATTTGGTTGTATTTTGGTTGAGCCATTGCTCTCTCTATCTCTGAGGAAGTTGTGGGGTTTTTCACCTTAGGGTTTTCCCCACGGAAACTCTGTGTCTCTTGTCTCTATGCTTTTGATTCTTGTGATGCTTGTGATGCTTGTCATATTATGATTGTCATGCATTGATATACTGTAGATGTTATTCTCTCAGCAAAGATCCTATAGTATTGTAATTTAATACTGAAAATTTAACATGGTATCAGAGCTTAACTGAGAAGAAGACATTTTGTAGTGACGGAAGCTTGTATTTCTTGTTTATTGGGTTTCTCTCCACAGATTTTTGAAATTCAGTATAGTAGATTGGATCTACTCATCAAGGCGCATCTATCTGTCCAATCAGAATTCAGTTCCGAGCATTTTCAGATTTGGCCCTAAAAATTAGGGTTTCCACAAAAATAGGAATTTCTGGAAACTGAAGGCACAGCTGGAAGCTCCTTGCAAAAATCGAAGGTTAGAGCTTTGGATCGAGATTTTTGGCTAGGTAGATCTCCGGGAAACTCAAACCCTAATTCAGGGCTCTCCCTAGTGAACCCGGGAGGACAAAAAGGCAATTTTGAAGGGCAAGACTTTGCTGATCTCAAATTCTGAATGTACTAGGCTGATCATCTCTCCAAGGCGCATCTTTCTATCCTTTTGGAATTTTGAAATTCACATTTTGAATTTTTAGGGTTTCTCTGACAAACCCTAATCCGGGACCAGATCCAGTTTTCAGCACTTCAAGTGGTAAGTTCTAAATCTTTTCTATTTCCATTTGAAGTACTCTTAAAGATGTCTCTTCACACCAAGCTTGAGGATAAGCTTGAAGGGGCTGATAACTTCCGAGCCTGGAAGTATAGGATTGGGCTAATCCTGGAAGAGAATGAGTTGGACTCATATGTGAAAGAAGACATCCCTATCCCAGAGGATGAAGAGGCCAAGGTATTGCACAAGAAGAACTTGGTCAAGGCAAAGAGAATCATTGCTGATTCTATCAAAGATCATCTCATACCCCATGTGTCTTCTCTCAAGACACCCAAAGAGATGTTTGAATCTTTGACCAAGCTATTTGAAGGAAAGAACATAAATCGGAAGATGACCCTGCGGAACCAATTGAAAGCAGTAAAGTTTCAGAATGGAGAAACCATTCAATCTTACTTTTCAAGGGTCTCTCAGATCAAGGAACAATTAGAAGCAGTAGATGAAATGGTGGAGAATGGTGAGGTGGTGATGACTACTCTAAATGGCCTACCTAGGTCATGGGATTCCTTTATTCAAGGAATTTGTGCAAGGAATAAATTGATCTCGTTCAACAGATTGAGGGAAGAATGCTCTCAAGAAGAAGCTAGACTTATAGCTCGTGAGGAAAAGATGGGAGGAGAAGATCAAGCTCTTGCAGCCCACACCAAAAGAAGCAAAACCAAGAAGGATCACCCTCACCACAAAAGATTCCATCAAAAGAGTAAGAAGGACCTAAGATGCTTCACATGCAATGAGAAGGGTCACTTTGCTTCAGATTTTCCCAAGAACAAAAGGGATAATAACAACACATCCAAAGAAGAAGGCTAGGGCAGAAAGTAGTAGTGATGATGACTCATCAAGTGAAGAAGAATATGTTCTAATTTCTGCTCTTACAGGTACCATCTCCCATGGATGTAATGATTGGTTGATTGATAGTGGGGCTTCCAAACACATGACTGGGTTTAAAGAATCCTTTGTGAACCTATCTGAACATGAATCACCCCATAAGGTGAAACTTGGGGATGATTATCAATACCCAATCAAAGGAAGTGGTGGAGCCTCCTACAACCTAGATTCTGGAAAACCATTGAAGATGAAGGAAGTACTTTATGTACCTGGGCTCAAGAAGAACTTACTCTCCATTTTTGCATTAGATGAAAAAGGTATGAGGGTTGCATTTGTGGATGGCCAAGTCCTAATGTGGACAAAGGGAAAGACCATAGATGATGCAGTAGTGATTGGAAAGCAAGAGGGAGGTTTGTACAATTTGAAGGGACAACCTGAACATGCCATGGTGACATAAATACAAAGATTCATCCATAGTCATGGATCACATAGAGGTATGTATAATTTGTTTTTGCAAAAGCTAACTAATGAGTTATGCAGGTCATTGAAGAGAACAAGAACACATTGCTAGACATAACTAGCAAATATGGTGACCAGGTATGTGTTTCTTATATCATAGGATCTATCATATAAGTATGCATCGCATGATTGATGATGATTGTTCATAAAGTCATAAGTTTGAATAATCATGGGCATATGCATATTAAGTGTCTTACCTTAATTAATAATATGACTAACTAGAAGAGTCATAGGTTTGAGTAATTACAGGTTTAGACATGTTATGTTTCTTATGATATGACTAACCATAAGAGTCCTATATAAACCTTGAATGCTAATGCTTATTATTTCTGTTTGAAATGATCATGACTATACATACTTGAGATTATTGTGTTTTAATGAATGTATGATTTTGTATGAGATCACAAGGATAACACAATCATGATACTAATAAGCATGCATAGGGACCAAGGATGAATATGAGTTCAAGAACAGGTAATCCAGGAAGCAAAGATCAAGAGGGAGCACACTCCAGTGGTTTCTGCAAGGGTGCAGATATTCAGAGGGAGTTGTCCATCTCTCTACATTCCACAACAAGAAGGTGTAGAAGGACTCCAGCAGCTCCTGCAAGGAAGAAAAGACTCAGAGGGAGTCCACCCAACAAACAAACAAAGATAAGTATTTTAATTTTCTTGCATATTTGTTTGCTTAAATAAAATTGTTCAATGATGTATATGCTCATGTTCCTAGACTTAGGATATGTATTGTGCATATTAGAATGATTGAATTAATGAACAGTATACTACTAATATGCATGTGTTGGGTAAGTGGCCTATGGCACTGTACAACATTCCATTGCTACTTATCTAGAATGAAACCTCTTTGCTGACATGTTGGGAGTTGTGCACACTCTTAACAATGTTCTGGTAGAGATTGGAAGGCATCTAGAAAGTTACGGGATATGGATAAATGTTGTATTGAAGCATTGGCTAAGATAATTGCATGACTGTATGACATATTTCTTCATGTGTAAGAATTTGTTCTGAAAATTATGAGATGTTTCTAATCATGCAATTTAACCTGTTTTGTAGGAAAGACCGTATATCTTCACCTACAAAAGGACTACAACATTTGTTCCAGCAACAAAGATATCTATTGAAGATATTGAAGTTCCCAGGATCTGGGATGAAGAAATGGAATGCCATGATCCGTCGATCATGAAGAATGATGTTTGGGATGTGATCCCAAGAGCTAAAGGGAAGTCTGTTGTGACTTCTAAATAGAACTTTCAGATCAAGCATGTTGCAGATGGCAGCATAGAGAAATATAAAAGTGGTGAAATAGAAGATACACCAGATGGATTCAAGACAGCTTTCTTGAATGGTGTAGTTGAAGAAGAAGCAGCCACTTGGTTCTGAGACACATGATAGGAAATCATATACGTGCAGAACTTGGTATGGTGAAGATAGATTGATTGCCGACACGCAGCGGAAGCTTACTACCGAGTTCGAGATGAAGAACTTGGGGATGATGCACTATTTGTTTTTGGCATGGAGGTGTGGCAGAGTGCAGAAGGAATCTTCCTTGGACAAGGGAAGTATGCAGTAGAGATCCTGAAGAGGTTCAGGATGATGGATTGCAAGGCCATGGCCACACCTATGGCATCAAATCTAAAGCTTCTATGTGATGCTTCATCTAAGCCGGTTGATGTCTCTTTGTATCGTCAGATGATTGGGTCCTTGATGTACCTGATGAACACGAGACCAGACATTTGCTTTGTTGTGAACACATTGAGCCAGTTATTGACGGATCCGAGGAGTGTTCACCTGGTTGCTGTAAAGCATGTTCTGAGGTACCTGAAGGGTACAGTGGATTATGGACTCAGGTATGAGGCGGATCAAAAGTTTAACCTACAGGGTTATGTTGATTCAGATTGGGTTGGCAGTGCTGCAGATAGGAAGAGCACATCTGGGTGTTGCTTCAGTATGGGATCAGGTGTGATCTCTTGGTTTAGCAGGAAGCAATCCTGCGTAGCACTGAGTACAGCCGAGGCAGAGTATGTTGCAGCCTATTCAGCTAGTTGTGAGGTAGTATGGCTACGGAAGCTACTGTCTGAGTTATTTGATCTCCCGTTGGAGGCTACTGGTATCTTCTGTGATAACCAGAGTTGTGTGAAGCTGTCCGATAACCCAGTGTTTCATGACAGGTCGAAACACATAGAGATCAAATATCACTATATCAGGGATATGGTGCAGAGAGGAGCTGTGAAGCTCCTGTATGTTACGACGGACGAGCAGATTGCAGATGTGCTGACGAAGCCACTAGCTAGGGTGAAGTTCGAGTACTTCAGAGAGAGGCTTGGCGTTCTTTAGATCAAGGACACTTCGAGGAAGAAGTGATGGACACATTTGCTGAAGCCATTCCAAGCATGTTGGAAGGAGGATCCTTCACATGGCTGTGGATGTAAGCGCTGGATGATGAGCATCAGGATGATGTTCTGGTTTCTGCTTGGATATGATCAGATTGGATCATTTTATGTATGTATGTACGCATCATGTTGGATGCTGGATATGATCAGTTGGATCATTTTTATGTATGTATGTATGCATCATGTTGATGCTGGATATGATCAGTTGGATCATGTGTATGTATTTTGTATATGCATCATGTTGGATGCTTGGACCATGTATCTGTATATGTATCAAGTGGATACATTGATGATCAGGAGGATCATGTATGATGATATGTATCAGGAAGATACTTGGTATGCATCAGGTAGATGCATTGATGATCAGGTGGATCAGGTATGATGACATGCAACAGGATGTTGCAGTGATGATCAGGATAATCATAGATGACGAGCTTCAGGATGTTGCTCCAGATGATATGCAGCAGGATGTTGCAGTGATGATCAGGATGATCATAGATGACGAGCTTCAGGATGTTGCTCCAGATGACATGCAGCAGGATGTTGCAGTGATGATCAGGATGATCATGGATGATGAGCTTCAGGATGTTGCTCCAGATGACATGCAGCAGGATGTTGCAGTGATGATCAGGATGATCATGGATGATGAGCTTCAGGATGTTTCTCCAGATGACATGCAGCAGGATGTTGCAGTGATGATCAGGATGATCATGGATGATGAGCTTCAGGATGTTGCTCCAGATGACATGCAGCAGGACGTTGCAGTGATGATGATCAGGACGATCATGAGTACATCAGGATGATGTATGGTGAGTATCAGGATGATACTCTATGGCCGTGGATCAGGTTGTGCAGATGAGCATGTCTGGGAGATCCTATAGGTCGGAGTTGTGTACCCGTAACAGCCTGGGATGATCTTTCGAGACATTGCTCTGGGAGGACATGTAATAGCGCCCTGGGAGATCTCAGGTCGGAGTTGTGTACCCGTAACATCCTGAGATGCTCTTGCGAGGTTTTGTCCTATGGCATGTAATTTGGGCCCTGGGATATTTTAGGTCGGAGTTGTGTATCCGTAACATCCTGAGATGCTCTTGCGAGGTTTTGCCATGACCACATGTAATTTGTGCCCTGGGAGATTTCAGGTTGGAGTTGTGTACCCATAACATCCTGATATGCTCTTGCTAGGCTTTGTGGTGGACCACATGTAATTTGTGCCCTGGGATATTTCAGGTCGGAGTTGTGTACCCGTAACATCCTGAGATGCTCTTTCGAGGTTTTGTGGTGGGGTCACATGTAATAGCTCCCTGGGAGATCCTACAGGTCGGAGTTGTGTACCCGTAACATCCTGGGATGCTCTTTCGAGGTTTTGTGAGGCACGTAATAAGTCCTGAGGATTCCACAGTATGGCCAGTAATGACGAAGACCTGTAGGTGGTGGGCCTACATCCAGTATGAAAAAGGACTGGCTCTGTATAACTTCCTATGACGAGTAGAGACAGATATTGGATGAGATAGCAGCAGCAGTGACGATGATGATGACGATGCATCGATGACGATGATCCAGAGAAGAAGACTTGTCTAGCAGATTTGTGTCGAGAAATACCTTCCTAGTTAAGAGGGAGTGTTGATGTATATGTAACTTCGGAATGTATTTCATCAGTGTATTATATATATATTTATTGTACCCTTATAAGAGATGTGTTATTCCTCTATAAGGAAGTGTCGTCATGTGGATTGACAAGTGTCGCAAGTGTGTGTACTTGCCGATGGGTTATTAGACCACCTTATGGGGTCGGCCCTATTTAATATATAATATAATGTGGATGTACTCAAGTAGACAAGTCGGCCCCAGTAGGTCACTGGGCAAAAAGGTGAGTATAAATAGAGATAGGAGATCTCTATTTTACTCACTCGGAAAAGTATCTATCTCTCTCTGTGAAAAGTAGCGCACTAGTGAGGAGGAGGAGGATCATCTGCTAGGAGACTATCTCAGTGTTATTTGGTTGTATTTTGGTTGAGCCATTGCTCTCTCTATCTCTGAGGAAGTTGTGGGGTTTTTCACCTTAGGGTTTTCCCCACGGAAACTCTGTGTCTCTTGTCTCTATGCTTTTGATTCTTGTGATGCTTGTGATGCTTGTCATATTATGATTGTCATGCATTGATATACTGTAGATGTTATTCTCTAAGCAAAGATCCTATAGTATTGTAATTTAATACTAAAAATTTAACAGAGTCAAACCTTTTGATTGGGCACAAGGGTGGGCTTCATCAAACCCTAGTTCTGGGTCATGTCCAGTGAATCCGGAAGTTTCAAAGGCAAATTTGAGGGGTGAAACTTTGCAGTTTTCAAATTCTGAGTACACTAGCTTGATCAGATCATCAAGGCGCATATTTCTATCCTTTAGGAACTTTGAAATTCAAAGTTTGAATTTTTAGGGTTTCTCTGACAAACCCTAATCCAGCTCTAAATCTCGTTCCTGCAAATCAAGTGGATTGGGTTAATCCTAGAAGAGAATGGATTGGTCACCTTTCAGAGGGAGATGAGGTTAAGGCCTTACATAAGAAGATTACAAGCAATGTCGACAGGTATGACTTATCCAGGCATGTTTCAAGATTTGCTCATGTTTAAGTCTATGGTATGTTTGTCTTCATATTATTACGATTAGTACAATCTTGTTTAAATTTAGACTTGTCGTATCTCCTTAATAAAATTATGAATGCATGATAGAAGATATTCATTGGTTAGGGTGTTGACACTTATGATGGTACTACTGCATTATCGTGTTTTATGAGGCTTATGTTGTCCGCTAACATGAAAGGTACACCAAGAAAGAAAAATCATGTTCTAGTTCAAGAACATATGATCATGATGACATGAAGACAAAGATTCATCCATTGTCATGGATCACTTAGAAGATCTATTTACGAGGTATGTATAACTTGGTTATATAATGGTTAACCTATGAGATATGCAGGTTACTAGCACAAGTCATTGAAGAGAACAAGAAGACATCATGTGGGTATGTTAGACATAACTAGCTAACATACCAATCCAGGTATGTTTTTCCTATATCAAGTTAGAATCCTACCTTGTGTTAGGATCCCTTATATAAGTATACTTGGTATGATTGGTTATGTTTATTCATAAAGTTAGAAATGTAAGTAATCAAGGGTTTATGCATATTATGTCTCTTATATTGATTGATGATTTAACTAACTAGTAGAGTCCTATGATCAAATAAGAATATGCATGAGTAAAATAAGACTTCCCTGAAACCTTGAATACTAATGTTTATTATCTGTGTTTGAAATGATCATGACTATACATGTTTAAGATTATTGTGTATTAAGATTATACTAATGAATGTGTGATTATGTATGAAGATAACACAATGATGATACTAATAAGCATGCATAGTGATTAAGGATGGATATAAGTTCAAGGACAGGTAATCCAGGAAGCAAAGATCAAGAGGGAGCACACTCCAGTTTTTCCTACAAGGAAGCAAAGATCAAGAGGGAGCACACTCCAGTTGTTCGTGCGAGGAAGCAAAGATCAAGAAGGAGCACACTTCAGTAGTTTCTGCAAGGATGCAGATATTTAAAGGGAGTTGACCACTTCTCACATTAGAATGGAATCGTAGAAAAGAAGCAAAGACTGAGAGGGAGTCAACCCAACAAACAAACAAAGATAAGTATTTGAATTATCATTCCTTGCATATTTTATTGTTTAAATAATATTGTTCAATAATGTATATACTCATGTTCCTAGAATTAGGTTGTGTATTATGCATATTAGAATAGTTGCATTGATGAACAGTATACTACTAATATACCTGGGTAAGTGACCTATGGCACTGTACAACATTCCATTGCTACTTATCTAGAATGAAACCTCTTTGCTGACATGTTGGGAGTTGTGCACACTCTTAACAATGTTCTGGTAGAGATTGGAAGGCATCTAGAAAGTTATGGGATATGGATAAATGTTGTATTGAAGCATTGGCTAAGATAATTACATGACTGTATGACATATTTCTTAATGTGTAAGAATTTGTTCTAAAAACTATGAGATGTTTTCTAATCATGCAATTTAACTTGTTGTGTAGGAAAGATCGTATACCATCACCTACAAAAGAAGGACTACAACATTTGTTCAGCAACAAAGTTATCTATTGAAAATATTGAAGATATTGAAGTTCCCAGGATCTGGGAAGAATTTTGTGATCGAGGAGTACCAGTCGATCATGAAGATGTTTGGGATGTAGTCCCAAGACCTGAAGGGGAGTCTGTAGTGACTTCCAAGAGGATCTACAAGATCAAGCATGCTGCAGGTGGTATCATAGAGACTTTTGCTCCTGTAGCCAGATACACTTCCATTAGATCCGTACTTGCTCTGGCTGCAATGATGAAATGGAAGATACACCAGATGGATTTCAAGACAGCTTTCTTAAATGGTTTTGTTGAAGAAGAAGTGTATGTGGAGCAGCCACTTGGTTCTAAGACACATGACAGGGAGTCATATATGTGCAAAACTTGGTATGGTAGGATAGACAACTTTCTATCCAGTTTGGGCTTTACCAAGAGTAAAGCGGATTCCAACATTTACTACAAGGTTGAGGAAGGAAATCCAGTGATACTACTTTTGTATATGGATGACCTGTTTATTACAGGTGAAGATAGATTGATTGCCGACACGAAGCGGAAGCTTGCTGCCAAATTCGAGATGAAGAACTTGTGGATGATGCACTATTTTCTAGGCATGGAGGTGTGACAGAGTAAAGATAGAATCTTCCTTGGACAAGGGAAGTATGCAGTAGAGATCCTAAAGAGATTTGGAATGATGGACTGCAAGGCCATGGCCACACCTATGGAATCAAACCTAAAGCTTCTGTGTGATGCTTCATCTGAGCCGGTTGATATCACTATGTATCGTTAGATGATTGGGTCCTTGATGTACCTGACGAACACGAGACCAGATATTTGCTTTGCGGTGAACACATTGAGCCAGTTCCTGACGGATCCGAGGAGTGTTCACCTGGTTGCTATAAAGCATATTCTAAGGTACCTTAAGGGTACAGTTGATTATGGGCTCAAGTATAAAGTGAATCAAAAGTTTAACCTGCAGGGTTATGATTGATTCAGATTAGGCGGGAAATGTTGTAGATAGGAAGAGCACATCTGGGTGTTGCTTCAGTATGGGATCATGTGTGATCTCTTGGTTTAGCAGGAAGCAATCCTGCGTAGCACTGAGTACAGCCAAAGCAGAGTATGTTGCAATGGATGAGCAGGTTGCACATATATTGACCAAGCCGTTGGCCAGAGTGTAGTTTGAGTACTTCAGAGAGAGGCTTGGTGCACTTCAGATCGAGGTTCCTTCCAAAGGGAAGTGATGAGTTCGGAAGATGCATATGCACATGAGCTTTTCTGACATGGTTGATGTATTCTCCCATGGTCGTGATGTAATTGTTGAGCCATTCTCACATGGTGGTAGATGTGTTCTCCCATGGTGTAGATGTAAGGGCTAAAGCCATTTTTCACATGGTGGTAGATGTGTTCTCCCATGGTGTAGATGTAAGGGCTAAAGCCATTTTTCACATGGTGGTAGATGTGTTCTCCCATGGTGAAAAAGTAAGGGCTGGAGCCTTCCCCGAATGGTGGTAGATGTGTTCTCCCATGTCGGTGGTGTGAGTGTTGGATGATGTGCATCTGGGATGTGCTTCGTGGACAATGAGATGATCTGAAGAGGATGATGCTATGATGATCAGTTGGATCATTTATGTATGTATGCATCATGTTGGATGATGGATATGATTAGTTGGATCATTTATATATATGTATGTACACATCATGTTGGATGTTGGATAGGATCAGTTGGATCATTTATATATGTATGCATCATGTTGGATGTTGGATATGATCAGTTGGATCATTTATATGTATGTATGTATGCATCATGTTGGATGCTGGATATGATCAGGTGGATCATGTATATGTATATGCATCATGTTGGATGCTTGGACTATGTATCTATGTATGTATCAGGTGGATACATTGTATGATCAAGTAGATCATGTATGTTGATATGTATCAAGTATGATCAGGTGGATCAGGTATTTGTAGATGTATCAGGTGGATACATTGTATGATCAGGAAGATCATGGATGATGATATGTATCAGGCAGATACTATGTATGCATCAGGTGGATGCATTGTATGATCAGGATGATCATGATGACAAGCTTCAGGATGTTTCTCCAGATGATATGTATCAGGACGGTACAGTGATGACGATCAATATGATCATGAGCATCAGGATGATACTTCGTGCGATGATGATCAGTTAGATCATGAGTATCAGGTTGATACTTGGAGGTCAGAGATGATATGTGGCAGGTTGTGCAAATAGCATGTAATCAGTCCTCAGAAATCCAATAGGTTGAGCTGTGTGCTCATAATCAGTCCTGGGATGAGGTATTGCTATGTAGTATGTAATCAGTCCTAAGAGATCCGATAGGTTGAGCTGTGTGCTCGTAATCAATCCTGGGATGAGGTATTACTACGGAGACATGTAATCAGTCCTGGAGATTCGATAGGTTGAGCTGTGTGCTCGTAATAAGTTCTGGGATGCTCTTTAGAGATCTTGTCGGTCTGCTGCGGCACATAAATGTTCCTGGGATGCACTTTAAAGGTATTGTCTATTCACATGTAATCAGTCCTGGAGATCCGAGAGGTTGATCTGTGTGCTCGTAATAAGTCTTGGGATGCTCTTTAGAGATCTTGTCGGTCATGCTGCGGAACATAAATGTTCCTAAGATGCTCTTTAAAGGTATTGTGAAGGGGATGCATGTAATCAGTCCTGGGAGATCTTTCTGGTTGTGCTTAGGCACATAAATGTTCCTGGGATGCTCTTGTCAGGTATTGCATCAGCACATAAAATTAGTCCTGAGAGACCACCTCTATCAGACCGTTTGCACAGATGATGAAGACCTACAGGTGGTGGGCCTACATCCAGTATGAAAAAGGACTGGCTCTGTAGAACTTCCTATGACGAGTAGATTCAGATATTGATTGAGATAGCAGCAGCAGTGACGATGACGATGACTCGATGACGATTATCGAGTGACGATGATCCAGAGAAGAAGACTTGTGCTAGAAGACCTGTGTCGAGAAATACCTTCCTAGTTAAGAGGGAGTGTTGATTTATATGTAACTTCAGAATGTATTTCACCCATGTATTTCATATATGTATTTTGTACTCCTATAGAGATGGCATTATTCCTCTATACGGAAGTGTTTGTATTCCTATAGAGATGTTATTATTCCTCTATACGGAAGTGTCGTCATTTATATTGTAAGTGTCGTAACTTATACTTGATGGGATATTAGACCACCTTGTTGGGGTCGGCCCTGTATAAGTCATGTGGGTCGAAGGGTTATTAGACCACCCTATTGGGGGTCGGCCATGTGGGTCAAAGGGTTATTAGACCACCAAGTGTGGGGTTGGCCCGGATTAAGTTAACCATGGGTTAAGCTAGACATGTAGGCCCCATTAGTTTATTAGGCAGGACAGAACAAGTATAAATAGAGATCGGGAGATCTCTATTTGATCATTCATTCACACTTCTCTCATTCGGAAAGTGGCGCACTTTTGGGGAGGAGGCTCTGCTGCTAGGAGAAGACTATCTCTTGTATTCTGGTTGTATCATTGCTCTATCTATCTCTGAGGAAGTTATTGGGATTTTCACCTTTATGGTTTTCCCCAAGTAAACTCTGTGTCTCTTGTGTGCTTGCATTATTGTGTCCATGATTGATATGCTGTAGATTTTCTATGCATGTTGTTCTCTCAATTAAGATCCTAGATCAGATTGAAGTAAATTCTGAAAAATTAACATGACTTAGGCCAAAATTACCCCATGGACCATAGAAAAATATGGGAACATGACAGTCCTCCCTTCCCAAGATTGCTTGTCCTCAAGCAATGTCAGGATCCCACCAAGCTTCTGCTGCACCAACTCTGATTATCATTGTCCCCGTCCATTGAGCAATTTGTAAATTAAACTTGGGCCTTCAAAGAAAAAAAATGTCTATGTAAAACAAACTGCATTGTAATTTATATCTGCCATTAGCCAATAAATGAACAGAATTTTAACCCAGTTAGGATAACTGAGCAGAATTCTTGGGTCCCATTGTTTCTCCTGCAAGGAGCAAAATTCTCCTGTCATCTTTGGCAATCTCTCACTCAAGTGTATGACAGGATCCCAAAGTATCAACTACATTTTCCCCATCATCAGAATAATTTTAAATAATTTGTCATCAAACATGTGCCTTTTCATCCGGGGAATAATTGCTAGGGCATTGCCTCCAACCAAACCAAGTGGGGAGCAGAATGTCTCCTCCAGTGAAAACATCCAATGGCTCAACTCTCTGCCATTGGAGAAAAATTTCAAGCATCCCTCCCAGCATGTGGATTCCCTCCACATAGGCCAACTTCTACAAGTAAAATGTTCCATTAATTTTTCTTTACAACTTGCCTACTTAGCTACCTTCCCTTGACCATGAGCATAAAAAATTTTGCAAGGAGGTTTCATGCTTGTCAAGTAATCTTTCACCCAATCCATATGTGGATGAGTGACATCAAATGGCTGCTGTATTGGAGAAAACTCACTATGGCTTGGGAATACCACAACAGACAGATGACTACCAGAAATCTACTCAATTCTCAAAGCAATGCTATTATAAATGACAATGTTAAGATAATGGAGAAATGTAACCAACCTTGATCCAAACGTTTGATGTAGGTCCCCATTGGAGCTTACAAACCGTGCACTTGTAATATGCAAATTAGTCTTTACAGCCAATATCCAACAAGTACAAATAATATATAATTGACATTAACATTATCAATAACAATGGTCCATAGTATCATAAGCAAATGTAACCCAATGTATGATAAACAACATTCACACCATGAATGGACAAGAATATGAGCATTTCTATTAATGAACAAGAAGAAGTACAAAGTGATACGACCTTTTGCCGGCAACCAATCTAAACCAAGATCTAGATCAATCCACTTGTGCCTCCACCACTTCAATCCTCCATAAATGGCAAACTCAAACTAGAAAGGAGTTTGGAAGGTGAACATAAATGGTCCACAACTACAAGGATCAATGAGTGCAGACTCAAGATAGGGAAAAAATCCACTAGAGTTCCTTTACTATTCTCTTCTTCCTCCCGTCCATAAGCCATATGTGCTCAATATATATTCCTCTCAAAGGTAGGTGAAAGGACACATCGAGACGTTACTCGGGAAGATGGAGAGCCAAAGGTCACCCAGTGACCGCTTTTTGGGAGTAAAAAGTAATTAATAGTGGTTTTTACCATTTTACTTGACACTCGCGGGCTATAGGGATGCAACTCGCGGGTACGCATGCTATAGTGATGCAACATGCGGGTAAAAATAAAAATAGGGAAAACTAGTATCTATGAAGGATATAAATGGATCTGAGTCACTGAAATGGATCCTACAAGCCAAATAATGCTAATGCTCACAGGGTAGAATATTTATGTGTAACAGATGCCCGCTAATGTGTGAGTTCATAGACTGAAATGTGCTACGATGGCCGAAATACATTATAAAACTCAGAAGTGGAGTGATGGAGATACAAGTGGAAAGAACAGCTTACTCGTCATAATACAATAGTATCTCTGAATACATGTCAGTATAGTACAACAATCTGATACAATGGCCATGAATAGGCAGTACATAATGGATACATGTCATAAGTGATCATAGCCATGATCCCTCTACAGTAAGATATGGTCTTCTGCTGAAAAGAAGACAACTGGTGCAAACTGGAGGTACAAACTGCTGAAATCTGAGAGGTGATATCTCAGATGTAAAGTTAAATTCATATGTAGCATACTGAATGCCACAATCGCCTGGGGTCTGCTACACAAGTCTTCGACGGTGCAAGTCCCATCAAGTGAATAAAGGAGTTGGGGTCAAACCTGATGAGACATCGTCTGATTACCGGTCAATGATGTATACCGTTAACAGACGTGAGATGACCTACTAATAATGAAAATGGGCATCAAGGCACAGAGCACAATCATCAGAGTGTGAATAAATGGGTTGAAGTCGAACACTAGGATGAATCCATCGATCAGGGGATATTGATGTATTCCCAAAACTATCGATGGCGAGAGAACCTGCCACTAATGACTACAAGCCTCAAGGTACTCAACCTAAATCTAAGCCTTAAGTCCCGGAATAAATGAGTTTAAGTCGAGGGAACGAGACTCGCTGGAAGGAGGGAATTAAGGCATCCCCCATCAACCAATACGAGGGTACCATCAATGCTGAAATATTTGGAAGATCTCAGGTGAAACGGACTGACTCAATAAGGATGGCCGACATGCAATAATCAAGAGATTTGAGGAGTGGCCGAACTGATTCAGGACTTCCTTTGAACAAGAGCATTAGCAGATGGATAGACTCAGGAAGCATAGATTTGACATAAACTGTGCAATGCAGGAGGCATTACAGAGGACTCCATAATGACTAGAAGCTTAACCAATCAGTGGATAAAACTGAGAGACAATTACAGCTCCTAAGTCCCAACTATAGTCCCGACTCATAATGTACGGAGTGGAATAAATGCTATGTTCAAAGGCGACACAACAGTTGCCAACAAAAAGTAGTAACCATAATCCCGTCCGGCTTTTTGGAATATTTGATTTTTTTGGTCTTTTTCATATTTGGGAAAAGCTTGAAAAAGAATAAAATTACTTATAGTACAACAAGTGAGGGAACGAGTGTCAAATAGCGAGAAAACTAGTTCCAAGCAATGGAACATACCTATGCTCAATGCAAGGAAGTGCGTGCAAGATGTGGACACTCAGGGGTATGTTCCCTCGGGGTCAAAAGGTCATCAAATTGTGAAGGGAAAATATAAGCTCTGCAGGGCTCAACAAGGAAAAGTGCTCAGGCACCAGCCTAACAACTGAGTAAGCGGGAGCCGACACAAGGCTCAAGCGGCAAGCAGGATGATGCAATGCAATCACAACATGATATAACTGAGGGGAGTCCTTTTTCGTAAAGTTAGTCTCCTCACCTGAAAAAGTGTAAAACAATGAGAGAAGAACTCTTCTAGTCACGTATGACTAGAGTATACCTTTTTTGTAATTAATCCACAAAGGTCCGGAAAATGGGTAAACTTATACCTAAGTAGACGTCGCTTCAAATCCTTTAACAAGTCTAAAATAACAAGTATACTCGGCAATCTTGTTTGATTTGGAAAAGTCTAACAAGGGATTAAAAAATACTTTATAAAAATATTTTTCATAAAGGTTTAACGAGTCTGAAAAAGTAAACTCGTGACCTCCTTACTATTTTTAACGATCTCAAAGGAGATATGGAAGAATGCTCGTAATGAGAGCAGACGGGTGTCAGGGATATGTGAGACTAGTTCCAAGCGCATGGGACAAAGCTATGCATAATGCAAAGAACATGAGCAAGATAAGGAAACTCAAGGGGTGTCTGCAAATTCGGATAGTAATAGGTTCAAATGCATCATAACAATGGGGAGGCCTAAACCTATATGAAAGGTTCCGAATATTCATACCACGGCCGAAGCAAATGTCGAAAAGGACCAGTAAACAAGTATAAGTCCAGCTAAGAATCCTGTCTCCAAGAAACATAAGTACTAAGATCATCTCTACAACGTATGTAAAGAAAAATCTGATACAAGTCACTGCGGTAGAAACATTTTCAACTTCACTATTGTTAACCTCAGACATAACGCAGATAGAGCTAACCACTGAAGGTACCATAGTACCAATACCTGAGGGATCAAAATGATCATCTTCAAAATGAAGAGCAAAGCTGAAGGATGTGAAGGAATCTGCAGTGGCAAATTCATCATTACAGGAGTTGGAAATTCTAGAAGTAGAATCGAACTCATCAGGATCACCGATTTGCGGATCCATAGGAGATTCTAAAGACTCGTCACTAGGGAAATAAGACTTTAATGTCAAACCGGGGCTAGAAAAAACTATGCCTGGATCAAAAATTATGGCAGGCTATATTCTAGACTTATCTTGTTCAATAAGATCAAGGGTAGGAGGGGAATGAGATCTATGATAAAGATCCCCCCATGGCTTGTCATCACCGCTCATGGCCTCAATAAAAACTTCATCTGAAGGTAAAATACCATCAAGGCAATCATGTGAACAAGATGGGTCGACTACACACATGGGCAGCATAACAGGATCTTCTTCCCTTGTCCGTGAATAAGAGAGATCCGAATCTGCAGTGGTTTGTTGGATATGATCGTAAGCGAGCTCCGCTACAGATAGAGGCATAGACATCCCGACGTGCACAATGTCTCCAGACGTGGAACTCGTGGATGGTAAAGTCCATAGATCATCTAAAGAGGAGGTCCGAAATAACATATTATTCAAAGGAGGAGACGCATTGTCGGTAATGGTTCCAATAAAATTCACAGGTGCAGAATGGTTACAAGTTCCCATCAATGAGGGGTACATTCCAACACCTATGTTCCCAGTTTCCAGCTGAGAATTAGAAACTTGCGAGACTACGGATCCCGTGGATGCTGTGGAAGGAGTGCCAACATAATCCAGCTGATCGATCGTCACAATCTTTCCTTCATGGGGAAAGCAGATAACTCTAAATACAATAGACGCGACAGCCTTCATAGCGTACATCTAGTTCTGACCCAGTAAAAGGTTGTAGTCGATGGGTGCATCAACCACTTCGACTTCAATAGGCACAGACTTACCTCCCAAGGAGAAAACAAGGGAAGGAATAATTCCATGTGGCGTAAAAGATCTACCGTCGAATGCAGTGAGTGTAGTCCTAGACGCAAGTAGAGGAGGAGAGCCAAGAGCTTTCCAACAAGCTAACGACATTACTGACGCGGAGGCACCTTCATCAACCATAGTACGTTTGATGAAGCTCTTAAGGAAAACCACCTGGATTTGAAAAGCCACGTGGTAAGGTAAGCGAGGTTGGACATCAGTAGTATCGAACTTGATAACACTAATATTTCCCATCCTGAACCCTTAACGCACTCAAAAGGGCATGCTTCTGAGAAGGACAGGCTTGAAAAAATTCAAGAGCCGACATGGCACACGGAGTTTGGCCCAAATCTTCTATGATGGAGTATTTATGGGCGGCTCGAGCATTAGGATTATGCGTGGAGCGCTTGAGAACACCTTTTGGTATCCACGGCATAATAGAGGGCTTCTCAATATGCAAGGAATTGTCAGGAGGAGGGGGAGGCTCATTCCCCAAATTTGGTTGTGGTGCACCATAATCGCGTTGACGAGTAGCAACACAAGCCTCCAACTGAACAATATTCACACATCCATAACCACTAGTATTGGAAGAAGACGTGGTCGTTTCATTAGTACCATAACCAGTGGTGGGAACATGCGAAGCCATGTTTTGATGATGAGGAAGGGGATCCTTCAACACAACTGGGCTCTGTGCCAAATGCTTCGATGCTTCTTCAATTCGAGGACATAAGTGAGTAAGATGATCCTCCCCACAAAGCTTGCAAGGGAATTTCACCTTACGCCTAGGTTTACGATCCTCGCCAGCATTACCGCCTTCCCGAGGAGGGTTGGCATTCTCTTTACGAGGAGTATTACAATTGCTATTGTTATTACTTCCATTGTTTCCACCCCTACGATTATTTCTCCCCTTTTTCTTACCACCAGATTGCTGGTTACCCGACGGTTTCATTGATTGCACATTGTGTACATCAGACAACGGAGTGGAAGTGGACAAGGTGTGAACCTGTCCGGGAGCAGACTGGTTTAGCGACAAATTTTTCATTTGATTAGCTACCAATTCTACAGGGCGAGTGCATGCGGACCCCACAATGCCATCGACATGTGGTCCAAGAACTGACGTAGACTCATGTCTTGTTCTCGGTGCATCAGGAATAATGTCATACAAAATGCCAGACTGAGAATAAAGTAGATCTAACTGCTGGACTTTCAAGATAGCTTGTTCCTCAGTCACAATGTCGGACATCGAAACATCCTTAGCAATGTATGGGAGTAAAGACTTAAGGAACCATTCCAACAGGAACTCTAGAGGAATGTTGGCTTTCACTAATCTCTTCCGTCGACGCCACTCTTGAACGTGGTCAGAAATATGTGTGGCCTTATTCTGACGGAAGGTGGACAACAACTCAGTACCAGTATCATAACGAACCGGTAAACTGGAAATGGCCTAAGAAAACCAAAGCAATCTCGTTGAATCCCCTATAGGTGTTCCCGGGCAACTCTACATACCACTTCGTGGCTGCCCCCGTGAGGGTGCGTTGAAATAGTCGTAATCTAATGGAATCAGGATTCAAAGAGTTGGAGGAACACCAAAGGTGAAACGTCATGACATGATCTCCCGGGTCCTCACCACCTTTCCCTTCAAACTTTGGAATGTCCGAAGGGAGCTTGGTAGGGACCGGGGGCCAAGTAGGGTCGTGACACACTAGATCATTCGTGAGCTTCAAAATATCTGGGAGATTCAAGTGTGCAAGGAACGAAAGCTAAGGCTGGAAAGCTTGATTATAAGCCCCCATAAAAGGTTGGTTAAACGGAACTGTGTTATAAGACGGACCAAAAGCTTGACCATGAGGATTAAACTGCTGATAATGAGGACCTGATGGTCCATAAGCTTTCCCATGGCCATACGATTGATAACCTCCTCCTGGCTGACCCATTTGAGAGTAAGCAGGTATATGCGTGTTTTGGGCACCATATTGGGGTGGTGGGTGATACTGGTGGCCAGCACCGACTATGTTGTAGTAATGGTTTCCGCCATGAGTATGGGGCATATATGTACTATTCATAGCGGGAACCGTGTTGTAATGACCGTAATGGTATGATATGTTCCCACCCCCAGCATTAGGATTAGCTTGAGCAGTCGTGTGGTGACCAAAAGCATGAGAAGTATTCACAACCCCAACATTGGTGTGATTAGAAGCAAGGTTGGTGGTGTGATGTCCATGTGGATAGGAAATATTCCCACCCCCTATATTAGCATCTCTAATGGCGGTAGTGGATACAAAAGTATGCGGTATGTGTCCACCCACGTGGTTGGGAGGAACGGTATCATGTGCAAAAGTAGTCCTGGGTTGACAAATAGCGGCACGTGTACTAGGTGGTGGATGGTGAGTCGTGTTCCGAACAACATTCCGATTAGGTTGGGTAATCCTAGGAGGTGGTCGTGTTCCAACATTAGCATGGTTAGGAATCTTACCAGTCCCCATACTATGTGTGTGGGTGGACAACATAGTGTCCCCAGTGGGTATAATATGGCTAACACTTTGACTAGTGCCAGCGTGAGTACCAACCGTAGTGGAAGGTTCGACAGTATTATGACTAGGCATGCCAAAAGAGAGTGCGGTAGGGTTGATCGTAGGGCCAGTATCATCATGAGTCTCAAGCCTCCCATATCTATAATCACATGGAAACAAAGGAATGAAAGGCTCATCCCATTCTTCCTCCTTGGGTAAGTCGGGCATCCCGTAAAGATAATTATCCAGATTCGAAGGATCAAATGGATCCCGGTCAAGTGGATTAGGCCAAATAGAACCAGGTTGAGTGTCAGGTGGATCACCCCCCCAATCCTCACGAGGATTATGGGGATCGGAAGTATGCTCAACTCTACCCGAAGGAGTAGAAGGAGATTTCCCAAAATATCGGGATGTGCAGCCATGTAGTCTTCAACGTAGGTCACGTAAGAATCTGAAGACTCAGAGGGAGCCCTCCGGCGTCCTCTAGCAATACGACGTGTAACTTCGAGTGCCTTTAAACCAACCAAACGATGGGACCGAGGGATATTAGGGCTCCGTGCCACAATATCTCCGGAGGAAGTCACAACGTCCCCTAAAGGCCAACTATCGATCAAAAACAGTAAATCAAAGGCACACACCTAGAGAAACTACAGCCAAGAGCAGACAAACAGAGTGGCTAAATGAGCTCCTGACACTAGAGCCGATATGTCTCGCCTAGGAGAGGCTTGAGACTCCCAAACTATAGCCGGAGGTAACAAAATTAGTTATAGAGACACCCAGGCTTCACTATGTCGACAGGGTCAAGTCCACTGCACGAACACAACTGTGTTTTCCAATCCCTATCTGACTGAGGACACAAACAACATAACCATTGCAAATACCCTATGCGGTACCTAGGTAAGGAAACTATGTTCACCACAATATAACCAATGCTCAGGGGGACAGTCGCAAGTGGGACCCGTCATATGGGAAGGGTAGCTAAGCCCGAAGCACAAGAGGGAAAACCTCCGGTACCCTTAGATACGAACAAATCCTGGATATATATCCCACGTTCAGCCGGTATCAGAGGGATATCTCCTCAACCAACCTCCCATGAACTCGTGCTTAACTTTGGATTGAGTATAGATTCCTGAGAACACTGATCTATACCATGGATTCCTCCACTCCCTAGTCAGACACCTAATGTTTCGTCTAGTAGTCTTGGATTTTTAACTCACAATGATCTATTCCAAGACTCTAAACCTATGCTAGTTGGTGTACCCTATAAATAAAATCAGTCTAATCAATTTTATGATTAAGCGTTAATTTTAGTGGCTGTGATTACTCAAGGGATATGATCGTGAAACTAGTGATGTGTAGACTCAATAGTATGCAAAATCATCCAATCCTAGACTCATCTATCCAATAAAACAATGTCACTAATATGCAAAATCAGCCAACAATTCCGAAATAAAAATGCAATCTTTTATCTTTTCAATGCACAAGCAGAACCTAAAATGAAGGAAACAAGCACTCAATGCAAGATGCGGTACATGAAAGTAAAATATTTTTGTATTTTTGCTTATAAACAGAAAGGAAAATGCAAAAACTAAATGTATATTTTTGTATTTTTTCAATATAAATGGGATGAAAAAATGCAAGCAAAATACTACTATTCAGTCACTGAAGTGCCGAGAAGATCACTAAGACAACCTAGCAGATCCTAAATAGCAAGACTCAACCAAAGGAATGAGCTCAAAAGGAAGAAACCAAGAGGCTAAAACCAAAGATTGGTAAAAAACCAAGAAGGCTCAACCAAGAGAACCGAAGAGATCTAGTCACAACCAAGGCATGAAACAGTCAAGAAAGAGGCCAACAAAGACTCAGGAACCAACCAAACTCACCCAGCAACAACCAATAGCCATAAACCAACAAAAGCCGGAGTTACACGCTAGTGTCAAAGGAAATCCTACGGGTACCCGCGAGCAGTAGAGTAAACAAAGGCGGGTAGACGCGGGCAGAACTAAGCTAGCCCGCGGGTGAGGAAAGTCAAATGGGAAAACAGAGAGTCCAGAGGCTCAAAAAAAGCAATTTTTCTACAGTGTATCTTAACGGCCAATCAGTGACACAGAGCTTCAATAAACAGCAACTCTAATTATGGACTAATGCTCAAAAAATTTCCCAAACATGGATGTTTTCCCCAGCGGAGTCGCCATTTCTGTATTGGAGAAAACTCACTATGGCTTGGGAATACCACAACAGACAGATGACTACCAGAAATCTACTCAATGCTATTATAAATGACAATGTTAAGATAATGGAGAAATGTAACCAACCTCGATCCAAACGTTTGATGTAGATCCCCGTTGGAGCTTTCAAACCGTGCACTTGTAATCTGCAAATTAGTCTTGACAGCCAATAACAAGTACAAATAATATATAATTGACATTAACATTATCAATAACAATGGTCCATATTATCATAAGCAAATGTAACCCAATGTATGATAAACAACATTCACACTATGAATGGACGAGAATATGAGCATTTCTATTAATGAACAAGAAGAAGTACAAAGTGATACAACCTCTTGCTGGAAACCAATCTAAACCAAGATCTAGATCAATCCACTTGTGCCTCCACCACTTCAATCCTCCATGAATAGAAAAATCAAACTAGAAAGGAGTTTAGAAGGTGAACATAAATGGTCCACAACTACAAGGATCAATGAGTGCAGACTCAAGATAGGGAAAAAATCCACTAGAGTTCCTTTACTATTCTCTTATTCCTCTCGTCCATAAGCCATATGTGCTCAATATATAGTCCTCTCAAAGGTAGGTGAAAAGACACATCGAGACGTTACTCGGGAAAATGGAGAGCTGAAGGTCACCCAATGACCGCTTTTTGGGAGTAAAAAGTAATTAATAGTGGTTTTTACCATTTTACTTGATACCCGCGGGCTATAGGGATGCAACTCGCGGGTACGCATGCTATAGTGATGCAACATGCCGGTAGGAATAAAAATAGGGCAAATTGGTATCTCTAAAGGATATAAATGGATCTGAGTCACTAAAATGGATCCTACACGCCAAAGAATACTGATGCTCATAGGGTGGAATATTTCTGTGTAACAGCTGCAAAATATAATTTTGTTGCTGCTCACAATTCAAGACAATGTCAGTTATAATAAGAAATTTATTGCAGAAACAATAAAACCTTTTACCTCTGAGATTTCCCTTTTTTGTGATTCCTCTATCCATCCATCCGATGGATGAATCGAATATCTTGCTTACTGATTCATATGAGCTAAAGTCAGCCATCTCTGCTGCACTAATATCTATCTCCCATAGGAGCATATCATGATCCACCTGTGGTACATGTGGCATCAACAAGAAAAACTTCTTCACCCACTGTTTATTCCCCATTGTTATTGTTGAATCCATGACATGTGGGGAAGGAATGTGAACCTTCTTGGTATGTCTGCAACCTTTAGTAATCAGAATTATGGCTTCAACTTTTTCATTATTGGCTGCCCAAATTGGGTGCTCTCATCCCACTTTTCCATGGGAGAGTGACTGTTTCCAAGGAACAACTCAAGTTCCCTTAGGAAATGATCAAGTGCTTGGTTTTCATCAAACTATTCTGCACACTCCTCAAGCAAATATAAAGATAAATGATCTTCATGATCCACCATTTCATGAAGTTCCTCCATATGATCATGAATGCTTTCAGCCAAATGAAGTTGACTGAATGGTGTGTAGGAGGGTAGGGGGTATCCTTGCAACTTTTCATGAAACTGCAATATTTCTGTCTTAGATTCTTAGAGGGCACTTTGAGTGCTTCTTAAAGAATCTTGGGTGGCCATTAATTCATCATTCATCTTGCTAATCTCTTCATCATCCCTCAAGGACATACCATGAAACAATTTTACAAGCTCCAATAAACTATCTCTATCAGTAAGTAGGTTCAAGAATTTACCTTTTATGCTTGCCATGGCTTCCTGAAATTCTTCCATGTCTCTCATGGAAGACTACTCCCCCAAATTCCAACAAAGGTTATTCATTAAGGAATGTGTGTAATTGAGGGTGTGAAGGGCTTCTTGGATCTTCTGTTCATCCATCTTTAAAGATCCTGCAAGAAGATGAGGTCCTTGCAGATGTTTCTCTCCTTCATTTCCCATTCGCCGGATCAATTTCATGCGGTGCACTTGAAGTTTTGAAATCTAATCTATATGTTTCTGCTACAATATTTTCATCTTTCAGGTCCTCAAAAACATAATTTGGGCTGCAACATAAGTGCTCATTCATCCTTGATGCAACAAAAAGATCTTCTCTTAAAGTTTCAGCCTTCATACTAAGTTCCTTTTTAACACCTGAATTCTCAACCTTGTCACTATGGGGGTCAACCATTCTAAATTTTTCAATGGAAATGGCTGCCATATCAGACTGAAATAATGACACATAAAAATCAGAATTTAATAACTCACCAGGTGTCATGTTATCCTCCTTATGAGGTGGAGTGTTGGTGGTTTGGCCTTCCATCAATTTCTCATTTTCAATTTCTGTTGTTGCCAGAACTTCTTCTTTCCCCATGGATATTGCACCCACCACACCTTCATCAATGGGAATCTCCATGTCCCCCAGAAATATGTGAGAGTACACATCTTTAGATGCTTCCTTGCACTTACAACATTCCTCAATAGATTTTCTTCTGTCCATGTAGGCATCCTGCAAACACCCTTCTAGTGATTCAGCTTGGTCACTACATTCACCCTTATCACCAAGGATATGAAACTCAACATCCAAGGAATCCCTTATGCAGTAATTATCTTCTGATGTGGTTGCAACATCATCATGACACAAATTAGTACAAAAATCTGAAAGTGGTCCATACTTTTGCATCATGCTTCTCTCTTCAATGGGTGGGGTTATGATGCCTTGTTCTACCACTGATTCTACTAGTTCACATATAACTGATGTGTGGTCAATTTCTACTTCCTTGTGAAGCTCATGTGGTGTCTTTAGATCTGATTTAGGTTCTTCTTTTGGATCTTATCCAAAGTATGCCTTACCATCCTTAAGCTTACCAAGCTCCTCTGAGGAGATCTTGGAATCCTCTACATAGAATCTTGGAGTAGATTCTGCTCCCAATCTATCAAAAACCTCATGATTAGTCTTTGATTCGTGCTTCCCCAAACAAAATAGTGAAGCTTCTGCCTTGGTTGTTTTAGGGTAAGGATTCTTGGAGGCTCTTTTGGAAGAGGATCCAAACATTCTTGTGAGGTGTAAATAACATCCATCCACTGAAGCTCTTTCTTCTTTTAGGTACTCTTCAGAAGTAGGTTGATATTTGGTTGTAGAACATGCAACCTTTTCCTGCATATAGCTATCAGAATAACTATAACTTATTCTACCAATCATGATTTCATGGGTCATACTTGTAGAGGGTACTTCTCGGAATTCTTTTTCCTCATACTGTCTACAATACTCTTCATATCGCTCAACAAATTCATCATCAAATTGCTCATAAAAATCCTCATCGAAGTAAGAATATTCTTCACTAAATATTGACATGACTGCCAATTCATTAAATTAAGAGTCTTCTTTCCACAGGAGTAGAGGAAAGAGCTCTGATACCACTGTAATATCCTGGGCAATATCTGACCCAAATATTAACTCCACTTCAAAAACTTTAATAACTTTTACTAGTAAACTTTTTCTGTCAAATCCTTCGAACCGGGCAGGAGGTAAGTGAGGGGTACTGAGGTAAGGATTGAGGATGGTGGGATGAATATTTAATTCTAGAAAATGTATGACGTTAGGTGTAGCAGTAGGTCAAGGAGGTCAAATCAGATTTGTCTTATGCACAAGGTACCAGTACCATTCACTTTTCAACATAGAACAAGTCTATGTCTACTTCGAGGCTCCCTGGGTAGCTGGCATATGCATACTGGACAAGGGGGGTATACTGGAAGTTTGTGATAGAGTTTATATCTGTCAAATTATGGCTAGTTATGTTCAAAAATATATTTTTGCATACTTGTGAAAGTTTGGGAAGAACTGGGGTTTATGGTCTCTTCTGGGATTGCTGAGCTAGTATTTTTATTATTTTTCCAGGAAGGGTCAAGAGGCTTCCAAATTCTGATTTTTTAGACTGATATGGATACTATACTGAGTTATAAACCTCCTCCAATTGAAAAAATGCAAAATGGACTCTCAGAAAAGATTTAGCAGTCAATTTAGTGAAACTAGTCTAGAATAAGCACCCAATTAGCTAGTCTTGCATTTTAATCCATCAAACTGCTCCAATAAATGATAAACTCTGTTATGAAATTAAATAAGGCTCTGATATAACATAATGAATAGATACAGGTCAAAAACAATATATCATAACTCTTCTTCTATTGATTTAACTTCCTTCCAAAACAACAGTGCCTCACAGGCTAAATATTCATTACATTTGATGGAGAATGAAGAGAAGAATTAGAATATTACTGTGGATCTGCTATGGATTTAGGATTAGGACTGAGCTTTTGAACTTGACTGGGGCACATTCACTAAGTCATCCCTCTCCTTCAGGGAAAACTCCTCTAGATTTAGCTGTGAATGTGAGAATGAGTGAGAAGAGAAGTATGGATCTGATCTGAAGTTGGTTGCTGATCTTGAAAACCTATGATGTCTGAAACAATGGTTGTATCAACTCTCATTCAGCACTTGGGTGCACTCCCAAGATCTATTTTCTTCAACGGATGAATCTTCACCAAAACTAGCTGTAGAATCACTGATGGAGGAATCCTATTCTCCAAAGAACTGAGGATCTTCAATGGAGGCTGGAAGCATATGTTAATGGCTGCAATATCTCGATATGAACCTACACAATACTCACTGGAAACTATGGGCCTTGGGGCACATCACCCAAGAAGCACAGCCGAGGCGAATCACTCAACTAGAGAAGCATCAGAGCTCTCATGAGAAAACATAAATGATCAAAAGTTGTCAAATGGAGTTGGTTGGATTCTTTTATAAACTTCATGATGACCTGTTGAACAAGTTCTTGGCTTGGTGACCTATGAGAGTAGCTTACCCACTTTCCCATTCTACTCCAAATCCATGAGGGCGTCTTTCTTGAAGAGAATAGCAACTTCTGAGCTTTCAAAACTTTCTTTCATTCACCTCCTTCACTGAATTTGGGCAAGTGCGCTTTAGGTAGATTTTCTGGTTGTTGCTATTTTCTTTCTGAAATCTTTTCTGAATCTTTCCACTTTCTTTACTTTCCTCTTTCCTGCTTTTGTCTAATTTTGCCAGCTTTTGTCAGTTTCCTTTCTGGGTTCATCTTGCCAACTTGTCTCCACTACATTCCTTAGCTTTTCTGAGACTTTACTACTTAGGAAAGTTTGGCTCACTTACCAATTCGAATTTCCTAGCCAAGTCATCAACCACTTGGCACATTTATTAGCAATAAACATTTAAATGAAAATAATACAACTCAGAAATAATTTAACTTAGAAATTAATTAATTATCCAGTAATTAATTAATTGTTATGGTGTAATGCCTCAAAATTTTCCCAATTAATTAATTTATCAATTAGTCAATCACTTAAACTTAGTCATGGGGTTAATAACTGCATCGGGGGGCCTCCTTGTCCATTTAATTCCCAAATACAACCTTAGGCATCTTCCATAAGGTAGTTTCCATACTTGCTCATTAATTAAATAATTATTGCCTAGGTGACTTAGGCCAAAATTACCCCATGGACCATAGAAAAATATGGGAACATGACACAAAACAAAATAATCTTAAACATGTATAGTCATGATCATTTCAAACACAGATAATAAGCATTATCATTGAAGGTTTCAGGGAAGACTTCTCTTACTCATGCATATTCATATTTGACTATAGAACTCTTCTAGTTAGTCATATCATCAATCAAGGTAAGAGACATAATATGTATAAACCCTAGATTACTCAAACTTGTAAATTCATGGGTAATCATTATCAATCATGCAAAAGTATAAGATCCTTTGATATAGGAAAAACATACTTGGTCATCATATTTGCTAGTTATGTCTAGCAATTTTTTCTTGTTCTCTTCAATGACCTGCATAACTCATAAGTTAACATTTGCAAAACCCTCTATGTGATCCATGACTATGGATGAATCTTTGTCTTCATGTCACCATAACATGTTCAGGTTGTCCCTTCAATTTGTACAATTTTCCCTCTTGCTCTCCAATCACTACTGCATCATCTATGGTCTTACCATTTGGCCACATGAGTACTTGGCCATCTACAAATGCAACCTTCATGCCTTTTGCATCCAATGTAGATATGGAGAGTAGGTTCTTCTTGAGCCCAGGTACATATAGAACATCTTTCATCTTCAAAGACTTCCCAGAGTCTAGGTTGTAGGAGGTTTCACCACTTCCTTTGATAGGATATTGATAGTCATCCCCAAGATTCACCTTATGGGGTGACTCATGTTCAGATAGATTTGCAAAAGATTCTTCAAACCCAATCATGTGTTTGGAAGCCCCACTATCAATAATCCAATCATTACATCCATGAGAGACAGTACCTGTGAGAGTAGAGATTAGAACAAATTCATCTTCACTAGATGAGTCATCACTTTTTGCTCTAGCCTTCTTCTTGGGAGGTTCATCATCCTCAGCAGCATGAGTATGATATCTATTTTTGTTTCCCTTCTTCTTGTTTTTGTTGAAGCCCTTTTTGTTCTTGGAAAAAACTGTAGCAAAGTGTCCCTTCTCATTACATGTGAAGCATCTTAGATCCTTCTTACCCTTTTGAAAAGGTTTCTTGTGATGAGAGTGCTCCTTCTTGGGCTTGCTTCTTTTGGTGTGAGCTGTGAGAGCTTGATCTTCACTTCCCATCTTTTCTTCTCGGGCTACAAGACTAGCCTCTTCTTGTGAACATTCCTCCCACAGTCTACTAAAGGAGATCAACTTCCTTCTTGCACAAATTCCTTGAATAAAGGAATCCCATGACCTAGGTAGGCCATTCAGAGTGGTCATGACAATTTTACCGTTCTCCACCACTTCATCCACAGCTTCAAGTTGTTCCTTGATCTAAGAGACCTTGGAGAAATAGGATTGAATGGTCTCTCCATTCTAAAGCTTTACTCCTTTCAATTGATTCCGCAGAGTCATTTTCCGATTTATGTTCTTTCCTTCAAATAGCTTGGTGAGGGAATCAAACATCTACTTAGGTGTCTTCGGAGATGACACATGTGGGATGAGATGGTCCTTGATAGAATCAACAATGGTCCTCTTTGCCTTGACCAAGTTCTTCTTGTGAAGAGCCTTAGCCTCTTCTCCCTCTGGGATAGGGACCTCTTCACTTATATAAGTGTCCAACTCATTTTCTTCCAGGATTAACCCAATCTTATACTTCCATGCTTGGAAGTTATCAGCCCCTTCAAGCTTATCCTCAAGCTTGGTGTGGTGAGACATCTTTAAAGAGTACTTCAAATGGAAATAGAAAATATTTAGGTCTTACCACTTGATTTGCTGAAAATTGGATCTAGTCCCGGATTAGGGTTTGTCAGAAAAACCCTAAAAAATCAAACTTTGAATTTCAAACTTCTGAAAGATAGAAAGATGCGCCTTGATGAGCTAATCATCCTGGTATATTCGTAATTTGAGATCTGCAAATTTTTGTTGACCAACGCGACCTCAGTTGAAAGGGGTTCACCTCACTGTCGACGCATACCACAGTCTCCCTGGGCACCAGCCCGGGCAGGTTTGAGCCCACCCATCAACACCCACAGAGCGGATGAGGTCTCACCCGAGGCGTCCATGAAGAGCAGACAAAACCATGTTACCATCGAGGGAGGAGGAGAGTTGTGGCTACGTGGACTAACTCTATTGTGGTACTTTAACCAGAAAAATTAAACATTCGACAAGGAGTTATAACATATCATTTCATCGCAGCATTCAAGGAGTTATACCATTTCCTTCATCGCAGCATTTATCATCACATTCTACATAAAACATACTACTTAATCACAGCATTTATCATCAAGGCAACAATAAGCAGACATTGCATCAAACAACATTCATACATCGCAACATTGCACAAAGTTTGTACCAAAACATCATTATATTACTGCCGCGATTATACACCAGCAAAACCACGGATCTTGCATCCAATTTGTCTTCTTTCTCTCATGCATGCCTCCTCCTAACACTTACAACTCTCATCTATTTATAGGCTTTTTCCCTTACAATATTTGTCCACTTACAACTGACTCCCTAACCAACACTTATGGATAATTGACCCAATATCTAATTGACTTGGTCCAAATGACCCCAAAAATCTGCATACCGCGGTATACTGACTCACTATTACATAATTTATGGTCCAAGTGACCCAAAACCCTCCAACTGCGGTGTCCTTTGGCACAAAATACTCCTTTCGCGCCCTCTTCTGGCGTGTCGCGGCGTCAACGGTACCACGATTTTCCCCATCAAACTGCCTGCCAACAGGCCCCCAACACAATCTTGTGGCTCGCCCTCGAGCCACGTCAACTGTTGGAAAAGGTGCCTTCAAACTGAACTGTTTCAGTAACTGTTCTTGCTATCTGGACCATGCGGTGTTGTCCCGCTCCTTCTGCTACATGGATCGTCGACGCATTGTGTTGTATGTTTAACCCAAAATTGTTAGCGCCTGACTTGCTGTCATGTACTTCTCAAACTCATCCTCGAGTCTCTTGGACTGGTACCAACAGGAAGGAAAAGAGGACGAACAGTACCCAGATGCGAACTTCACAGATGACTCTGGCACATCTATTTCGCACTGGCAATCGTCTCCTTTTATGGTCGGGGAGCTCCGGTCCCAACCACCTCATTGGTCGAGAAAAGCACGATCCTTCGAACAACTAATGCATACTTAAACATGTTGAACCAACCCTCATCTCGGGCATAACACAGTGTAAGTGCACCCACCATATCAAGGCGCTCAGGGACACTCATCGTTCAGGCTCGCAGGGCCCTTGGGGTGCTGCCACGGGAAACAAAGTGAAGAATTTCCACAGCCTCCTTGGAATTCCTCACAAATCAACTCCTAAATTGATCAACCAACATAACCACTCTAGTTCGGAATAACTTCATTGTAGCAAGCTACCAGTTGCATCGGCTACTTATAGTCGGACCGTTCCCGGGTGATGATAGTGGGAATGATGTCCCACTATATCTCATCTGTGTGTGTGACCCCATCAACTGACGCAACCAGAGGGGTATCCATACTGTCACCGAAGATCCTACGTGCCAATGTGTGAGCAATCGCCTCACAGTGTGTTGATCGTATCGGCCCTACGTGCCATGTGAAAAACATGTCGTCATCTTGTGGTAGTTCGGCTAACTCGGCGAGGTGCACTCATGTATATGGATGATGGGCAGCGGTGACAAAATACTAGTGGAGAAGTCGTCACAACATTGCCCCGTACCTCCAAATCCTCCGTAATCATTACAACTCTTTGAACAAAATCTGACGTTGGTCCTAGTCGTAATAATGCCATGAGTCTCCAACTGATCCAAACTTGCGGTACAAGCCTCCCTACTATCTCATACCTTCTTCTGTTGGTGCGCCATCTGCCACCAAGCAACCTGCAACAATCATCGTCATTTTTTTTATTTTTTTTTGCTAATGCGACTTAGACATCGCACTGCTCCAAGCCCGATCGATAGGGCTTCAACCTGTGACCATTTACCATCTTGGGGAGCATCCCCCCATCCAATCGTTGCAACTGAACCGCTCCTCCTGAAGTAATACTATTGATGCGATAGGGACCCAGCCAATGCATCTGCAACTTGCCTGGATGTTTCATAAACTTACTGTCGTATAGTAACATTAAGTCGCCTTGCTGAAACTGCTAACTTTTAATGTGGCGATCATGCCATGCCTTCTGGCGATCCTTCTCCACTCCTTGGTGAAATCCAGCGATAAATCGATCCTCTTCCAGCTCCACCAATTGTGCTAGACATTCGTCTAATGCTGTAACATCATCCATGCTCGTAACAACCGCAATTCGTAAACTGGGAACAATGTACTCCATAGGCATAATTGCTTCCTTCCCATATACCAGCTTAAAAGGTGTCTGACCGGTCAACCTTTTACATGTGGTGCGATAGGCCCACAATACCGCTGGAACTTTCAGATCCCAGTCGTCGCGGTTCGCATTACACACCTTTGTCAACGCATGCTCCAACACTTTGTTAAACGCCTCCACCGTTCCATTCGCCTGTGGGTGGTAGGGTGTACTCTTCTTATGTTGTATCTACAATTCTTCCATCAATGTGCTGATAGTGTGATTGAGAAAATGGTTACCTTGATCACTCAGCAATATCTTAGGGCAGCTGAATCGAGTGATAATGTGATCAAACAAAAATCGAGTAGCCGTTGTGGCAGAGAAATCAACTACAGGTGTTGCCTCAGCCCATCAGGTCAAGTATTATGTCGTCGTGATAATATACCGCGCACCTATCCGTTTCCCTGGTGGATGGATCGGTATTACAAAATCCACAGCCCATTTTTCAAACAGTTGCAATGTCACTTAAGGTAGCAGCGGCATCTTGTCCCGTCTGGATGGCTTGCCAGTTCGTTGACAAACGTCACAAGACCGCGCATAGTTTGTCGCATCATTATGTAATGTGGGCCACCAAAGTCCTGCACATAGTATCTTCTAGGCAGTCGCCCGACCGCCATAGTGTCCTCCTGCTACTCCACCATGTGCCTCAGCCAATATCTGCACTTGCTCATGCGGCAAGACACATCTGCGTAGTATCTCATCAACACCCAATTTATACAATTCTCCCACGATTAGTTGAAATTCAGCAACCTTGACAACCAATTGCTTCTTCTGAGTAATGGTAAAGTCATCGGGCGTGGTGCCGGTCACCAGAAACTGAAGGATGTCATCGAAATATTGATCAGCAGCAGCAACGTGAAACAGTTGGGCATCCGGCAACCCATCTTCGATATTGGTCGGTTCCTCCCTTGTATCAATCTGTGACAAATGATCTGGTCCAGCATTCAATCGCCCCAGTTTCACAATGACTTTGAAATCGAACTCCTGAAACAAAAGTAGCTACCGGCAGATATTCCCCCCCAACACAGGCTTATTGACCAAGTATTTCAATGCAGAATGATCAGTAAACATTTTAAAGTGGCCACCCAACAAATAATGCCTGAATTTCTGCAGCACGTAGACCATGGCCAGACCTTCGCGTTCTGTGGTAATGTAATTGCGTTCTGCAGAGGACAGCTTTCGACTGGAAAAAGCAATGGGATGATCAATGTCGCTTTCTTCTAGTTGAGCCAATGCAACCACTAGTGCAACCGATGAAGCATCAACATGGACATGGAATTCCTTACTCCAATCCGGAAAGAACAAGATCGGAGCCGACGCCATCTTCGCCTTGAGCGTTTCGAAACTATCCTGACATTCCGGGCTCCACTGGAATGTCGCGTCCTTCTTCAACAAATTTTCCATAAGGGCAGTAATCGCAACATAACCCCTAATGAACTTGCGATAGTAGCCCGTATGACCCAAGGTCGCGCGCAACTGCTTAACGGTGGTTGGCGGTTGCAACCCCAAAATAAGCGCAATTTTGGCTGGATCAACCAGTAATCCTTGCTTACACACAATATGACCCAGCAATATCCCAAACGGTGCACAGAAAATACATTTCTTCAAGTTCAGCGATATCTGGTGTTGTCGACATCGCTCAAGCATTAACCGTAGATTGGCCAAATGATCATGAATCAATACATAAACAGTCCAATCATCCATATATACCTGCAAAAACTTCTGAATAAAATCTTTGAATGCGGCAACAACAACCCGGGAGAATATCGCAGGTGCATTCTTCAAACCAAACGGCATGACCGTGTACTGAAAGCAACCCCATTCAGTAATGAAAGTTGTCTTATGGCGATCTTCCTTGGCAATGCGAATCTGATGGTAGCCAAAGAATCCATCAGTGAAAGAATACATCTCATGGCCACCCACTCCAAGTACTTCATCAGTAAACGGGGTCGGAAAAGGGTCATGCAAGCAGGCATCGTTCAACTTCCGCAAGTCGACACAAATGTGCACTTCGCCTGTTTTCTTTTCCTGCACCACCATAGGACTGATCCATTCTGACTCTTCCACAGGTTCGATAATACCAGCATCCAACATCCAATCAAGTTCCGCCTTGACCTTTTCTTTATGTCGCGGATTTAGCCGATAAGGTCGTTGTCGGACTGGCTTAGCATCTGGTTTTAATGGAATCTTCATCTCTCCTAAATCACCCAGGATTCCCTTCATTTCGAAAAACTTCGTGGGAAACACGTCTTGAAATTCATGCAGTAACTTGGTAACCTTACTCATCATCTCAACATCCCAATAATCCCCAACATTAGCAAACTTGGGAGTAGCTTCGGTGTCGATATTCATCTTGTGAAGCTGCAATGGTTGACTGAACGGATTACTTGGCGCAACAAGTGGGACCACATCGCGACTTCCTTTAGATTCAGGAATGTTAACATTCCAGGGATCATCATCGTCCTCCGGGCCACCATTAATGTTGAAGCACTCCATGATAGACTGCATCTGATAGTGGGTGTGTGGATCGACAGGGTAGGCCGCCGGAACAACCTAAAATATCACGTTGCGGATGAGCTGCAAGGCGTTATGGACATCAGGGTTGGCATCCACAAACGTGAACGTATGAGTGAAACAGATCGTCAACTCCCCCCATGTTGTAATGTCACGGCGCAACTCGACTGCATTGTACCACAAGCATGGTATCTCCTCCAAAGTATGGACAAAAGCATAAACCCACTCATCTCTGGGTCGCGCTACCCACAATCGTTGGCACTCCATCACATGATCACTAGGATCAGTCCGGCCATCATACTTTCCAGTGTGATATACTTCAATATCGCCAAACCGAACCATCATCAACCTTCGACACTGTGACCAATCTTTAATGAATTTCTTATGTGTTTCCCACCAGCGTGCTGGAGCAGCCTTCAGTACTTCCTCCAAAGCCAGCAATCGCTATGGTTCTGGGATGCAGTCTTCAAACTCTTCTACAAAGTTGTTTAGACCAGGCAACCCCTCATAGACAGGAAATGTGATCGTTTCTGTCGCAACATGACACAAGTATTGCGTAACTAAACCACATTTCCGGACTGATACTTCATGCATGCGATTCTGCCAGTGTTTCAACGCATCATCAGAGTCGGAAGACGCAAAGCTCTCGCTGTGTCACTCCAACTCACCGTGGACAGTGGGATGAATATAATCTTCTGAAATGTTGAATGCGTGGTCCCATCCAACGGTGTCATCATCTCTTACAGGTTCAACATATCGGCGTCCTTCAGCCGGATCCAATGGGGCTATGACTCTAAAATCGCGATTCTCAAAGGTCATCATGCGCTTCTTGAAGTTGATTACAGCTCCACTATCGTTAGCCCATCCGATCCCCAAGAGAGCTGGATAAGAGCTTCCTCCCTCAACCACTTCAATAACATCAAAATCAACATAAGTCTTCATGCCCTCAATATCAATCGTGAGCCGCGGAACTCGCCCAATGGGTGTTACCTTGGCATGGTTAACCAACCGGAGCTGCATAGGAGACCAGCTCAATGGGGGACTCCCCATCTTCTGCCACGCTTGCTTGGTTAAGATGTTAACATCCGAACCAAGGTCAATAATCACAGAGTCAACATCATAGTCACCAATCTGAATATTCATTCGTATTTCCTTGCCAGTCTTCCGTCGTTGTAAGGAGTTTACTTCCGACACCTTCCGTCCTTTCAGAAATCGCTGCAACCAACCCTCAATCTCAACCAGGGTAGTTGGGTCTCGTGCCAATGACAGACAGCTTTCAAGGAACTTCTGCAATGTCCCTGGGGGTGGTCGATCGGCGTCTGATGTGGCATCAAAGACAGGTGGCATATCGCAAACAACAGCCTTACCGCGATCTTTCTCCAACGTGCAACGTGCCTCCAGGAATGTCTCTCGCTCCGTATCAATGTCGAAGGGTACCGTCTTTTGACCAGCTAACTGAATCAGTGGGCGCAAACCATCTTCCCCAGTCGTCTTGCCTCCACGAGTGACAACAGCCACCGAAGCATCTTGTGGTCGCGGTTCTGTAGAAATGGTCGCAATATTTGCACCCTACGTCTGGTTCTGCTGCAAATTCCCCGGTTTATTGATATTTTGATTGGCGTTTGGCGGTGGTCGCAGGGGCTGGTTCTATACTGGTTGTTGTACCGATTTTTGTACTGGTTGTTGTGGCTGGGCCTGATTCTGTAGCTGCGGAGCGTTCCCATCCTGCCATCGTGCAATCAACTGTGGACAATTTTCAACCATATGATCATTACCAAAACAAAACGTACACTGATTCTATAGCAGTGGGAAGTCTCTTTGATAATTCCCCCATAACGCACAGTGGTAACATTGAACAGGTCCATGACCACCTCGGCCTCCTCCTCCACGACCAAATCTGCCACCGCTTCCGCCCCTATAGCCTCCCCAGTAGCCGGCCTGCTGCTGGTATTGTTGTTGCATTGGTGTTGCTGGAATCCCTTGCCCTTGTGGTGCATACTGCGGTTGCTGTGCGTATCGTGGCTATGGGGAAGTCGTCTGCATCGGCGTGTATTGCGGCATGAACTGCTGCGGTTGTTGTTGCTGTGGTGAAAACTGCATCTATGACTGCGGAAGCGGCTGGGCTATTTGCGGTTGCATTTGTGGTTGTTGCACCGCACGCTGATCGTCCTTGACGTAGAATGCATCACACATCCTCTCCTATAGCAACCCATATGCACGGTAATCCTTGTCATCGTGACCCACCGACTTGCAGAATGTGCAGTAAATATTTCGCGGGGTTGTGACCATTTTCTGCATATATGGGCAATTATCGTGATTGTGCCCAAACACGTGACAAACACGACACCACGACATACTGCCGCCATTCAATGGGTTTGGCACACCTAACACCAAATAATTATGGAAATCCGGACAATTATCCTTCATATGTCCTTCTCTTCGGCATCGCATACACCATACTTCATCACGTTGTTCCTTGTTCTTCTTCAAATATTGCAACTGTATAGTCAGGTTAGAGAGCTGTGTCTGTATATGCGACATCCCAGCTACATTATCTCCAATCAGTGATGCTTCCAATCGCATTGCAATCTCTAGAGCTTCACTAGGCATTGATATGTTCTGCTGCATCAGTGGCAACCGAATGTGGGGTAAAAGTGCTACAATGAACCATTCTTTATGTTGGACAGCACTCATATCGAAACTAACCTTTTCCATCAGCGTCTTGAATTGCTGGTCGAAATCCCATACCGTCTCATTGGGATACTACTTAATTTCCTTCAATTCAGTAATATATTGAGCCTCCGACTTAGGCCATCTAAACTCAGCAATCAGTCCATCCCGAATCTCATCCAGTGACTTCTCTGGGGCCCCCCGTAGGGACTAGAATAAATTTCATGAACCAATCTAATGCACGACCTCGCAGAGTCATGGCTAAATGTCATTTCTTAGCATTGGCATCAGTGATCTGTTTCATGGTCCAGACCACTTCACACAAAAACCAGTATTGTTCTGGGTTGTCTGTCGCACTTCCATGGAACAACGGTAACTTAGCATCATCGCCCGCCATCTTGGGCATCCTTCCTCCTGTCGCTGCGCTACTACTACCAATTAACTTCTGCGGAACTGATGAACTCAGCGGCGTCGAAGTAGTATTTCTTGCTGGTTGAGAGTTAGTGAGCGGAGGTGTGGGTACGTTGGTGCTGGGGTTTGGTCCTACCTCTATCCTAGGCGTAGCCTAGTTATCCCTATCAGTACTGTGAGGTCGCTTCGTCCCGTGTGGTATTCCTTTGTGGTTTTGCGGTTCAATCGCAGCAGGACCTTCTCCCGTCCTCTGCCTCTTCTCTTGTCGAAACCACTTTCTTCCTCGGCTTCACTCATAGTCTCCTCATGGTCTGCACCCATCTACCCCTTTACCATTTCATGTAACATTCCCCAGCAGTCGCGGTACCCACGGCCTCCTCCCACCAGGATGTCTACTGATCAAGGTGCATCTTTAATATACCCTTTTCATCGATTAGCATCTTAATCGACAGTTGGAGTGACAGCAGAAACCTTCCCCTTGGTCCTCGAAAAAAGTATCTTTCGGCTTCGCTATAGGATTTCTTCATGTCGACCGCGAATTCAGTGATATACCCTTCCAAGATGCTATCAAGCCAAACTTCGACAGCCCGCGATGCCTTATTATCGACTTCCTACAGTTCCTGAATCAATTCCAGGGTCCAAGCCGTCGGCTCACCACCCTGGAAGTTCTTCTTCTGAAAGGTCATCTTCAACAACCACTCATACAAAATGATCGAAAATTCACAGAAAAACCATTCATGCAGACCATCGTGAATATATCTCCCCAGCCAATGATCTACTGGCAATCGCGTGTTCCAATTTTCTTCTTCAGCAAACTCCTGTAGCTTCTGATTGATCTCTGGCTTCGTCGGGTGCCACAACATGACCTCCTTCTACTCTGCACACGGTCCCGGCAATGGAACCATTGGTCAGGATACTCGGCTCTCACCCGAGAGACCTGGGTTCAAGTCCCGGCAACGAAACCATTTGTTGACCAACGCGACCTCAATCGAAAGGGGTTCACCTCACTGTCGACGCATACCGCAGTCTCCCTGGGCACCGGCCCGGGCAGGTTTGAGCCCACCCAGCAACACCTGCAGAGTGGATGAGGTCTCACCCGAGGCGTCCGGGAAGAGCAGACGGAACCATGTTTCTGCCAAGGGAGGAGGAGAGTTGTGGCTGCGTGGACTAACTCTATTTTGGTACTTTAAGCATAAACATTAAACATTTGGCAAGGAGTTATAACATATCACTTCATCGCAGCATTCAAGGAGTTATACCATTTCCTTCATCGCAGCATTTATCATCACATTCTACATAGAACATACTACTTAATCACAGCATTTATCATCAATGCAACAATAAGCAGACATTGCATCAAACAACATTCATACATCGTAACATTGCAAAAGTTTGTACCAAAACATCATTATATTACTGCCGCGATTATACACCAGCAAAACCACAGATCTCGCATCCAATTTGTCTTCTTTCTCTCATGCATGCCTCCTCCTAACACTTACAACTCTCATCTATTTATAGGATTTTTCCCTTACAATATTTTTCCACTTACAACTGATTCCCTAATCGACACTTATGGACAATTGACCCAATATCTAACTGACTTGGTCCAAATGACCCCAAAAACCTGCATACCACGGTATATTGACTCACTATTACATAATGTATGGTCCAAGTGACCCAAAACCCGCCAACTGCGGTGTCCTTTGGCACAAAATACTCCTTTCCCGCCCTCTTCTGGCGTGTCGCAACGTGAGCGGTACCGCAATTTTCCCCATCAAACCGCCTGCCAACAAGTTTCACCCTTCAGAAATGCCTTTTAGTCTTCCCGGATTCACTGGGGAGGACCCTGAATTAGGGTTTGAGTTTCTCGGAGCTTCACCCAACCAAAAATCTCAATCCAAAGCTCTAAACTTCAATTTTTCCAAGGAGCTTCCAACTATGTCTTCAAATTTCAGAAATTCCTATTTTTGTGGAAACCCTAATTTTTAGGGCCAAAACTAAAAGTGCTCAGAACTGAATTCTGATTGGACAGAAAGATTCTCCTTGATGAGTAGAGCCAATCTACCTTACTGCTTTTCTAAAATCTGTGGAGAGAAACCCAAGAAACAAGAAACCCTAGTTTCCGCCACTGCACAATGTCTTCTTCTCAGGGAAGCTCTGATACCATGTTAATTTTTTAGCATTAATTCACATATACTCTAGGATCTTTACTAAGAGAACAACATGTACAGCATATCAAGTATAACAATGCATATCAATCACTCCAAGCAATCACATGAGACAATAGACACACAGAGTTTCATTGGGGAAAACCATAAAGGTGAAAAACCCCACAACTTCCTAAAAGATAGAGAGAGCAATGATACAACCGAAGTACAAGAGATAGTCTTCTCCTAGGAGTTGATCCTCCTCCTCACATGTGCGCCACTTTCCGAGTGATGGAAGAGTGAGTAATGAGATGATCAAATAGAGATCTCCCGATCTCTATTTATACAGACCATGTCCTGCCAAATAAACCAACAGGGTCGACTTGTCTAACTCAGTCTAATAACCCATGGTTAACTTAATCATGGCCAACCCCACACATGGTGGTCTAATAACCCATCAGCAATTTATGACACTTGCGACACTTGTCAATACAAATGACGACATTTTCGTATAGAGGAATAATAACATCTCTATAGGAGTACAATATACATAGATGAAATACATAGGTGAAATACATTCCGAAGTTACATATACATCAACACAATCATCTGGAAAATCCAACATTCCTGGCTATTCAAGGGCCTTGACCCCCATGAAGCCAATTGAACCTAAGGAAAAGGATTCCTTTTCCCAAAAGGATACTTGTGAGAGAAAGATGTTGGAAATGAGCAAGAAGATGGAGAACATGGAAATGAAGCATCTTGCTCAGATTAAAGAAATGCATGATAGGGTCATTGCCATGGAAAGATCTCATACTCAACCCATTCAAAGAAACTACCCTCAGAAAACAAACTGGCCAAAGAAAGGTCCTAACCATGAAAAGAAGCATCCTCACCAGTTGGAAGCTGCTAACATGGTTAAGAACTACACACCCTTTTGTAGGGCATGTAAATATTTCCATGAGGAATCGACTTGTTACTTTGCATGTTATGTTCAAGAGCATGGTTTTCCGGAGAGTAGTAGCAGTGAGCAGGTTTCAAGCAAGCCTGATTTTTTCAATGTTGTGGGTCATGTCCATGCCATCCCTAGGGAAAGTTGGAAGCAAGCAAGATAGTATATTCAAGAACTAGATAACTTGACTAAAAACTAAGGAGAAAGGCCTTCTCATGAGTAGATCCATAATATGCAAAAGTTCAAAGGTGTCACCTACTAGAGAAAGGGAAATGCTGGACCCAGCATGCAGTATCCTCCCAAGGTAATAATTCCTAATGAGTCTAATGAGTCCAATTATTTAAATTTTGATTGGGGTAACTGGTTTAACACTGCTAAAATACCTATACCTGTTACCGAATTATACAAAACTCTAGGACAAAAAGAGAAATTTTTGAAAGTCTTAGATCCTCCTACTTCTACAAATCCCCCCACTCACCTAAATCCTCCTACCCCTAAAAATGTCACTTTTTCATAAACTATAGAGCAACCTTCCACAAGTAATAACAGTGTCTCAGAAGACCCCTAGTAATTCTACATACCAAGAACCCAAGAAGACAAGATCATCCCCCTTTTTATGTATCATTGATGATAGGTGATCTTCTACATAACTGTATCATTTAGATTCAGGGTCTTCTTCCAACATTATGACTAAAAAGGTTATGCATCAACTTAACCTTAGAACATCTAGACCATATCAGAATTTTTGTGCCATGGATTCTAGACAGGGTGACGTGGTTGGCATTATTGAAAATCAACCTGTGAGGTTATCCAAGTATCCGGATATCCGTGTAACTATGGACATCCTTGTCATGGATGTCCCTGATAAGTGGGGGATGTTACTTTCCAGAAGGTGGGATTCCACTTTAGGAGGTTGGATCCAAATGGATTGGTCTTATGCCACTGTACCGACATCAGAGGACTCATTAGTGAAATTGCATAATGAAAAAAGAAAAGAAATATCATGTGGAAAATCCCAAGAAACCCTTAAATCAATATGTCCATAATACAGATGATATTGGGAGTTATGCAATTAACTCTACCTTTCTAGCCCTTATTCACGAAAAAGATTGTGAGCATGAAGAGGATAGACATAGCCTGGAGCATGACATAAGTGACGAAGAATCCATCATGACTGACATAGATAATGATGATGATAAATGGACATTTATAGAGAACCCCATCTATGCCATATCTAAAGAAGTAAATGATGAGCCGGAATCCTTTGAAGTTTTTATTGATAATCCCACTTATGAAATATCTGAAGAAAGGAAGTTTGAATCAGAGTCTCTTGATGGCTTTATTGAAAAACCCATCCATGAGGTGTTCAAAGATAGAGGCATGGAATTTGAGGCTTTGAAAATTTTTGCTCCTTATAATATCTTTGAAACCAAAACTTTTGAAGATAATTGTTATGAACATGAGGATGGATATAGCCAGGGATATGATAAGATTCATGAAGACTCACCCATATTTGACAAAGATGTGGATGATGACTATTGGACATACATTGAAAAACCAATTTTTTATGTATCAAGAGAAGGGAGTGTGGATCTTAAAAACTTAGGGCATTGGACATGGAAGAAGAGCATGCTATTTTTTCATATGAGCGGTCAGAGCCATGCATGAGTATTAGCAATGAGGACTTGGGGAAGAAATGCGGTGAAGAGCCAGATTGGGTACAATTGATTGAAGATATATTTCTCAGCCATCGTCTTCACATGCGGATGTTCCTTATCATTTGGAGAAGATTGAGTCTTGTGCTTATACAATAAGTTATCATCAGAAGAGCCCATCAAATCAACATGGTGAAGCGGTTAACCTGCATCATCATTCATAAAATTTTATCAGCCCTATCCTGTCATGGATAGAGGAGGCCTGCAGGAGGACTTACCATGTGGGGAAGCACTTCAAAGATCTATCACATACTTATGATTTCCCATCCATCCCTCCCATCTAGAACATCCAGGCAGGTTCGCACTTTCTAATAAGCATGTCCTTGCTTTGGCTGGTAACCAGAGACAAGGTAAAAAATTATTATATTGATGACATGCTTAGATGGTTACATTGGATTTCTGATTACACTTAACATTTTCCTTTATATCATGCTTAGAGTAGGAAAGAAAAGCTCCTCAAAGTGAGCCTTTACTTTCTGCATTTCATTTTTCAGTATTTTTCTTTATGTACTTGGAATTTTTTTAATTAGTTTTATTCTTTAAGAAAACGCATCTTGTGGTTCATTGGCTTTTTTATATAAAAATTGTGTTACTGAGGGTTCTTGTCAAGATTGAGATGTTTTTACAAGTTATATAAAACTAGATATTATGGTGTTCTCGTATCCTCTCCTTTCCTGAAGGCAAGATCAAGCACATGTCCCACAGTTGGAGCCGAATGTTACCAACTATTTGGTACAATAGTTGAACTTTTTATGAGCCGCCAGTTTCATGAACATGTTCAATGTTCATCATCAATGTTCAGAAGTTCAGAAGTCATTTTCAGGGTAATTTTTTCCCCTTTTGTAATAAACTGCATGTTCATACCCCTTAGGGGAATTGTAAAAAGTTGGTCTAAGCATGGTCCTTTTATAAAATACGTGGCTTACCTTAGGTTTGGCTATCAGGTGGATACTCTAGAGCATTTTTTCCTTAGGAATTATGCGCTACTCTTCAATGTCGTATAATTCATGATTTTTTCACTCACACCTCCAAAGCTGGAGTATTCTCATGGTGGACGAACCTAGGGAGGTTATTAAAGTCTTCGTGTCTAGGATTTTTTACATGCTGTCCATCTAAATTGAGTCGTATGGACGTGCACTAGGTCCCCTAGGAGTTTGAGTCGATTTCGAAGAAAATGTTTTTTTCCCATAAATTAGACCATTTTTTAATGGTTTAATTGGAAAATTTCAAAATGTAATAAAAGTGTCGTCTGGAGGTGTAATTTGGCGTGGGGAGACTTGTTTTGATGCTCAAAGCGTCCTATTTACCCAAGTTCCCTCTTTCTTCAGGTTCCGGGCGATTGCGTCGCCTCTGGCAGCAGTTTTGGCTAAATATGCATCAAATTAGCATTTAATTGCCAAAACAAAAGAAATTGCACATATGGAAAAAATAAAAATAAAAAGGACAAAATTTATTAAAAAATTACATGGAAAATGTTGAAGATGATTTAATAGTGGTGTACGACTACATTAAGTATTAAAGCACATGCCATTTAAAATATAGGATAAGCAAAATGATTAAAAGGATGGAGTGTGGGCCTCCTTCACGTGAGCCTCCTTCACGTGGGCATCCCACTCGCTTCAATCTCACGGGATGGTGGGCGAGTAATACAAAGTGGTGGGTGTGGGTTACAAGGTAGAGGGGCGCCCCTCTTGTGAGGTGGCTACCACCTCTATGACTCCACCTACCAACATATCATTCACGCTCTAATCGCTTCAATTACTCCAAGATTTTTTATATGTGCTTCCCTCCTTAAGCTTTCGACCTGCCTATTGTAAACTCTATATAATGAGGCCCTTGCTCCACCACTGAGGGTAGGAAGTTTATGCAAAGAACCTCTACTCATGTATGTAACTATTTTTTATTATTGAATAAAGCTAAGACTTTGGAGGTCCCTATGGTGCAAGAACTCTCATGATGATGAATGCTTGGCTTAAAATCGAGGTGATACTAGTTAAGCTACTTGTCTCATTTTTCAATTTGTAGATCTATCATCTAGCTTAGAAGGTTATATTCTAATCCATAGTGTAGGCATTTGAAGTTTCAATTTGCTTGCTTGTGTTAGGTTCTCTAAAAGTTGAAAGTAACTAACTCTTAACCAAGTTTTTCTCTAAAGCTCTTATCCACGGGTGAACAAAGAAGATCAAACCAAGAAAGCCTAAAAGGCTAAAGCTAAACCAATAAGAGTGAAAGAGAAAATCTTGAAAACACACCAAAAAAAATTCTCGCTTCTTCATTCTCCCATCTAACATTGTGCTTTCAAGAAGGAGAAACACAAAATCATTGTACAAAGATTAATAAAGAGCAAGTGGGATAAAGGCTCCCACACCCTACTTCCCCCATTTAGGGGAAGCTTGTGTTGTCCTTTTTTGCACTTCATTTGCTTTATACCTTCCCAAGTAGAAAAAGTTAGATTAGTTTCATTTGATAGTTTGCTAGATTTTAATTTGATAGCCTAGTTTGATTTGTTGTTTCAAGTTTTTGCTTAGTTTTCCGTTTGATATAAATTGTTAAAAAGAACACAAAATCTCTTTAATCTCACCATAAGGCGGATCAAGAGTGCTCTCTATCGAAGAGTTCATTTTGTTTTATTTTTGCTAACCCCCTTGCTCTCCCGAGTACAGTCCTAGACCTGAAAGAGAGTCTCGGGTAGTTTAGTTCATTTACTTCACAACTTTGCATTTTTGTTCATAAGTCTCTTGAATCTCGCCATAAGGAGGATCAAGAGCGCTCTCTATCGGAGAGTCTATGGTTCTTATTTCATTCACACAATAAAATCGGAACAAACATTTACTACACTGTGTATGCTCTACCGACTTGTGAGATACCCAGAAGCATTGTAGATTGCTTAATTCTTCACATCTAATTCTACTTCAACCATAATAAAATTTACTCCCAAGAAAACCAACAAAAATCTCGCATTGATCGTCAAACAATCGAAAGTGGGAAAATTTTTCCTGGGGATGCGGGAACCATTGGTATGGGACCTTAAGGGAACAGTTAGACTACATCCTCGTTAATGTAGTGTTGAAAACCTCTCTAGAGACTCCGGCCAGCCCACATGTCCTTGTACGGATCCACCTAGATGGTTATCCAGGCATATCTCCTGTACCGCAAGGTATATCTTAGAGATCCCCTTCCCATAATAACAACTTCACCCCCAAAATTTACAATAAAATTTACCAAGAAGCATTTGCAAAACATTCCCAAGCACACCAAAGACATGTTTTAAGCATCCCAAACACTCAAGGCATTGACTCCATTTGGCACTGGTCATTCTGCAAAGTATTTCATTTTGTTTATTATCTATCTGTAGGTTTATTTGCTTTAATCATATCATGCCGTGGATGTTTTATTTATAAAGTTGATTGTGCGTCATCTATTTTGCAAATACATGCTTGGACTTAATCTATTATTGTAAATCATAAAAAAAAAACTCCTAAAACAACACCCATCCTCATCACACATTCAAAAGACTTTAAAACCATAAGATCCTTAGTAACTCTTTGTAGGGTCTACCCCCCTTGGTGTTAAGATTCAATATGCTAAGATATATAACATCAGTGTTCAATTCAATTTCACAACAATAGCATATACAGGATCACTGAAAGAATAACAAGCACAACATAAACACAAGAGAAACAAATTTATCATGGGAAACCCTCTAGGGGAAGAAAATCCAGCAAAACTTCCTCAATATAGATGATCAAAAGTACAAAGACAAAACCCCAAACAAGTGCTTCTTCTCCTTGAATATCTCTCTCTCTCTCTCTCCATTGTGAATTACACAAGTGAGTGTGTGTGTCCAAATGAGGAACACATCACTCCTATTTATACTTTATCTTCCACTTGACTTTTTCCCTAACTAGGTCGGCCCCAACAACTTAACCACTCAACTTAATGTTGACTGGATCGACTTCTCTAGGGGACTTAAACACCCCATTACAATTGACTCAAAGGGAATCTATTGCCCTGAATTACAAGGGAGGATTTGCCTCAATGACTTTACATAATCAAATACAATAATGACACCCCGCTGGAGGAATAAAACATCTCCGAATAAATTAAAATAATAAAATACAATAGAATATTCTTCGAAGTTACAATATTTCAACACTCCCCCTTAACGAGAAGGGTATTCTACTGACAACAGCAACATCAATTGTAGGAGCAAGGAGAGAGAGCATCATCAACAACATCAAGGTGATACATCTATAAATCATTGAATTTTCTTCAATAGCATCAGCAACTGGAACAGTTCCTAGAACATATTCAATATCTTCAGCATCTTTAGTACTGGATCATCATCTTCTACAACACTGAGTCTTCATATTTGGTATTCATCTTCTGCAGCACTCGATCAATCGATCGTCTACAACAACACTTGATCTCTCGATCAGCAACATCATCTTGATCTTTCGATCAGCAACAACATGACCTGCAACACACATGATCCAATTACGGGATAATCAATCCCTTTCACTTTAGTACATAAGTCCAAGGATGATGCAATCCCACCACATTCTCAAGGACAGAATTCACCGGATCGGTTCTGGACTGAAGTCCAAGGATGATACAATCCAACCATAGTGTCAGTCCTTTTTCATACTGGATGTGACCTAGATCAAATCTAGGATTTTCCATCGCAATGCCAGTCATTTTCCATATTGGATGTGACCTAGATCAAATCTAGGGTTTACAACCACAGTGCCAGTCCTTTTTCATACTAGATGTGACCTAGATCAAATATAGGGTTTACAACCACAGTGCCAGTCCTTTTTCATACTGTATGTGACCTAGATCAAATCTAGGATTTACAACCACAGTGCCAGTCCTTTTTCATACTGGATGTGACCTAGATCAAATCTAGGATTTACAACCACAATGCCAGCCCTTTTTCATATTGGATGTGACCTAGATCAAATCTAGGATTTACAACCACAATGTCAGTCCTTTTTCATACTACGATTTACAACCACAGTGTCAGTCCTTTTTCATATTGGATGTGACCTAGATTAAATATAGGATTTACAACAACATCATCATCACATTCTCGGAGACAAGAGTCTACAGATCCTTTTAGGCCATGTGTGCAGGGATGATACAATCCCACTGCAGCATCATCATCATCACATTCTTGGAGACAAGAGTCTATGGATCCCTTTAGGCCATGTGTCCAGGGATGATACAATCCCACAACAACATCATCACTGCTCCCCCTTTCGAGAAAGGTCCTTTCGAACCACACCAAGTGTTAGGATATCTCATCATTCACTTTTGTACTTTGCATGCCATTCACTGCTATGAGTGTTAGGATATCCTAACACTGATATAAGTGATCGTGGAATTAATGCTCATCACTGGCTAAAAAAAGGACTGAAATCTGATCTGAAGATATGGTAGCCCTGGCTACTCTAAATGTGATAACAGGACAATTGATACCAACACAATTATTTAAGACATCTATGTCTCGGGACAATCGATCCCAACACAACTCAAAATCAACATTTAAGACTATCTCTGTCTAGGGATGATCAATCACACTGCACCACAATATCATCAGCACTACTCCATTTTTTGAGGGAAGTCCTTTCGGACTATACCAAGCTTGTCACAGAAGTGCTCAAACTTCACTCAAGACAGAGGCTTAGTCAACACATCTACAACCTTCTCATCTGTGGTCACGTACTGGAGCTTTATAGCTCCCTTCTGCACCATATCACGGATGTAGAAATACTGTCTTTCTATGTGTTTTGACTTATCATGGAACACTGGGTTCTCTGTCATCTTTATACAACTTTGGTTATCACATAGAATCACTGTGGTGTCCAACTCCAAATCAAACAGACATGATAACAACTTCTGAAGTCATATAGCTTCACAACTCGTAGAACAGGCTACAATATACTCTACCTCTGCAGTGCTGAAAGCCACATTGGATTGCTTCCTGCTTAGCCGCCTGTAACAACCGCCTGAAGTGCTCTTCATGTCCGAGACACTTCCTACCCAATCTAAATTTGTATATCCAAACAGTCTGAACTCGTGATCTCGAGTATAATTGAGACCATAATCTATTGTACCTTTTAGGTACCTCATCACATGCTTTGCAGCTACAATGTGAACATGCTTGGGCTTAACCACATACTGACTCAAGGTGTTAACAACAAAGCATATATCTGGCATCGTATTCGTCAGATACATCAACGACCCAATAATCTTCCTGTATAGTCACATCCACTAATTCTGTCGAAGTATCAGATAATAACTTCAAGTTGGTATCCATGGGTGTAGCCATGGCTTTGCACTCCAACATATCAAATCTTTTCAAGATTTCTACTGCATACTTCCCTTGATTAAGGAAGATTCCCTCTGGGCTCTGCCATACCTCGAGACCTAGAAAATAATATATTAAGGTAAGGTCTTTCATCTCGAATTCTGTAGCGAGCTTCTCTTTGCACTCTAAGATTCTCTTCTCATTACCTGTCAAGAACAAGTCATCCACATATAGCAATAATACGACCGGTTCATCATCCATAACCTTGAAGTAAAGGTTAGGATCAGCTTTACTCTTAGTAAAGTCCAAGCTCGTCAGAAAACTATCAATTCTTCCATACCAAGCTCTTGGAGCTTCCTTCAACCCATACAAAGCCTTCTTCAATTTGTAGACATGCGTCTCTTTGTTTTCAACTTCAAAACCTTGTAGTTGTTCTATGTACACTTCCTCCTCAATAACACCATTCAGGAAAGTTGTTTTCACATCCATCTAGTGTAACTTCCACTTCATCATGGTTGCAAGTACCACAATGGTTCTAATTGAAGTGTACCTTGCTATAGGAGCAAATGTTTTCTCATAATTGATTCCTTCCTTTTGAGAGAATCCTCGAGCCACAAACCTAGCTTTGTATTTCTCAATACTTCCATTTGCATCATGTTTTATCTTGTATATCCATTTGGAAGATACCACACTTTTACCTTCTAGTTTGGGAACTATGTCCCACACATCATTCTTCATTATTGACTGGTACTCTTCCGTCATAGCTTCTACCCATTCCTTCTTTTGAATGGCCTCTTTGAAGCAAGTAGGTTCTTTGTCTACAAGATCACACATCAAATCCACATAACTGGAAAATGGCTTTGGCCTCTTGCTTTCTCTTGTAGAGCCTTCTGGAGCTCCATACCTCTCTACATCTTGAATTATTTCTCGAGCCCAAGCTCGTTTTCTCTTGCGAGAGATAAGCATGGATGGAGGTTCTTGGGGCTCCAACATATCATGATCTTCTGGAGTCTCATCATCGGAAGAGGGTGCAACCTACGCAACTCTAGGAGTTACATCTTCTTCATATACTTCTTCATGCTGGCACTTTTTTTATTTCTTAAGAGCTGCAACTTCATCAAATGTCACATCTCTACTAATCTCCATATGATGATAGCCTGGTATATAGATCCTGAAGGCCTTGGAGACCTCATAGTATCCAACAAAGATTCATTTCTTTCCAGAAAGATCCGATTTTATCATTTTCTCTTTTGGAATATGAACAAACACTGGACAACCAAATATCTCAAACTCTGTTGCAAGTTCTCTCTTGCACCTATCTATGAGTTTTGCATCTTCAACCTTGTAGCAATGGTTGGTGTCTCATTACTCTAGGTGATCATTCTATTCCGCAGAAGGTCTTCTTCAAAATGCACACATGTGGTTCTCTGAGTCCTGGAGGTTGCTCGATATCTTGATCACACCATGAGTCTAGCTACTAGAGCAACATCTCATCATAGTTGACTTCCTCTACTTGATTTCATAAGTTATAGTTGAACCATTGTCACTTATTCTATGGAACAAGTCTCATCATTCTTCATTTGTAAGTGATCATTGTACGATATTTCCTACAATTCAAGTTCAATAGCATGGTTAGAAACATTTCATAGTTTCCAAATATATGCATAAAAACATAAGTCACACTATCTTAGCCAATGCTACAACATTCATCCATGTCCCACATTCATATGGTAACTTTCTAGATGCCTTCCATCTCTACCATGACATTATTAAGAGGGTGCACTACTCCCAATATGTCAGCAAAGAGGTTTCACTCTAGATAAGTAGCAATGGAATGTTGTATAGCACCATAGGCTACTTACCCATCACATGCATATCACTGAAAACATTCTAACACACATCCTAAATAAATGTGTATACAACTAGATACTATCATTTAAACAAAAAAGACAATTCAAATGCTTATATTTATTTGTTTGGTAGGATCTCTTTTGATCCTAGTCTTCTTGCCGAGATTACTGGAATGTTTGATGGTGAACTCTACTCCATCATCAGAGTTTCTAAATCAAGCTTGAGAGAGTGCTTTGAAGCACCACTATTAGAAAACATAATCTTCGACTTCTTCCTTTAGTAACTTCCTGGGAGGTCCTTCTTCTTCGTCTCCTTCTTCATCTTCGAAAAAATGAGCATGATGTCTTTTATTGCTCTTCTTCGTGTTTTCTTCTTTTCTATATTTTCTTTCTGGACAATCTTTGGCAATATGTGACATCTTATCACAACGAAAACATTGATAATAAGAGTAGTCTTTTCACTTGTAGTTTCCCTTCTTATACTTTTGAAACTTCTTTGGAGGATGGAACTCCTTGAAATGAGGTTTTCCTTTTCCTCCCTTAGCATGGGTGGCTAGATCTTGATCATCATCTTTGAGTAATGCTTCTCGATTTTCCACTCTAGCCTCTTCTAGGACACATTCTTCCCATACAACTTCGAATAGTAGACTTTATTTTCTTGCACACATTGTCTGGATAAAGGAGTCCCAAGGTCTAGTAAGACCATTGAGAGCAGTCATCACCAACTCATCTTCATCAAGGGTGTCTCCAATAGCTTCTAGTTGTTCCTTGAATTGGGAAACCCTTGTAAAGTATTCCAGGATATATTCTCCTTGGCTCATCTTTGTGCTTTTGAGTTGAGCTCTCAAATTCATCTTCTGATTTATGTTTCTTCCTCCATACATTCTTGTTAGGGCATCAAACATCTCCTTTGGAGTCTTCTTGGAGGACACTTCAAGAATCAAGTGATCTTTTATGGAGTCTGCTATGATCCTCATAACCCTAATCATATCCTTCTTCTGCTTCTCCCTAGCTTCAGTTTCTTTGGGTTCAGGCACAACTTCTTTAACCAACTTGGTAAAATCATTCTCTTCCAGAATGAGTCCAATCCTAAACTTCCAAGCACAAAAGTTCTCTATGCCTTCCAACTTGTCATCAAGCTTGGTGCTTGGTGCCATCTCAACCCAAGGAGCAGAGAATAACAAAAAATTAAGTTTCTCAAAATCAAAAATTGAACTCACCAAAAGATGCGCTTGACTGAGGTGAGTATGCTGGTACACTTGGTTTCTAAAGATTCCAAAATTTCACCCTTCAAAATTGACTTGCGAAATTCTGAACTGTAGTTTCTGGCTTTTTCTAGTTTCTATAGTTTCTAGTCCAAAGTCAAACTAGGGTTTGACTTTCCGTAGGTTTTACCCACTCAAAAATTTCGATCTTGGTACCAAAATTTTGATCTTGGAGAGGCGCACCTTCCTATGCCAATTGTACTCCAAAATTCCAAATTTGTGAGAAGCCCTAAATTTTCACTTCCAGAGAGAGAGAAAAAGAGTTTTACCTTGTGAAAGTTGCTCTTTTCAGGCTAGCTCTGATACCATGTTAAGATTATATGCTACCATAGACTAGATTGCAAATTTATTAGCATTCAATACATCATTCACAATAGCAACATAATAAGGATCTATGAAAGATGCACAATCACAAAGCACAAAACAATTTATCCTGGGAAACCCTCAAGGGGAAGAAAACCCAGGAAGAACTTCCTCAATATAGATGATCAAGTACAATGCCTCAAAAATATGTCTCACAAATAAGAGAGACAAAAATACCAAACTCTGGACTCAAGCCAATCCTCCTTCGCAGATCTCTCTCTTTCTCCTCTAATGCGAATTGCACAAGTGAGTGAGTGAATAAATGAGGGAGCTCTCCCTCTATTTATACTTTACTTTTCACTTGACCTTGAACTCAACTAGGTCGAGCTCAATAACCCTAACTGGGCCTACTTCTCTAGGGAGACTCAATTATCACTTATATTACATTCACTTGGGTGATAACGACCCGACTTACAATGGAGGTTTAGCCTCATGACCTTTACATTAACAAATATAATAATGACATCCCCGACAGAGGTAAAACATCCCCGACTGAGTTACAATAATAAAGTACAAGTAGAATATTCTTTGAAGTTACATTAATTTAACAATTGTTGTCATGACTATTTTCTCTCATATCATTTTTGCTTCCTTCAGCCTCCATGCACCAATCCCGGGTCACATGTTTCTGCATTGATTCTAGGTTAACTAATCAATCCCATCTTTTCACAATAAGTACATAATTTTAACTAAAAATGTCAATCCATATGGCATGTCATTGATAATTAGAGTATTATTTATGGAGGTTGATGGAAGCACAAAGGGGGTAGAGGGATAATTATCGACCATTGATCCACATGTATGATTGATAACAAAACTTCCATTGAAATTTTGTTGGACTTTGATAGGGGACACCTTAAAATCCCATTAAAACTTAGCCCAATGGGAAAATGATTGATGATAGAAAGAAAGAGGGAACAAAAGTTTCACTGCTCGTGTGGGGACACCAAATGGAGAGGTCTTGGTAGTTGCACAAAGGCGGGTATAATAGGGTATGGAAGGAAGTAAACATCATAAGAGATCACAACAAGGTCAAGAGATCTATGTCATGAGCTTATAAGATGGTTGAGTGATGTTATCATTGATGTCAATGTGACAATGACTATGATGTTGTGGCAATGGTAATGATAATGTGGAAATGATAAAGGAATATTGTTTGAAGCCTTGAAGAGCAATGAAGGAGCCTTGACATAAGTGTATATAACTCCAAAGTGGTCCCTTTATGGCGTAGCTGTTAAGCATGATCCTCACAGGATGAGATAACATGTGGTTGTTTCCACATGCCCACTTTCATTTGTACACAAATCGAGCAATCCCTTAAAGCCATTGAAGAAGCCCCTAAGGAAATAATGATATGTCCATCTAAATGTCTTGAAGAAGCCAATAAAGAAGCCCTTAAAGTGATGATGATCTGTCCACGTGAAGTGAAGAGTAAAGAAGCCCCTAAAGTGACGATGATGTGGAGTCATTAAAGAAGCCCCTAAAGACCATGATGATGAGAAGTGTGTAGGAGCCCTAAAGTGATGATGATGTGTCCACCTAACAATAATGAAGTGAAACTTGAAAAATACCCAAATCCCATCCATGAAAACATAAAGCCCTAAAGCAAAGATCTAAGGTGTCCACATGATCATAACGAAGTGAAACTTGAAGAAGCCCAAAGCCCCGAAGACATGAAGCCCTAAAGTAAGGATCTAAAGCAAATTGAAGAAGCCACTAAAGCAATGAAGATATGTCCACTTGGAATGCCCTAATGAAGCCATGAAGTGGTCAAGAAGACAAGTATAAATAAGTGAACTAAAAGTGACCTTGGACTTGTATAAATAAGAGTTGAATCATTTCATTTCATTCAATCAAGCTTGTGATCTCTTATGCGCAACTCCAAGGAGAACAAGAAGAATGATGTGAAGTTTATGAGGAGGATCAAGTGAAGAAATTTTTGGTGTTTAATCTTATGACTAGGGTTTCTCTTATGAAGGCGAATGTTGGACAAGGGTTTATCTTGTGATCTTGGCAAAGGTATGTATCTTGCATATGTAGGGTTTCTCTTTTAGTGAAGATCATGCACATGGATTAGGGTTTCTCTTAGCAAGGTTATTGGCATGATTATGGTCTATCTCTTGGGGATACTCTTGGTATGGACTAGGGTTTATGTTTGAAGATCTTTGTGCATGGATTGGGGTTCTTATGGTATGATATAAGGTTCCTCTCTTGGAATGGCCTAAGATATGAAAATGATGATGATCGTAAGGGTTGGAAGAAGCAAACAAATGAAGTCTATGGATGATTGTTTTATGAAGGTTATATTGTGGATTCAAAATATTATTATGTTTTGGTTCTCTCCATAAAGGTTCTATTGCAAATTTGGAAGACATGTTTTGGTCCTCTTTATGAAGGTTATATTGCAGATTTAGAAGATATGTTTCGGTCCTCTCTATGATGGTTTTATTGCAGATTTGGAAGACATGTTTTAGTCATCTTTATGAAGGTTATCATTGCAGATTTGGAAGATATGTTTCAGTCCTCTCCATGAAGGTTTTATTGCATATTTCGAAGACATGTTTGAGGAAGGTTTAATACAGATTTGAAGACCATCTTGAAAGAAGTTGTTTGCAGATTTGGAGGACAAATTTGAGGTAGATTTGAAGCATGTTCAAGACCTTATTTGAAGGACTATTCAAGGGCAATTTTGTGACAAGTCAAAGGAAGACTTGACGTATGTTTAAGAGTTCATTTGAAGGACAATGTCAAGGACTGATTGAAGGTCACTGTGAAGAACCTGCAATAATTAATTAATGCAAATACACGAGATATCAAAAATAATAAAACTCAGAATCACTTTTATATTGATCACGGGCCACTTCGAGGGGGCAACCTCCTTTGAGCAAGCTCAATACAATTAACTTCACGGTGCCTTCAATGACCTCAACACACACTTATATACTAAGTCTATGCCCAATACTATGGATCAAAACCATGGGACATATAATACTACAGGACGACTTACAAAGCATATGCGTCCAATACTATGGGTCAATACTATGGGCTAATATAAACTATGGATCAACAAATACTACGGGACGACTTACAAAGCATATGCATCCAACAACAATATACTAACATAGTAAAGAGAAGGGTTGACACGGGTTCCTAACATCCCCTCTCCCTTAGAAAAAGCTTTGCCCTCAAAGATTTGGTTGGAGAAATTGTTGTAGAATCTGAAGGAGTGGTTCCTCGGTAACATCCTCGGGTTGCATTTCGGGCCACTGACGCCTTTGGAGTGTCAGGGAGGATTGCTTGGAAGGTTGTACATGAAGAAGAACCCTATCAGCTGTGTGGAAAATGCGCTCAGAACGGTGTTGATCGGCTTGTTGTTTCAGGCGAATTTTGGCCATGTGAAGATTGTCCTGCAGAATGAGAAGAATCTGATCACGGTTGTGAAGAACCGAGTCAATTTCCTGAACTGGAGAGTTGCTAAGGGTGTATGGAAGAAGAACTAGTGGTGTCTGTCCATAGACTGCTTCATATGGTGTCATTTGAGATGTGGTATTGTACCACCAGAGCACTGCTAGGAAATCCATAGAAATAGTTGGCCAAAGTTGTGTAGGGATGGGCAAGGGTTTGAACAATCCCAAAAGGAGTGTCGTTTCACCCTTGTTGACCTGGAAAGTATCACAGTCAGCCACCATCTGTTGAATTGTCATTTTCAGTCCCTTCCAAAAGAAGTTACATTGTTCCCGGTCATACATTTTGAAGAACCCAGAGTGCTCTGCTGATGAAGAAGCATGGAGTTCATAGAAGAGATAGCCATGTTGAACATATTGCAACCAATTTGGAACAAGCAGAGAAAGAGCTGTAAGAGAAACTGGGTCATCAATTGTGCGAGAAGGAGCATCTTCCACCATATTGTCCTTACCCTTCTTGTAAGTGATCGCATAGGGATAACCCATGAGTTGGATAACCCATTTCAGGTGTGTTGGGTAGGAGACCCAGTGTTCCACAAAATTTTCTAGACTCTGGAGATCAGTCTTGATGCAGAAATAATTCCCTAATAGGTATGGCTGCCACTTCTATACTGCATGCAAAATAACCATCAGTTCCTGCTGAGAGGTAGATGCGACTAAATTCTTATCGGAAAGGTCTCTTGAAGGCGGCAAGCTCATTGGTTCAGCAAAGACACCTGCATATCTATCCAAGGAAGTAGTGGAGACCGTTGATGGGTGCATCTGAATGGAATGGAGCTGAGCGATGACACCATGTGAATTATTCTTAAGGATTTTTTCCAGGCAATGTGAACTGATGATGCGGAGAGACCCTGGTTGTAAGCCCATTAATTTGTGTTGTGCCCCATTGACTGAAAACTGCATCCAAAGTTCCGCAAAATCCTATAAGATGGGGCCAAGTGTGCATAACCATTGAACACCTAAAACCACATCACATCCGCCTAAGGACAAGGAAAACATGTCAGAGCGTAGGTTATAATCTTCCATAGAGATACGTACATTGTGACACTTCCCCTGGAAAGGTAAGGTTCCCCCATGGGCAACCATGACTTCAAAGTTGGAGCAAGGATGGACAAAACAATCAGCCTGTTTGGCAATCCGAGGGTCAATGAAGTTATGAGTGCTACCAGAATCAATGAGTATGGTAAGAGGGAGCTTCTTGAAGTATCCCCTGACTCGCATTGTTTGTGGGGTGGTGACGCCGGTTACAACATGGAGAGAGATCTCGGGTGGGTCATCCTGAGATGGGTTGTCAACAGGCGGGTGTTGAATGTCAACCTGATCATCTACTGTATCTGGAGCTTCTTCATCAAGTTCTGAGGCAGGTGGAGAATCCACATCCAAGAGATAGAGCTTTTGTTGAACACATCTATGTCCCCGAGTGAATTTCTCATCACAATTATAACAAAGCCCTTTTTCTCGACGTGCCTGCATCTCTGTTTCAGACAAATGCTTGATAGGAGTTGGTTGAGGAGCAGGCATGATGGGAGGTCGTTGGGAACTCATGTTTCTGAAGGGAACAAAGGTGGGTTTGGAGCATTGTTGAGTTGCGATCTTGTCCTCTGCCAACTTAGCCAACCCTAGGACTTCCATCATTATGTTGGAACAGAATATTTTGACCTCTGAGCGGATTTCATCCTTGAGACCACTGATAAAACAACTCATGTAGAATTCATCAGACAATCCTTCTGTGTGATTGGTCAATTTCTCAAATTATGTCTGATACTCTCTCACTGTGCCAATTTGGTGAAGTTTAGTGAGTGCTCCTGTGAAGTCATCAAAAGCACTAGGACCAAATCGTGGCAAAAGGAGTTGGCAAAAATCTGTCCAGTTTGGTTCGAGATGAGCTTTGATGTACCAACGGTACCATTGAAGGGCTTCTTGTTCCAAATGAAAGGATGTAAGTGGAACTTTCTGGACATCAAAAGTATTATGCAAACTGAAATATTGTTCTGCTCGGTATATCCATCCAGTCAGATCAGTACCATTGAAGCGAGGAAAATCAAGCTTCGGCCCACGAAAATTGTTGGAAGAAAAGAACCCGGTGGCTGCAAAAGATTCTAGCTATCGATTATTGTTCATGGCTGAATGCTGAATATGGAGGCTGAGAAATTTTTCATCCAAATCTTGGAGTTTGGTTTGGATGGCTGCAAGTGCTTCCTCCATTGTGTTTGCTCCTGCGTGGGTGACAACCGCAACCAAGAATTTTTAATTTTTTTTTATAGGAAATGGATAGAAAAACACAAACAAAAGCTTATTTAGTAAAGGAAGATTTGGATTTGGAAAAAACTCGGATAGGTAATTGGGGTATGACTAGGTTTTGGACACTTTCTGATGGACAGGGAAGCAAAAAATGGGGATTTCAGAAGCGGGGTGAAAGAATGAGAAAATTTGGTAGAGAGGCACAAAGAAGCAGAATTAGGAAAGGAACACAGTGGTAAAATTTGAAGGCGTTTGGGTGAAAATTGAAGGAGTTATGGCAAACCCTAAAAATAGACAAATGTGGGATTTCTGGTCTTGGGAAGTGGAATTTGGGATAGGGTCTTCAGGAATGAAATATGCAGAATGGGATTGCAGGGATGTCAGTGAAGTTTCAGGAAAAACATATTTGAAACAATGGAGATATGGCCGAAAAACAGAATTTTATACCATTTTTTTTAGAAATGGATCAACAGCAGCGGTGCAGAAGGGATCTACAACGGCGCGGAAGGGATCGAAAACAACTGGATCTGAAACGGTAACTGGATCTGGAACGACTTTCAGAATAGATCTGAAATGGATGGATTTGGAACGGCTTTCAGAATGGATCTGAACGGCTGGATCTGAAACGGCGCAGCAGTGATCAACAACAATTCAGCTAAAAATAGATATGGACCCCAGGTATGTAAGGCTTCCTAACAGTTCAGGGGTTTCACTCGGCCACCAATGTTGTCTGACGGCTTGCGTATTGGGGCAGTATCCCTCACTCCATGGCTCAGGTAAAACTGATAACCGCTTTGCCACAAACGACAGCTCTTGGTTTACCTCACGGGTGGGAACTAGTCAATCAGGTAGGGGTCGTTGCCCTTTTCGCTGGCAGGTCCTCTCAATGGGCCAGCTACTTCAAGGTTCCTGTGGTACTCCTCACAATGATTTTTAGGGCTTATGCCCAAGTACTTCCCACAGTTAAGCGGATAGGGATTATTCCCAAATCCAAACCTGCAACAAATGCGAAAAAAAATTTGCAGAAATTTCACCCAGCGAGCCCAAGAAAGTGCTCTAATACTAGATGTGAAGAACCTGCAATAATTAATTAATGCAAATACACGAGATATCAGAAATAATAGAACTCAAAATCACTTTTATATTGATCACGGGCCACTTCGAGGAAGCAAGCTCAATACAATTAACTTCACAGTGCCTTCAATGACCTCAACACACACTTATATACTAAGTTTATGCTCAATACTATGGGTCAAAACCATGGGACATATAATACTACGGAACGACTTACAAAGCATATGCATCTAATACTATGGGTCAATAATATGAGCTAATATAAACTATGGATCAACAAATACTACGGGACGACTTACAAAGCATATGTGTCCAACAACAATAAACTAACATAGTAAAAAGAAGGGTTGACACGGGTTCCTAACAGTCACATGTTGTCATGTCTAAGTACACTTAACATTGATTATTTTGACTGAGTTGATGTGTTATGTGGATTCCATCTATGGATGATTAGCGGACTAGGTTTTAGGCCTATTTTGTGCTCTTGATATGCCTTGATATATGGTTGCTTAAGCTTTACTTTGGCATTTGTATGAGAGCTTTTCCAAGAAGTATTAGTAAGAAATGGAGCAGGTATGGAAGCGTGAAGAGAATGACAGTGACAGTGACAGTGTGAAGACAGTGACAGAGATAATGATAGTGACAAATTGATATTCTTATTCATTTTAAAGTGGTAGGGTGGTGCTTGGGCAAGTTTGTGTTTGTGATCTCAGGGAGTTGGAGTTTCCTTCCAATTGGTGCTGGAGAACCAGGGTGGTAGGGTGGTGCTAGGGTGAATCGGAGCTCACTGAGGATTGGAGTCCTCTTTGCATATTGGAGCCCATGGATCAGGGAGTTGTAGCCTCCTTCTAGTGGGTGTTAGAGAATGTAGGGAGTGGGTGTTTTTTTTTCCAGTTGGAGTTGGTAAAGCTAGGGGGTTGTAGCCCCCTTTGAGTTGGTGCTCATAAATAGGAAGTTTCTGCTTCCTATGAATGTAATCTTGTTATCATATAAGAAAAGCATTTTGTGGTTTTCTCCCGTTTGGGTTTCCACGCAAAATATCTTGTGCACTTTGTATGATTTTATGTGATGATGAATGACATTGTTAATAATTAATGTCACATGATGTGCTTAAGGTTAAAAATGGTACAACGTGTTCAATACTGATTCACCCCTCCCCTCTCAATATTGGTGAATATTCCAACAAAAAATCCCGTTAGGATTTAGCCCAATGGGAAAATGATTGATGATAAAAAGAAAGAAAGACCAAAAGTTTCACTGCTCATGTGGGGACACCACATGGAAAGGTCTTGGTAGTTGTATAAGACCGGATCTAACAAGGTATGGAAGGAAGTCAACATCATATGATAAATAATAAGTTATACAACTTGACCAGAACTTTATACTCAAAACGAGAACTCTAGCCATAAAAACTCATATTTTTGCATAACAAACACCAAAAACCAACCCCAAATAAAAAAGTGGTGCTAACAGTAGCACCACTTTTTTTATGGTTAAAAATATACAAATGGACAAAAACAATCATTATTGGTGTTTACAAAAACCTTTAAATCAAGCCCTAAATTGAAAACTAATGTTACCGATAGCACACTTTTCCAAAAAATGGCATTACTCATTGTATCATAATTTAAAATTGTATTTATTAAATATCTTAGTAACACTATATAAAACTAGCACTTAGTTAAACACAAATTATTCAAAAAATTATTTGACCACTTTTTTTCATATAAAATAAAATAATTTATGATATTATTCATAATAAAACCATATATTAAACCATAAAACGTAGAACTTGTGATATTTGGGTGCATAAGGGAGAAAACATGGTATCAACTCTTTTATAGGGGGGCTAAAATTACAACTTTCTGGAAACCATGGATGGTATCGTTGCAATCAAACACTAAATCGATCCCAAAAAAATTACTTATTTAAGAGAAAAGTTTAAAGAAAAAACTTTCAAAATTCATATATTTTTCATTCTATCTAGTTTTTAAAAGCCAAAAAAAATTAAAAAAAATGTATATATTTTTTCATTATAACTAGCTGCTAAATGTATATTTTTTTGTAAAATTTAAAAAAATGCACTTGTAAATAAAAATTATAGTTTTTTATGATCGAGAAGTTTCAAAATCGCAAAAAATGGCTCAAAATAAAAAATGGTGCTACCAATATACACACTTTCTGAAATGAGGTAAAAATAGCTACTAAAATTGATCCCCCAAAAAATGAGAACAATGTTGGGTTCTCGTCAAGTTGTATAATATGTTAAATATGTGGATTAGTTGTTGGGTGAATTTTGAGATGGGCAAGGATCAAACATCGTGATGAGTGTTAGGAAGGGGGAAACCACGTTTGATATGCATGTTACATTTTCTATGATGAGAAAATTGATGTGGATGTCACCCAATAAGAATGAGAACTATGAAAAACTTCAAACCTTTGCATAATTCAAGTTGGAGGTTGCCATATATGGTTGATGATGAGATCAATGATTTCAAGATGAACTCCTACTTCAAATATGATAATTCAATTCCTTATGGCTCCAAAATACTATGCAACATAGGATAATCAAGGGAAGGGTCAAGTACGTAAAATGCTATGCAATTGGAAAAGCACAAGGTATGAGATCCCTGTGGTTCTCAAGACTCAAAAATGTTAACAATTAAATCTTGGAATTCAAACAAATTTTTGACGGGACAATGCCCTTCTCTAATGGTGACCTACTACCACATGGAATGGCAAGAAAAAACACAACCTTCTATCTTTGTGCAACATATCCAACCTCAATTCTTGTTAGCATTTGGGTTTGCTAGTTTTTAAAACGATATATTGACTAGCTCTTTTTATTGGAGTTGATTCCACGTGGGATGAATCTCCAACATAATGGTACTACCCATGGATGTCATAATTGTCTCTATCAGATCTGTCTTTCAACCATGAGGGGATTCTAACTAGACATAATCTTATGACCAAGACCACACTACATTAGTCTATTTGAAAAATACAAAACCACAGCGCAAATGCCAAACAACCCTGATTACTAACTTCTTTTCAACCTTGGATGTTGGGAGTGTAGGTTGATTTCTTGAGCCATGTTGTCAACAGGGTAATTTTTATGGGCGAATTATAGCCAAAAGGCGAAATTCTAGGATAATTTTTTAGAGTCGGCGAATATTTTATAATATTCAATTATATTATATTTCGCCTTATTTCAAAACCCTAATAATATTTTTAGGTATAAATAGCCAAACCATATATGGCATAGGACAATCATATTCGCTTATTTTAGAGAGCGCAAGAAAAATTTGGAGTCATATTCGCTTATTTAAGAGAGCGCAAGAAAAATTTGGAGTCATATTCACCTATTTTTTGGGGGTTAAAAAAAATCTGGAATAATAAAGTTTTGCCATCACCAAGGACAAGGGTTCTATATTCTTGCTAAATATTTTTACAGTGAGTTAAGGTACGTGGTTTTAATGTTTTTACAGTCTAATCTTGAATCTGAATTGTTTATGTAGCTTTAAAAAATAGTAAATTTAAATAAGAAAGGTTTATGTGAATTAGATATTTAGTTGTTCCTATTTATTTACCATTTGGTATGAGAGCCACCAGGTTCAGTCCTGTTCATTCTGGCCCTATGCGCTCAGAATTCTGTCTCCCTGAAAGATTATTCTCCTGCTTTTCATCCCTACAGTCTTCCCTTTATGTGGATGCTACCAACTCTGTCGACCTGCCACTATACTATCATCTTTGAAATATTTTAATGCTAAGACTGCTCAAGCGTTACGTGCACCTCTGTCCTCTACTCGATAGTCTGATTGCTCAGTCCTTCCTGTTGAGGTCTCTCAGTGATCCGTTCTACCATAATCAATTCTCCACTAACCTGTATTCTACAATGCCTGATGTGTAACGCCCTCCTCATTAGTGTTGTGACATTTCTCCACATAAAATATGGGTTGAAGGTTGAAGCTACGCCCTTACCAAGGATGCGAGCTTTGAGTGAAGTTTGTCAAGACTCATAAGCTACATAGACTCCATATTGAGGAGGTTTTCATGTTGAAAATCGTGGAGCTGCCATTTTATGGGATGAGACCTCAACATTGTTAATTGTATTAAGAGTTGCTATTTATCTATCATGCTTGTCTCAGCGATTCTGATAACTGTAAAATCTCTGCTACTATCCATCTCCACGTTTTCTCTGCTGCGTTGGAGATCTTAGATTTTGAAATTGTGACCTGCGTTGAGAAGATTGAGGTTGCCTTTGGATACTGCATCCAATGCATGCGTAGAGACCGTTGAAGCATGCAAACTGCGGTGAGTCTCATGCGATTCTCAGTGCTTTCTTTGAAATCTTTAATTTAGACTGGTAGTGTTTAATTTAAGCTTTGACATTAGGCTGGTACTATTATTAGAAAACAATTTCTTAGTTAATACAATGAGCAGAGATGTGTCATGGCCGATCATAAAAAAGATATGAGATTGTCAAGTGGTCAAGACGTTGGTCCTTTCGCTGCCACAAAACAATTACGACGATCCTGAGTATTACTAGGTTTTACTATTAAAACATTGCAATGTTGGACAAAACTCTGAACAGTACAGAGTGGAGCGGAAGCTAGCTATCAGAAGAATAAACTTAATATCTTCTTCTGGCGGATACAGTGCACAGAGAGCCTACACGTTCTCTATGCATTTTTCTTTGTCTCCATTGGATCGTGTGAAAAAAAAATAGAATAACTAAGTATTTCTCTTTTAGGTTAAAAGGCTAACTAAGTGTATGCAATAGGGATTGATGAATGTGACAATAATTTAATTATATCATCATCAAAGATCAGTGAACACATGATTTGGGTTAACCATAATTTTTTCTGCATGTGAAATTTCTTCAGTTTCGCGTTTATTCAGTTTAAATCGACAATGTATGCGTGTGTGTTTTTGTTTCCTAAATTAACTTTAAAACGATATTGTATGCGTTTAACCAGCATGTTATTTCAAGATGTCGCCTTAATTAATTGATTGACTGGATTTCCATGGGAATCTTCATTAACAGTTTATGGATCATTCCGTTAACAGGTTCTCCTTTCGAGATCATTGCAAATTTGTTCACACCCTTTTGCGTTGCTTCAGGTAACGACTCGTCTCATTTATTTCCATTGTAATTGTATTTGGAAAAGTATTATGATATACAACTTTCTGAACTTCTATATTATTCCCATAAGAGCTTGTGATGCTTTTCAATAAACTTCTTGTGTAAACTGTATGTTCTTTTCTGCCACTCTGAATCTTGATTTTGCTTTTGTATGTCCCATAAGGCCCTTAATGATTGTATTTTTTTTCATAAGTAATTGGGTTGAAAACCTAAATATGTTTAAAAAAATCATAGCAGTGGAACCACTATGTATAGTCTCTCAAGTTTAGTATATAGAGTGGCTATGGTACTTGTTCCTTCCCCAGCAGCTCACAGTCAATAGCAACCAAATCAACAAATATACCAGGCCTGTTTAAATCCAAAGGAAGGGAAAAAATTAACCTATAGGCCTGTTTAAATCCAAAGGAAGGGAAAAAATTAACCATGACCTGTTGATCAGCCACATTCGCGTATAGGTTTTCGTTTCCTATTAACTTTAAATGATGGAGTAACTATATTAATCACATGCTAAGTGAATAGTTTTTTACATTTGGTGTTTTTTAATTAATATATTTGCCCAATGCCATGACCTTTGTAATGCTGTCAAATCTGATCCTTGCACCTTAATGTACATATGATTTTCCAACACAAATGTCAATGGAATCAAGCTCACTGCACCTGTCAAATTCATAAACCCTTCCAAAAAAAGAAGCAATGCTGCCACAAATATGGAAAGTCCCAGGTAAGTCCCTCTACCCACAAACCTCACTGCTGAATTACGTACTGAATATATACTCTTGTGTTTCCTTCCAAACTTCGTATCCAAGCATTCATACACAGGGCTTGCAAATATCTACAACCAAAGTAACCATTAAGTCTGTTAAAATGCGTTCTGATCATTTTTTTTCAATTTAAAGTTAATTAGGTTTAGGGTTAGATGAGTACATGTAGTGTTATCACAGTCTGAAGAAAAGCAACAACATTTGCCAAAGTTTTAACCCACTTGGGGCCATGCACATTGTTAAGAAGATAGGATGAGGTTGATGAACCATATGCCTAGTATCCCACAAAGGTGAGAGTAAAGTATGGCACAACACCGACAGTGAATTGTAAGAAGAGGGCTTTCTGAATGTTCTTTACATGGGGACGTATTATTGTAGCCTGTCAATATCAAAATCAATATGAGAGTTAATTGTATGGAGAGTAGCCAAGTTCTCTGCAACCTAAATATAAGAGTAATGAGGTACTTTACAAATATGAAAAAAAATACCTGTATTTTTGGAAGCATGCTTGTATTACAGGCAAAGAAAAGATGTTAGATTACCAATTGAATTAAAAACTTGGTTTGTTATTGATCCTGGAATCCCATAATCTCTCCTTGGACTTTTATAACCTGCATATTAAAATATAACATATTGAATTAAAAACTTGGTTTGTTATTGATCCTGGAATCCCATAACCTCTCCTTGGACTTTTATAACCTCCATATTAAAATATAACATATAGTAAAATTCATTAATAAATACAAAGAGATGTCTCCCAACACTGGAATATAATATTTGATGTGTTAAGTGAATTCTAAATATAATCATGCACTCTGTTCGTCCTAACTGCAGAGCCCATTCTTTATTATAGCATGCAAAAAGTATTGTTTTTAAGGCTATGGCAGTTAGTCATAACTGCAGAGCCCAGTCTTTATTATAGCAGGAGTTTTTAGCATTAACGCAGTAGATCCTTGCTCGAGATGTAAGGCGACTGGCCCGAAGTGACAGGCGTCCCTACATGCAGGTTTTTTAGGCGGATGGTATAAAAAAAAAGTTTTTATAAGCATCAATTATTACTATATAAAAGTTCTCCTTTGGATTCTGGAGAAAATAGTGCACTGGCTAAACTCGTCCTCCTCTTTTACTTGGTCTTTGTGGATGAGTTGTTGTTTTCAAGAGAAGCTATAACTGCAACGAGACTGGTAAAACATGATCTACCGTAATCCCATGTAGAGTTTAGCGTTCAACCCTAAATTCTATGAGACTCTTTACAATGAGCTTCCAAATTGTAGAGTAGGTTGATCTATTTGACAAGCCAGATTCATGTTGCTTTTCTGTGAAGAATATAACAACATAGAAGTTAGAATGTAAGCATTTCTATCTCCAAGCAATAATAGTAACAAATAAGAGATAAGAGACAAATATGCTTTCACTTAAATTATAGTGTTTTTTTTTTAATTTTTAATAAGTTGTATCCTCACAACATAAGTAGTAAGATGCTTTTATAAGTATTATCTCCATGGTTTTTTATTTATATTATAGTAAGTTAATATTAATTATACATTAGGATCAATGGGTAGTAGAGTTTTATGATTCAACTTACTTTTATAATAGTTTTATTTAATATTTTTATAGGTTTCATCTTTCCATAATACAAATGATATTTTTCATTTTATTATAGTGAGTTGATGTTTATAACTCACATAATTATATAAATGGGTTTTAATATTTTTATTGTTTATTCTCAATTTTTTTTAAGCCAGTAGAACTATTCTATAAAATGTATTACAAAGAGAAATATGCATTCATCTCCTAGTGTAAGCTATCACTTGGGAAACCAAGTCTAGTTGTGTTTAAACATTTAAGAAAATGACTCTACTTGTGTTTTAAGAATCCAAGTAAGGAGTTTTATATCTGTTCCAATATGATGGTTTAGCCTTAAAACTAGCTTATAAACATACAATTTTGTTAGAGCTAGACATAGCAAAATTACTAGCATATTAACATAAATTAAACTAGAGTGAAGAAAAAATTGTAAATGTAAATACATTCATACTTCCAAGTATTAACTAAAACACCTTCTTTCGAGTGTTTTTATTGATTTTTCTAGATTTTTTTGTTTGATTGTAGTGACATGAAACTTTTTAGTGAATACATTCATAACGTTTTTCTAACATGTGTAGGAATTAAATGTTTTTTTTTACTTGTGATATTACTCTAATAGTATTTTATATTTAACACAGGGAATACTTTCAATGGAAAACAGAGAGAAAAGAAAGACAACAACTTTAAAAAAAAACTTATTTTCATATTTTCACAAAGTGCAAAAACAGGATTCATCTAGAGAGAGAAATGAAATTGAAGAGGAAGCTACCCGAGTTGATCTTTCTGATGCTTCTAGTCATAAAGTGGTTGATATGTCAACTACATATGTACAAGAGAACTGCATTGAAAATGAAGTAAATTTGACTAGTGATGTTGAAGGATTAGTTGATTTAACTAAAGAATATGAAGAAATGAGATGACCTAATAAACGTAAGAGAGGAAATTGGGATTTTGGAAGGTCATTTCAGTTAGAGTGGACTTCGACATTTCCATTCATGGAGCCCGTGATTTGTGAAAATGGTGATGTGATTGAAGTGAAATGTACGATTTGTAGTTGGAGATATGGTAGAGATGTTAAAATGCAGTTGAAAAAGGATACCATTGAGAAGCATTGTGGAAAAATTTATTACAAGGAAGAAGTTGATGGAAAAGTGGAAAACAAGTCAAGGTGGAAGACTGCAAAAGAATGCAAGCATGTTGAGAATGCTGAAATGTATGAAAAAAACATTAGAAATGATCGTAATAAGCAAATGAAGGGATCACTTCATAGCTTATTCAAGGAAAAGGTATCAACAGAAATGCAATCTAAAATAGTCCAAATGGGTACCATTTTCCATATTTTAAAACTTGGAAGGCCAATGAAAGATTATGTCCATTATAAGGATTTGTTAAACTTCCTTTCAATCCCCAAGTTTCCTTCATCACATTGGTCTATTAATAGTGGATGGGTGTTTTTAAAACATATGGTTGAAGTAATAAGGTAGTACCTGGGAGAAACCATAAAGAATGCTGATTTTTTTTCCCTATCATTAGATGAAGTAACTGCAGTAGACACCAGTTCATGGATTTGTATGAATGTTTATACAGTACAAAATCATGTGAGAAATGTGTACTTTTTATCTTTGTGTAAAATGAAGGAGAGTGCTACTGCAGAAAATTTATATAATATTGTGATGAATACTCTATGTGAGATTAGTGGGTTGGATGGACTCGACATTGCTAGAAAATTGGTTTGTTTTGGAGCAGATAGTGCATCTGTAATGCAAGGAAACCATAATGGCCTTTGTGTTCGATTACAAACAAGCATTGCACCTTATATGATTGGTATACATTGCATGGCACATCGAACAAATTTGGCATTCAAAATTCTTAGCAAGGAAAGATTGGTTAACAAAGTAGATATGCCTGTGGATGATTTGCATGGATTCTTTTGTAGAAGTTCAAAGAGGGTTATCGAATTCAAAAATTTTGCAGCTGGTTTGACCAGTGGGAAGAAGATTTTAAAAAATGTTGAAACACGATGGATCTCACTCTATGAACCTGTAAAGCGTGTCTATGATGAATATATTTCTTTGGTTGGATTTATGGTTGAACATTGTTTTAGTGTCCATAAAGCCCAAGTTCTTTTGCATCAATTAACTGATGTGGAAACACTATTGACATTATGTGGAATCCTTCCCTTGTTTCATCAGATGTATATGTTGATTAAGATTGTGCAAACAAGAACATTATATTTAGAAGAGTATACAAAGGCAAGAAAAATGGCATGTCTACTTTTAGATAATTTATATATAACACCAACATAAGCCTTTGATAGCATCGATTTTACAAAATGGAAAGAGCTCATTGATCTTCAAAATCCTCAAAACTTTTTGAAGCTTGATGAAAATAATTGTGTATGCATTTCAGTACGTGACAATTTGGTTCCTCTTCATATTCTTCAAAAACATGGGCGTATTATAAAGGAGAAGAGAGTAACTAGAGATGAATTTCAAGTTGTCATTCAAGCAATAAAGTCAAATCTTACAAGTGTTGCAAGGGCATTAACTACATAAATTAGAGAAAGGTTTCCAAGAGATGAGTTACTAGAGGCAATGAGCATTGTTTATCCACAATTTTGGAATCATACATTGGACAAAGAAGTAATTTTTTCCGAATTTAAAAAGAATATTCGGATATTGATTGATTATTATTGTCATACACATGTCATTGAAGAACATCATATTAATGGAATCTTAGATGCTGATAAATTACGTTCACAAGCAAAGTGTTTTGTAAACACTATGATGGAGCAATTTGGAAAACTAGAAGACCCTTTGTCAAATGGGTCTATCACAATATTATGGGAAAAGTTAGACAAGAGTGATACCTTGATCTGAATATTTCAAATTGGTTGACTTGTGCCAAACTATGATTTTGGGCTCTATAGAGGATGAAAGGATTTTCAGCTTGGTTTAATTTTTAAAGTCCAAGTTGAGGAATAGATTGGACAATAACCTCATCTCTTGTGTTCGTTTGTATGTATCAAATTATGATGTCAACAACTTTCCTTATGAGAGAGCAATGGCACTTTGGACATCTGAATGCAGCAGGAGAGGGGGGAGCAATATGACTGACTCTTTGAAAGATTTTGATTCAGAAAATGAATTGGATGATGAAGATAGTTTTGATAAATCTAAGGGTTTATCTTTCGACCATCTTAGCGATTTGGAAGATGAAACAAATACATGGAATTTTTAGTTATGAGTGATGAATGTGTATACTTGAACAAATTATAAGAAGTATTTAGTGTATAAATGGAGGAACATTAGATGAAATAAGTTAATCTTTCATTGTAAGTTGTAAGTTATATGCTCTATTGTGAAGAAAAAATTGTAAATGTAAATAGGAGATCACTTTTAATTGGCTCTGGATTTAGTTATTTTTTGGTGGGGAGAGTTTTTCCCATGGTAACTTTTGTGTCTTTTTTCATGGGACGTCTCTTTTGGTTATTTTGAATGATTTTTTTAAAGTGTAAATTCCATTGTGACTAAAAACTAACAAATATTTACTTAAACACTATTTGTTTGAATTGCATAATGTATATTAAATATCCCATGGGTGGAATTAAAATGAATTAGCATCTTTTGGTACAATAAATAATTTCCAAGAGGAATGATAGTGTAAGAAAACAATGAAAAACACTCACATTTTTGCCAAACACAAAAACACATACCATGAATATTCGTTCATTGTAAATTGTTTAATTAGAAAATTTCGCCTAATTACTTTTTTCAATAAGGGATTATTCGCAAAGTTGCTATACGTTTCCTTTAAAAAATTGAAAGATTCGCCTACCTTAAAATTGATACTCAATACAATATTCGCCTCCCTTTCTATACTCTAGGATAAATATTAGATCCTTAAAGTTTTCCCTGGTTGTCAAACATCTTGTTCTTGGGTATCCATTTCCATATTGTCTCCAACCAATAAATACCCTATAATAAAATGTTCCTTTCTTCTTATTTTACAACTTATAGTCGGGGTATTGAAACATTCCCTTGAATTTAAAGTCTTTACGATTTCCTAACAAGTTGTGGTTATCAGTAAACAAAGATAAAAAATCCATTTCATATACTTTAGTGATTTAGATATCATAATGGTTTAACCATTCTGAATCATATTGTATCCCTAGACCTTCAAGCTCAAGAATCTACCTAAATCCTCTGAATGACTTTGCTGGTCTTTGTACTCAGAAATAGGCTTACATAATACTTTATTGATCTAGCCGAAAACAATGTAATTATCAGGCTAAAGAATTCAAGTACGTCACTAATCATGTAATGATGCTCAGGTGAGTCACCCGCAATAGAATCAAGATGCAATGCAACGTGCACTCTTATGCCACATATAACCAATGCATCTTCATCCACAATCTGTCCCACTATAATGCTGTCCATGAACTGGTTCAACAGATTACTAATCACTTCAAGAAACAGTTATTCTCCATTCCTCAATTTTAGTTCATGTGATCTCTGTGCTTACTTTGCTACTTGTGATTATATATAACTTAATAACAAATACTAGTTTATATAACATTTACAAAAAATAACCTAAAGGATCCAGATATTGGGAAATGTTGAAATAACTGTGGTCATTATGGCCATGAGCATGCATAAAGGTGGTTGTTAAGCTCAACACCCTATCAGATGCAGTTATGTGGTTCTTTAGACGAACACTGAAAATCATTCATTTTAAGTTTCCAAATCCATTTTTTACCACAACTACCATTATATTATGAGACTTAGCCTGTGTCCCACCTGCCAATAAGTGTCTAATCAACCAGAGCATTTTCATAAACAAATGGAAGGATATAACAACTACAAGTATATTCTGATTCTTAGTCTGAGTCCCACCAGCCAATAAGTGTCTAATCAGCCAGAGCATTTTCATAACCAAATGGTTGGATATAACAACTATAGTACTTGGCAGGTCTGAATTCATATGATTTGTGCCGAAAAGAATAAATTTAGACTACATATGTAACCAATCAAATTTGGTTAACTTATCATTCAGCGCTCTATGCCCACCAGGGTTTGAAATTTGAACCTGGCTCATTAGCGTGGGGACACCCCATCTCAACCACTAAAATCAATTTAAACAGTTGCTCCTCATGTGATAGTAATATCAATGAAGCATTATCAGCAGCTCTAGATGTTCAAGATCACTCAAACTTCTATCAGTTATTAGGAAAAGCGAACTCTCCCTTACTGAATTTATGACACAGGATCACATTTGGCATTTAGTATCAAGATATTTTTCTTGTTCCTTGAACATGCTTTATATTGAATACTTGAACAGATATAAGAGAAAATACAAGCACCAGAAACTCTCGTCCAATACAAATCAAGGAAGCACAACACATTGCTTCAATAGAAAGGTTGTTGATGAAACATTGATTGCTCAAATCATCAGTAACGGTTAGCTATAAAAAAAATGTTCATCAAAACACTCTTTATTTAAACTTAAAAAGCATCACTGACTTCGAAAAAGGATAGGGAAACATAAAAAAACTGCTATAGCTAGGCCTTAATATACATCTGATGTGAAGCATCTCAAATCCAACATCCGTAACAAGATAAGTATCCTTTTTCCAAGTAAAGGTGGAAAAGATTCCTAAATTGTGCCCAACACTTGCCAAATTACATCCACAGATGTACAGCCACTTTTTCTTCTTTTTTGGGGGGGGAAGGTGGGAACTCATACAAATACTATATCTCAGTAACTTCTTACTAATTAAAAGACATAAAATTAAAAATTAATCCAATAAATTACATCCGAGGTATCACTGCAGCGTAAGCGGTTACCCATAAAGGTAGCGATACAAGTGAAAGAGCATACTGCATGCATTCATTGTTAATGTCAAAATAGAATAGTTCCAAAGTAATGAATAAATCTAGAAAGCCAAAAGAAAAAAAAGAAGCAGAGTTGAAAATAAAAATACAAACCTGACGCAAAAGAAGATCAGCTACAACTCCAACAAGACATCTTGTGCTTGATCTCAGCTATTAATTCCAACAGCATCAGCAATAATAGAAAAAAAAACAAAATATATTAACATTAGCAGTCTCTTTGGATCATCTGCTATGATCTATTCTTGAATTTTCTTTTTCTTCAGATTGTGCGTTATCACCATTTTAGCCTTAAATCTGAATAACATAGTATCGACATTCAACAATAAAAACTCACCTGTAGAAGAACAATAAGGTTTTGAGCACTTGGCATTGCACTTAATATCTGTAGCAATAATATGAATGGCTCGTCACTTTGCATTTACTGGTAAAGAAAAAATAGCAATGCAGCAACTCTTGATAAAAATAGACCATACCCATCTTTGTGCAGGAATAATAAAACTTATCTTACAATTACATGTCTTTATGTTTTTTGTCCTTTCCTTGAATAGCTAATTTTCATCAACGAAATTCAGAGTATTCAATAAACTAAAATAGAAAAGGGTATATTTAACATAATAAATGGCTAACGATGGTGTCCAGTAAACCAAATGCATCCTAGCAAAATTACTACATACCAGATGCATCTTGTAATTTATTACAGCCAACAGCATCACCTATGATTTACTCACAAAATCATGTTATATGTTGCCAACTAAGTTGTACTTGGTTGGATTATCAAGCGACCGGACAGAGTTGAACATGTCAATGTTCATTTTGCGATGATATGATGACCATCAGGCCTTTTTGGGGGCTTTTTTTTAAAAAACCTTTACCACATGTCCATGGCGCTGCGGGGTTTGTAATAAAATGTTCTCCCATGGTTTTTTGTAAAGGACTTGGTTCCTGTTATCACATATATAGTAGCCGGGCTACCATACATTATTTTTCAGATTCTAGTACATTATTTAGCCAGTTCCCTCGCATTGAGATGCTGAGATGAGCATCTATATGGATCACTATCATATTATGGACATCAATTTTATTCCCCATGCCATGACTGAGTTTCAGGACACTCAAAGAGATGACCGATGTAGTCATTTAGCCATTTATACAGAGCAGTCAATATTGCCCAGAGTTACAGCAACAGTTTCAAAGGACAGATATTGGTTCAGATGATGAGCATTCAGGTATATCACTCAGCAGGTATATTTTGGTGTTATGGTTATATTGCTTTTATATTCATTTTTGTAGCATGTCTTAGCATTTAGTATCATGATCTGGCGATCATGGCGATCATGTAGATATGTGGACCTGGTTGTACTTATATATATATATATATATATATATATATATATATATATCATTGTCCCTACTCATACTTAGAAATTCACTATCCATACTCATTGGTTTTACCCTTCCTAGGGAGAATAGAGGTGATCATTCCCACCATACTTTGGCTTGCTAGTGTTGGTCTCATTATTCACTATCTTCATCCATCCATGACCTACCCAGTTTGTTCATTACCTTGACTTATTACTTGACTAGTGGCATGGAGGACCTTTCCCCGCAGTAGCCTCTGTATTGGATGAACTTCCTTGTTTATTGTGTCTCGGCTCTGAGTTGGTGACAAAACTTACCTTCGGTGAGTTGGATTAGTCCCCCTAGTCACTAAAGATGTTGTTGGCTAAACCTGAAACAAATAGTACTGCCATAAATGCAAAAATGTGAAAAGCCAAATGAATCTGGCAAAGAAATATCAAATGTTATATCTATTGTGAATTATAAAACCAAGGTAAACAAGATGTCTAAAAACACACTTGGAAGTGCTCAGGTAAATAACTGCCTTAAAAACACACCTGCAGCACGAAGCCTAATGAAATGTAAATCTATGCAATGTGTTTATAAACACACATAGATCAAAGGCTATGGAAACTGTAGGCCCAAAAAGCAATGGAACTTAAACACTATATCAAAAATATTGTTGGCCTCATTTGTATTATAGATTGTGAGCATCTTCCAAGGTGAATAAACACTCTTTGAACAACTTACCCATTTGTGAGACACCGCCATTCCCTGTGTTATTGCTTGTCCGGTATATGCTATGGTGTGTATTCCCTTTTTCCATATCCAAAGTGTCACAGTGTTAAGTCAATAAGTCATCCCTTGGCCTAGCCATTTTATTTTTAGCCTTCACCCTTCCCTAGCAAATTGATCACAACTGTGAAGTGAGTATGGTCTTGAAAGTCTAGTCTGAGTTATAAATAATAATTAATGACCTTATATATTTGGATTTAGATTGCCAGTAATGATTAATTTTTGTTATAATTGCTATTTGAATGGATTGTAAAGCATGGTTTAACATTTGACACCTTGCAGCAGTTTGATGACAGTTTGAGTTATATTTTGGTCATGTTGACTTGGTCAAACCTGGTTTGACCAAAAGTCAACCAAAGGAAATGAGGTGGCAGACCTCAGATGATACAGAGATACTATATATGGTCTGGTACAAGTCACCATGATGGTTCTATGCTGTGGTTTCAGGCTTATGATGATGATTTGTGCTTTTCAGCACTTTTACAGATTATTATTATTTGGTCTGCCGGATATGATGAGTATTTATTTTTGACCATGCAAAGGTCTATATGGTGTATGAGTACAACTTTTAGATGGAGTTGGACCTTTTGAGTTCAATGGGACAGTCTGTTTTCAGTTCCGGGCAGTTACAGTGATATTTAGCCTCAGTTGGCTATCCTAGTGCAGTTTTGGCCTATCAGAGGCCCTGTCAGAGCAGAGCAGAGAGTTGATGAGTTCACCTAGGGCACTATGCATGGAGAGAGTGGTCCAGCCACTTGATTCGACCATATTACCCCCCTCCCAAAGATCCTGGTGGCCTCACCTTGACAGCGCAGGAACTCCAGGAGGCAGTTTGGGCATGTTAACATTCCCCGAGGCAGTCCAGAAATGGTGAAAATGGCTACTGAAGGATTCGATTTAGGCTACTAAGGCAAAGTTATGGCATGGGATGACTTATGATGATGAGTGGGATGTTTTCCATACCTTCTCCAGCAGTTTCAGCTTTCACTGGGACCCACACCCATCACATTTGGCATTTTATATTGATTTCTGGAGCCTCCTAAGGCTCACGACTTTCCCAGAGGGGCACGATTTGGTGTCTAGCTTATTTATTTTTGGATATTATGCCATGGGGATTAACCAAGGGTGTTAGAAATTACCCCTTGGACCCACCATGAGCTAGATCTTATGTTTTATCACTCACTTTTGGTGGGACCCCCCTCTCCTAGGACGATTTGGTCCATTGATGTATTATTTTATTAGTGATCCATGTATTGTATTGTTGAGTTCATCTCAACCATTGATTAGATCTTTTGATCTTTTAATCTTGGCCACTCATTCAAAAAGTGGTTAGGATTATGGCCTCTCTCCATCCTATTTAAAGGAGAGAGCTTCTCATTGTAAAGGGGTCTTTGGCTCTTGGAATCTTGATATAGAAAAAAAAATTCTGTGGAAATTCTTTTGGTCTCCTTTGCATCTGGTGTTCTTAGATGGTGATTGGAAATTCTATTGTATCCAAGCATTTGGGCATTTGTGGTAAGATCTATATTTTTTGGAAACTTTTGTCTTGTCTACACGAGGGCGACTTCACTTAGGCGTTTTTGCAAGGCTTCTTCAACTCGCTCCACATGGAATTCGCTTGTATCAGGGGGTTATCATTAGTATCATTGTGATCTATGCTATCTTTCTATTATTTCTCTTGTGGCATTAGCATTATCTCTTGTTTGCAGCAAATCTAATATGGTTGACGTTTGTTGTGCAAGAGAGAGGGCGCATTGGCTTCCTTGGACTAAATCGATCTCATAGAAAACTACTTCAAATTGATCGGGTTTGGATAGATCATCATCATCAAGGCATCTACAAGGTTATCCAGGTAAGATCCACAGGTTTGTTCTTCTTGTCTTGGTCCCAATCCATTGGCACAACTACATCATTGTTAAAACCCTCATTTTACATTTTCTCAGATCTACTTGGCTTTTGGGTAAAATATTTAAAACCCAGCTCTATAACATCCACGGCAATTCGGATCCATAGTTTGGTGTGGATTGGGATTCATCCGACCCATTTCCCAAGGCAAATTAGCCTCTCTAAGTGAGGTCGCACTTCTTGGATGGGTGAGTTTTGCTAGATCTAGCACCTGGGTAGGTGAGATCCCACTTGATCCTTAATCTCCACAGTTGATAACCTACCCCTAGTGCTTCACCTTGTTGATTTCTGCCTTGTGGGCCCCATTCCTCATTTTGAGGGTTGAACCCCACTTGGGTCACTTGGTGATGCATTTCAATCTCAGATCTACTGATATCTAGCCATTGGATGATCCTAATCTTCAAGACCCACCTAGCTTTACACCTCAACATCCCTGATCTACAATTTGGTGGACATCCGACTCCATTTGGCCCACTTTCCAAGGCACTGATCCTTCTCCAAGCCCTCACAACTTTTCTGGTTTGTTGAGTTTGCTTGTGGTTTGGTCTTTGTATTACTGCTTGAACACCTAGACATTGTCATACCCACTCATCAAGCCTATCTTTGGTACTGGTTAGCCCCAATTTGGTCCTTAACTACCCTGCATTAGACACGGTTCCCAAGGCAGTGGATTTTCTCATATTTAACCAATACCCTGATCTTAGATCTGGTTTTACATCTCATAAGTCACTCACATAACCAAGTTGGACCAAATCTACATTGCTTAAACCTCTTGATCCAACCCATTACTCATCTTGTGACTTTATCCATAGATCTAGGGTCTACCATACACCTTACGTACTTCATCCATACTTGATCTGATCTGGTGTCTTGGTCTGATCTCTCCTATCGAGAGTAGATCTGGGTCTCCCCCTTTGTTGTCTTGGGCTAGATAACATAAAGTGAAGATTGCCTCGATTAGCGTGACAACCATCCATTGGGAGTCGAGGCTATCTTGGTTGCACCTCTTTGGTTGCCCATCCCCTCTGCCATCCATCTTGGATCCATCTCTAGGGGCAACTACAAGTTTGGTGATAACATTTTGGCGCCATTGTCGGGGAGGTAGAGGCTTACCTTCGGTGTCTACGAGTGTCCGTGCGTTAACTCTTATCTTATCACATCCAATATTTTGCCTTGGTGATTGCATTTCTAATTCCATAACTATTTCAATCACCAACTTAATTCACTCATCTCACCTCTCCTACGACATATTTCATTTCGGTGAATTACTTGTGTGGTTCACTTGGCGACTCAACCCCGCAACTCTACTGAGGACTGAACCCAACGTCTAAATCCTAAGTTCTTAGAACGCCTTAACCTTGAAGCATCCCCTTTAACTTATATTCGGAACAGAAGACAAATCAAAGAAGGATCATCCAATTTTCTTTGGAAGATCTATAATCACTCTTCTTCTCCAAATCACTCTTTGGGATCTCCTTCAACTTCAACTAATCCAATGGCCGGAACAAACTCTGGTGGAAATCAGAATGTTCCTCCTCCCCCACAGAATCCTAGGATCTTCGGAAGGAAGGCTAAGCCATCTCCTTTAGATTTTTCTCAAATCCAAGGAGCACCCCATGACATGCCTGAAAAGTATTTTGAAAAGGTTCCCAAGTTTGATAGAGTATCTGCTATCTCCATTGAAGATCATGTTGATAAAGTATGGGAACACATGGAAGCATATGGAGCATTTGAGAAAGATGTTTTCATGAGGGATCTCCTAGCATCTTTAGAAGGAGATGTTCGGAAGTGGTTTGACAGGTTGCCTGCCTCATCCATTGATGGGTATGACAACTTCGTCAATAAGCTTAATAGTGAGTGGTCCCGCAAGTTAGATGGGAAATTTCTCTTCTACCAATTGTTTGACATTAAGAAAAGAGAAAATGAAACAATCCATGAGTTTAACATAAGATTTGACAAGACTGTAGCCAATATCCCTGAAGAGATCAAGCGATTGTTATTCATTACTTGAATGCATTCGAAAGATGGCTTGGTTATCACTTGAAGGATAAAAACCCAAATGACTTAAAGACTGCCCAATTCAATGCAAAGATGGTTGAACAGAATGCAACATATATGGGGAAACAAAACGTTTTTGATCACTTTACCCCTTCCACTTCTAGATCTGACCCCAAACTTCGAAAGCCCAAAGAACCTGTGAGTGAGCCAAAGGAATCAAAGGACACGTTAGAAACTATGCAAGAGATGATGAGACAACTAACTGTCCTAACCAAAAGTGTCGCAAGTTTGAATGATCCTGAGAGACATAGAAATCCTTATGGCCCCAAACCTTACTAGAACAACAATAGAAGGCCTGAGGGGGATAGAGATAGGCGACGACCTGAGTACCTAGAAAATTCTGAGAAAAAGAATGTTAATTGGTGTGATGAAACAGAGGGAAAGCCTTCTGACACCAACCAGAAAACATCAACTTTATTAATGACTTATCCTTTGATGAAGATTTTGGAAGAATCCTTCTAGAGGAAGAACCATGGGAACAAGAAGAAGAAGTAATAGATGAACCTAGTTCCTCATGTTGTGCCATAAATCTCCTAGAACCTAAGGAACAACCAAAGTATCCAATCTATAAACGAGGAAGTAGTTCCCAACCTTCTTTCTGACCACTAGTAGTGGGCGACGTATGTTATATCCTGTGAATCAGAGGGATTTAAGGGATCATATCCCCGATCCCACCTAGTTGGGACTTCTTCGCTTGTCGTACGTTGCCTTGCCTGGTAGAAGAGAGTAGGTAGGAACTAAATAAGCCTTCTTGGGCAGTAGTTAGTCTTTTCAACCATTGAGTCTGGCACCTTTTTGTCTTTTCTTAAGCTCCTTTTGAAGCTCTTAGTTTAAATGAGGACTTGTCATTTTCTTTTCCTGCACAATAAAACCAAACTTTAAAAGTTGTGTTAGTAGATTAGATTTACTTTTCTGCACTTATTTCAGTTTCAACATTGTTGTTTATTTGATATATATATATACATGCGACGTTCTGACAATAAGGTTTTGAGAACTTGGCATTGCACTTAATATCTGTAGCAATAATATGAATGGCTCGTCACTTTGCATTTACTGGTAAAGAAAAAATAGCAATGCAGCAACTCTTAATAAAAATAGACCATACCCATCTTTATGCAGTAATAATAAAACTTATCTTACAATTACATGTCTTTATGTTTTTTGTCCTTTCCTTGAATAGCTAATTTTCATCAACGAAATTCAGAGTATTCAATAAACTAAAATAGAAAAGGGTATATTTAACATAATAAATGGCTAAAGATGGTGTCCAGTAAACCAAATGCATCCTAGCAAAATTACAACATACCAGATGCATCATGAAATTTATTACAGCCAACAGCATCACATATGATTTACTCACAAAATCATGTTATCTATTGCCAACTAAGTTGTACTTGGTTGGATTATCAAGCGAGCGAGCAGAGTTGAACATGTCAATGTTCATTTTGTGATGATATGATGACCATCAGGCCTTTTTGAGAGCCTTTTTTTTATTTTTTACCACATGTCCATGGCGCTGCGGGGTTTGTAATAAAATGTTCTCCCATGGTTTTTTGTAAAGGACTTGGTTCTTGTTATCACATATATAATAGCCGGGCTACCATACATTATTTTTCAAATTCCAGTACATTATTCAGCCAGTTCCCTCGCATTGAGATGCTGAGATGAGCATCTATATGGATCACTATCAGATTATGGACAGCAGTTTTATTCCCCATGCCATGACTGAGTTTCAAGACACTCAGAGAGATGACAGATGTAGTCATTTAGCCATTTATACAGAGCAGTCAGTATTGCCTAAAGTTACAGCAACAGTTTCAGAGGACAGATATTGGTTCAAATGATGAGCATTCAGGTATATGACTCAGCAGGTATATTTTGGTGCTATGGTATATTTTGGTGTTCAGGTATATGACTCACCTAGGGCGATGTGCATGGAGGGGTTGGTCCAGCCACTTGATTCTACCATATTACCCCCCTCCCAAAGAGCCTGGTGGCCTCACCTTGACAGCGTAGGCACTCCATGAGGCAGTTTGGGCATGTTCACATTTCCCAAGGCAGTCCAGAAATGGTGAAAATGGCTATTGAAGGATTCGATTTGGGTTGCCAAGGCAAAGTTATGGCATGGGATGACTTGTGATGATGAGTGGGATGTTTTCCATACCTTCTCCAGCAGTTTCAGCTTTCACTGGGACCCACACCCATCACATTTGGCATTTAATATTGATTTCTGGAGCCTCCTAAGGCTCACGACTTTCCCAGAGAGGCACGATTTGGGGTCTAGCTTATTTATTTTTGGATATTGTGCCATGGGGATTGACCAAGGGTGTTAGAAATTACCCCTTGGACCCACCATGAGCTAGATCTTATGTTTTATCACTCACTTTTGGTGGGACCCCCCTCTTCTAGGGTGATTTGGTCCATTGATGTATTATTTTATTAGTGATCCATGTATTGTATTGTTGAGTTCATCTCAACCATTGATTAGATCTTTTGATCTTTTAATCTTGGCCACTCATTCAAAAAGTGGTTAGGATTATGGCCTCTCTCCATCCTATCTAAAGGAGAGAGCTTCTCATTGTAAAGGGGTTTTTGACTCTTGGAATCTTGATATAGAAAAACTTTTCTGTGGAAATTCTTGTGGTCTCCTTTGCATCTGGTGTTCTTAGATGGTGATTGGAAAGTCTATTGTATCCTAGCATTTGAGCATTTGTGGTCTGAATTGTTTCAACACCTTTTGAGGAGCATTATGGGCTGAATTGTAAGGGATATTGTTAGGATATTTAGACACTTAAGAGTTAGTTAAGATCAACTTGTGTAATAGATCTGTTAGGTAAAGTGTGTTTCTTTAGTATGCATTAGTATGCATTTGTAAATACTTAATCCGACGGTCATGATATGTTCCCGACATAGAGTGATCCGATGGCTCAACTTCTCTTAGATCATACCTACCCTTGATATGTGGCTTAACACCCGATTGGTCCATGATCTCTATTTAAAGAGCATGGAGGGTCATTGGAAAGTTGATCGATTATGAGAAGCTCATTTGTAACTTTCTTTCTTTGCATAATAAATTGTCCCGTAGAAGCTATTTGGCCGGGGCCGTGGAGTGTTTCCCTCACGAGGGTTTATACCACGTCAAAACATCGGTGTATCAATCTGTGATCTGTTTGTGTGAAGTGGTTGCTCTAGGTGTTCGGTCTTTTGGGAGTACCCTGTGTACCCGAACATGGTATCAGAGCTTTTATGAAGAGCCGCTTCCGGTTATGATCTAGATCTTGACCTGTTGTTGCCGAAACTTGAAAGGGTTTTTGGTTCTGGTATTTTTGTACATTTTTGGGTTGTGGGAGGTGTTCCATTGCGTTCGAAGCGTCGTTTCTATTGAGAAATAGTTTTCGTTTGATCGAAAACGGTTTCCGATTGCTTCAGAAACGCGTATTTCATCATATCTAAAGGTATAATGTTACAGTGACGCATTTTATTTGTTTTAAAAAATCTCATATTTTATCAGTTTTTATTGTTAGATTTGTTTGTTTCAGATTGTTGCTTTCCTTGGCTGCGTATGCTCTTTGCTTTGCACCATGTGCGATCTCGGCAAATCAGAAACAAAAAAGGAAAAGGTTTTTCTCGGCTGTGTATGCTCTTTGCCGTGCACCTTGCGCGATTTCGGCAAATCAGAAACAAAGAGAAAACATAGACTTTCCAGGCAAGCTAACGAGATCTAACCCCATATTGTAGAAAAGTTTTTTTTGTTTCGGTTTGTGGTGTGATTTGCAGGAAAAAAGGCAAGCACAGAAACCGAGCAAGAAGAGTGGGACGTTTACACCTCACCAAGTTGTAATCAAGGATTTTAAAGATCCTCAACAGGTCCTAGCTACCGGAATTGTTGATGATATTACCAGGTTGTACAAATTTAACAACTTTGGGTCATCACCTTTTCCTTCAGTTTTTGTTGCTCATAGTGATAACTTGAGCAAACTTTGGCATGAGCGATTTGGTCACTTAAATTATCGCTCATTGCAACAACTATGTAAAGACAATATGGTGACAGGTCTTCCGATGGTATCTTGCAAAGATGGTGATTGTTCCGGTTGTGTACTCGGAAAACATCATCGGGACAGTTTTAACAAACGTGCCTCTTGGCATGCTTCGGTTCCCTTGGAGCTTGTGCATAGTGACTTGTGTGGTCCTCTTCCATCTGCTTCCTTTTCTGGTTTCAAATGTTTCTTAACTTTCATTGATGATTACACCAGACGCACTTGGGTTTATTTCTTAAAACTTAAGAGCGAAGTATTTAACATGTTCTTGGCCTACAAGGCCCTTCTTGAAAAATAATCTGGTCATCAAATTATTAAGTTAAGATCTGACAATGGAGGAGAATATGTTAACAAAAAGTTCACTACTTTCTGCACTGAACAAGGCATCCAACAACAGCACACTGTTCCATATACACCACAACAAAATGGTGTAGCTGAGCGGAAGAACCGCACTTTAAAAGAAATGGCTAATTATATGATCCAATCTAAGGGACTAAGTCTTCAATTTTGGGCTGAAGCCATTAATTGTGCAAATTACATAGTTAATCGCACCCCCACTAAAGCATTACAAGGTATCACACCGGAAGATGTTGATGAAATTGTCATTGATGCCAACATGGTCTGGGAGATTGTTGATGAAATTGTCATTGATGCCAACATGGTCTTGATATCACCACTTTGTTGAAACTCTTGAAGAAGCCCTGCTGATGATGCTGAAGACCCTAGAGATAATCCCGAAGCCTTGGCAGACAATGGAGAAGCCCATGAAGTCTTGGAACCCTTGATGAAGACCCTGATGACCTTGCAAAGGTCATGGAACCCACTACTGGCAATTGATATGGTTAGATGGAAATGATGAGCCTTGATGGAGATGATAATTCTTGAAGATCGTCCTAAGTGCACAAGGAATATCTTGCACCCATTGACCCTGCATGAAGCTCTTTATACCATAAAAGTTCGTGAAGAAGCCATCAAGAAGAATTCAAGTCATTTCATGATGGCCTGCACAAATTGAAGAAAATATGAGTAAAGGATCTTGTCAATGCAAGCAAGACCCTCATAAGATGATAGCCCTCGTCATGCCCTTTCCAACGGTAGGTGGCACGTCACGTGGTTCCTCATGGTTGATGAGATATTAATTTTTGAAGTTGACCCAACGAAAATTATAAGTCAGCTCAGTCAAACACAAAGTCGGCTCAGTCAAAGTTTTATTAAAAAAAAATAATAAAATATTTTTATAGTATGTCGGCCCCATTAAAAATAAATTAAATATGTATGTCGGCCCTAAAATTATGGAGGAAAAACTAGTATAAATACCCCACGCAACTCTTCATTTTTGAGATGGAAATTTCGGCCATCTCTGAGGCAGCCGCAGGAGCAGTGGAAATTTTTTTTTTGGGAGCAGCTCGTTTTGTGTGGAAATTGTCTGTGGAGCAGCAGAGATTTAGGGCTGGTCATTTTCTACAGCAGTCTTTGTCCTCAGGCTCCTACAGCAGCTCTTAAAGGTCTGAGATTTTCCAAGTTTTGCTGCAGACGTTAAGGATGTAACATCAGATCATTAAAGCATAGCTACAGCAGCAAGTCTTTTGAAATATTCTCTGATTTTCGGGCTACAAGAGACACAAAATCTGTCTTCTAGGGCATCCGAATTTTTACAGTGATAACTGCAGCAAGCATACACAGTCACGCTGAAATGAATTTGACTTGATGCCTGAAGAATGCTACACATTTCGAAAGGGAGAACAGATCTCGGGTATGACCACTGTGGAAAACGCAGGAGCAGCTGTTTGTGGAGGCATATTAGCAAATGTTTTAGAATGATTAAACTCAGTTTTGGAACATTCTTACAACTGAAAGCGAACCTATTGAAAACTATAGCATCGAATTTGAGTTTGTCACTGAGGAAAGTTTGTGACAGTCTGAGACAAATTCTAGAGCTCCTTTTGGATCGAGGTTGACTTCTAGAGTAGGATGCTTATGACTAGGTTTGAGGAGTGTTTGTGGCTGCATCTGATTGATCCTTTAGCAGAACTTGACTGTGCATAAGGGCTACTTGTACAACAGTGTATTTGGCAACGTCCCACTCCATTTAGCAGCGATTTCACTTGCTGGGCAGGGATCTATCTTTTCTAGCTCGATCTATTGATTGGAGCTGTGATTTACACTTGGGAGATCGTGGTTTATCATTCTGTTAATGTGTACTGCCAGGAGAAAATCGACCCAAGTAGTGACTGGAACATTAGCAAGCAAGAAGATCTGGAAATGGTAGCTGTAAAGAGGACTTCCTTGTACTTGTTTACTGCTGCACATATTTTTCTTTGTTGGTGGTCTTCTACAGACATCTGGATCTGAAGGCATCTTGAAGCACTATAATATATTCATGAACACCAACTTCAGTGGGGCGTGAAAGAGAGCAACCTACAGCAAATATTGAGGCAAATCTGCCACCTACAGGACGACATTTCCAGATCTGATATTTATATGCTATTTGACTGTTTTAATTCCTTTGTTGAGCAAGGTCTTCCTGTACACTTCAAACATCATCTATCCCATATCAGCTCTGTTTAAGTGGGTAAAAGATGAACAAGCAGCAGGCTGATATACACAGTCTACTGAGGAGCAGAATTCGGTGAAACAGTTCTATAAGTATGGGTGAAGCTTGTTAAGGTCTTGAAGAAAAGGTATGGCAAAAGTCTGATTGAAATTTCTGATTGTTTTGCATTGCTTGAAGTTGCTGGGCTGAGTTGATAAGGTTGTGAGTGCAAAGAAAGATGAACTTGAGAGAAAAGTTGCAGCCCTTGCTACACAGGCAGCCCTTGCTGCTGCACAAACCTAGGTGTTGTTGTTATGCTATTTTATCTTGAATTAAACTAGTAGGCGTGGATATGCTGCAAGCTTTTACACTGGGCAGATAATATTGCATTTTCTTTGGTCTTTATTTATCTACTGTATGAATTACTAGTAGCTTCTAGCAATTGTAAAAGCAGTCAGCACTTTGAGGACACTTTTCTATGTTGGGATAATGCTGATTGATGGTTTATTAAAAATGAACAATGTATGTACTGATCAGTAAAGTGAAAGATATATATATATACATCCACAGAGATGACAGTGCACGAGACTTGATGTTGCCACAGTGACATGCTTAGTATACACAGTGATGTGCATTAAGATATACAAAGGGATGTGTAATACACAGTGATTTGGACAGCTAGAAGAGCATGAAGTCTTCTGTAATGCACCTGTTTGTGGAGCAGTTTTGAGAAATGACAAACCTTGTTTAAGACTTGAAGAATTGAAGTAAAGCAGACTTGTAGCAGATTTGTGGATAGTTCTGAGTCTTCTGACCCAGGTTGTGAATCAGGTTTATCACCTAGTTGATGAGAGCAGAATTGGAGAAGTGTGAACAGCCTTAAAGACATACACTGTGCACTTTGATGATGAATAAGAGTGATGCACAGTTGAGGCTGATGACAGCCCTAGAAGTTGTGGATAAAGTATTTGGATCTTTGAAGTCCAAGACAGCTCTAGTATTGACAGCCCTAACTTGTTGATGATACAATCAAATGAACTTGCAGCAAAAGATAGGACCAGCAACCAAGTGAACCAGACAATGGTGATACACCTACAGCAAAAGACATGATGATTAGATGACAATTGGCATGGCAATAGCAGACTTGACATGTGTATTCATGAGGCTTCTTGAGCAGTGATTGATGAGCAAAGCAGAGTTTGTTGAGCAGACCGTGATGAGCAACAGTGAAGAGTGTTGCAGCAGTGTTAATCAGAAATATTGACCAGCAGAGATTGACTAGAGATCTATGAGCAGCAGAATTTCGGCAGAGTTGATGTGATGAGCAGTGTTGATGATGTGACAGAGATGTCAGATAGTGAACCTTAATTGTAAATGCAAGCTTGACTTGCTCTTGAGGTTAGGATACCTCAAACCCTTCTTAGCAGGGTCTAAGAAAACTAGGCAGGGTCCTGGATTAAGAGTAGGTGCTCTATTTATCAGTAGGTGCTGATTTCGCCTAACGGTTGTAGCCGGACAAAATAATACAAAAGATTACAAAATTATATTGTGTTGTGTTATGGTTTCTGATAATCTAAATGCTTATGCTATGTGAATGATGATATGAAAGATGTTGGATTGATGTATTGGTAGTTATCTGTGTCAAGCTAAGAAAAAGTTCAAAATTGGCTTTACACTGATTCACCCCCCCTCTCAGTGTCAACAATTGGTATCAGAGCGGGCCTTCGTCACGAGCCTAGCAAGCTTGAAGGAGATCCTTAGACACTATGGAGGAAAAGAAAGAGTCATCAAGCAATGACGTGCCTGTACTTGATATTGCAGATTATTTCAGTTGGAGAAGCAAAATGAAGGCTTATCTGAAGAAGTTTGGGATTTGGGAAATTGTCATCAATCCACCCGCTCCATCAAACAAGAAAGGGAAATCAGCTGCACAGAAGGAAGCGAAGAAGGACAACACTACAGCCTTGAAGTTCCTCATGGATGGACTTCCTAGCTCAGTGAAGGAAAGTGTAGGAGAGTACACTTCAGCAAAAGACCTATGGTTCAAGCTGGAGAGTGAGTATCAGAAGGCAAGACCAGAACCCGAAAAGACATATCAGAAATCAGAAGACAAGCCCCCAGAAGAGCTAAATCAAGAAGAAGATAAACAGGAAGAGGACTCTAGTAAAGGTATGGACTCTTGTGATTATGATAGCTTGTGTGATGAAATTGAGAAGGTTCTGACAGATGATGATGAAGCAATGTTGAAAGCTAAACAGAGAATTATAAACTATGTATGCCACATAGACCTCAGAGCTGATTGGTTCTTGAACAAAGTTGATCTTAATCAATCTGATTACAAGATGTTTAGGACGACAACCTTTGATTATATGGATAATCTCCAAAAGCAGAATGTTGAACTAAAGGAGTTGCTTAAGAAACTTAAGCATGAAGGAGTAGGTTGGCTGAAATTGCTGAAGGAAAAGGAAGTAGAAAAGGAACAGCTAAAGATTGATTTGATCGATCTAACCCTAGAACAAAAGAACCATGATAAAGATTCAAAAATACTTGAAGAAGCAAGTCATGACTTGAAGACTCAGCTGGAGGAAGCCAAGAGGACAGAAGAAATCTTGAAAAGACAGCTAGACGAAAAGGAGGAAACAGTCCAGAAGCTGGAGATGGAGGTAGTTGGTCTCAGGAAGAAAGGTAAAAAAAAATGAAGCCTTGGTCAAGCTCCAAGACAGTTCAATTGTCCTAGATAAGATCTTAGATTGCCAAAGATCTCCGCTCGACAAAACTGGTCTTGGTTACAAGAAGAACAAAGAAAAACTTGAAGATGTCACGTGGTCTCTGAAGACTCATGTAGCAGGTCCATCAACGTCCAAAGCTGCTCCCCAGGCACCTGTGCATGACAACAAGGAGTTTGGAAGTTCAAAGATGAAACAAGGAGTTAGGTCTGTTCATCAAAGCAACTTCATAAAGGAAACAACTCCAAGACTCAGGTATGAAAGTGGCTTCAATGGTTATTGTTATTGTTGTTCTAACTTTGGTCATAAGGCTATGGATTGCAGGTTCTATGAAAGAAGAAGGGCTGGAAGCCCCAATGTCTCAGTTAGATGTTGGACATGCAATCAAGTCGGACATGTTGCTGCCACATGTCGCACAGTGAGATGCTACTCCTGCAAAGGGTTTGGACACAAAGCCCATGAATGTGCCAGTCAAAGAAGTCAACCAAGAAGGAGTGCTTCATACATATCAGCAAGAAGATTTGAAGATCAGAAGACAAATGCCTACAGTCAGGGGTATGCTCAGGCATGGAGAAATGAAGTGGATCTAAGAAGTATTGGAAGTTCCAACAGCTCAGTTAGGTGCTGGTCATGCAACAAATTTGGGCACAAAGCACAAAACTGTTGGAATGATATGAGAAGACTAACATATAGCTCAGCCAAGAAAACCAGCAAGGACAATGAAGGAACAAATGCTCAAAGAACAGATGTCAAGAAGCAGGTATGGATGAGGAAGACCGAGCAATTGCGGTTAGGAGAAGTTGATCAGAGCAGGGAGGATGGCTGCCATATGGCAAGCCAAGTGTAAGGTCTCTCAAAGACCTTAGCACACCTTGAGTTCATGAGGCTGGAGAATGAACTCAAAGGAGAAAGGATGGGTACTCCAGGCATAGAGACAGGTCCTAGGATCGTGCATATTGACAGGGGGAGCAGTCAACAGTGATCAAAGATTTCAGAGACAGGTATGTGGGCACCCTTTGCCATTGATGCCAAAGGGGGAGAGATGAAGACAAAGGGAGAGATGAAGACAAAAGGGGAGTATGCTCATAGGGGGAGCATGAGTTGTTGTCATCAATGACAAAGGGGGAGACTGTTGATGAAATTGTCATTGATGCCAACATGGTCTGGGAGATTGTTGATGAAATTGTCATTGATGCCAACATGGTCTTGATATCACCACTTTGTTGAAACTCTTGAAGAAGCCCTGCTGATGATGCTGAAGACCCTAGAGATAATCCCGAAGCCTTGGCAGACAATGGAGAAGCCCATGAAGTCTTGGAACCCTTGATGAAGACCCTGATGACCTTGCAAAGGTCATGGAACCCACTACTGGCAATTGATATGGTTAGATGGAAATGATGAGCCTTGATGGAGATGATAATTCTTGAAGATGGTCCTAAGTGCACAAGGAATATCTTGCACCCATTGACCCTGCATGAAGCTCTTTATACCATAAAAGTTCGTGAAGAAGCCATCAAGAAGAATTCAAGTCATTTCATGATGGCCTGCACAAATTGAAGAAAATATGAGTAAAGGATCTTGTCAATGCAAGCAAGACCCTCATAAGATGATAGCCCTCGTCATGCCCTTTCCAACGGTAGGTGGCACGTCACGTGGTTCCTCATGGTTGATGAGATATTAATTTTTGAAGTTGACCCAACGAAAATTATAAGTCAGCTCAGTCAAACACAAAGTCGGCTCAGTCAAAGTTTTATTAAAAAAAAATAATAAAATATTTTTATAGTATGTCGGCCCCATTAAAAATAAATTAAATATGTATGTCGGCCCTAAAATTATGGAGGAAAAACTAGTATAAATACCCCACGCAACTCTTCATTTTTGAGATGGAAATTTCGGCCATCTCTGAGGCAGCCGCAGGAGCAGTGGAAATTTTTTTTTGGGAGCAGCTCGTTTTGTGTGGAAATTGTCTGTGGAGCAGCAGAGATTTAGGGCTGGTCATTTTCTACAGCAGTCTTTGTCCTCAGGCTCCTACAGCAGCTCTTAAAGGTCTGAGATTTTCCAAGTTTTGCTGCAGACGTTAAGGATGTAACATCAGATCATTAAAGCATAGCTACAGCAGCAAGTCTTTTGAAATATTCTCTGATTTTCGGGCTACAAGAGACACAAAATCTGTCTTCTAGGGCATCCGAATTTTTACAGTGATAACTGCAGCAAGCATACACAGTCACGCTGAAATGAATTTGACTTGATGCCTGAAGAATGCTACACATTTCGAAAGGGAGAACAGATCTCGGGTATGACCACTGTGGAAAACGCAGGAGCAGCTGTTTGTGGAGGCATATTAGCAAATGTTTTAGAATGATTAAACTCAGTTTTGGAACATTCTTACAACTGAAAGCGAACCTATTGAAAACTATAGCATCGAATTTGAGTTTGTCACTGAGGAAAGTTTGTGACAGTCTGAGACAAATTCTAGAGCTCCTTTTGGATCGAGGTTGACTTCTAGAGTAGGATGCTTATGACTAGGTTTGAGGAGTGTTTGTGGCTGCATCTGATTGATCCTTTAGCAGAACTTGACTGTGCATAAGGGCTACTTGTACAACAGTGTATTTGGCAACGTCCCACTCCATTTAGCAGCGATTTCACTTGCTGGGCAGGGATCTATCTTTTCTAGCTCGATCTATTGATTGGAGCTGTGATTTACACTTGGGAGATCGTGGTTTATCATTCTGTTAATGTGTACTGCCAGGAGAAAATCGACCCAAGTAGTGACTGGAACATTAGCAAGCAAGAAGATCTGGAAATGGTAGCTGTAAAGAGGACTTCCTTGTACTTGTTTACTGCTGCACATATTTTTCTTTGTTGGTGGTCTTCTACAGACATCTGGATCTGAAGGCATCTTGAAGCACTATAATATATTCATGAACACCAACTTCAGTGGGGCGTGAAAGAGAGCAACCTACAGCAAATATTGAGGCAAATCTGCCACCTACAGGACGACATTTCCAGATCTGATATTTATATGCTATTTGACTGTTTTAATTCCTTTGTTGAGCAAGGTCTTCCTGTACACTTCAAACATCATCTATCCCATATCAGCTCTGTTTAAGTGGGTAAAAGATGAACAAGCAGCAGGCTGATATACACAGTCTACTGAGGAGCAGAATTCGGTGAAACAGTTCTATAAGTATGGGTGAAGCTTGTTAAGGTCTTGAAGAAAAGGTATGGCAAAAGTCTGATTGAAATTTCTGATTGTTTTGCATTGCTTGAAGTTGCTGGGCTGAGTTGATAAGGTTGTGAGTGCAAAGAAAGATGAACTTGAGAGAAAAGTTGCAGCCCTTGCTACACAGGCAGCCCTTGCTGCTGCACAAACCTAGGTGTTGTTGTTATGCTATTTTATCTTGAATTAAACTAGTAGGCGTGGATATGCTGCAAGCTTTTACACTGGGCAGATAATATTGCATTTTCTTTGGTCTTTATTTATCTACTGTATGAATTACTAGTAGCTTCTAGCAATTGTAAAAGCAGTCAGCACTTTGAGGACACTTTTCTATGTTGGGATAATGCTGATTGATGGTTTATTAAAAATGAACAATGTATGTACTGATCAGTAAAGTGAAAGATATATATATATACATCCACAGAGATGACAGTGCACGAGACTTGATGTTGCCACAGTGACATGCTTAGTATACACAGTGATGTGCATTAAGATATACAAAGGGATGTGTAATACACAGTGATTTGGACAGCTAGAAGAGCATGAAGTCTTCTGTAATGCACCTGTTTGTGGAGCAGTTTTGAGAAATGACAAACCTTGTTTAAGACTTGAAGAATTGAAGTAAAGCAGACTTGTAGCAGATTTGTGGATAGTTCTGAGTCTTCTGACCCAGGTTGTGAATCAGGTTTATCACCTAGTTGATGAGAGCAGAATTGGAGAAGTGTGAACAGCCTTAAAGACATACACTGTGCACTTTGATGATGAATAAGAGTGATGCACAGTTGAGGCTGATGACAGCCCTAGAAGTTGTGGATAAAGTATTTGGATCTTTGAAGTCCAAGACAGCTCTAGTATTGACAGCCCTAACTTGTTGATGATACAATCAAATGAACTTGCAGCAAAAGATAGGACCAGCAACCAAGTGAACCAGACAATGGTGATACACCTACAGCAAAAGACATGATGATTAGATGACAATTGGCATGGCAATAGCAGACTTGACATGTGTATTCATGAGGCTTCTTGAGCAGTGATTGATGAGCAAAGCAGAGTTTGTTGAGCAGACCGTGATGAGCAACAGTGAAGAGTGTTGCAGCAGTGTTAATCAGAAATATTGACCAGCAGAGATTGACTAGAGATCTATGAGCAGCAGAATTTCGGCAGAGTTGATGTGATGAGCAGTGTTGATGATGTGACAGAGATGTCAGATAGTGAACCTTAATTGTAAATGCAAGCTTGACTTGCTCTTGAGGTTAGGATACCTCAAACCCTTCTTAGCAGGGTCTAAGAAAACTAGGCAGGGTCCTGGATTAAGAGTAGGTGCTCTATTTATCAGTAGGTGCTGATTTCGCCTAACGGTTGTAGCCGGACAAAATAATACAAAAGATTACAAAATTATATTGTGTTGTGTTATGGTTTCTGATAATCTAAATGCTTATGCTATGTGAATGATGATATGAAAGATGTTGGATTGATGTATTGGTAGTTATCTGTGTCAAGCTAAGAAAAAGTTCAAAATTGGCTTTACACTGATTCACCCCCCCTCTCAGTGTCAACAGAAGAAGCATGGAGTAAAACTAAACCTGATGTAAGTCACTTCCGTGTGTTTGATAGTGAAGCATGGGCTCACATTCCGGATGAAAAACGGAAAGCATTGCAGCCTAAAACTGAAAAATGCATATTTGTTGGATATTCTGAAGATGTAAAAGGTTATAGACTTCTTCAACCACATTCTCATGATGTAATCATTAGAAGAGATGTTAAATTTGATGAAAATCTCTTGTCCTGCGAGCCTAACTCGGCGATTGTGTCATCTTTGGCCTGCGAGCCTGATTCGGCAATTGTGCCTTCTTCTTCTTCTTCCAACTTCCTTGACAGGTTTCCAACTCCAGTTTCTGATGATGACAGTGAGGATGAAAATCCACCTCCACCAGCTCATGTTCCTCCAGTTGCACTAGCACAAGTGCTTCCTCGATGGGTCCGTTCAACATGTGAAGCAGCTGGTGATCTTGCCCATGATCCTAGAGATCAACGTCGAACACGGTCTCAGTTTCAGCGAGCCCCTTCTCTTTTGGCTCAAGTTTCCGAGAATCATGATCCAGAAACCTTTGTAGAAGCTTCAGGAAATCCAGATTGGGATGCAGCTATGGATGAAGAATATCGTTCCTTGATGGCGAACGATACTTGGGATCTTGTACCTCTTCCAAAAGGAAGAAAACTTGTCAGGTGTAAATGGGTCTACAGAATTAAGTATGCATCAGATGGAAGTGTTGAAAGACTTAAGGCAAGGTTAGTTGCCAAAGGTTTTTCCCAAGTTGAAGGGATTGACTACAATGAAACCTTTGCTCCTGTCGCAAAAATGAACTCCATCCACCTTGTTCTTTCCCTTGCGGCCTTACATAACTGGGAAGTCCATCAAATGGATGTCAAGTCTGCCTTCTTACATGGTGATTTACAGGAGGAAATTTACATGGAACAACCTCCTGGATATGTTCAGAATAACTCTAGTCTTGTCTGCCGCCTTAAGAAATCCTTATATGGCCTTTAGCAAGCTCCTCGAGCTTGGTATGCCAAAATGGATAGCTTTCTCCTTGACACTGGTTTTTCTAGATGCCATTCTGACCCCAATGTCTATACCAAGAAAGTAGGAAACCATCTCATCATACTTGTTCTATATGTTGATAACCTTATTCTTACTGGTAGTGACCCTACGCTTATAACCCATGTGAAATCCAGTCTTAAGCAAAATTTTGAAATGTCAGACTTAGGACATTTGCATTATTTTCTTGGTCTCCAAGTCCTGCAAACCAAAGAAGGAATCTTTCTTTCTCAATCTAAGTATGCTTGTGACCTTCTTCGTCGCTTTCACATGGAAGATTGTACACCAGCCCCTTCTCCCTTCCAGTCCGGAGTCAAACTTTCTGCCACTTGTCCTTCACCTGAAGTAGATGCCACCTTGTATCGTCAGCTTGTTGGTAGTCTCTTATACTTGACTCATTCCCGTCCTGACCTTTTCTTTGCCATTGGTCATGTTGCCCGTTATATGCAAACACCTCATGAAAGTCACTGGAAAGCAGCTAAAAGAATACTTCGATATATTCGAGGTACAATTCAGTTCGGGATTCATTACAGTACAGGGGGGAAACCTTTATTGGTTGGTTTCACTGATTCAGATTGGGCCGGCGATCCTGATGATCGAAAGTCTACTGCAGGTTATGTTTTCAGTCTAGGATCTGGACCTATTACTTGGGAGTAATAGACTGTAGTCGGTTATACTTATATTCTTCTCATCTTTGATTATGGAACGTACTAGATCAATCTCACTTGTGTGAAACGCAAGACCCCCTTGAGTCCTCTTTTGACTCCATTCTCCCTTCTGGTACTGGCACTGGCCTTTTCCTCGAGGACTGATCCTCCCGTCTTTCCCATCACTCAATTGAAATTACCTTTTTTGTTACAATTGTTTCTCTAAGGCAGCCTCTTCAGTTCACCTTGCCCTCTGTTACACCTGCCTTAGCGATCCTACCTTAGGGATACCCCCCTTGAGTTGGAGAAGAGCCAACCTGAAGCGAGGAAGAGAGGAGTGTGGTGACATTGGCTTCTCTCTTGAGAGTTGTCATCGAGCTGGTGTGTTCACTTTTTGGGCTTCAGCACACGCATGTCAGTTTTGGGTGACAACATGGCTGCTAGCATAGCAGCTTGAGAAGCAATTTGACTTCGTAAACTCTTGGTAGGATTGTTCGGCCAGATTCCAGAGCCGACCGTGATTCACTGTGATAACCAAAGCTGTGTGCAGATGTCAGTGAATCTTGTATTTCACGACACGTCAAAGCATATCGATATTCGATATCACTTCATTCGTGATATGGTGCAGAAAGGTGCAGTCGAGTTACAATACGTGCCGACAGACGACCAGACTACAAATGTTCTCACCAAGGCTCTTCCCAGAGTGAAGTTCGAATACTTTCGCGGAAGACTTGGAGTCGAAGAGAACGTATCCCTCCTTGAGAGGGAAAGGTGACATTGAGATGCTTGCCCTGTTGTGCCCAGGTGCCTCTGCAGTCCAATTACTCAGCCAGATATGGGAGAAATCCCATAGGCAGATGAGTAGAACAGTTAGCAGTTGGTCGGGCTCACCCAGATACCTTCTGCAGTCCAGTTACTCAGCCCGATATGGGAGAAATCCCATAGGCAGATGAGTAGGACAGTCAGCAGTTGGTCGGGTTCACACTGGTGCCTCTGCAGTCCAGTTACTCAGCCAAGATATGGGAGAAATCCCATAGGCAGATGAGTAGAACAGTCAGTAGTTGGCCGTGTGGTTGCATAGGTGCCTCTACAATCCAGATACTCAGCCAGATATGGGAGAAATCCCATAGGCAGAAGAGTAGGACAGTCAATAGATGGTCGTGCCCTTTTGCTCGTCTGAGATCTCAGCTAGGTATGGGAGGACCCCATTGGTAGATGAAACAGACAGGTAGCAAATTGTATAGCAGAGATGGTACAACTGATAATCTCAGATATCCAGGATTGAGTGATTCTCCTAGACTCACCGAAGGACTGGTGATGATGATGCACAGAGACTGTGTGGACAACCTTCAGTATGCAGAAAGATGATGGAGACAGAATGGATGTACAAGATGAAACCCAAATGATCGTGATGCAGATGAAGACCAAAGAATACCTTCCTCGTTGAGAGGGAGTGTTGGATTTTGTACAACTTCGGAAGATATTCTTCATTATATTTTATTGTACTTTCATTATACTTGTTTATACCTCCTAAGGGAGAAGAACTTTATGTAATAAATTATGTAAACACATGAAAGAATCAATGTAAGCCTTGGGATGCAAAAGAAACAAATAAAAAGATTAAATTTAAATTATTGATTGCCCCTAGGTGAAGTTGGCCCCATTAGGGAATTTTTCAGTTTGCATTGGTATAAATAAGAGGCTCGCGCACCCCATTAGCTCATTCACTCACTTAGGAAGTGCGCATCACTTGGAGGAGGCAAATTTCGCATCACTTGAAGGAGGAAGCTTATTTGGGGCATTTACTTGTGAAAGATACTTTCACATTCTTTCTCTTTCTTATTTGTACTCTAATCTCAGAATTATCATCTCTCTACGAAGGTTGTTGGGTTTTCTCCCATTTGGGTTTCCCAGGTCAAACTCTGTGTTGTTGTTTTTGCTTTGTCTTGCTTCTAGTGATCTTGGTTATGCATTTATGTTTTATGCTATGAATGTATGAAATTTAACACTTTGGAGGTATGAGTGAAAAACTCGAGAATTATACGTCACTGAATAGTAACGCATAATCCCTAAGGAAAAAACACTCTAGAGTATCTCCCTGATAACAAACTCTAAGGAAGGCCAAACCTTTCATAAAAAATCCATGCATAGACCAGCTTATTACAATTCCCCCGTAGGGGTTTGGACATGCAAAATTTACAAAGGGCCAAAATATTTTGGCCTGATGGATCTCAGAACACTGATGATGAACATTGAACATGTTCACAACTTCAACGGTACACTCGGAATCCACTAAGTGCAATTTAGTGGATAACAGTGGGCAAATTCCTCAAAGGACGCAGGATACCCTGGGTAGCGACCTCCTGGAAACCGTTAGACTATACCCTCGTTTGATATAGTGTTGAACATCTCCTTGGGACTCCGATCCAGCCTACATGTCTGAGTCAGAAACCACATAGTTGAATTCGGGACATATTCCCTATACCTTTTGGTATATCGGGAATCCCCCAGCCCTAATAAAAAGATCATTACCACATTAAATAATAAAATAAACCAAGAACAATTGCACAACATTGTCTTTTCAGTTCAAGCACATTTATGACTCCATTTATCGACACTGGTCTATCTTGTTATATTTCAATGATGATGGATGTTTTAAAATGACAATGATGTTGATGAATGATATTTGCTTTATATATATGCTGCATTGATCTTGGTTTACAAAAATATTCTAACTCCTAGATTAGATGTTTTGTCTTTCATAGATTAGACACCTTAGTTTATTTTCACTTTATAGGGTCCACCCCCCTTGGCTTCGCTAAGAGTAAACCTAGACAGAGGAGTCGAGTTTCAGGTGATAGCACTTGACTCTGGCTTGCCCCCAAGGCCACACCAGCAGCTTGAAGACTTCTGTCGCGTTTTCCCAGGTGTGAAACCAGGCGGTAACATTTTGGCGCCGTTTCCGGGGATAAGTCTTTTTATTCCCGGAATACGACTTTTAAATTTTCCTTTTTGTTTTTGCTTTGTTTGATGTATGTAGTGAATTTTAGAAATTGAATAAGAACATCTGGCGACTCCATTGGTAACAAATTTTCCAAGGCGTTTTACAAGAAGGAATCCTCAAAGCTTGCTTTAGTTCTTTCCTAAGCCTGAAAGGGTTTACCATAGAAGGAAAAGCAAGCTATCTTCTCGAAAAACCCTTGAGGATCTTGGTTCTCGGTCAATTTCTGATATTCACCTTTTATTTTCGAAAAATAATTTGAATAATCTCCTTGTTAAAATGGCTGATATTTTTTATCCTTATGATTTTACTGCTATAGTTGGTTATCCTCGTTATGTTCCAGAGAAAGCTATTGATAAATTGCCTTCTTTTCAAGGAAACAATGTTATTAGTGCTAGTTCTCATATAACTCGTTTTTGCCACTGTTTTGACAAGTGGTGTTTGAATGCTAAGCATGAAGATGTGAAAATGAAGTTATTTGCTTTATCTTTGGAAGATGATGCTTATGAATGGTTCAACAAGTTGGAAGCTGACAAGTATAAAACTTATAAAGAAATTGAAACTGCTTTCCTTACAAAATGGGGGGACATCAAAGAAGACCGCTACCTTCTAGTTTCCTTTACCAACACTAAAAATAAAGAAAATGAGACAATGGAAGAATTCAACAAAAAATTCAATGAAATTGTGTCAAGACTTCATGCTGATATCAAGCCACCTAATAATTCCATTCTCATTTACTACATGGAGGCTTTTGATGGAGAGTTGCAATATCAATTGATTGATAAAGAGCCCACCAATCTAAAAAAGCCATGGAAATTGATGAGAAAATTGATAGGAATATGCTAAGTTGTGGCCAATCTCACCTTCCTGGTTTCACTAGGGCTAATGTTCCTATGAAGCAAAATGAAAATAAGGAAAAGGCTATTAATGTTGAATTTAAGGATCATTCAAAGGAACCTTTGAAAGAAATTGCTCAAATCTTAAAAGAAGCTGTTTCAACTCAAGCTTCCAACATGACTGCCATACAGAACAAGTTGATCTCCATTGAAAGATCTCAAACCAACCATGTCTCAAGCCAGTATGTGCCTAAGCCACAGTATGCTCCAAGACCTCAATATCAAAGAAGGGCACCCATTCAAGATCAAAGGACCCCAAATCTTTTGGAAATTGCAAATGCAGTTTCAGAAGAAGTCCCTCCTTTATGTAGAGCATGCGACAATTTCCATGAAGAGTCTACATGTGTTGTATTTAAATGATCAATTGAACAAAATCCGTCAGAAGCCAATAGCAGTGTCAGATTAGCAAGCCAGCCTAAGAACCAGCCTAAATATATCAACATTGTAGGCCAAACTCACCCTGTCTCCAACGAAACTTGGGAACAAGCAAGACAATACACTCAAGAGAAGGATAAAGCAACCCATAGATTTGGTGAAATGCCTCCTCCAAAGAAGATTCTAGAAATGTCAAGATTCAAAGGTTTAACATATCAAAGAAAGGACAATGTTGGAACATCAAAGTCAAATCAGAATATTCCTAAGGTAACACCTCCTCCCAACTTAGAAAAGTTTCATGTTGATTTGGTTCATTGGTTGTCTTCTGCAAAGATTCATGTTCTTGTTACTAACCTTATCAAAATTCCAACCCTAAGAGAAGATTTTATGAAGATAATAGATCATCCTGAAAAGGAAACAGCTAAGGCTCCAATTGACTCAATAAAAACAGCTCCTAGCAGGACTAGAGAAGAACCTAAGCTTCAAAAGTTAGTCAATCATGAAGATGATCCTGTTATTTTGCATAGCTTGGATCCTAAAAAAGAAGATCACCCTCCTTTCTACATTTCCTTACTAGTCAATGGCATGCTTTTGCACAACTGCATGTTGGATTCGGGGGCCTCTTCTAATGTTATGACCAAAAAGGTTATGGATCAATTGGGCTTAAAAAAAAACTAGACCCTATCATAATGTGTGTGCCATGGATTCAAGGGAGGTTGATACCATTGGTGTCATCCTAAATCTACCTGTTAGGTTGGCCAAGTACCCCATTGTTCATTTGACTACGGATGTCTTAGTGATTGATGTGCCAGATAATTGGGGTAAGCTTTTATCACGAAAATGGGTTGCATCTTTAGGAGGTGACATAAGGATGGATTGGTCATATAAAAGTCATGAGGTAAAACCTCCATTGTAAGTCGGGTGGATAGTACACAAAAGAGTTTATTATTATTATTTTGAGTCTCCCTAGAGAGGTCGGCCCAATCAAGTTAATTGAGTCCGACCTAGTTAGGTTAAATGTCAAGTAAAAGTAAAGTATAAATAGAGGGAGTTGTTATCACACTAACTCTAGTTGCTACTAAAGATATCCCATTCAGGATGGTAGAGGGCAAGCAGCCAGGCAGGTGACACCTGCAAACACCAAGTCCACTGTTCGAAGAACGGTCGTCACACCGAACAAGGCGTTTGTCACTTCAGACAAGGCAAGTAGCCAAGTCAGGGGGGAGACCCCGCTCAACCAGTGATGGTTGAGAGACAAAAAGGACACCCAAATCCCAAAAGATAAACAAATACAAACAACAGATGAGTGTTCAAAAGACCCTAAGCTTGATTTCAGCCAACGACTGGACACAATTGGTAAAATGAGAGTGATATAAAATGCAACCAGCACTTAAATATGATGAAATTAATGAATTAGATCAATAATTATGTGGCTGGAAATCAATTAAGGATGCAAATTAAATTAGAAGTGAAGAGATGAAGCGATTCTGCCCAAGGAAGAGGGTTAAGCAGTGACTTAGTGGACCTAGGGCAGCGACAAATTAACGTTTTAAAACACTTCTAGCAGATGATAGTTTGATTTCTAATGGTAAAATGACAATTTAAACACAAATCAAAACTACCCACAACCCAAAAATGACCCAGCTAGACAGCAAGAGAAAAAGGCCCAAGGAGGGCAAAATTGCCAAATGGACCAGTGCTAGTTCTAAGGGTAAATAGAGTCGAATTAAACTGAAACTTTGGATTTAAGCATTTAACATTATTTCAGAAGCAGGTTTAAAAAGAAAAACAAGTTTTAACGGTGAGTTTTTAAGATTTTAATTTTCTCTTGGTTTTTTATGCAATTTCAACTCAGCAAACACATCAGAAATCTAAATGGAGAATTAAGCATGAGAGAAGTACCTGAAACAATGATGAATGGTTGAATATTGCATGAAGACTACTTGCCAAATTCAAGTGATGAGCAACCAGCGCTTTCCCTAAGCGTTTGGGCCAGCCAAAAGACCAAGTGTGCCCTTGCTACCTGCCACATAAATGGAAAATCAGAAATCTGAAGCAAATAGATAGTTTGCACAGCAAAATGAAAGACAAATGATTAAGAAATTGAAAGACAATTAGTAAATTCAACTCCCTTGTTAAATCCTTGAATAGAAACACAAGTGTGGAGCTCCCACTCCAAAAATTGCGCCCTCCTTCAAGTGGTCTCTCAACCTGCAATTCGTTTCAGCTATGTATGATGGGGAAATACACTAGATAACTCGGAAATACATCAGCAAATAGATATAAGTCACAACAATGCTCATCCAAGCACACAATGTGTCAAGAACTCTCCAAGAATCTTCTCTATTCAGTCCAAGTGTTCACAAAAAAAATGCCCAAGAGTTACTGTTATCACACTATAGTAGCAGGGCTACTATTCTTGCTTAGCAGATATCTGCACATTCCAAAGCTTCCGTTATTCAGAGCATGGCTATGATGATTGTACATTTTGGTGATCACTCATGATCAGAGCAGTATAATATTCAGACTTATGTTAGACCTTGTGTCAAGGCTGAGCCTTGAGAGTTCAGATTTGATGACCGATGTGACCCTTTATCCCATACAGTTTAAGTTCAGTGCTTAGAGATGTATTGCAGCAGTGTTTCAGATGGTATATGATGCTTCTTACTATGATGATGTTATATGATCTATGGATGCTTTATCATTGACTGTGGATTATTATCTTGTTGATTTAGTCATGATCACAGCATCTGCTTGGTATACTATTCCTGATGTGGCAAACTATTTAAAATGAACTGTAAATTATAAAATGGACAATTGCTTGCACATTTAGGTCATTTAACAAAACCCACTGGTTTTCCACCTTACATAGATATGGTCTTCCCTGACACCAGTTGTCTGCTAGTGTAGGCGCCATATTCACTTGACTCCATCCATACATGACTTTCCTATTTGACTTTAAACCTTGACCTATCTCATTTGACTTTCTGATACTGAGGACTTCCCCATTTTTCTACCTCTATGTTTGGACCGCATGCCTGTATATTCAGTGTCTCGGCTCTAAGTTGGTGACAAAACTTGCCTTTGGTGAGTTGGATTGTAGGCCTAAATCATTCTGGTCGGTTGTCCCGATGTTTGGCATTGGCTCGAACTCCCCCTAGTCACTTGAGATGTTGTTGGCTAAAACTGAAAGCTCATGTTCTACCTATGGAAACTTTTAAATTCGCCCATGGAAACTAAAAAAGGGCAAGAGCGATGAACAGCTAAAAAAGGAATACTCCTCAAAGAGTATAAGAAAGGTCCAAAAAGCAATGGTTCTTAAAAGTTATATCTAAACAATTGCTGACCTTATATGTATTTGAAAACATGCCCTGGATGCAAGCTGCAACTAGTTGTGCTTATCAGCACACCTGAAATCCGAAGGGTTATGTAGGCCAAAAAGGCCATGAAATGAATGATCCTAATGAACTTGGATCAACTTGATGTAGACATGATGCCTAAGTTGAATAAGCACTCTCTGAACAACTTATCCATTTGTGAGGCACAGCCATCCCCCGTGTTATTTTGTCCAGCACAGAGTTTGTAGCTTCCCCCTTCTCCCAGTCCAAAGTATTTTTGAGTTAAGTTAGACAAGTCCACCCCTTGGCCCAACCTTGCTCCTAGCCTTCATCCTTCACTAGCAGTTTGACCATGTCCAATGGGTGAGTTTGTCATTTGAACCATTGTGCAAGTAATTTTATATAACAAAGGAATATGCTAAGTTGATTAATGTCACTGAATGGATCTTATACTTTGAGCTTGGCTGTGAGAATGATTAGAGAAGCATGTCTTAGTCTACTGATGTGATTTATCCTTGGTTGTATATTATTGGGATCTATGATGATGTGGGCCATGTATAGATGCCTATTGATGATGATTGATGGTCCCACATACTTGATGATGATATCATATGATGGACATATGATGCCGATGATGATTGAACCAATTCAGCAGGTTTATTTATTATTTTAGATCAGCAGTGTATGCATTGTCCATATATGGTGGACCCTACAGCTGGCCCAATAGGGCAACCCATGGTGTATGAGTACACATTTCTAGTGGATTTGGGTCTTCTGGATCCAATGAGACACTTATCTTTCAGTTCCGGGCACTTCTGACAGTGATTGATGCAGTTTTACACTTGTTGACCAGATTTGGGGCCGATTTCCCAGCCTGAGCAGCAAGGGCCACGAGAGGCCAGTTCACCTAGGGCGCTGATGATGGAGGGGGTGGTCCAGCCACTTGTTTTTACCATTTACCCCCCCTTCTGGAGAGCCTGGTTGGCTCAGATGGACAGCGCAGATGCTATAGGAGGCAGTTTTGGCACTTTCACAGTTACCGAGGCAGTTAAAAAATGGGATAAAGTGGTCACTGAGGAATTCGATTTGGGCAATTGAGGCAAGGTTTTGGCATTTGGTTTTCACAGAGGTCTTCCAGGGTGATCCCACTATCTTCCATCCAGTTTTCACCATGTGGGTAGACCCACAGCGATCACAGGAGGTCTTTTACTGCTTGTCTGTCACAGATTTTGAGGGCAGATTTGATCATTTATATTATCTTGGACATATTTTATTATTTTATTGTGCCTTGGGGATGAGCTAGTAAGGATTGATGCCTCCTAGCCCCACCATGTGCTTATTATGTCATGTCCCAGTCATCATGAGGTGGATTTTTGGTACTTTTACCCCCTCTAGTGGATGACGTCACCCTCCATGATTATTTTATACTATGACGTCATCATTATATTAGGTGATCCATGTGATATATTGTTATGGTTCATCTTAGCCATTGATTGTATGATGAGATCTTTTAATCTCAACCACTCATTTGATGTACTATTATAGAGTGGTATAGGGTTTTGGTCTTTATTATCCTATATAAGGAGGAGACCCACCATTGTATAGCTCACCTTTGGAGCTCTGGAATATTGGAATAGAACATCTCTTTGTGGAGCATATCTCTCTTGTCTTGTGGATTCTCTTGCATATTGAATATACAGTATCTCTTCTATGTATCATTGTGGATTTTGGTGCTTCTACTAATCTTCTTACAGGAAAGTCGAATTGGTGGAGAGGAGGGCGATTTCTTGAGGGTTATTGTTGGAGGGATCCACATATTCTCTCTTGGGTTGATCTTGTGACAGGGAGTATCATTATTGTATCTTCATGACATAGTTGATGCTTTCTATTACATCTTTCTATCATTTTCATAATCATCTTGCTTGACTTGTTTCTTTGATCTTGTCTTGTAGGAAGAGGACGATTTGGCTATCTTGGAGGAGGACGTTTTGGTTGGAGCTCTTGGATCTCACTCTTGAATATACACATAGGAGAATGCTATCAATTTGCAAGGTGGCCATAAGCAATTGAGGTAAGATCTACAAGGTATGTGCCTCTTTCATCCATTCTATCTTCATTGGTCTCAAACCCTAATTAATTAAAAACCCCAATTTTGGTATTTCATAGATCTACTTAGATCTAGCCTTGCTTTTGAGAAGATCTTGAAAACCCACCTCTATAGCATCCACCCCTAGTTGGATCTATAGTTTGGTGGTGATTGGGTTAAAATTGACACACTTTTCAAGGCAATATAGCCCTCTTGAACCAAATCGCACTTCCTTGGAGAGGCTTGTTGGGTTAGATATAGCACATGGGTAGGTGAGATCCCACTTGATTTGCAATCTAGACACTTGATAACCTACCCCCAAATTATTACTTTGGTGATTTCTACCTTGTGGGCATCATTCCACGTTTTAAGGGATTAAAACCCCCTTTTGAATTTCTTGGCACCTTAAAACTTAGATCTAGTAAGATCTAACCCTTGGATTGACATGATTTTCTAGATCCACATAGATCGGTGCATAAGCTACTTGGATCTATAGTTTGGTAGCCATTAGACTTGATTTGGTCCACTTAACCCACCTTTTACCCTCCTTGAGGAAAGTCGCACTCCCTTGGATAAGTGAGTTTGCCCACTTTGGGGAAATGGGTGTTTGAGATTTTTGTGGATTTGGAACGACCATACCTTGAAACCTAGGTCTAGAGTATCATTTTGTGACGATCTGCCTTGGGGGTAGCATTCCTTGTTTCAAGGGATTGTGGTCCACTTAGGGTCATTTCATGAAAACCTAGATCTAGCAAGATCCAGCCATTAAATCTCACTTAGCCCACTTGACTTGGTTCCTAGGTGTCCCGATCTACACTTTGACATACCTTTTGACCCCATTAGCCCATCCAACAAGGCACTAGTCCTCCTCTAAGCAAGCCGCACTCCTTGGGAATTGTGTCAAACTCTAGATCTGGTACATGGGTATTCCTAAAAACAACTTAGATCCATAGATCCACTCATCACATATCCACTAGTACCAATTGCATCCCTCAACTTCACCTTGTGGGTCCACTTTAAGCCATCTCACATATCCCAAGAAAGTAGGTCCCACTTGTGTAAATCATGGTACTAGATCTTGTCTTTCTAGCTCATCAAGTGGCCTAAGTCATACATTGGTTGAAACACTAACAATCTCCCAAACCACCTTCAACCATACTCTAATTTCTAGGTCCACTTTACCTTGCATTGGTTTCCGTAACTTACCATTTACTCATCCCTAGGAACCTTTGTTTGGATCCAATCATCTTTGATTGGTAATAGGGTCTCCCCCTAGGTCTTGTTTCACCTTGACCTAAAGCGAAGAGTGCCTCGGTTGACGTGACTCCCACCTTGCATTGGGAACCGTGGCATCTCTTGGGTCACCTCTTTAGTTGCCCATCTCCTCTACCGTCCTGGATGGGATACCACTAGGGGCAACTACAAGTTGTGTGATAACAGTTACAAAATGAGTGAGTCTCTTCTCTTATAGAGAATGCTCACACTCAACCCTAACTCCCTCCAAATTCGATGGCTGGGACCAAATTGCCCTCTAGTGCCCATGTGGAGGATGGGGCCCTGTTATCACATATATAGTAGTCGGGCTACCATACATTATTTTTCTGATTCCAGTACACTATTCAGCTAGTTCCCTTGCATTGGGCTGAGATGAGCATCTACTATGGATCACTATGAGATTTTGGACAGCAGTTTTATTCCCCATGCCATGACTGAGTCTCAGGACACTCAGAGAGATGACCGATGTAGCTATTTAGCCATTTGTACAGAGCAGTCAGTAGTGCTCAGAGTTACAACAGCAGTTTCAGAGGACAGATGTTGGTTCAGATGATGAGCATTCAAGTATATGACTCAGCAGGTATATTATGGTGTTGTGGTTATATTGCTTTTATTTCCATTTTATTAGCATGTCTTAGTATTTAGTGTCATGATCTGGCGATCATATAGATATTTGGACCTAGTTGTACTAAATATGTATCATATTTGTCCCTACTCAGACTTAAAAGTTCTTGTCCTATACTCATTGGTTTTACCCTCCCTAGGGAGAATAGAGGAGATCATTCCCACCATACTTTGGCTTGTTAGTGTTGGTTTCATTATTCACTGTCTTCATCCATCCATGACTTACCCAGTTTGTTCATTACCTTGACTTACTACTTGACTAAAGGCATGGAGGACCTTTTCCCCGCTGTAGCCTCTATATTGGATGAGCTTCCTCGTTTATTGTGTCTCGGCTCTGAGTTGGTGACAAAACTTGCCCATGGTCTAGTTGGTTTGATGTTTATAAAATGAGATCTAAGCTACCCTAATGCTACTTTTCAAATCTAGAAACTTCTTTAAATATCTAAGCTACAAACTTTGATAAACAAATGTTAAATTTGAAACTTTGAAACAATATCAAACTATTGCAAGATGTAAGATCTAAAAAATGAAACACTTCTAACACTTAACAATCTTACTCTTTGTTTTTTATTTGTGTTTTTGTAGGTGGACGAAGGGAAGAAGGGGAAGACAAGATGAGAAGGGATGGAGAGGAGGAACGAATGCAATGAGGGGAGAAGACTAGGGGAGACGAGAAGAGAAGGAAGAGGAGGACGAGAGGAGAAAGAGGAGAAAGAAGAGGAGGACGAGAAGAGAAAGAAGAGGAAGAAGAGGAGGACGAGAGGAGAAAGAAGAACAAAGATGAGAGGAGAGGAAGAGCAAATGGAAGAAAGCTAGAGGAGACGAGAGCTAGGTGAAGAGAGGAAAAACGAGAAGGGCAAAGGTCAAGCAAGCCGAAAACCAAAGGCAAGCTAGACAATGACCAAACTTAGATAGGAATAAGGCTTTGGATTTCCACAGTTTAGACAAGTAGATCAAGTAACCGATTTAGAAATTTGTTGAAAAATTGATGGATGAAGCAAGATCTCCTTGTTTCTTGAGCTTATAAAGTTTGAAATTCTTTGGCCACAAGTAAAGTGAAGATGAACCTACAAAAGACCTTGTACTTTGGAGATACCTGCAAAACCAATGTGCTCAAGCGAAAAGTATAGACTTATAATTGCATGTGCTAGATTGTTAACCTTCTTGAAATATAAATCTAAAACTTGAAATTCCTAAGCACATAAGTAATACACAATATCACCTTGTTACAAGATGAAGTATGGCCACCAAGAGCCTCCACAATTTGACCTCCAAAGTCTCAACTTTATTGATAATTAAACATGTTACAAATCCTCCAGAGTTTCTTTGCTAAATGATCCATGAGGAATGAGGAGAAAAGCCCTCATTATATAACAAAAGACAAGCACTAAGCTATCCTAATTCGAATTGGCATGATGGAAGCCAATAGCACCTAACACAAGTCGAATTCCTAATCAACATCCAATCAAATCCAAGTTGAGCCAAGCATTGGAGTGGTAACTCCACCAACAAGTCGAGTTGTATGGAATGAGATGAGGAGGTGGCCTCCCCCTAGGCAAGGCGCCCCTCATCTCCACATTGGAAGTATCTCCCATCAAATAAATATATGCTAAGTGGAAAACTCGAGCTCCCATAGAGATTGACGTGAGCAAGCTTTGGAGATGGCGTGAGGATTTGGTAGGTGCTTGGAGTTTAACTAAAATTTGATTGCAATCTTGGTAGTTGAGAGTGGGAGGTGGCCTCCACCTAGGCAAGGCGCCCCCACCCCCAATAAATGTAACTCAACACCAACCAAATCTCATTTAATAACCTCTCCACATCACCAATTCGAGTTTTGCATGCATGGAGGGCAAATTCTCTTGGAGTTAATCACTTGTGTTGACTCGATACTTCATTGAAGTTGATTGGAGATGACTGGAACCTTCATTAATGCCCAGTGCCATGTCAATTAGCCTTTTATTTTAATCCATTTGAATTATTTTGGAGAGATTTGTATTATGTCCAAATATTCAATTTTTAATATTTTAATTAATAATTTCTCTGTAAATGGCTTTTTTGAGAAATTATTAATTATGAGGCTGAATTGCCATCCGAAACTTAGGATAAACTGGTCCGGGGATTATGAATGATTTTTGGCTTAAGGTTGAAGCCTTCAATCACTGAATTCGGATCCCAGATGACTAACATATTACAAATTGAAATTTTTCCATTTAAACTATGGAAAATTTTATTAAAAATTTAAAAATAATTAAAAACCCAAAACTGGAAGACCCGGTAAAAAAATTTCAAAATTTTTTCTGGGGGTTCTAGGGACCTAGGACATGACCAAAACCTATTATAATAGTGTCTAGTAGGCTTATATACATCAGTTGGACTCTAATAACCCCCCATGGCTAAAATTTTCAAAATCGGGCATTCCAGCTTTGGAGGAAGCGGGAGAAAACCTCATCGATTATAGCTCGGCTATAGGTAGAGTATAATGGACGAGGGAAAAAACTCCCTGGAATACCTTAGTTGCTTAATCAAGTCATGGGGAACCAAGCCACTCAAAATCCTACTAGCACACTTTAATACAAACCCCGTGGGGCCATGGTCATGTTGACTGAAAAACAAAACTGACTAGCCAAAATTGGCTAGGCACAAATGATGGATCATCTGATACACTGGAGCACAAACATTCATCATGTTTATCAAATGGCGGCTCTTCAGATAATCCAACTATGGTACAAAAAGTCGGTAACAGACATCATCCTTGGAGACAGGTTGTGATGCTTGATTGGGGGTGGGGGGCGCGTTGAGGGATATTCGCTTCTGTTGGGGTTAGTTGGGGCATGAAGAACCCCCCCCCCCCTCCGTAGTCTGGCCTTCAGAACGGACCGATATGCTCATTTTTAGCCATTTTAGCCATGTGTGGGTAAATTCTAGAGAAAATGCCCCAAATTACCCACAAAGTTGATTATTTTATATTATTTTTGTTTTAATTTTAAGTTGACATTTATAATTTCAAATTGACATTTAAAAAGGCATGTCGGCCTGGATTTTATTTTATTTTTGTAAAGTGAGTGTGAAAATGTAAAAATAAACTTTTCCTCACTTCATTTTAAATAACAACTTATGGGATAAAACATTTATTTATGATTTTTACCCTACTTGGGCTCTTTGAGTGATGCGCACCTCTTGAGGATGGATGTACTTGCTAGTTTGGAGACAAATCTTTGAAGCATCTTTTGTTCTTACTCTTTGCTAAGGTGATGCTAGGAGTTGTTTGCTTAACACATCCACAAGGACGTATCTAACTTTCTTCTCTTGATTTCTCTTTGTTAAATGTTGGATGTGTGCTTGTCTAAGGTTGAATGGTAGCCATTAATGCTACATTTTGTCTTAGCTAAGTCATTTTCTGCCTTTAGTTACCCTAGCATTGTAAAGCTTGAGCTTTAGGTCTCCAAGGTTTTTCTTAACTAGAGCCTCTTCAACCAACTTTTGTGGTTGTTGAAGAAAACCCTAGTTTGCCAAACTTGGCAAGTACCATCTCAAGAAGAGAGCCATCATCCTTGATGCCCTAGGGTTAGGGTAAAACCTTAGAACCGTAAGTTTGTCCATTTTCTCTACATCAAACCCTAGTTTGTATTTTTTGTAAACATTAGATTGGAAACAAACCCGAAAATCATAAAAATAGGAAAAGGAACTTCTGGAAAAGAAAGGAATGCTCTATTAAGCTTGGTAAAAGAATATGGAGACATTTTTGCATTTACATATGATGAGCTAAAAGCTTATAGGGAGGATGTTTTCCAACATACCATTCCTCTAAAACCAGAAATGCTAAATGTGAAACCTTTCCGCCAAAAACTCAGACAATTAAATCCTAAGTTGGCTCCTATTGTCAAGCAGGAATTAGAAAAAATGTTGGCAGCAAGTATTATAGCACCTACCCGACATACATCATGGTGCTCCAACTTAGTTGTGGTGAGGAAGAAGAATGGGAGTATCAGGATATGCATTGATTTTAGAAATCTGAACATAGCCTACCAGAAAGACAATTATCCTCTCCCCAAAATGGAGACCCTCCTCCAACGGGTCACTGGATCTACGATGATGTCCATGCTTGATTGATTTTCAGGTTACAATCAGGTTGTTATCAAAGAGGAAGATAGGCACAAAACAGCATTCACAACCCCTTGGGGAACTTTCGAATATCTGAGAATGCCCTTCGGTCTCACAAATGCTGGGGCTACTTTCCAGAGGGCCATGGATTATGTCTTTAATGAATTAATAGGCAAAATTATTGAAATATATCAGGATGATTTGACTGTTTTTTCCAAAGAAAGATCCAGCCATGTTGACCACCTTAGGAAAGTTTTTCAGCGATGTAGAGAATATGGCATTTCTCTAAATCCGGCTAAGTCAGTATTGGGTATTGAGGAAGGAAAACTTTTGGGTCACATCATTAACAAAGACGGGGTCAAGATTGACCCCGAAAGAATCGAGGCTATACAAAAGATTCCCCTTCCGAGAAATGTCAAAGGTCTCCAATCATTTAATGGTCACATAAACTTTATAAGGAGATTCATTCCTAACCTTGCTGAACTCATGAAACCTATGCAAGCTCTCCTAAAAAAGGAGGCTAAGTTCATATGGACAAATGAAGGAAAAAGTGCTTTTGACACCATAAAGGATGCCATTACTGGATCACCTGTCTTACTCAGCCCGGATTATACGAAAGATTTCATGATCTTCTCCTTTGCCTCAGAAGACACCATTGCTGGTGTATTGCTCCAGAAGAACTTCGAAGGGTTCGAGCAACCGATTGCCTTTATGAGTAGAGCCTTGCAGCATTCCGAGCTAAAGTACACAATCATGGAAAAACAGGCTTATGCCTTAGTCAAATCTTTGAAGCACTTCAGAACATATATCGGTTATTCCAAAGTTATAGGGTATGTTCACCATGCTACAGTAAAAGACATCCTATCTCAACAGGATTACTTAGGAATAAGAGGCACATGGGTTTCCAAAATCCAGGAATATGACCTTGAGATAAAGCCCACCAAGTTAATCAAAGGACAAGGGCTTGCTAAAATGCTCACTCAAAAGAATGAAGAAGCCATTGAAATGATTGCTGAAAACAACATTCCTCGACCTTCCATGACTCCTGCACTCCAAGAGCTTGACAACATCTGGTATTCCGACATCATCTACTTCCTCCTCCACTTCAATTGTCCTAATCATCTCAAAGGTCACAAGCGAAGGGCCTTAAGACTCAAAACTGCTAGGTATTTCCTTACCCAAGAAGGATTGGGTTGGAGAAACCCAGATGGCATCATACTTAGGTGTGTAAATGAACAAGACTCCAAAAGAATCTTAGCTGAATTTCACTCAGGATTTTGCGGAGGCCACTATGCAGCCAATACAACTGCCCACAAAATCCTGAGAGCTGGATACTATTGGCCCACCATCTTCGCAGATGTTCACAAACATGTCAAGTGTTGCCAGGAGTGTCAGTTTTTTACTGGGAAACAAAAATTGGTTGCACTTCCCCTTACACCTGTTGTGGTCCTTGCCCCTTTCCAACAATGGGGGCTTGACTTTATCGGCAAGTTCAAAGATAACTCTAGCAATGGATTTTGCTGGATTCTTACGGCAACTGATTACTTCACTAAATGGGTAGAGGCCATACCTACTAAAAAAGCTGATGAAAAGGTTGTTATAAACTTTATTGAAGAGAGAATCATCACCAGATTCGGAATCCCTTTGAAAATAACAACCGACAATGCCAAGGCCTTCAGTAGTGGAGAAGTCAATGACTTTTGTATTAAATACGGCATCATCCTATCCCATTCCTCGGATTACTACCCACAAGGAAATGGACTTGCTGAATCTACAGATAAAAATCTAATGAGTATCCTTAAGAAAACTGTGGGTGACAATAAGAAAGCATGGGACAGCAGGATTAAGTATGTTGTGTGGGCTGACAGAATAACCAAGAAGAACTCCACAAGGAAATCCCCTTTTGAGTTAGTATATGGTCTTACAGCCACCCTTCCGGTTAGCATGCAGATTCCAATTTTCAGATTAATAAGTGAGTATGGAACGGAAAAGTTGGAAATGGAGCAGAGGATAAATCAGATCATAGAGTTAGATGAAGCCAGAAGAACTGCCCTTGATCAATCCCTAAGACATCAAGAAAGTATGAAGGACACTTTTGACAAATCAGCCAAGCCAAGACCTTTCCAAGTGGGAGATATTGTTCTCCTATGGGACAAAAGAAGGGAGAAGCTTGGGAAACATGGAAATTCGACAGCCTTTGGAAAGGCCCATTTATCATCCATGCCATTGCTGGCACTAATTCTTTCTTGCTAAATACCATGGAAGGAGAAGAATTGAGCCTACCCAGAAATGGGCAACATCTGAAGCCTTTTTATCGAAGCAACCTCCAAGATGACCAAGGGGTCAGCTCAGGGCATCTCTAAACCCATCCTTGTTGTATTTTTATGCATTTTTTGCTTATGTACCATATTGATGTGTTATAGCTTTTGTATATTAGCTTTTGTATCATATTTCATATATATGCTAGAAAAGAAAAGATTTTATTTCATGTACTTTTGATTATTGAAAAAGCAAAAAATATTACATGTTGGTATTTCATTTTGGCATACTTTTATCATGCATGCGTGGACTAAGACACTTTTGTTTCCATGCAGGAAACTGATATTCTGGGATTCTCAAGTACTCTTTTTCTATCCATAAATCAAACGAGCATCCGTTCCGCAGTTGTAGCCAGATGTTACCAACTTATTTGTACCATAGTTGGATTATATGAAGAACCGCCATTTGACAAACATGATGAATGTTTGTACTCCAGTGTATTGGATGATCTAGCATTTGTGCCTAGCCAGTTTTAGCTAGTCAGTTTTGTTTTTCAGTCGACATGACCATGGCCCCATGGGGTTTGTAATAAAGTGTGCTAGTAGGATTCTGAGTGTCTCGGTCCCCCATGACTTGATTAAGCAACTAAGGTATTCCAGGGAGTTTTTTCCCTTGTCAATTATACTTTGCCTATAGCCGAGCTATAATCGATGAGGTTTTCTCCCGCTTCCTCCAAAGCTGGAATGCCCGTTTTTGAAAATTTTATCCATGGGGGGTTATTAGAGTCCAACTGATGTATATAAGCCTATTAGACACTATTAGAATAGGTGTTAGTCATGTCCTAGGTCCCTAGAACCCTCAGAAAAATTTTCGAAAAAAATTTACCGGGTCCTTCGGTTTTGGGTTTTTAATTATTTTTAAATTTTAATAAATTTCTCTATAGTTTAAATGGAGAAATTTCAATTTGTAATATGTCAGTCATCCAGGATCCGAATTCAGTGATTGAAGGCTCCAGACTTAAGCCAAAAATCATTCATGATCCCCGGACCAGTTTATCCTAAGTTTCGGATGTCAATTAGGCCTCATAATTAATAATTTATCAAAAACCCAGTTACAGAGAAATTATTAATTAAAGTATTAAAAGTTATTATTTTGGAGATAATCCAAATCTCTCCAAAATCATCCAAATAAGATTAAAATAAAAGGCTAATTGACATGGCACAAGGCATTAATTATCATTCCAGTCATCTCCAATCAACTTCAGTGAACTATCCAGTCAACAAATGAGATCTCCTTCAAGTAAATTCGCCCACCTGCATGCAAAGTTCGATTTGGTGATGTGGAGGAGTTATTAAATGGAAATTGAATTAAGTTTGAGTTGTATTTATTGTAAAGTGGGCGCCCTCCTAAGATTGTGCAACCACCAAGACTTGGCTCCTTTACAAGTCGAGTTAGCACCTAACACAACTCACACTTTATCTCCCAAGTAGCTCACGTCATTCTCTTGAAGGCTCGTGCAGATTACACTTGGCAACTCGTTATTTGAAGGTAAAGTCTCCAAGGTTGGGATGGGGGGCGCCTTGCCAAGGTGGAGGCCACCTCCCCATCCACATAGATCTCAAACTCGAGTTGTATGGTAGGATTAACTCCAAGCAACGAATAGACATGGAATAGATTGGATCTTGATTGGGATTTCAACTTTAGACTTGTGCCATTGGCTTCTCTTGTGCCAATTCGACTTAGGTTAGATTTGGCTTTGGTTTGTTATATAATGAGGCATTCTTTCCTCATTCCTCATGGGGATTTTGAGCATGAACACTCTGCCAAAATATTATTGTAACATTTGTTTGATTCTTGAATAAAATTGTGACTTTGGAGGTCCATACAAGGCTCTTTGGGTTTGTCTTTCACATTGCTTGGTGACATCTTTCTCACCTTATTCCTTATTTCAAGCTTTTCATTATTTAGTATATGTTCTATAATTGTTAGAAATGTACTATTCGGTTTGGCTTGTTTAATGTGTAAGGGTTTTGCAGGATTCATACAAGGTGGAGAATGACTTGGAGATCAAGTTACTCTTTGCCCATCAATGGCTATTAGCACCTAATCAATTTTGTCTTGCAGGTCCCCAAAGCACCTTCTTATCTCAGGAAAAGAAACGATTAAAAGAGACTCGTCTCTTCCTCCATCAGCAATCTCTCATTTTCTTGGTTACTGGTTACATAAGATTCACCTTCATACTTTGTGGAAACCCCTTGTCCATCTTGATCCAGAAGTTGAAGTTTTGTGTTCTAAGCCTAGATTAGTTCCCTTGTGCTCTCGTCCACCTCTTCTAGCTTCCATTTTTTCTCTCTTCAAGCTCGTTTTTCCTCCCTCTTGGCCTCATCCTCCTCCTTCCAAGTTTCTTCTTGCTTTCGTTTTTTAGCCCCTCCTCTAGCTCTCGCCCTTCTCCTCTTCCTTTACCCTTCTTTCCCTTTCGTTTGGGAGTCTTCTAAGCTTGCTTCCCCTCGTTTTTTGGCATCAAAACCCCCTCCATTACCTTTCGTTTCCCTTTGAAGTCCTCCATTCGTCCATCCTAGAAGATCCCTAAAAACACATTAAAAACACAAAAAACGAATTGCTTAAGTTAGTGTTAGTTTCATTCTTAGTTTACTTTTACATTGTTAGTCTTAGTTAAATTTGCATTCTAGATATCATTTGAAAGTTTTAAAAAACTTGCATTTTGAAAAAGATTGGGCATTTAGATTAAAGTTTAGTGTTGCATTGTTAAATTTAGTTTATGTTTCAATGCTAGTAGTTGCATATCATCCTTATACTTAGAACTTAATTGCATCTAGTTTTACTTTTGCAAGTTATAGAATAAGGTAGTTTCAAGTTTTGTTTCTCTTTTCCTGACAAATAATGGGTGCCTCGAAGTGGTTTTATGTGTAGGTGTGCAAGGAGAAAACCTCTTAAGCAAAAGCAAGAATATTTGAAACACAAAACCAAGAAGAAATTCAAACCATCATTGAATCAAGAAGACCAAGATTTTCATTCTCCTTTTGTACACTCATAAGAGTGATTTATTTCTAAATCTTTACTTTCTGCTAAGACCTTGCAAGGATTTCATTCCCAAGGCATTTGTAAAAGTTTAATAAAAAGGCTAAGTGGAGGAGTCCTCCACTTTTTGGGTTTTCTTCCCCATTTGGGGAAGAGTGTTGTGCTTTGCTTAGCTTAGATCTCTTTTTCTCTTTTAGTTCTTAGATTAATATTTCATTTCTGTACTCCATTTCCAAGTTTTGACTAGAGTAAGCAAACTTTGGGATTGCATCCCAAAGGCCACATAGCTTTGTGGTAGCTTCTCGTTCCCCATTAGCCTCCTTGCCGAAGTTTCAGCTAGCTAGAAAGTCTCAAGGACTAGTGTTTCTAGTGATCAACTTTGATCGGAGGTAAATCCCACTTTTAGATTAATATTGTTTGGTAGAACACTAAGTTTATTTTCAGTTTATTTCAGTCATCTTGTTACATCTTGCTATCATCATTTCATTTTCTGTTATCTAAAGCTTCATTTTGTTCTTCAAGTTACAACTGCTCCTACTTCATAAAAAGAACTAAAGTCTCTTGAACTTGGCCAAATCCAAGTCAAGAGCACTCTCTGTCGGAGAGCATTTAGTTGTTGCATTTCCCTTGCATTAGGTATTTAGATTAATTAAAGTCTCTTGAACTTTGGTCTTAAGACTAAGTCAAAAGCGCTCTCTATCGGAGAGTTGAACTGTGCTTTAATAATAAAACATTCCAACTCACACCCCTTCATAATTAATTTATCTTGGTCGATTATCCAACACCCGTATGCTCTGCCAACCTGAAAGGGTTGGGCTAGTACTCAAAAAGGTGTTGGATTTTCTAATCTCACAAGTGATAACTTAATAAAACTTTACCCCAACCAACGAACCGGCGTTGCTTTTCGAGATTTACTGAGGAAGTTTCCTGAAATAGGTGGTGCCGAAATCCCGCTGTCAGACTCAAGGGTGGTCAAGCTAATTGAACACTTACCCTTTTGCAATCTGGGCGGCTTCGACCTATCATCTAAGAGGTTACCAACATTATTTCCGGACTTTTGATATCCTCGTTTTTAGCCTAATAATCAAGACCATTAAAACTTGTAATTTATCAAGATAATTTGCACAACGATCTCACGAACAGTACCTTTCAAGACCCACACATTCAGCATCACATCTTTATTATTCTTTGACTCCATAAGGCACTGGTTATTTAAAATTCATATCTTGATCAGGACCATTTTTCCTTGTGATTTTACTTTATCTTGTTGATGCATTTTTGAACTTCAAATCTTGAAACGTACTGTCATTTTGATATCTTATTTAGCAACGTGGATTGCATCTTATCTTGTTTGTCACATTTATAATTTGGTCTCATCACAAAAACTCCTAAACAACACCCATCCGCATCATACCATACACTTAAAACATTAAAACACATTGAGCCATAGTCAACTCTTTGTAGGGACTACCCCCCTTGGCATCGTTAGGAGTTCGCCTAAACGGAGGAGCTGGGATTTAGGTGACGGTACCTAGCTCATTGCTTGCCCCCTAGGCCACACCTCTCCCCACTTCCAGTGAGGGAGACAGCTTTCGAAAGATTTCTGTTGCCGGTGTGCAATCTGGCAAACAACAGATGTTCTTATTATGAGCAAGTTCTCTAGCTTTGATTAATATTGCTATAAACTTCTACTGCTGCCAAGTAAGTCTGAAAAGCATACAGTGTCTTTAAAATGATAAATTTATGATGTTAATTTACACACAGAATTGGTGCATTAAGCTCACTTTCATACAGTAAAAAGGGATCTAAATTTGAATGCCAACTGATGCTTTTGCAAGATCTAAAAGTGTAATAATGGTAATCTGACCTAGTAAGAGTAAAAGCCTTATTTCTATCACAAAGCAGATCTAAAATTGACACGCATAGACAGCCTGAAATTTGGTATTCTGAGTGACCTCATACATACAGATCTGAAACATCCATTTGGTCAATTGAAGTGGTCTCAAACTAATATCTGATTTTTTTTTCACGGTAATGCATTGATGTTGATTTACTAGTTACTTAACACCTGTTGGCAATTGTATCTTCATATCTTAACATTTGAATGAGTGTCCCTATTCTTCATTAAATGATCCATGGTTATGACAAATTGACAATTCTGTGACTGTTTGGTTGCCTATTGCTATTGTAGTTGCACTAACTTTGAAGTCAATATTACTTATCTACACTACATGCATAAACTTTGATCTAATGAGATATGATTACTTTGTCAATATTCACAGGCATAACACCATTGTCCTAAATGACGTTGAATGAGATATTTGGATGCTAGTTATCATATGTGCTTGATGCATAAGTGGTTAAACCTTGCTACAATATTTCCTTCATACATTGAGTTAGCATTGATAATTATATCCTTGTTTATTAAATGAGGTATGACATTTACTACTGCGGGTATTTGATGAATGGTTATTTACCTATATCATGCAATTTCATTGACTCCATAGGGCACTGGTCAAAAATAACAATTTCATAGAGAACATAGTGTTTGTTGTATCAGTGACCTGCAGGACATCATAAGGGTCCTTCCCCTTGGAGGTTCCGACACTCTGAAAAAGTTAGAATCGTGATCGAGGTGACATTGGGTCACAGTTCTTATATTTGATTACTGGGAACAAGCCCTACTAGTTTGCCCAGTAACACACCCCTTACATATGGTGGTATAACAACTTTAAGAAAATTAATGCAGTGCATAGCCAAAGGTTTGGGTTTAATCGATCAGCAAATGAAAATATCCCAAACCAGTTTCACATTGGACAAGCTGAAAAAGTGGAAATATGGCAAAATGAAGGGTTAATATGACATGAAAGTTAAAGGAATGTAACCAAAATGTGTCACGTGCCTTCTAGGAAAGGGGAAGTGATGAAGTGTGAGTGTGATATGGATTTTACCTAGGTAAAAAGTGCAAATATGATGAAATATGCAAATTACCTAAGTAAATTGATGGAAATGTAATAAAATGTAAATGATACTAGGAAAACACTAGGCAAATGCATCACCATGATAGAGGACACTAACAACTAAGAACAAAACATGAACTAATCATGCAACAACCAAGTGAACGTAGTGACTGGAGCATAAGAAAATAACTAGGTAATTTCCCTAATTATTGATCCAACTAGAAGAATGCCTCCATATGATGCAACTAAAGCAACCTCCACCCAACATGATCATCAAAAAGGAGATGTAAGTCCCATCCACCAAAGATCCCCATCAAGTGCCAAGAAGTGAAAGGCTCCATGAAGAATTATCCCCCAAAGTCAATCCAATGCTCCAAATGTACTAGCTACAAGTCCCCATCAATGTGATAAAAATCACACGTTTACTCCTCATACAATATGAGGGGTAACAATACCTTAGCCATACATCCTTTTAATCATCAATTAAGAGGAAGTGCATCATCTTATGGGCAATTTTACTATTCAAGCACACCATACTCACCAATGAGCACCAAGAAGGCATGAAAACACATCACCCTCGCACCACCAGCCACCACTCAACCATGACTCAGCAACATCTCCAAGCAAGGAGACAAGTGTATCACCTTCCCATCCAACTATCTAGCCATGAAATCCTGCAAGCTCAATACTTGTGAAAAAATTTCACAAGCGATGTGACAAAAATAACAATGTAATAACATGCTGTAACTGTACTATGCTGCAAATCATATCTTGCGATAGAAATCACAAGAGTTATCTATATGCAACATGAGACGTAACAGGCAGAATACGGAAAATTTATTTCAGTGGTTGACAAGGCAAAGACTTGGGTAGAAAACAGCCTCATTTTTCGCTTATGGTTATTTCTGGACATTGCTACAATTTCTTCTTTCACTATTTATCAATTCCTCAGAAACCACCTTCTATCTGCATTTTTTTAATGAAAATCAATGATCAAAGCTGCAGCTAATATCACGATTAAGTTATATAACAGTGAGTTCAAAATTCAGGCAGGAGAGATATAGTGGGTAGCCCAATGAGTCCTCTTCCTCTAGAAGGAAACAAGTGACTGTTTCCTCCATAACATTGTACTATTTAATCAAGAGAATAAATAATAGGTTTGAAATTGTCTGATACAGCCATTAACTGGATCATGTTACATTTCAACCTCAAGAATAAAAGATATCATTAGAATTTGAAAATTTCTTAATTTTTCCTGACTCAGACACATACATTTTTCTACTTAAATTCCTAGCCACTTAAATCCAGAATAAACATTCATTCAATGAACCCATAATAAAAGGCATCTTGTGATTTTTATTCAGTGTGAAATTGTGAATTACCACATACATGATACACGTAAAGCACTTAAATCAAACCTGAAGTACACATTACAATATAGTTGATTTTCTCACTAACCAAGATTGTCAAGATACAGACTGGATTGGAAGGCAATATGTCAGCTCCATGTAATATCTGCACTATATCACAAACAACAGCAAATATCAGAGTAAAGAATTAACATACAAACTCATATTTAGTACCCAAAAGCTTAAACATGTGAAAACAATTACAGACGAAAATTTTCTAAACTTCAATATGGCTGCTAATCGAAATAAAGTGTGAAATTGTGTTGATCCTGATAAGAGCAATGAAAAATGAATAGCTTGCCTTTACTAGAAGTAAACCTGCAACAGGCATTGCTATAAGGCGAACACATGTAATGACCCAGAAAACTTGGCTGTCCAGAACAAATTGAGAAGGGGTTCCACTTTCTGTACTAGATTTATACTCATCCAGTTGACCAGCATCTGAATTGCTTTTCATCTTGTTGAAAACGGGTATAGAAGGTGCAAGTGACAATGCAAGTAAAATAACCTGAACTGTTACTGATGCTGATCCCAATAGTGATGCTGCCTGCAAACTAGATTGGCTCATATTTAATATCCATCAATACATTGTGCAAATCATGCCTCAAAGGGCAAGTAGTATTATGAAACAAACAATTTGATTATCATTTCAGAAATAAAGAAAGCAATTTCATCAGAAACAGTTATCAGTTTCCAAAACTCCATTGACAAGTGTTCTTGGCAGATATCTAGTGGATCTTTGTGCTTTTTGATCCAGTGGAAATCCACTGAGGTTGCATGTCAAAGACGTGTTTGAAGTCTACTTCGAACTTTCTGTCTATCAGTTTGTAAGTTGGTGTTGGCCACTGAAGTAATTCGACATCAACCATGCTTCTCAATGGGTGTCGACCTCAGTTGTAAGTCAGCATCAACCTTGGTTATAAGTCTGTGTCAACCACATGTATTAACTCGATGAAGGTTCAATCAACCTGCTGTTCATCGAATGAACTACCTTTCCAAGCTATCATGACATTTACATAACTACTTCCTTGCCCACTCAAATATAAAAGTTAGTCAAGTCGATATTTTAAGTTTGGAGGATTTGAGTAGATAAGATAGAATAAAATAATTTTATCAATGTCTGTCATGTACCAAAATTTTGCATTGGGTCACAATGGCCTAATCCCCTTGGCCATACTCATGAGAGTTTGTCAAATTGATGCTAAGGGTCAAATAAATGCCAAGAATGAAGTCCAAGTTAGTAATAATGTGAAATTAGGTCCAAATGGACAAAGTGGGTCACATTAAGAGAAATTCTCAATTCAAAGTTGTAATATATACATCCAAATGAACTGCCATGGAGGAAAATTACTAGTTCCCTAGGTTGGGGGTGGAAGCTTTGGGATTTGAAATAAAGGGGATAATAAATGATGTTTGAACATAGAATGGCATAAATATTTAATAAAGGAGCTAAATAAATAAATACAAGGGAAAATCAAAGTGGCAATTGATCATGAAGACACATGGAGAATGTAGGACCCACACAACCTAGATTTTCTATGCCACATGGCATCCTCGTCTTGTCATTTCGAATCCATAAGAAGCCCAAGGTTCTTGGGATGAGTTGAAAGGTCAATATACTTGGCATGAATCAATTAAGGTCGAATTGGAGTGGAAGAGTAACTCCCATGGAAGAGGAAGAGGCATTTTGGAGCTAGTGAGACACTTGGACTAGATTCCCTAGCTCTATGACAACAATGATGAAGATTCTATGACACCTATGACACAAATCAGACCTGAGGGCTGACATCTGACATATATGACATGTCAGGGCTAAAAATAGCCTCCAAGAGGGCGCTCAAGTGAGTTAGGGCAGCCAAAGAGACACCAATTCGAATTTGGAGAAAGAGAGGGCTAGAATTGGAAGGACAAGTGTCATACTTGGGAATCTCTTCCCAACTTGAGTTGGCAAGAAGCTCTTGGGAGGAATTTGACCCATGGAGGACCTTAGAAGTTTATAAAATATAATAACAAAGAAGGATGGTAGCTTTTGATCATTTTAGAATTTGCATTTTGCATTTAGGAGAGGAGAGCTAGTGGAGTGCTACTCTACTTGCCTTAGCACCAATTTCGAGGGTGAAAGATTCCCATCCTAGTTGGTAATTGGAAAGGCCATTCAAACCTTTCATTTGGAGCTTTAATGGAGTCTTTTGTTACAAGTTGAAGCTACAGGGAAGCTCATGATCACATCTATTTCAGCTTGCTTCTATAACCATTCTTCTATTTCTTGGCATATTCTTGCTCCTTGAGGAGAGATGCACTTGTTGAGGTGATGAACTCTTTGGGATAGCTCTTGAGGCCCCATATCTTTGTAATATGATATATATACTCTATTTTTACTACTCATGAGACTCTCAGGTCGAAATACTAAGTGGAGTTATGTAAAAATACCAAACAATGCATAAATGATACCATTTCCCCTAGATCTTGTTGTTGGAGTTTGAAGAGACACTATTTCGAGTTATATCAGTTATTCTCTGTGCTTTTGTTGATGTATGGAGTGTTATTAAAGTTTTAAATAAGTTTCATTAACAGAGCATAAGCCCTTGGCACCTAAAATTCGAATTTCATAAGTCATGGTGAAAATAACTAGCTTTTCCCCCTATGTGAAATCTTGCATATAAACATATGATTTTAAGGAGTTGCAGAAGGCCATAAGAACTAATTAAGGATACATTGGGGAGCTCATTAAAGCCACTTATCAGTACCATACCCCTGTTCAGAAATTTGGAAGGGCTTAACAGCATTTGGGAAGCCATCTTTGTCCACTACCCTTGGGGGATTTGAAGCTCGAAATTACTAGTAATCTTCCCTACTCTATCCAGATTGTAAATCAATGTTGCATAAGTGTTTTAAGGGTTTTTAAGCATCCATCAGCCTCTGTTATATGTCTTAATACCTCTCAAATACTTTCAAACCCATTCTACAAGCATTTGGAGTCATTTGGAGACCAAGAGACCAATACTAGTCAAAGAGAAATTGCTAGTCAAACTACATTCTTTGGCCAGAACTTAAAGGAAAGTTGCAGAAGCCTCTTGAAGAATCTAAAGCATCCCTGAACCTCATAATTATGTTCTAATATCATCCATACACCTTTGGTAACAATTTGGGAGCATTTGGAGTCATTTGGAGACCAAGAGACCAATACTAGTCAAAGGTCGAACTAGTGGAAAAAGTTGAAAATTTCACCATTTTAATAAATTTCAAAAAAGGGACATTACAATGTCCAACATGTTACCACCTTAAAATGCAAGTTCATTTTTTCAGAGGCATTCTTTTTAGATGCACTATACCAGCAGATGTGAATTTTAGGAGCTTGGTACGAGCATCACCTTGTTTATCATGCATGGGAAAGATAGTGATGGAGATCAATGTTAGTACCTTTTCTTTCACGTGTAAAACAATGTTCACATATTTGGAATGTTCCATTGATGAGTTCATACATTTTATGGCACTATTGCATATGTGGCAACATCTCACTTTTCAGGTGCTTTGCTACATATTTTTTTGCATATTTATCCATTGAGGGTACTGTTATCACATCCATAGTAGTCGGGCTACCATGATTGCAGAGAAGTTCAGTATATATTTTTGAGCTTTGGCTTTACACAGTTTCAGTGAGATCAGCTATGATGAGTAGTGTTACTTATGACCACTTACACATCAGAGCAACCCCAGATCAGACATGTAGTAGACCTTATGCCACGATTGAGCCTCTTGACCTCAGATTTGATGACCGAGATGACCTTTTATTCCATACAGAGTAGTGCAGTTCCCAGAGTATCAGCAGCAGTGTTTCAGTGTGTTGTCCGCTGAGATGCACACTAGTAGCGGAAATCTTTCGAAAGTTGTCTCCCTCACTGGAAGTGGGGAGAGGTGTGGCCTTGGGGGCAAGCAATGAGCTAGGTACTGTCACCTAAATCTCAACTCCTCTGTTTAGGCTAACTCCTAACGAAGCCAAGGGGGGTAGTCCCTACACAAAGAGTTGTCTATGGCTCTGTGTTTTTTAGTGTTTTTGTGTGGTGATGCGGATGGGTGTTGTTTAGGAGTTTTTTAATGATGATGATCACAGTTTGAGATGAAATAAACGCAAGATAACAAGCAATCCACGTTGCGAAACAAGATTATAAGATTGAAGAAACAACCACTTGATAAATTAAAGCAAAGCAACCATGATAATGTAAATGCTCCAAATAGATAAAAAAGCAAATGAAAATGATGACAAGGACCAGTGCCTTATGGAGTCAAAGACAGTCATGAGTGCTTGGGTTGCTTGATACAAGAGTTCAAAGTGGTAACGTTTGTGAGATCGTTTTGCAAATTATCTTGGTTTATTGAAAATTTTAATGATCTTGATTATTAGGGCTAACAAAGCAAGGATAAAGCGTCCAACCGGAAAAGTATATCTTCAATGGCTTCCCCTCTGGTGGTAAGACGAACCGTCCAATTATCAAAAGGGTAGGTGTCCAATGATTTAACCACCCTCGAAGTCTAAGACAACAATATGTTTCCGGCCCCACCAGGTTTAGGAACTTTGCCTACCACTTGAAGTATTTCTCGTATGATCAACGTCGGTTCGTTGGTTGTGGGGTGAAAATTTTATTATGTTATCAAAAATTAACAAATCCAACACCTTTCTGAGTACTAGCCCAACCTTTTAGGGTTGGCAGAGCATACTGATGTTGGATAGCAACAAAGATAAATTATTAAAGGGGGTGTGAGTTGGAATTTTTTTATTATTGAGAGCACGCAATTCAACTCTCCGACAGAGAGCACTCTTGACCTCATCTTAAGACGGAAGTTCAAGAGACTTAGCTAATCTATATGCTTGATGCAAGGATATGCAGTGGGAATGCTCTTCGACAGAGAGTGCTCTTGACTTGGGTTATTGCAAGTTCAAGAGACTTTGGTTTATTTTATAAGACAAGCAGATAAATAAGCATAAACCAAGTGATAGCTCAAAATGATTGTAAAATGATGAAAGACAATGATATAGCAGATAAAAGAAATACTTGCAAATGAAACTAGTGTTCTACCACAACAGAGACTAATCTAATAACTGAAGTCAAAGTGACTTCTGCACACCGCTCGTGAAACTTCTAGCTTAGTCGGTCCTACGCAGTACACGGTGGGGAAAGAGAAGCAGCACGCAGTGTTAATGCGGCACTTGGGATCAAATCCCAAGAGGCTTCTCAGGTCAAGACTTGAAATAAAATATACTCCAAGTACAAAAATGAAACTTATTCTAGAAACTTGAAGCAAATCTAACTAAGCATGCACAAAACACTCTTCCCCAAATGGGGAAGAAGAACCAAAATGTGGGAGGCCTTATCCCACTTGGGCTTTTTATTAAACGGTTACAAGTGCCTTTGGGAATGAAACCCTTGAAAGGACTTTGGAAACTAAAATGAAAAAATCAAACTTAGAAGCCCTTAAGGGCTTTTACAAAGGATAGTAATTTGTTTCAAATGACATTCATGGTTTGGTTCTTCTTCTTGGTTCAATCTTCGAATATTTCCTTCTTTGAATCTTCTCTTCAAGCTTAGATCTTCTTTTTGGTTCTCTCTTCCTCCAAGTATCTACACAAGATAGATCACTTCAAAAGCACCCGTTAAGCATTAGATAAAGCAATAAAAGTAAAACTAAATAGATCTAGAAATATAAAAAATCAACTATCTTTTGGAAGCAAGCTTTTTCAATATGATGAGATCCAAAATGTAAACTATAACTTTAAACTAGATCTAAGATCAAGAAATAAAATGCAACGAACTACTAACTAACACTTAACAAGATTTTTATGTTTTTATTGTATTTTTTAAGGTACCAAAGGATATAGACGAAAGGAGGGAGGATAGACGAGAGGAGAGAAGAAAGGATAGAGCAAAAGAAAGCCAAGATGAGGCAAGAGATGGTGGGACGAAAGGAAAGGGAAGAAGGAGGAAGCAAGGGCCAAAACGAAAGGTAAGAAAGGGTGAGAAATAAGGGTGGACAAGAGGAAAGAGGTAAGCTTAAGGAGAAGAAAAGACAAAAGAAAGAGAAGGTGGAGAAAGCTAGGAGAAGGGGGTACTAAAGGAGGAAAAACGAAAGGAGGAGATGGATGAAAAGAGGGTAGGACGAAAGGGAGAAAGGTGAGGAAGATTGGGAGAGATGATAGCAAGGAGAAGGGAGGAAAAACCAGGATGAGAGGGAGGAAGGTAGGGTGATAAAAATGGCTATAAGAAGAAGGCTTAGCAAGGCAAGGGAAAAAGATTTCAAGGAGAAAAAGATAGCTGGAAGATAGAAGCTCGTAGACCAAGGTGACCAATAGTTTGAATGAAGTTCTTTGTTGGAGAATGCAAGAGGTACTTGGAGAAGCTCGCAACCCTGCAAACAAAATATTAAGATAAATGGAACACTTGATTGGTGAAGGTATTAAATGCCAATAGCTCCCAATGGATGAATTCCCTGAAGACACAAACACTCAATGCAAGAGATTAGAAGCCTAAGTACTAGATTGTTAGTCTTCAATAAGCATCATAATCAAATTTACAAAATAAGAGTAGGGTGAGATGAAGACACAATGCCAAAAGCCCAATCGAATGACCTCCAAAGTCTCAAAACATTTTATTAAACAAGAGCTTACAATTTTCACCAGAGTTTCTTTGCACAAAAATCCATGTGAAAGAAGGAGGCAATGCCTTCCTTTTATAACAAAATACAAAAGCTAAGGTAGCCTAATTCGAATCGGCATCCAAGAGAGAGCCAATGGCACTTGGCAAATTCGAATTCCATCAAAATCCCAATCAAATCCATGTCAACAAGCTTGGAGTGCTTCACCTTCCATATAACTCAAGTTTGTATTGAATGAGGAGAGGGGAGGTGGCCTCCACCTAGGCAAGGCACCCCCCACCTCTATCTTGTTAATATCATCCTCCATATAAAAGATGCCAAGTGTAAACATGAATTCCAAAGGAGATAGGCTTGAGCGTTTAAGGAGAAACACGTGAGCATAGGTTTTAATGCAATGAGTAATTGGTGGGGAATGGGGATTCGAATTGCATGGGAGCCAAGCCTTGTGATTGCACAAGTTTAGGAAGGGCGCCTACCAAAACATTAACTCTCACTTAATCATCCAAAGAACGAATGCCAAGTGGAGGAACTCGTGATACAAAGGAATATACGTGAGGGTTGAGGGTTTAATGCATGAGCCATTCGTGGGATGTGAGTAGTTAAGAGGGAGATAGCTTAATGATGTGGCCCTATCTTTTAGTGGGGGCGCCTATCATGATATAAATGCATCCAACAACCCACTTATCATGTGCCATATGTCTAACTCGAGCTTCAACCAAAGATCAACGTGAGAATGAGGATATTCGTGAGGCTTTGTGGTAGATGGCTTGGAGTTAACTCGATCTTGATGGAGATCCTTGGTGGTTGAGAGTGGGAGGTGGCCTCCACCTAGTCAAGGCGCCCCCACTCCCATTCAATGCACAAAACTTAACTCAAAAACCATTTAATACTCATGCCACATAACCAAATCGAGTTTTGTATGCAAGGTGGGCGAATTAGCTTGGAGTTAATCACTGATTGCTGACTGGGTCGTTGACTGGATGATGATTGAGATGACTGGAATCTTCATTAATGCCAGGTGCCATGTCATTTAGCCACTGAAATAATCCAATTTGGATTATTTTGGAGAGAATTGGATTATCACCAATTATTAATTTTTTTATTTTTAATTAATTAATAACCCTCTTTATTGATTTTTTGAGGAATTATTAATTAAGTGGCTAAATAACGACCCGAAACTTAGGATAAAGGTGTCCGGGGTCTAAGTATGATTTTTTGGCTTAGGAATCAAGCCTCCAATCACTGAAAAACACCCCCGGATGACTGACATATTACAACTTGAATTTTTCCATTTAAACTATGGAAAATTTTATTAAAAAAAATAAAATAATTAACTGTCCAACGCGTCCGGTAAAAAAAATTTCGAACAACGTTTAAATACCTCTAAAGACCTAGGAAATGACCACTGACTCGACTGATAGTGTCTAGTAGGTTCATATTCATCAGTTGGACTCTAATAACCCCCCATGGCCAGAATTTCAAAATCGAGCATTCTAGCTTTGGAGGAAGCGGGAGAAAAACTTGTCAATTATACCTCGCCCGTAGGAAAAGTATAATTAGTCAGGGTAAAAAACTCCCTGGAATACCTTAGTTGACAAACCAGTCATGGGTGAACGAGCCACTTAAACCCTACTAGTACACTTTTTACAAAACCCCCGTGGGGCATGGTCATTTCAAGACAAAAAACAAACTGGCTAGGCACAAAGGATGGATCATCTGATACACTGGAGCACAAACACTTATCATGTTTGTCAAATGGCGGCTCTTCAAATAATCCAACTATGGTACAAATATGTTGGTAACACAGTGGTTACAGGTGATCCAGATAGCAGATACAGGTATATGGCCCAGCAGGTATATGATGTGCATTGGTTTTATTATCTTGCTCTTTTGGTCATTTTGATAGCTTGACTTAGTATATAGCAATCATGATCTGGCAGTGTATCGATATAAAATGAAAATGGTTTTTATTGATTATCTAAATGGTTGTATTACTTACATGTAAAAGCTTTTGTTTTATACACATTGGTTTTTTTACCCTCTTAGGAGTGTGGACATGATCATTCCCACCTTTTACGGCTTGCTAGCATAGGCATCACCTTCACTCTCCCCATCCATCCGCTGTCGTACCCACTTTTGGTTTTTACCCTGACTTACACCTCAACCTGTGATATGGAGGACTTCCCCACTTTTGCCTCTATGTTGGATAGCATCCCTGTTAGTTTGTGTCTCGGCTCTGAGTTGGCAACAGAACTTACCCTTTGGCGAGTTGGATTTGATACCTTGATCACTCTAGTCGGTTGCCCCGATGTTTGGTCTTGAGTGTAGAGAGTCCCCCTAGTTGCCTGAGTTGTGTTGGCTAAAACCTAAGCAAATTATACTACCATCATTTATGGAAACTGAAATGAATAAACACCCTACATGAAAGCTTGAGTAGTTGTGTTGCTAAACACATGCAAAATCCCCAAAAGGGTTGTGAAATTGAATAAATTGCAAACTTAAAACACCCTGGATGAAAGCTTTAGTAGTTATGCTTCTAAGCATAGGTGAAATCCCCAAAAGGGTTGTCAAATAAAATATTAAGGAAACTAAAAGCACCCTGGATGAAAGCTTTAGTAGTTGTGCTTCTAAGCACAGGTGAAATCCCCAAAAGGGTTGTATAGGCCTAATGAAAGCAGTGGTTAAATATATGCTAAATCCAAAGACTACTGGCCAAGGAAATGAAATGAAATTATGTGATTTGTAGACATTTGCCAAGGTTGAATAAACACTTCTCTAAACAACTTATTCCATCTGTGAGACACTGCCATTCCCTTCGTATATTTTATTCGACATATGCTTAAGTGTGTATTCCCTTTCCCTCTTCCAAAGTATCACTGTGTTGAGTCAGTTGAATCATCTTGTCCTAGCCTTGTATTTTTCACCTTCACCCTTTGCTAGTTGATTGATCATGTCTACACAGTGAGTATATCCTTGAGGTTCTTTTGTAAAGTAAATAATTATTTGAACTTATGCTTTATAATAATATTTAAACTGCCAGTGAAATGATGTTTAATACTTTAAGTCTCACTATGAAAATGATTAAAAGAGCATGTCTTAACCATTTGCACTAAGCAGTAGGCACTTGCAGCAGTAGACATATAACATTTTGTGGTTTCATGGTGCCTTTGGAGGCTCACGACTTTCCCTGTTGGGCATGATTTTACACTTTGATGATGTATTTGATGATTATTGTGCCATGGGGACACAATAGGGAGGTTATATGTCACCCCCTAGACCCACCATGAGCATTATATTATGTTCTCCTAGTCACTTGGAGTGGGACGTCCCCCTAGGGCGATTTTGTCCATGACATTGTTATATTTTTTAGTTGATCCATGTACTTTATGTTGAGCTCATCTCAACCGTAGATTATCACTATTGTATCTTTTAATCTTAGCCACTCATTAAAAAGGTGGTTAGGGTTTTGGTCTCTCTCATAGCTATATATACGAGAGAGCCTCTCATTGTAAAGGGACTTTTGGCTTTTGGAATTTGAATAATAAAGATTTATTTGCAAACACTTCTTGGATTCTCTTTGATGTGATGTTCTTAGATATTGATTGGAAAGTCTATTGTCACCTAGCATTTGGAGTTTTGTGGTGAATCCAAAATATTTGTGGAAACTGTAATCCAAAATATTTGTGGAAACTGTGTTTTGTCTACAGGAGGGCGACTTCACTTGGGCGCTTTTGCAGGGCATCCTCAACTCGTTTCACTTGGGTTTGCTTGTATCAGGGGGTTTTCAATAGCTTCATTGTGATCTTTGAATTCATCTTTATATGTCTCTTGTTGAATTAGTCTTTTTATCTTGACGCTTCGAATCTAACTTAGGTAGTTTGTTGTGCAGAAGAGGAGGGCACATTGGCTTCTTGGCGAAAATCGATTTCACTTGGACACTCACTCAAACTTCTTCAAATTGATCGGGAAGGCACAGATCATCAGTATCAAGGCATCCGCAAGATTATCCAGGTAAGATCTACTTGTATTTCAGTTATTTTTGGGTTCCAATCAATTGGCCATCTTCATTTAATTTAAAAACCCTCATTTAAATTAATCGAAAAATTTCCTGGCTCAAACGACTTGGTTTACCGCAAAACCATTTATGGGTATTCTTGCTTTGGCCAAACCATAGGTGGGTTCTCCTAGACGTCATGGTTGGAGGACTCCACTAGGCCCAATTCCCAAGGCACTGATCTCCTAACCCTCACGCATTCCCTGAGTCGCTGGTTTTCCTGTCGTTTGTTCCTGGTTTGCAAGCTTGTTTGTTTTAACACTGTCATATCCTTCTGTCAAGCAGTGCTAGAAAGCCCTAATTCTTAGATCCACTCTTGGGGACACTTTCCCTGTTTTAAGGGTCACGTTTCCCAAGGAAGCTGAATTTGATCATTTATACTAGCAGTTGAATCTTGGAATCACTTGTAATCATAGTGTCACTGTGCCTAAACACCATAATCCAAATCTTATATTTCTTAAGCCTCCACAGTGACCCTAATTCCTTAAATCTATGGTTCCATACCTATCACCTTACGTACCTGTTATAACCTAAACTGTGGTTACCCCTATGGATGTATCCACTCATGGATCGCAATAGGGAAGCGCAACTCAAAAGATGCAACCACGATCACCTCGACCTCCAATAGATGGTTGTCACGCTAGTCGAGGCAACCTTCGCTTTATGTTATCTAACCCAGACAACAAAGGGGGAGACCCAATCTACTCCCGACAGGAGAGATCAAAACCAAGACACCAAATCAAGTTAACTCTAAGTGAAGTAAGGTGTATGGTTTATCCTAGACCTAAGGATGAAGTCACAAGACAAGTGAGGGGTTCAATGAGTATAGCTTTGGTTCATTGTTGATGTGAGAGTGACTTATAATATTTGAAATGAGATCCAAGATTAAAGTACTAGTTCAATGTGAGAAAATCCACTGCCTTGGGAACCGTGTCCAATGCAGGGTAGTTTAGGGGTTAAATTGGGGCTAACTAGTACAAGTGACAAGCTTGATCATGATATATGATGACATCAAAGGGTTTAGTCCACCACAAAAGGATCAAATCACAAGTTAATCCAACAATCTAGGAAAGTCGAATTGACTTGGAGAGAGATCAGTGCCTTGGGAATTGGGATTAATGGGGTCAAAGTGAACTTGTGGTTGATGACTCCTATTGCGTGAGGCAAGTGGGCAATTAAAGGTTTGATGGATGAATAAGTCTAGATCTAAAGATTCAAGGTTTGACTTAAGTGGACCACAATCCCTTAAAACAAGGAATGCTATCCCCAAGGCAAGATTTGATAAAGTGACCAACTAGACCTAGGTTTTGAATTATGCTCGTTCCAAATCCACTAAAATCTCAAGTACCCACATCCTAGAAATGGACCAACTCACTTCTCCAAGGTGGTGCGACTTTACCCAAGGAGGCTAAAAAGTGGGATAAATCAATCAAGACAACTCCAATGGCATCCAAATTTTAGATCCAAGTAGGTTGATCAGGTGAGGATATGGATCTACAATTTCAAGGCAATCCGATGGCTAGATCTTGCTAGATCTGAGTTTAAAGATACCAAGTGGTCCAAAAATGGGATTAAATCCCTTAAAATGTGGAATAGGGCCCACAACGTAGAAATCAGAAAAGTGACAATCTGGGGGTAGGTTATTAGATGTGTAGATCACGAATCAAGTGGAATCTCAACTACCCACGTACTAGATCTAGGTCAACCCACCCAAACTAGGAAGTGCGCCCTTGCTTGGAGAGGTTAAATGCCTTGGGAAGAGGGTCAAATGGAGGCCAATCCTCACCAAACTATAGATCTGGGATGCCATGGATACTATAGAGGTGGGTTTTAAATATCTTACCCAAGAAGCCACTAGATCTTAGTAGATCTAAAAAAATGTAAAAATGGGGGTTTTAATTAATTAGGGTTTAAATGTTTTAGACAAGTGGATAGATCATGGAGATAGAACTTACCTTGAGATCATACCTGAGTGATGAAGAGAGATGCTTTGATGTTGAGGAAGATTCCCGCAGAGATCAAATGAGAAATTCTTGATTTTGCTTGCCAAATTGATGCCCTAGCCCACAAGTGCGCCCTCCTCTACCTGTCAATCCAAGGAAAATAAATTTCAATCAAAGAGGTCAAGTATGGAGGAAATACAAGTAAAATGTAATGATAACATAGAATAGAAGGTCTTGGGACAGTAATACTCCTTGTTACCAACGAAGAGATCCAAAGAAGAAGTAGGGAGAGTCTTCCCCTACCAATACTTCCTCCTCAAAGCAAATCGGCCTCCACCTGTAGATGCAAAAACGTGGTACAAAAGATATGGCAAAACAAGATCTCCAATAACTCAGTGCAAAGGAAGAACCAACGAATGAACACCAAAAACATTCACCACAACTCTGGAGATAGATGCAATAATAATTTTCTCTTCCAATAATCCAGAGCCACAAGTCCCTTTACAATGAAAAGCTCTCTCCTTTAAATAGGAAGGAGAGGCATCAAAATCCTAACCACTTTTTGAATGAGTGGCTAATATTAAAAGATACAAATGTCTAATCAATGGTTGAGATGAGCTCAACAATAAAATACATGGATCACTAATAAAATATAACATAAGTGGACAAAATCGCCCTAGGAGAGGGGAATCCCTCCAAATCATGATGACAAAATATAATAAGAAGCTCATGGTGGGTCCAAGGGGTAATTTTAGCCACCCTTGGTCAATCCCCATAGCACAATAATAATAAAATAGTCATCAATATACCAAATCGTGCCTCTATGGACAAATCGTAGGCCTCAAAAGGCCTCAAAAATCATCAGAAAGTGCCATAAGTGATGGATGCGGGTCCCGATGAAGCTGAAACTGCTGGAGTAGGTGTGGAAGACATCGATCCATCATCACTGATCATCCCATGCCAAGACATTGCCTCAGTAGCCCAAATCGAATTCCTCAATAGCCATTTCTACCAATCCTGAAATGCCTCGAGAAGCGTGAAACTGCCCCAAAATGCCTCCTGGAGTGCCTACGCTGTCAAGGTGAGGGCACCAATGTGTCCGGGATGGGGGTAATATGATAAAAACAAGTGGCTGGACCACCCCCTCCAAGCACAACGCCCTAGGTCAACCGGATAAAAATCACATCTGCTTTGAGAGGGTCTCCGACAGACCAAAACTGCACTCGAATAGCCTACTGAGGCTCAATCATCACTGTAAGTGCTCGGAACTGAAAACAGACTGTCTCATCGGACTCAGAAGGTCCAAATCTATCCAAGATGTGTACTCATACACCATATGAATCTCTGCATGATCAAAATATATATTTAATATACCGGAACAGGTCAAATAATAATAATCTGTAAATGATCAAATACTGTTGTAAACCATGAATCATCATCATAACCCTGTAGCTGCTGCATAGAATCATCATGTACATGTACATAGACCATATATCATCTATCCATATCATCACAAGGTCTAACCATCTCGTGTCCTATGGTTGACCTTGGTCAAACTAGGTTTGACCAAGTCAACATGACCAAATATAACTCAGACCATCATCAGAAGCTGCTGCAAAGTGTCAAAGGTTAATGCATGCTCTACAACTTATTCAAATAACAATTATAACACAAAGTAATCATTACTGACGATCTAAATCCAAATATATAATGTCATTAAGTATTATTATTACTCAGAGTCGACTTTCAAGATCATACTCACTTCATAGCTGTGATCAATTTGCTAGTGAAGGGTGAAGGCTAAAATAACTGGCTAGGCTAAGGGATGACTTGACGGACTTAACTTTGTGACACTTTGGCAAAGGGAAAGGGAATACACACCATAGTATATACTGAATGAGCAACAACACAGGGAATGGCGGTGTCTAACAAATGGATGAGTTGTTCAAAGAGGGTTTATTCACCTTTAACAGATGCGCACAATCCATAATACAAATAAGGCCAGCAATTGTTTTGATATAGCATTTAAGTTCCACTGCTTTTTGGGCCTGAAGTTTCCATAGCCTTGATCTATGTGTGTTTATAAACACATTGCATAGATTTACATTTATTTAAGCTTTCTGTTGCAGGTGTGTTTTTAAGGCACTTGTTTACCTGAGCACTTCTAGCTGTGTCACAGACAGCTTGTTTACCTAGGTATTTACATTTCTAAAAGATATAACATTTTATTTTCATTGCCATTTTCATTTGCCATACCTTTCATTCATGTGTGTTTACAAACACATTGCATGAATGGGCCTTTCATACAAGATATAGCATTTCATTTTTTCCAGACTTTGTATTCATGGCAGCACTAAAAGTTTCAGGTTTAGCCAACACAACTTTAGTGACTAGGGGGAATTCACAAGGAACTCCAACTCACCATAGGTAAGTTTTGTTACCAACTCAGAGCCGAGACACAATAAACAGGGAAGCTCATCCAATACAGAGGCTACAGTGGGGAAAAGATCCTCCATGTCACTAGTCAAGTAGTAAGTCAGGGTGATAAACTAAAAGGTAGGCAATGGATGGATGAAGACAATGAATAATGGAGCCGACACTAGCAAGCCAAGGTATGGTGGAATGATCACCTCTATTCTCCCTAAGGAGGGTAAGACCAATGAGTATGAATAGTGAACTTCTAAGTCTGAGTAGGGACAATATAATATATATAATAAGATCAACCAGGTCCACATATCTATATGATCGCCAGATCATGACACTAAGTGCTAAGACATGCTATAAGAATAAATATAAAAGCAATATAACCACAACACCATGATATACCTGCTGAATCATATACCTGAATGCTCATCACCTGTACCATCATCCGTCCTCTGAAACTGTTGCTGTAACTCTGGGCACTACTGACTCCTCTGTACAAATGGTGTAATGGCTACATCGGTCATCTCTCTGAGTGTCTCGAGACTCAGTCATGGCATGGGGAATACAACTGTTGTCCAAAATCTGATAGTGATCCAATATAGATGCTCATCTCAACATCTCAATGTAAGGGAACTAGCTGAATAGTGTACTGGAATCAGAAAAATAATGTATGGTAGCCCGGCTGCTATATATGTGATAACAGTACCCTATTTCTATAGCTTGATCTGGTGATCTGGTTAGATCTCTCCTGTCGGGAATAGATCAGGGTCTCCCCCTTTGTTACCTTGGCTTTGATAACATAAAGCGAAGGGTGCCTCGATTGGCGTGACAACCAATCCTTTTGGGAATCGAGGCTCTCGTGGTTCACCTCTTTGGTTGCCCATCCTCTCTACCATCCTTCTGGATCCATCTTTAGGGGCAACTACAAGTTTGGTGATAACAGATCTCACTCTCGATTGCCTCACTTAGGAAGGATTATCAATTTGCAAGGTAGTTGTTATCACGCAACTTGTAGTTGTCCCTAGTGGTATCCCATCCGGGATGGTAGAGGAGATGGACAACTAAAGAAGTGACCCAAGAGATGCCATGGTTCCCAATACAAGGTGGGAGTCATGTCAACCGAGGCACTCTTCGCTTTAGATCTAGATAAATCAAACCCTAGGGGGAGACCCTATAACCAATCAAAAATGATTGGACCCAGACAAAGGTTCCTAGGGATGAGTAAATGGTAAGTTACAGAAACCAATGCAAGGTAAAGTGGACCTAGAAATTGAAGTATGGTTGAAGATGGTTTGAGAGATGATTAGTGTTTCAACCAATGTATGATTTAGGCCACATGATTAGTTATAATGACAAGATCTAGTACCATGTGTTACACAAGTGGGTCCTACTTTCTTGGAATATGTGAAATGGCTTAATGTGGACCCACAAGGTGAAATTAAGGGATGCAATTGGCACTAGAGGATACGTAATGAGTAGATCTATGGATCTAAGTTGGAACTAGGAGTACCCATTTACTGGATCTAAGGTTTGACACAATTCCCAAGGAGTGTGACTTGCTTAAGGAGGACTAGTGCCTTATTGGATGGGTTAATGGAGTCAAAAGATATGTCAAAGTGTAGATCAGTACACCTAGAAGTCAAGACAAGTGGGCTAATTAAGATAGAGTGGTTGGATCTTGCTAGATCTAAGATTTCATGAAATGACCCAAGTGGCCATAATCCCTTAAAACAAGGAATGCTACCCCCAAGGCAGATCGTCACAAAATGATACTCTAGATATAGGTTTTAAGGTATGCCCGTTCCAAATCCACTGAAATATCTACTACCCAGGTCCTAGAAGTGGGCACACTCAGTCACCCAAGGAAGTGCGACCTTGCTCAAGGAGGGCTAAAAGGTGGATAAGGTGTGTCAAATCAAATCCAATGGCCACCAAATTGTAGATCCAAGTAGTTTAGGCAATGATCTATGTGGATCTAGAAAATCAAGTCAATCCAAGGGTTAGATCTTACTAGATCTGAGTTTTAAGGTGCCAAGTAGTTCAAAAGGGGGTTTTAATCCCTTAAAATGTGGAATGATGCCCACAAGGTAGAAATCACCCAAGTAAAAGTCTAGGGGTAGGTTATCAAGTGTGTAGATTGCAAATCAAGTGGGATCTCACCTACCCACATGCTAGATCTAACCCAACAAGCCTCTCCAAGGAAGTGTGATTTAGTTCAAGAGGGTTATATTGCCTTGAAAAGTGTGTCAATTTTAACCCAAACACCACCAAACTATAGATCCAACTAGGGGTGGATGCTATAGAGGTGGGTTCTTAAGATGTTTTCAAAAGCAAGGCTAGATCTAAGTAGATCTAAGAAAAACCAAAATGAGGGTTTCAATTAATTAGGGTTTGTGACCAATGAAGAAAGATTGAATGAAAAAGGCACATACCTTGTAGATCTTACCTCAATTGCTTATGGCCACCTTGCAAATTGATAGCATTCTCCTATGTGTATATTCAAGAGTGCAATTTTGATTCTCCAAGCCAAATCGTCCTCCTCAAGAAGCCAAATCGTCCTCCTCCTACAAGACAAGATCAATGGAAACAAGTCAAGTAAGATGATTATGAAAATGATAGAAAAATGTAATAGAAAGCATCAACTATGTCACGAAGATACAATAATGATACTCCCTGTCACAAGATCAACCCAAGAGAGAATATGTGGATCCCTCCAACAATAACCCTCAAGAAATCGCCCTCCTCTCCACCAATTCGACTTCCCTGCAAGACAAATAGTTGTAGAACCAAAACCCACAATGATACATAGAAGAGATACTGTATACTCAAGATGCAAGAGAATCCACAAGACAAGAGAGATATGCTCCACAAAGAAATGTTCTATTCCAATATTCCAGAGCTCCAAAGGTGAGCTATACAATAGGGGGTCTCCTCCTTATAGAGGATAATAAAGACCAAAACCCTATACCACTTTACAATACTATATCAAATGAGTGGTTGAGATTAAAAGATCTCATCATACAATCAATGGCTAAGATGAACCATAATAACATAACACATGGATCATTCATAAAGTGATGATGTCATAATCTAAAAATAATCATGGAGGGTGACGTCATCCACTAGAGGGGGTAAAAGTACCAAATCCCACCTCATAATGACTAGGACATGACATATGGAGCACATGGTGGGGCTAGGCGGCATCAATCCTTACTAGCTCATCCCCAATGCACAATAAAATAATAAAATATGTCCAAGAATATATAAATGATCAAATCTGTCCTCAAAATCTGTGACAAACAAGCAGTAAAAGACCTCCTGTGATCGTTGTGGGCCTACCCACATGGTGAAAACTGGCTGGAGATAGTGGGATCACCCTAGAAGACCTCTGTGAAAACCAAATGCCAAAAACCTTGCCTCAATTGCCCAAATCGAATTCCTCAGTGACCACTTTATCCCATTTTTTAACTGCCTCGGTAACTGTGAAAGTGCCAAAACTGCCTCCTAGAGCATCTGTGCTATCCAACTGAGCTCACCAAGCTCTCCAGAAGGGGGGGTAAATGGTAAAAACAAGTGGCTGGACCACCCCCTCCTCATCCAACGCCCTAGGTGAACTGGCCTCTCCTGGCCCCTGCTGCTCAGGCTGGGAAATCAACCCCAAATCTGGTCAACAAGTGTAAAACTGCATCAATCACTGTCAAAAGTGCCCAGAACTGAAATATAAGTGTCTCATTGGATCTAGAAGACTCAAATCCACTAGGAATGTGTACTCATGCACCATGGGTTGCCCTAATGGGCCAGCTGTAGAGTCCACCATATATGGACAGTGCATAATCTGATGATCTGAAGTAATAATAAAACCTGTTGAACTGCATCAATCATCATCTGAACCATATGTCCATCATATGACATAATCATCAAGTATGTGGGACCATCAATCATCATCAATAGGTATATATATATGGTCCACATCATCATGGATCCCAATAATATACAACCAAGGATAAATCACATCAGTAGACTAAGACATGTTTTTCTAATCATTCTCACAGCCAAGCTCAAAGTATAACATCCATTCAGTGGCATTAATCACGTTAGCATATTCCTTTGTTATAAAATTACTTGCACAATAGTTCAAATGACAAAATCACCCATTGGACATGGTCAAACTGTTAGTAAAGGATGAAGGCTAGGAACAAGGTTGGGCCAAGGGGTTGACTTGTCTTACTCAACTCAAAAATACTTTGGACTGGGAAAAAGGGGAAAGCTACAAACTCTGTGCTTGGACAAAATAACACGGGGAATGGCTGTGCCTCACAAATGGATAAGTTTTTTAGAGAGTGCTTATTCAAATTAGGCATCATGTCTACATCAAGTTGATCCAAGTTCATTAAGATCATTCAATTTCATTTCATAGCCTTTTTGGCCTACATAACCCTTTGGATCTCAAGGGTGCTGATAAGCACAACTAGTTGCAGCTTGCATCCAAGGCATGTTTTCATATATATATAAGGTCAACAATTGTTTAGATATAGCTTTTAAGAACCATTGCTTTTTGGACCTTTCTTATACTCTTCGAGGAGTATTTTTAGCTGTTCATCACTCTTGCCCTTTTTAGTTTCCATGGGCGAATTTATAAGTTTCCATAAGTAGTACATGAGCTTTCAGTTTTAGCCAACAACATCTCAAGTGACTAGGGGGAGTTCGAGCCAATGCCAAACACGGGACAACCGACCAGAATGATTTAGGCCTACAATCCAACTCACCAAAGGCAAGCTTTGTCACCAACTTAGAGCCGAGACACTGAACATACAGGGAAGCAGTCCAAACACAGAGGTAGAAAAATGGAGAAGTCCTCAGTATCAGAAAGTCAAATGAGACAGGTCAAGGTTTAAAGTCAAATAAGGAAAGTCATGTATGGATGGAGTCAAGTGAATATGGAGCCTACACTAGCATACAACTGGTGTCAGGAAAGACCATATCTATGTAAGGTGGTAAACCAGTGAGTTTTGTTAAATGACCAAAATGTGCAAGTAATTGTCCATTTTATAATTAATAGTCCATTTTAAACAATTTGCCACATCAGGAATAATATACCAAGCAAATGCTGTGAACATGACTAAATCAACAAGATAATAATCCACAGTCAATGATAAAGCATCCATAGGTCATACAACATCATCATAGTAATAAGCATCATATACCATCTGAAACACTGCTGCAATACATCTCTAAGCACTGAACTGAAACTGTATGGGATAAAGGGTCACATCGGTCATCAAATCTGAACTCTCAAGGCTCAGCCTTGACACAAGGTCTAACATAAGTCTGAATAATATACTACTCTGATCATGAGTGATCTCAAGATATACAATCATCATAGCCAAGCTCTGAATAATGGAAACTATGGAATGTGCAGATATCTGCTAAGCAAGAATAGTAGCCCTACTACTATGGTTTGATAACAGTAGCCGCAAGCTTTAGAGGCAAGATCTACAAGGTATGTATCTATTTTCATGCATTTTACCCATTGGTCACTTCAAACCTATGTTGCACGAATTTCCGGAACGCGGGAACGTTGGGAACTTGGGTACGGGTGTCGGATACGGTTAGAAGTTTCCCCTAAATTTGTAGGAAACGGCAAGTTGGGAGAGGCAATAATATATATTAAAAAAATATAAAAAAAAAATATAGCAACTATTTAAAGATTCAGATTGTATACTATTTAGTATTTAGTATTTAGTATTACTATTATTTAAAATTAAAACTTCTATTTAGGAGTAGTACATTAAGAAAGCATACCTCACAATACCATTTTTTATTTTCAGTCTTCAATAAAATTAAATTACCATAAAGTACCAACATAGTTCAAAATACCATAAAGTAATAAATACATAGATCAAAATTTGGCAAAATGGCAAATGCCCAACTACTACATAGTTCAAAATTTGGCAAAATGCCCAAGTACAACATAGTCCAAAATTTGGCAAAATGCCCAAGTACAACATAGTCCAAAAGTGCCCAAAGGCCAAGGCCCAAAATATATCACGAGTTACAAAGAAGATGATCATAAAGTGCGATCTTCAACAACAAGGCTATCCATATAAGCTTGAGCCTCACTTGGCTCTGCACCTCCATGGTCACCACCATCATCATCATCAGCAGCACCAACATTAGATGCAATGTCATCTAAGGGTATACCAACCAAGCCTGCATTTGGTGGAGGATTATCCTCATCATCATCAATTTGAGCAACATCTTCAGCATCCACATCCCACCGTGCTGCAAGGCCCTCTAAATACTCAGGTAGCTTCCTGGAAAGGAGTCGAAGACTACTATGCACATAAATCAGTTTCTCCGCTCTCTGAGAAGTAAGTCTATTCCTTTTAACAGAGTGGATGAAACTATAAGTAGACCAATTCCTTTCAGCTGCTGAGGAACTGGAAACTTGAGATAGAAAGCGTGAGGCAAGCTGTCGAAGCTTTGGGACTTCCCCCCCATACATTCTCCATCATCCTATGGGATTCTTTTGTGCATAAATCTTGATGTCCCGCCTTGCATCTTGAGTGAATGTAGGGGGACTTAAGGTTCCAAAATCAATAAACTGTCCACGCAACACATTTGCTTCATCTGGGGTATACATCTTGTTTATGGCATCAAGAAACCCATGTTTTACCTCTCCATGATCAATGGGTAGAACTCTGTTTGGTCTCTCCATATACCACTTAGGATTAAGTGCATATGCAGCCATGTGAAGAGAGGTATTGAGTTTGCTCCATCTCTTCTCTATTATCTTATGGATTTCTTGGAAAAATTCCAAAGAAGGGTTTCTTTGACGAATTACATTCTTTACCTTTCCTACCATACAATCCATACATTCATATATTTCCCCAAGATTAGGGGAATCAGAATCAACATACCTAATCAACTCCACAATTGGGGATGTAAAAGAAACAATATACTTACACTCACACCACCAATCCTCACTAAGAAGCATATCTTTTATCTTCTTTGCTTGAGTTGATTTAGACTCGGACCATGCATTCCACTCTTCTGCAACAACAGTGGCTTGTAGGGGTGCATACACCTCAACCATACGTTCAAGAAGAATGAAGTATGTTGCATAGCTTGTTTCTGCAGGCTTCAAAAACTGTTTTCGTGATTTCACTCTATAGATTGCCAATGAGGCATGGTGGTTGCAGATGAACATTTGTGCCTCTCTTGCCTCTAAAATGATTTTTGAAATCCATGATATTTTACCAATGTCTTTGAGGACATTGTTAAGAGAATGGACACAACAAGGAGTCCAAAATATATGCTTGTATCGGCTTTGTACCATCATTCCCGTTGCTTTGCAAACAGGTGCTGCATCTGTGATTACATGTACAACATTTGAAGGACCAATCTCATCAATTGCTTCCTTCAACACTTCAAACATGAAAGTAGCATCTTTCAATTTTCCACTACAATCAATTGCTCTTAAAAAGTAGGGCCCTGTAGGAGATGTGATAATGATATTCAACAATGGCCTATGTTGAATGTCTGTCCAACCGTCCATGACTATTGAACACCCTGAATAAGTCCATGACTGTTTGAGGTCCACTGTAAGCCCCTACATTCTTGTCACCCCCTTGTCTAACAATGATGTCCTCATTTTATTGTAACCTGGGGGTGTATATCCTTGCCCAGCAGCTATGATTTTTTTCGCCATTTCTTTGTAATATGGTGAACGAGTGGCATTAAATGAAATCCCATTTGCCATGAAAAAATCAGCTACAGCATCATCAGCGTCATCCCTATGCACAACATTGTATATTTTACGAATTTGGTCAGCAGCAACAGTACTGGCAGACTTGTTCCTTTCAGAACTAGAACCCCCTTGAGACTCAACTTGGTTTAGTTGACTTTGATTCACCGAATCTTGGACATCATTGGAGGATGACAAAGTCCTAGGTACCTTAAAAGGACGTTCATTTTCCAAGTCAGATTCACAGACACCTGTGGCAACCATGTGAAGCTTGGTCAACTCCATTCTTTTTTCAATATTACATGTACAACCCTTAACCCCATCACCAGACATGGACAAAAGATGATGCCACACTCTAGTGTAGCTTCCCTTAAATACATGGTTGCATAACAAGCACATCCATTCTTCACAACCACCACTATTCTTTTTCTTATTTTGAGTAATTTTCTTCACAAACTTTAACAAGGGTTTCTTAGGATTTGCTCTTTCACTTTGGCTTTGGCTTGCATTTGGACTTGGAGTAGAACTAGTGTCTTGCCCAGTAGGTGGTAGGCTTCCACTCTCCATGACTTCCCTGAGCAATACACAACATAGCATGTTTAATTTAAAGTTTAGTTTGATTGCAAATGTGCATGCTTAAATTTAAAACAAACTCTGAAAAATTAATTATTGAAATATGAAAACTTGAAAAGTGAAAATTGTATTGCAACATTGGATATGATTTGTCATTGAGTTATTCAAGAAGTGTGTACATTTATGTATGCCAAATAAATAATTATTTAACTTAAATTTAAAATGGAGTCATAATTGCAAGTGTGAATTGTTTTAAAATTTTAATTAACATGGAATTTATTATTTGAGTGAAAATTGAAAAACAAACTTGGCATTGGAGAACATTGGAGATTGGACATACTAGAATCATGAGACATAACTTTTAATTTCATTTGTAACTGAGCTATATGAATGTCTCTACCTCTTTGAATAAAAATTAAAATGAACCATTGATGTATGTATTTGCCTCAACCATGGATGTATGTATTTTAATTTAAGTCAACCATTGATGTATGTATTAAAATTTTAAATATTTGCCTCATGAGACATAACTTCTAATTTTATTTGTACCTTAGCTATGTGTATGTCTCTACCTCTTTGAATAAAATGAACCATTGATATATGTAGTTGCGTCAACCAATAAAATGAACCATTGATATATGTAGTTGCGTCAACCATTAATGGATGTATTTGAGTCAACCATTGATGTATGTATTGATTTTTAAATATGATTATATTTGTCTATTTGAATTCAAATTGAAATAACCATTAATAATTTAATGCATGCAATTGAATCATTGAATCATTGAATCATTGATGTATGTATTTGCCACAAAAAAATGATGTATGTATTTGCCTTTGTGAATAAAATGAAATAAAGTGTAGTCTAATAATTAGAACTAAGAAAAAAATTACAAAATTGAAAATTTCAATTAAATAAGTTAATAACTTAATAACTAATTAACATTAATAATTAAGTTATTAACATTGATATGATAAAATGAAAAATAAATTGTGATGGCTATAAAATGCAAATTAAATTTATAGTTGTCTTATAAAAAAATTTATAAATTTAAATTTAAATATTCTAAGTTTAATTTAAAATTAAACTAAGATTAAAACAATATAAAACTTTAAAAGTTAATACTAGAACTAAAATAGTAATTTAATTTGTTAAACTAAAGTCCAAAACTAGTAATTTAATTTGTTAAACTAAAGTTAAACATTATTTTAAATTAATGATTAAAGTCTAATTTAATGATACTAAAATAGTAATTTAATGATACTATTAGAATTTAAACATTATTTTAAATTAATGTCTAATTTAATGATACTAAAATAGTAATTTAATTTGTTAAACTAAAGTCTAAAACTTAAAAATTAAAAATTAAAAAAATTAAAACTAAAACTAAAAAGTTAAAAACATAAAAATAAAACTTAAAAGTTTAAAGTTTAAAACTAAAACTTAAATTAAAATTTAAAACATTAAAAATTAACACATAATTTAAAATTAAAATTTAAAAGTCTAAAACTTACAAACTAAAGAATAATAAAATGAAATTTAAAACATAAAATAAAATTTAAAACATAAACTATAGATTATAGAATAATAAAATTTAAAACTTAAAACATAAACTAAACAATTAAATTTCGTTACCTGCCCGAGCCCGAGCTATCACAACCAACGGCAAACCACGCAGGGATTATCTTCGATGCCCGTGTTGTCCCAACAAACAGCCCAGCCAACGTCCCAGCAAACGGCAACAGTACTCGTCTCTCCCACACCAGACGCAACTCGGCTCTCTCACAGCAGAGCAGAGCTCAGATGAAGCAGACCTCTCAGCTCAGATGAAGCAGAGCAGATGCGACAGAGCTCGGCTCAAAGAAGGGAACTCGGCTCAGACAGAAGCTCGGCTCGGCTCGGCTCAAAGAAGGGAACTCGGCTCAGACAGAGCTCAGCTCGGCTCAAAGAAGGGAACTCGGCTCGGCTCAGTCAAAGAACGGACGGAACTCGGCTCGGCTCAGGAACTCGGCTCGACAGAGCTCAGTCTAGACTCCGACTCCCTCACAGCAGATGCACTCATTGTCACTCACTCGCAGACGCAGAGGCATGCAGACGTTCCTCACTCTCAGACAAACAGCCCACTCGCAGACGCAGAGGAAGCCAGACGTTCCACACGAAATCTACATTGCCGAACTCTGCATTTATAAAAAAATTATGTGTTTGGCGGGAGCGATTAAGCTTGGCGGGAGAGATTATCATTTGACGGGAGAGATTATGTTTGGTGGGAGTGATTAACTTTGGGCCCCACACGTTTGGGAACGGCTGGGAGTTCCCGCTCTACGAGGAGCGTGTGGGAGTTCCCTGGAAAACCGGAGCGCGTGCAAGCTCCCGAAATGAGGAACGGCCGATTTGAAGTTCCCAAGCTCCCAAGATTTCATGTTCGAAGCTCCCGAAAAGTTCCCAAGCTCCCGGAACCGTTCCCATGCATTTTGGAACGTTTTGTACCCGTTCCTAAGCTCCCTGGAACGCGGGAACTTCTGGAACGGGTTTCCTAAAGTCTGGGAGCGGTTCCCGTGCAACGGAGCTTCAAACCCTCATTGTTAAAACCCTAGATTTTTAGATCTGATAGATCTGGCAATTATTTGGGCTTCAAACATAAAACCAACCTCTATATAAATTAAAGAACATAGCTAAAGTTTGGTTTCATTCCGACTCCATTTGGCCCTCGATCTAAGGCACTGATCATCTCTTGAGGGGGACGCAGTTGTGGGTTTTATGCATATTTCCGGATCCATCATTTGGGTTGTGCTACTTTTTCCTTTAAACATTAGATCTACTACCTAGCCAACCTCCTAGTGCCATTTGGACCTCAATTTCACCTTGTGGACCCCATTTCACTCATTTTCCATATTTTAAGGGGTGGGCCCTGTTATCACACACCTTGTAGTTGTCCCTAAAGGTTATCCTAGCCAGCATGGTAGAGGCGTTGGACAACTAAAGAAGTGACCCAAGAGATGCCACGGTTCCCAATGAAAGTTGGTGTCACGATAACCGAGGCACTCTTCACTTTAGATCAAGCCTAAGCAAGACCAAGGGGGAGACCCTAGCTAACCTATGAAGGCTAGCGAACCCACTCAAAACCTCCTAGGGAATTGTGAGGGACAAAATGTGAGGAGATCAAGAGGGATAGATCTAGATCTAGAATGGATAAGTGGACAAATTGTTCAACCAACAAAAGATAAGGCCACTTATAGGTTAGGAATAGTAGATCTAGATAGATCTAATGCCAAGTAAAAGTACCCAAGTGGGGCCCACCCTTAAAATATGGAAAATGGTGCAAATGGGGCCCACAAGTTAAAAATTAAGATAAATTGGCACTAGGGGTTTTGCTATAATATGGATCTATGGATTTGAGAAGAAAAGAGCAATACCCACGATTGGGATCTAGCAAATGGCCACCTACCCAACAAGTGCAACCTCCCTTGGAGAGGCCCAATGCCTTAGATCAGGGGGTAAATGGAGTCGAATGTCCACCAAACTTTAGATCGGGAATGTTAAGATGATTATTAAGGTGGATTTTAATTATTAAGCCCAAATGTTTGCTAGATCTCCATAGATCTGAAAAATAAAAAATACAAGGGTTTTGACTTTAAGGGTCTTGAAATCTAGAAATAATGGATAAGCTAAAGAAATAAAATACGTACCTTTCAAGCATACTAGGATAATGAGATGGATGCCGATTATGACAGGATTACTTCCCCACAGATCAAATGAAGAATTTGTAGTTTCTCTTGCTAGTGCGATTTGCCCAAGTCCACATATGCACCCCTTTCTTCCTGCAAAACCAAGGAGACAAAGCTCAATTAGCCAACAAAACGAGGGTAGATACAAGCTAGAGGTAAAAGATAAAGAATGATTGCTACAAAGACAAAATCACTCCTTGTTTGAACCACAATTTGATAGAAGGTTGCAAGGCAAGCATCCCCACCAATGCGCACTCCTCCTAAATCGTCCTCTTCACCTGTAAATCGATTAGTGGAAAAAAGATACAAGATAGCTACAAAATATCCTTCAGTGCAATGGAAAAAGCATTTACAATCATCATAATCAAACACCCAAATCAAGATCCAAGTATGTGCTCAAAAATATTTCTTCTATTCCGGTAGCCAAGAGCCAAAAATCTCTAGATGTCTTTACAAGAGGGTGGTCTCTTCCTTAAATAGGATGACGGAGACCAAAACCCTAAACCACTTTTGAAATGAGTGGTTGAGATTAAAAGATAAAATAATGCAATCAACGGCTAAGATGAGCTGATACAATATAACATGGATCACTCACATGAGGGGGGTGCACACTACATAGAAGAAGCCTAAGTGGGGTGCGCACCACATAAAATGACTAAGATATAAGTTGTGCCACATAAGATGACAAGGACAAGACACTAGGAGCACATGGTGGGGCTAGGATGCATTACTTTCCTTCACTAGAATCACCCCATGGCACAATAATTTAATATATGACTCAATGACATGTCCAAGTGTACAAATGATCGAATCCTAGCCCCCTCAACTGAGAGAAGAATGCATCAAAACACATCCTGATGACTGTGTGGACCCCACTGAATGCTGCAAACTAATCTAGAAGGAGTGGGATACACCATAGATGACCTCAGAGCATACCTCATGCCAAAACCTTGCCTCAATTTCCCAAATCGAATTCCTAAATGACCTTTCTAGTACATTTTTATTCCACTTGAAAAACCACCAAGCTCCCCACAGCCCACTGTCTGGTGCCCGGGCTCAAAATCTGACTGTACCATCATGTCTGGAAGGGGGGTAATATGGTAATAACAAGTGGCTGGACCACCCCCTTCCTCTGTAGCGCCCTAGGCAACGACTTGCCTCCAATGCATCAGCTGGACAGGCAACATCAGCATGGCCAAACTGGTCAACAGGTGAAAACATTGCTTAAATCATATCTGGGAGAGCCTGAAAATGAAAGATAAGTGTCTCAATGGATCCAGAAGACCCAAATCCACTAGAGATGAGTACTCATACACCTCATGGTAACCCGTAAAATCACCTGTAGCATCCACCATACCCGGACAAGTAAAAATATGATGATTTAGAAATGATAATAATCAATAAAAATTGCATCAATCATCATCTGAAACCTGTGCCCATCATATGGAATCATCAAAAGGTATATAAACGACCATATATCAACATCATACAATATAAGCAGTCCATCTCATCACGGATCCCAAGGTTGATCTTGGTCAAACTAGGGTTGACCAGTCAAACTGATCAAAATATGACCATGGCTAAAGAAGCCATGCTGCTGCAAGTGCAAATGGTTAAGGCATGCTCTTTAAAACATTTTCATAGCAAGACTTTAAAACACTAAGCATTATTTCACTGGCAGTTAATAGATAATAGTAGGTTAGTTAATAATTTACTTTGAAAGAGAACCTCAAGAATATACTCATTTTGCTAGCAGAGGGTGAAGGCTAAGGATGCAAGGCTAGGCCAAAAGGGGATGACTTGACAGACTTGACACTATGATACTTTGGATAAGGGAAATGGTGTTACACACTTAAGCATGTGTTGGACAAAGAATACACAAGGAAAGGCAGTGTCTCACAAATGGGTAAGTTGTTTAGAGAAGTGTTTATTCAACCTTGGCAAAATGTCTACTACTAGAACCGTCGTGAACTAGGTGCCCGGCTAACCGTAACTTGAGGTTCTAGGGCACACTTAGAATTAGTTGTCCCTTCTCCATCTCATATCATAACCCTAATCATTCTGGTCGGTTGTCCCGATGTTTGGCACTGGTCGAAGTCCCCTTAGTCACTTGAGATGTTGTTGGCTATCATTGAAAGCTCATGTACTACCTATTGGAAATCTTTATAAATTCACCCATGGAAACTGTAAACTCTAGAATGTGTTTCTTAACACACGTGAGTAAAGGGCAAGAGCAATGAAATGCTAAAAATACTCCTCGAAGAGTATAAGAAAGGTCCAAAGAGCAAAAATTACTCAAAAGTTATATCTATTATTGTTGACCTTGTATATGTATGAACATGCCCTGGATGCAAGCTGCAATTAGTTCTGTTTCTTAGCACATCTGAAATCTGAAGGGTTATGTAGGCCAAAAAGGCTATGAAATGAAATTGAATGATCCTAATGAACTTGGATCAACTTGATATAGACATGATGACTAAGTTGAATAAGCACTCTTTAAACAACTTATCCATTTGTGAGGCACAGCCCTTCCCCGTGTTTTTTGTCCAGCAAAGAGTGTAGCTTCCCCCTCTCCCAGTCCAAACAATCTTTAAGTTAAGTTTAGGCAAGTCATCCCCTTTGCCCAGCCTTGATTCTTAGCCTTCATCCTAAGCTAGCAGTTAGACCATGTCCAATGGTGAGTCTGTCATTTAAGCTATTGTGCAAGTAAATATAAATAACAACAGAATATGCAAACATGATAAATGCCACTAAATGATGTTTATACTTTAAGTTAAGTTGGGAGTATGATTAGAGGAACATGTCTTGGTCTATTGATATGATTTGTCCTTGGTTGTATATTGACCTAGTCAAACCTAGTTTGACTATAGTCATTCTTGGGATTCGTGATGATATGGACCATGTATGCTTATTGATGATGATTGATGGTCCCACATACTCTTGTTATTGGTACTATATGGTGGACATATGATTCAGATGGTGATTGATGCAGATTAGCAGGTGTTATTATTATTTCAGATCATCAGATTATGCACTGTCTATATATGGTGGACCCTACAGATGGCCCATCAGGGCAACCCATGGTGTATGAGTACACATTCTTAGTATTTTTGGGTCTTTTGGATCCAATGAGACACTTATCATTTAGTTCTGGGCACTTATGACAGTGATAGATGCAGTTTTCCACTTGTTGGCCAGATTTGGGGTTGTTTTCCCAGCCTGTCCAGCAGGGGCCATGAGAGGCCAATTCACCTAGGGCGATGTATGAGGAGGGGGCAGTCCAGCCACTTGTTTTTACCATTCTACCCCCTTCCCAGAGAGCCTGGTGGGCTCAGTTTGACAGCACAAGTAGCCTAGGTGGTAGTTTCAGTAGCTTCAAAATTATCGAGGCAGATTAAAAATGGAATAAAAGGGTTACTGAGGAATTCGATTTGGGCAATTGAGGCAAGGTTTTGGCACTTGGTCTTCACAGAAGTCTTCCAGGGTGAACCCCCCATCTTCCAGCCAGTTATCATCAATCAGTGGGGTCCACAGTGGCCACAAGAGGCCATTTACTGTATGTCTCTCTCCGTTTTGGAGACAAGATTTGATCATTTGTATTGTCTTGGACATATTATTTTATATTATTGTGCCATGGGGATGAGCTAGTAAGGATTGATGCCTCCTAGCCCCACCATGAGCTTCTTTAGTCATGTCCTAGTCATATGAGGTGGGCCCATGTGTCTTAGCCCTCTCCTAGTGATGACGTCACCCTTCATGAGTCACTTTAGGCTATGACGTCATCCCTCTTTTGAGTGATCCATGTGATATTATGTATTGGCTCATCTTAGCCATTGATTAGATTATGAGATCTTTTAATCTCAACCACTCATCTTGTTGTATTGTAAAGTGGTTTTGAGATTTAGGGTTTTGGTCTTTATTATCCTATATAAAGAGGAGACCCCCTATTGTAAAGCTCACCTTTGGGCTCTGGAAAACTTGGAATGAAAATAATATTTTGGAGATCTACTTCTTGGCTTTGATTGGGTTATTCTTGTATATGTTCTTGCATCTTGTTTGTATACATTCTTTGCTTCTACAGGTGAAATCGACATCAATTGAAGGGAGACCAAATTGCTTGAAGCTAGCCACGATTTGCTTGATGGGAATATTGTAGGGGTTGCTCACATCCCCCATGGGAAAAACGTTTTCATCTTGAGGGAGTTTTTCAATTGTGCTTTGTCCATTGATTGCTTCTTTGATATGAAATGCTTAGATATTATGGATTTGTGGATCAAATCTAACTTGATGTAGTTTGATTTACAGGTTTTCATGAGACAACTCTCCTCCTAGGGCTTGGACGACTTTGGTTGAAGACACTTGGATCAAACTTGGAATTGTAACTAGGGCAAGATTTCTCCATATGCTAAGAGGCCGCAAGCTTTGAGGTAAGATATTGGTCAAAAACCCCATTAAAATCAAAACCCTCATTGGTCAATGTTAGGAACCTATGTAAACCCTTCTCTTTACTATGTTAGTATATTGTTATTGGACGCATATGCTTTGTAAGTCGTCCCGTAGTATTTGTTGATCCGTAGTTTATATTAGCCCATAGTATTGACCCATAGTATTGGACGCATATGCTTTGTAAGTCGTCCCGTAGTATTATATGTCCCATGGTTTTGACTCATGGTATTGGGCATAGACTTAGTATATAAGTGTGTGTTGAGGTCATTGAAGGCACCGTGAAGTTAATTGTATTGAGCTTGCTCAAAGGAGGTTGCCCCCTCGAAGTGGCCCGTGATCAATATAGAAGCGATTCTGTTCTATTATTTCTGATATCTCGTGTATTTGCATTAATTAATTATTGCAGGTACACCACATCTGGTATCAGAGCACTTTCCTTGGCACAAGTGGTAAATTTTTTTTTTTTGGCGGCGACTTTCAGATTAATTTCTGAAACTTTTTGCACAAAATCAGAAGAAACCGATTGCATATCTGAATTCCTCTTTCAAAAATATGCAGTTTCAAAAAAAAAATCATCTCATTTGGAGTTCTAAAAGTGGAGATATCGCGGATTTAAAATCAGCAATTTTTCAGAATTTCGGTGACGGCCGCGGAAATTGCGGCGAGAAAATCTTTTGACCGAGTGCCCAGATTTCTATTTCGCTTACACGAGTAGAAGCAGAGTGGTTGTTCCAGTTCCGGAAACATGCTATAATAGCGATTCTGAGCAATATAGATCCGGTTTTTGAACATTGGGTGGAATTTCTGCCCAAATTTTTTCTGTTGCAGGTTCGGATTTGGGAATCATCCCTATCCGCTTAACTGTGGGAAGTACTTGGGCATAAGCCCTAAAACTCATTGTGAGGAGTACCACAGGAACCCCGAAGTAGCTGGCCCATTGAGAGGACCTGCCAGCGAAAAGGGCAACGACCCCTACCTGATTGACTAGTTCCCACCCGTGAGGTAAACCAAGAGCTGTCGTTTGTGGCAAAGCGGTTATCAGTTTTACCTGAGCCGTGGAGTGAGGGGTACTGCCCCAATACGCAAGCCGTCAGACAGCATTGGTGGCCGAGTGAAACCCCTGAACTGTTAGGAAGCTGCACATACCTGGGGTCCATATCTACTTTCAGCTAAACTATTTTTGATCATTGCTGCGCCGTTTCAGATCCATTTGCAAGCCGTTCCAGATTCAGCCATTTTCAATCCATTCGGCGTTGTTCCAGATCTCTTTCGAGCCGTAGCCGCTCCAGTCTGGACAAAAAAAAAAAAAAAAAAAAAAAGAAGAAAGAAAAAAGTTATGGTTGTCACCCGTGCAGGAGCAAACACCATGGAGGAAGCACTTGCAGCCATCCAAACCAAACTCCAAGATCTGGATGAAAAATTTCTCAGCCTCCATCTTCAGCATTCAGCCATGAACAATAACCAACAGCCAGAATCTTTTGCAGCCACGGGGTTCTCTTCTTCTAACAATTTTCGTGGGCCGAAGCTTGATTTTCCTCGCTTCAATGGTACTGATCCGACTGGATGGATATACCGAGCAGAACAATATTTCAGTCTGCATAATACTTTTGATGTCCAGAAAGTTCCACTTGCATCCTTTCATTTGGAACAGGAAGCCCTTCAATGGTACCGTTGGTACATCAAAGCTCATCCCGAGCCAAACTGGACAGATCTTTGCCAACTCATTTTGCCACGATTTGGCCCTAGTGCTTTTGATGATTTCATAGGAGCACTCACTAAACTTCACCAAATTGGCACAGTGAGAGAGTATCAGACAGAATTTGAGAAATTGGCCAGTCACACGGAAGGATTGTCTGATGAATTCTACAGGAGTTGTTTTATAAGTGGTCTCAAGGATGAAATTCGCTCAGAGGTCAAAATGTTTTGTCCCAACACAATGATGGAAGTCCTAGGGTTGGCTAAGCTGGCTGAGGACAAGATTGCAGCTCAACAACGCTCCAAACCCACCCTTGTTCCCTTCAGAAATATGGGTTCCCAACGACCTCCCATCACGCCTTCTCCTCAACCAACTCCTATCAAGCATTTGTCTGAAATAGAAATGCAGGCACGCCGAGAAAAAGGGCTTTGCTATAATTGTGATGAGAAATTCACTCGGGGACATAGATGTGTTCAACAAAAGCTCTATCTCTTGGATGTGGATTCCCCGCCTGCCTTAGAACTTGGTGAAGCAGCTACAGATACAGTGGATGATCAGATCGACATTCAACACCCGCCTGTTGACACTCCATTTCAGGACGACCCACCTGAGATCTCTCTCCATGCTGTAACCGGCGTCACCACCCCACAAACAATGCGGGTCAGGGGATACTTCAAGAAGCTCCCTCTTACCATACTCATTGATTCTGGTAGCACTCATAACTTCATTGACCCTCGAATTGCCAAACAGGTTGATTGTTTTGTCCATCCTTGCTCCAGCTTTGAAGTCATGGTTGCCAATGGGGGCACCTTACCTTGCAAGGGGAAGTGTCACAATGTGCGTATCTCTATGGAAGATTATAACCTACGCTCTGACATGTTTGCCTTGCCCTTAGGCGGATGTGATGTGGTTTTGGGCGTTCAATGGTTACGCACACTTGAACCCATCTTATGGGATTTTGCTAAACCTTGGATGCAGTTTAAAGTCAATGGGGCACAACACAAATTTATGGGCTTACAACCAGGGTCTCTCTGCATCATTAGTTCACATCGCCTGGAAAAACTCCTTAAGAAGAATTCACATGGTGTCATCGCTCAGCTCAATTCCCTTCAGATGCACCCATCAACAGTCTCCACTACTTCCTTGGATAGATATGCAGGTATCTTTGCTGAACCAATGCGCTTGCTACCTTCACGAGACCTTTCCGGTAAGAATTTAGCCACATCTACCTCTCAGCAGGAAATGATGGCTATTTTGCATGCAATACAGAAGTGGCAGCCATACCTATTAGGGAATTATTTCTGCATCAAGACTGATCTCCCGAGTCTGGAAAATTTTCTGGAACAATGGGTCTCCTCCCCAACACACCTGAAATGGATTATCCACCTCATGGGTTATCCCTATGTGATCACTTACAAGAAGGTTAAGGACAATATGGTGGAAGATGCTCCTTCTTGCACAATTGATGACCCAGTTTCTCTTACAACTCTTTCTCTGCTTGTTCCAAATTGGGTGCAATATGTTCAACAGGGCTCTCTCTTCTATGAACTCCATGCTTCTTCATCAACAGGGCACTCTGAGTTCTGCAACAGGTATGACCAAGAACAATGTAACTTCTTTTGGCAGGGACTAAAAATGACAATTCAACAGATGGTGGCTGACAATGATACTTTCCAAGTCAACAAGGGTGAAACGACACTCCTTTCGGGATTGCTCAAACCCTTACCCATCCCTAAACAGCTTTGGCCAACTATTTATATGGATTTCCTAGCAGCGCTCTGGTGGTACAATACCACATCTCACAGAACACCATATGAAGCGGTCTATGGACAAACACCGCCAGTTCTTCTTCCATACACCCTTAGCAGCTCCCCAGTTCAGGCAATTGACTCGGTTCTTCGAAACCGCAATCAGATTCTTCTCATTCTGCAGGACAATCTTCACATGGCCAGAATTCGCCTGAATCAACAAGCCGATCAGCACCGTTCTGAGCGCATTTTCCACGCAGCTGACAGGGTTCTTCTTCATCTACAGCCTTCCAAGCAATCCTCCTTGACACTCCAAAGGCATCAGTGGCCTGAAATGCAACCCGAGGATGCTACCAGGGAACCACTCCTTCAGCTTCTGCAGCAATTTCTCCAACCAAAGCTTTGAGGACAAATCTTTTTCTAAGGGAGAGGGGATGTTAGGAACCTATGTAAACCCTTCTCTTTACTATGTTAGTATATTGTTATTGGACGCATATGCTTTGTAAGTCGTCCCGTAGTATTTGTTGATCCGTAGTTTATATTAGTCCATAGTATTGACCCATAGTATTGGACGCATATGCTTTGTAAGTCGTCCCGTAGTATTATATGTCCCATGGTTTTGACTCATGGTATTGGGCATAGACTTAGTATATAAGTGTGTGTTGAGGTCATTGAAGGCACCGTGAAGTTAATTGTATTGAGCTTGCTCAAAGGAGGTTGCCCCCTCGAAGTGGCCCGTGATCAATATAGAAGCGATTCTGTTCTATTATTTCTGATATCTCGTGTATTTGCATTAATTAATTATTGCAGGTACACCACAGTCAAAAACTCCATTAAAATCAAAACCCTCATTTTCTATTTTCTTAGATCTACTTGGATCTAGCTTGGCTTTGGGTAAGATATTGAAAACCCACCTATATAGCATCCACGGCAATTCGGATCTATAGTTTGGTGTGGATTGGGCTTCATTTGACACACTTTCCAAGGCACTTAGCCTTCCTTGGGTGAGGTCGCACTCCTTGGGAGGGTAAGTTTTGCTACTTCCAAGATATGGGTAGGTGAGATCCCACTTGATTTGCACTCCTCTCACTTGATAACCTACCCCTAGTGCTTCACTTCTTTGATTTTTTCCTTGTGGGCCCCATTCCTCATTTTGAGGGTTGTGCCTCACTTGGGTCATTGGGTGATGCATTTTCAACCTTAGATCTATGGAGATCTAGCTTACCTTGGGGCATGCCACTTAAAACCCACCTTGATAATTGCCCTAACCTTCCCGATCTACAATTTGGCATACATTGGACTCCATTTACCCCTCCATTTCAAGGCACTATTCTCCTTGGGTCAATTCGCACTCTTTGGGGATTGTGTCATGTGCTAGATCCCATATGTGGGTGTCTCCTAATCTAACTTGGATCCATAGATCCACATCATCAAACACCCCTTAGTGCCATATCACTCCTAACTTCACCTTGTGGGTCCCATTTGGGTCATTTCCATATTTTAAGGAAGTGGGTCCCACTTGTGTATTTCATGGTACTAGATCTATCTCTTTGATCTCCCTAGGTGGCCTAACTCATTCATCGATTGAAACACTTCTCATATCTTAAGCCTCTTTAACCACACTTAAACTCTTGGGTCCACCTAAGCTTGCATTGGTTTTCGTAACTTCACTTTCACATCTCCCTAGGAACCATTGCTTTGGGTTAATCACCTTCGATTGGCTATAGGGTCTCCCCCTTGGTCTTGACTTGTCTAGATCTAAAGTGAAGAGTGCCTCGGTTGTCGTGACTCCCAGCTTGCATTGGGAACCGTGGCATCTCTTGGGTCACCTCTTTAGTTGTCCATCTCCTCTACCATCCCGGATGGGATACCATTAGGGACAACTACAAGTTGTGTGATAACAGTTCTCACTAAGGCTCTTCCCAGGGTGAAGTTCGAATACTTTCACGGAAGACTTGGAGTAGAAGAGAACATGTCCCTCCTTGAGAGGGAAAGATGACATCGAGATGATTGCCTTGCTTTCACCCTGGTGCCTCTACTCGTCCAGGTACTCAGCCAGGTATGGGAGAAATTCCATCGGCAGATGAGTCGGACAGGCAGTAGATGGTCAGGTTCACCCTGGTGCCTCCACTCGTCCAGGTGCTTAGCCAGGTATGGGAGAAATCCCATTGGTAGATGATTCAGACAGGTAGTGGATGGTCGGGTTCACATAGGTGTCTCTACAGTCCAGGTACTCAGCCAAGTATGGGAGAAATCCCATCGGCAGAAGAGTCGAACAGTCAGTAGTTGGCCGTGTGATTGCACAAGTACCTCTACTCGTTCAGGTTCTCAGCCAGGTATGGGAGGACCCCATCGACAGATAAGACGAACAGGTAGTAGATGGTTATGCACATTTCCTCGTATGGGATCTCGGCCAGGTATGGGAGAAATCCCATCGGTAGATGAGACAGACAGGTAGCAAATGGTATAGCAGAGATGGCATAGTTGATATCTCAGATATCTAGGATTGAGTGATTCTCCTAGACTCACCGAAGGACTGGTGAAGATGATGCATGAAGACACTTCTCAAAGGACTGAGATTGTACTGACAACCTTCATTATGTATAGAGATGATGGAGAGAGTATAGATGTACAAGATGAAACCCAGATGATCATGCTGCTGATGAAGACCGAAGAATACCTTCCTCGTTGAGAGGGAGTGTTGGATTTTGTTCAACTTCGGAAGATATTATTTATTGTATTTTATTGTACTTGATTGTACCTCCTAAGGGAGATGAACTTGATGTAATTAATCTATGTAAACCTTGAAAGAAACAATGTAAACCTTGGGACGAAAAGCAAGCAAAAAAAAATTAAAATAAAAATTATTTATTGCTCCCCAAGAGAAGTCGGACCAGTTAGGGAATTTTTCATGTTTGCACTTGTATAAATAAGAGGTGAGCTCACCTCATTATTCACTCATCCACTCAAATCAAGTTCACATTACTTGAGAGAGAGAAGTTCGCATCTGTTGGAGGAGAACACTGTTTTGGGGTTTCTACTTTTGGAAGACATTTTCCATTTTTTCTCTTTTATGATTGTACTCTGATCTCGGGATTATCATCTCTATACGAAGGTTGTTGGGTTTTTCTCCCGTTTGGGTTTCCCATGATAAACTCTGTGTTATTGTTTTGTGCTTTGTCTTTCTTCTAGTGATCTTGGTTATGCATTTGAATTATTATGTTATGAATGTATGAATTCTAACACTCTAGTGTTTAGCAACACTATTTGTAGGAATACTTGGTTTCAAGGACTAGAGTAGAACAATCACTGTGACTAAAATCACACACTCCAGAGCCGAGACACAATGTAAACTGGGAATCTATCTAACACATAGGTCTAGGTGGGGGGAGTCCTCGAGATCACTAGATAAGGTGTAAGTCGGGATAAAACCAAAACTGGAAGATAACGAATCGACGAATAAATGATTGATGATGCCATGGATAGCAAAGGCCCTAAAATAAGGGAATGAACAAGTTAGTACTTCATAGAGTAAGGGTATGACCAACGAGTATACACAAGAACCTCCTATTTATAGTAACTAACCACTTCTACTCTAAACAACAAGTAAGCATCAAATAAGATAGAGCTAGTAACCATCATAATATACCCACAGATAAACTACCTAGATAAGAGGAAGAGCACATCAACAACCCAAATGTACCAAAATATACCTGTTGGATCATATACCTGAGTCCCTGATCAGAACTGCCTGAAACACACCGAAGCACTACATCTGGATGTAACATGGGCTTTGATAATCAACCTGCTCTAAATGATGGTAGAATGGCTATCTCAGTCACCGACTTGGGGTCATGAGGCTCAGTCCTGGCATGAGACTGTAACTGTGCAAGCTCTAGATCCACTAAATGCATTAGAGTGATCATCAAAATGTCGCTCATCATCAATTGATCTCATCAAAATCAGTAAAGGACTGGCTCAAAAATATTCTGGAAACATGATCTGCAATCATGGTAGCCCGGCTACTATGGATGTGACAACTATTGAAAAAGATACCTCTGGGGGTCCTCCCTCATATTTTAGGTGTGGTTGTGATGAGGGGAACCAAAAAGTCTTGTTCCTTGTGTATTTATGTAATAAAGTGACTTTTATGTAAATAAAGTTATGTTTTGTACTTGTAAAAGTGGGAAAAATTTTAAGTGATGTATTTAAAAATTAATGAGTTTAATTATTAAAAGTGAATTAAATGTAGACCCTTGATGTTGTAATTAAATCTCAACCCTAGATTAGGTAGTTGATAAGTTAGGTACAAAAAGCAAAGTATAAAACAAAGTGAGAGGGACAAATGACAAACACACCATCAGAGAGGAAGAGAAAAATTGAAGAAGAAGAAAAGTACCAAAGAAGAGCACGATTTCCAAGAGAAGAACGGCAACACAGTTCCCAATGCATTCTGAACAGGCCATACAGCAACATTAAAGGTAGCCACATGTGTGGGCTCGAATTCCAATGAAGTTGGCTCGAATCCCAATGCAGTGAGCAGAATAATTAATGCAGACCGTACAGCATTAAAACCAGGCATGTGAGGACACAAAAATCGAGGCAAAATAGTACAGTTCCGTATAGCAACGTTTTGGCAACGATTTCGAGGTTGGGTCTGATTTCTGTAATAAATTGTTGTTTGTGGATAATCTATCAATTAGGGTTGAAGAGAAATTCCTTGTGTTGAATTCCTATACTCTTTTTAAAGAATAATTTTTCTAGGGTTTACACCAAGTGAGGGGTTTTGCCCGATCAAGTTTGACCAAAATCTCTTGTGTTCATTTTCTTTGTTTTTTCAGCATTTGGAGTACATTTTTGAAGTGTGGTTTTACTTTCAGAATTTCAAGTTAAAACCCTAGATTCTTCAAAGTGTTTGACAGAATGTGTGAATGAACAAATTTCATATTTAAAGTCAATTTTCTTCATGGTATCAGAACCATACTGAAGTAGGAAGGAAGCAAGTGTTCTTTTGAAATGCAGAAGAGTGTTGTGTTTATCTTTCAAGTTGTTTTTTTGGTTGCAAGTATTTTCCATGATGAGTATCAGGTATGAGGATAGGTTGGATGAAGTATCCAACTATATCCCATGGAAAGTAAGAATCATTGTTATGTTAAAAGAATTGAGAGTTTGGAGATTTGTTAACAGTATCATGACTAAGCTAACAGATAGAGATGAGCTTGAGGAGCATGAAGCTCTTGAAGCCAAAGCCCAGAGAATATCACTGGATGGGGTTAACGACCATCTCATTCCACATTTAGCAGAAAATAAAATACCTAAAGAGATGTGGGACACATTGAATCAATTGTTCGAAGCAAAGAACGAGAACCTTAAAATGTCCCTAAAAGACAAGCTACATTGTATAAAAATGAATAAAGACGAGGGTGTAGCCTCCTACTTGACTCGTGTTACACAAGTCAAGGACGAGTTGGCAGCAGTAGGAGACACTATCCCTGATTCTGAATTGGTGAGGATAGCCTTGAAGGGTTTCATCAAGAAGTAGGAGATCTTTGTGAAATATATTGTGGGTAGAGAGAAGCTTCCCAGTTGGTCCAAACTATGGGATGACTTTACCTAGGAGGAAATCCGGGAAGGGTCTCAGGTTGGTCAGATCAGTGAGGATGCTGAGCAGGATGTGGCACTTGCAGCCAAATCGAAGAACAAGAGGAAGAAAGATTTGAGTCAGATCAGATGTTACCAGTGTGGTCAATTAGGACACTATGCCACAAAATGTCCTGAGAAGAAGAAAGGGAAGACATAGAATGATTCAGCAGCAACTGCAATAGATGAGTTTGCAGGTCAGTTTGAGCATGAATTTTCTCTAGCCTTTGTTGACTCTGGTATAGGGAGCTCAGTTTTTTAGCATGTCTGGATTGTTGACAGTGGGTCAACCAAACATATGACTGGAGTGTATGATGCATTCCAGATTATCACAGAGTTGGGACCAGGACACTACATTCAGACGGATATCGACAGTCCACAGATAGTTATTCAAGGGGTTGGAACAGTCAGGTTTCAACTAGACCTTGGAGAGGTCTTGGAGATACATGGAGTTCTCTTTGTACCTAGGATGAGAGTTAGTAAACTCTCGGTGTCATCTTTAGAGGATGATGGTTATGGGTTGTTGGTCAGGGATGGTCATATCTTCATTTATCGGAGAAATGATCCTGTTGAGACCACAATCTTGCTTAGTGATCGCAGGGACATGTTATACATATTAAGAGGACATGTACGTCCATGGACAGGTGGATGGCTATCAGAGTCAGAGGATAGGGCAGGAGATGCATTTGATAGGCATGTTATTTACATTTCTTCTGATGAGGAGAGTGAATCTCTCCAAAGCACAGGCAGAAGACTCAACCAAACAGGTGATGGTGATGAGTAGGTTGATCAAGTTCAGGTAGAATCTCAAGAGTCAGAGTTTTATTTCAGAGGTGGGAACTTCTCTCCGAGAGACATTCCAGAGCAGGAGGGAGCTGCGTCAGGAGTCAATGGTAGAGATTTGGATGGTGCCGGAAGGACCTCCCTCGTTATGAGGGAGTGTTGAAAAAGATAACTCTGGAGGTCCTCCCTCATATTTTTGGTGTGAGTGTGATGAGGGGGACCAGAAAGTCTTGTTCCTTGTGTATTTAGTAATAAAGTGACTTTTATGTAAATAAAGTTATGTTTTGTACTTTATAAAAGTGGGTCACATTTTAAGTGGTGTATTTAATAATTAATGAGTTTAATTATTAAAAGTGAATTAAATGTAGACCCTTGATGTTGTAATTAAATCTCAACCCTAGATTAGGTAGTTGATAAGTTAGTTACAAAAAGCAAAGTATAAAACAAAGTGAGAGGGACAAATGTCAAACACACCATCAAAGAGGAAGAGAAAAATTGAAGAAGAAGAAGAAGAGTACCAAAGAAGGGCACGATTTCCAAGAGAAGAACAGCAGCACGATTCCCAATGCAGTCTGAACAGGCTGTACAGCAGCAATAGAGGAAGCCACATGTGTGGGCTCGAATTCCAATGAAGCTGGCTCGAATCCCAATGCAGTGAGCAGAATAATTAATGCAGACCGTACAGCATTAAAACCAGGCACGTGAGGACACAGAAATCGAGACAGAAAAGTACAGTTCCGTACAGCAGGTCATACAGCAGCTTTTTGGCACAGATTTTGAGGTTGGCACAGATTTCGAGGTTGGGTCTGATTTCTGTAATAAATTGTTGTTTGTGGATAATCTATCAGTTAGGGTTGAAGAGAAATTCCTTGTGTTGAATTTCTGTACTCTTCTTAAAGAATAATTTTTCTAGGGTTTTCCCCAAGTGAGGGGTTTTGCCCAATCAAGTTTGACCAAAATCTCTTGTGTTCATTTTGCTTGCATATTTTCAGTATTTGGAGTACATTTTTGAAGTGTGGTTTTACTTTCAGAATTTCAAATTGAAAACCCTAGATTCTTCAAAGTGTTTGACAGAATGTGTGAATGAACAAATTTCATATTTAAAGTTAATTTTCTTCAACAACAACCCCCATCATGGCCCTGAAGAAAAAAACAAGCCCTCTCCTTGGGCAAACATCTAAATGTGCGTTGGTACTGGTACCACATAACTGCTGGCATTAAGCGAAGACTGCCTCGATTGACGTGGCAACCGATCCATCCAGGTATCGAGGCCCTCTTAGATTACCTCTTTAGTTTCCTAGCTCCTCTACCATCCTATACAAGATCATCCTTTACGGGCAACTGCAAGTTGTGTGATAACAGTTTCCTAAATCCACCTAAGTAAACCTAGACTAACCACGGGAGGTGTCCCCAACCAAGCTTTCCCAGATACTTGCCAGAGGTTGTCCAACTTTCTCAAGCACTAGCTTGATTGATTTATGGAGGATAGTGTGCCTATGATGATTACAAAAGGGTTTAAATGTGGCACACTATGGGTGAAAATTAAGCTAAGGGTTTTTTTAGATTTGAGGTTTAAATGTGGATCCCCTAGCTAAATGAAGTTCTGGATAACCTTTAAAAGTGTTTGTTGTGTGTGAAGTTACCAAGAACGTTGAATATCATGACAAGTTTGAATAATAAAGCATATGTGTATATGAGACTGTTAATAACTTTGTATCCCATTGACTCCGGCTTAGCACAATAAGGAGTGTCATGCCACCATAGTTCTTCGATATACTGATGGGGTCCAACAATGATGCTCGGCCCATTCTTACAGCTTCTATAAGTTGCTGAAAATGCATCAGATGCTTGAAATGAAATTGAATGGTGACTCTAGTCAGAAAATTATAAGTTGGTTTTTCCAGTTTCTATATATGTTAGCTTTCATGGGCCATGTTTGATTACTGATCAGAAACCACAGTTCTGTTGCACTCCTGAAACCAAGTCCCATAGCAGAATCAATTGTTTCCAAACCATGAACTTGTGTAACCACAGCCATTCTATGAGATAAAGAGTTAAGGTGGGAACATTCCAAATTAAATTATGAGGCTACATGCTGTATAACAAGCTACCAATATACAAGACTGACAAAATTCAGGCCAGAAACAGTTACCTCCCAGACAGACTGAAGAAAGCCAGCGCTTCCCAAGTAGATCATAGCCAATGTTCCATTTGTCTTTCTAAGAACGCTTGGTACAGTTTCCTTTACCGGGAAAAAGATATGGACCAATGGCGTCCCACCAATAAGAATCCCTACCAGAATCTATAAGTGAAAGGTTTCACATTAATAAGCAATCACACAAGGTCCCTTAAAAGTTACTAACATAAAAATATGCAAATTGATGGTAACAAGGCTTGCTGCTTACACCATATAGAGGTGGGTTCATAATACGTTGAAACCAAGTTGTGCACATCTGAAGGAATGACCTACTTTTAACCCCATTCAAATGAGAACTTTTCCCATATGTATTGCCGAACATTTGATAACCATAACTCCATAGAAAAGGAGACCATCCAACCATAAAGAGAGCCACAAATCTGAAAAGGAAATGGTAATTGAAGGACTTTCAAAAACAAGCACAGTTGAATAATACCAGAATAAACATAAAATTGTATCTTACCCGGCTGCTGTAGTTGCATCATTAGATGAAAGTATTCCAGAGAGTATCACCTGCAGAAATCTCTTGTCAGGAAACATGAAGCCAATATAAAAATACCTATCCATATGTATGGAACATACCCACAAATGTCCTTCAAGAAGCTTTATTTTATCAAGTTATGGTTACATAGAAATAAGAAGTATGATATTAAAGAATTCAAAACATGAATGACAGAATGAAATAGAAGATGCATTTTTCATTATTTGGCACGTCTTTGTTCTTATTTAGGCATCTTAGCCCTAGCGCCCTCCGTTGGCGTCTCTTTTTCATGCTCACATCCAAGTAAACCTTTGGCATTACCTCCAAGCCATTCGGCCATTCAGCCTTCACATGTAGTAGAACATTAGCACCTTTAAAGGCATCAACTCTGTTTTACACTCATTTTTTGAAACTGACTTAAATGCAGTAAGCTACAGGTTTGCTCTACAAAATGTCTTGAAAATTTTCCTTTTCATCACTGGATATGCCATCATCATTGGTGAAGTGCCGTCATTGTAACTCTGTTTGAAGCCATTGAAAGAAATTAGATCTATGCTAGATTTTTGACTAAAGGTCACACTACTATTATTCACAAATAGCAGATTTGAAAATTTCACTTGCTCAATCTCCTTCTAAAGGCATTTTGTGTTGATATCTGTGGAAGCCTTTAAAGCTCCAACGTTCAGCCTTTTTGGTCTTTTGTAATCATTCTGGAGCAAATAATTTGCAGATTTAGCTTACTCAGCCTTATCATCTTTGAGCAGAACAATTCCTACTGAAAGGCATTGGCAATTAATATTTAAAGGAGTAACCTCAGTGTTTAAGGAGTGAAACAGTACCTTGATGTTACATGCAAATCTAAAATTATTTTGAGCTCTATATTCTGTTTTCTACTTTTAATGAGATCAAATCCTAACACCATTAAGCCCTCAAGCTTACACTAATGTTGTTGGAACTTGGAACCATTTGCTATGCTGCTGTCCATTCATTACAAATCTGAGAATTTAGATTTCTCTATTTAGATTTTCTTGTATATCTGGTAATGACAAGAGGGTAACAAGCCTCGGGTTATTTGGAACTAGCACTCTGTTTTACACCTTCAAAACAGAGCAGCATTAATCTTTTGAAATAGCAGCTTCATGTTGTTATTATTGGAGACTGGAAGTACATTGTTTGCAAACAAGTATTCACAGTTATTGTTACCATATATCTCAAACTCAGGATACATTTAACAGAACTGAATCTGATGTTTTAGCTCTTCTGTCCTTGTGATATCTTTTGTGAATACAATACTGCTGAGTGTAAGTGGCATTTCATTGAATCCCAAGTTCCAACTTGATTATTTTGTAATTTCATCAAGTTATCTCCATATGACAAGATGTTCTCATGGCCTTAAAAGTGTGATATAACAAGCTTAATCCTCGATCTCTTGACTAATACCTCAATTATGAACTAGATCCTAAATGGTTTATGACAAGAGGTCCTAGATTGAATTACTATGAAAAAGTAAATCAAATTTATTTTCAAGACTTTATTCTCCATTTAGTTTCACTTCTCTCTAGAAGTATTCTAATTGTGGCCTTAATTTAAATGGGAAAGTTTTGGGGTTAGCTTATTAAATGAGCAAAACTGAGACTATTCTCTTCATTTGACATTGGCTGCCATATCATATCTGATCTCCTTCATTGGTCATGTGATGTTCTTGTTGGAAGATAGTTTTTTTTGTGCATTTAAATTTGTTTTGGGAAAACTATTAAAGAGCTGTATACAGCAAGGTGTTGTAGTGAATGATTTCGGTGCTTTACTACATTACTCTTGTCTGGTCTCATTGCCCAAGTAGTGGAGGGCTAAGTACTGTTGTCACATCCATAGTAGTAGGGGCTACCATGATTGCAGACCAGTTTTGAGCACATTCCTGAGCCAGTCCTTTGCTATCTTACGCACGAGATCAGTAACTGATGAGCAGTTTTGATGATGATCACTCTTACATTCAGTGGGCCCAGAGAATGTACACAGTCAGTTTCATGTCAGGACTGAGCCTCATTACCCCATGCTGATAACTGAGTTAGCCATTTTTCACCTTACAGAGCAGAGATGATGATAGTGCCCATGATGTACACAGTAGCAGTGTTCCAATGTTTTCCAGATGTTACAGATGCAACTGCAGATATATGACACAGCAGGTATATGGTTATTGTACTGGGATGTTTATCGTGCTCGTTTATTTATCTTAGCTGGACTTGGTATATAGTGGCTATGCTTCGGTGATCTTCTATCTTGTGCTTTGTTGATGGTTTAGAGTAGATGTGATTAAGTTGCTTCGAGTTAGAGGTTCTTGTGTATACTCATTGGTCATGCCCTTATGATAGTATGGACTTGGTCATTCCCCATAGGTCTTTGCTAGTCATGGCTTCACCTGTTCACTATCCCCATCCATCCGTTATCTTTCGTTTTTTATATGATCCCAGCTTACACCTTGACTAGTGATATCGAGGACTTTACCCACTTATGCCTCTGTGTTGGATAGACTCCATGTTTACCTTGTGTCTCAACTCTAGAGTGTGTGACTTTTGTCACCGGGATGTTATCATGTAGTCCTCAAAAACAAGTACTCTTATAAAAGCATCGGATCACATAAATGTTATATCTAAATGGATGCAAAATGTCAGCCACGGTGTTGCTAAACACTAAAGCAAGTAAATAAAATGTCTTCCATAGCTAGTCAGTTGCCAAGGGACGAGCACTCATCCTTTGTATGATGTAAGGCCGTTTGCCCCTACAGGGCAACAAGGTGGTAAATCCATCGCACCTATGGACCGTGGTGGGAAATGGTGGTAAGACCGAGTCAATATTTGAGGCCCACGAGGATATTCAGGGCACCTTCTCTTGGAGGATGGCTAGTGAAAGTTGATTAAAAGTTAAATGTTAAATGTAAATCTTAAATATGCAAAAGCTGACAATAAATCAAATGCAATAAAAGTTGCTTGTCTAAAGTCTATCGGGAGCATTCTAAGCACTCTACCCATTAGTGAGGCACCGCCATTCCCTAGTGTCTTCTATCCGGCATATGTATAAGTGGTTTCCCTTTTCCCTCATGTCCGAGAGGTCACAGTGTTGAGGTTGTCAAGTCAAATCCCCTTAGCCTAACCTTGTTTCATCCACCTTCACCCATAACTAGCAAAATGGTCAAATCTGTAAATGAGTATACACTTGAGGCTTTTATTCGGAGTGACTGATTGCTTTGATCTAGACTTACTATTGATATTTTTATTCATGATCACCATTAAAATGCCACTTAATGCTTTAGTCTTGCTACTAATATAAATAAGGGAGCATTTTACATCCATTTGTACATGCAAGATCAGTTGTTTTCAGTCTAGGTCATTATTTTGATCATTTATGACCTGGTCAAACCAGTTTAACCAAGTCAACAGCAGGTTCTGAGATGAGTTTGGCTGACAGAGTTCGATTTTGGTTATTCATGGCCCTTTGATGTCCATTAGATGGCTCCATGCTCCAGACATTGATTTTTCATGGTGGCTTGCATTATTTTTATGGTTATTAGCATTTACAGGCCATATTTTTATTATTCGGGCATGGATGGACTTACAGATGCATTTATTGATGGACATATGGTGTATGCACGGTTTATGAGTACTCATTCCTAGTGGATTTGGACATTCTGAGTCCATTGATGTACTTAGATCTTAGTTCCGAACACAAGTACATGATGATATGGCCAATTTATCTTCCAGCAGTAGAGTACCATGTAAAAATAGCATAAAAAATGGTGAAAATGGCTCACAAAGAAATCGATTTGGCTTAGTGGGGCAAAGAAATGGCATGAAATTTGTTTGAGGCATATTAGTGATGCTCTAGACATCTTTCGGCATGGTCTTCATCCATTGTTGGGGTCTGTTATCACATACATTGTAGCTGGAGCTACCATGATGCAGTCCTGATTTTTCAATCCATTGACAGTCATGTGGTTGAGATGAGCCTATTTTTCAATGGTGGTGTATATTTTCGAGCTAGCAGTAGCAGATGCCCCCTTGTCATGATCGATCCTACATGACCCATTGAGATGATTCTGGTGTAGTCAGGTTCATTCAATGCAGAGCAGTTAGCCAATGATGATGTATGTCCTCTGCCTATGGTCAATTGCAGATGTTTCAGAGACAGGTATATGGTTGAGCAGAGGTATACATTTATATTGCATTTAGATGTTTCAGTTGCTCTATGGTTTATTTTAATCACTATGACTAGGCATGTTTACTGACAGTTGCATTATGAGCTTCATGTTTGAAACCTATGTCGTGAGTGGTTAGAGAGTCCCTAGTGTAAAGTCATTACATATGCTTGCTAGTATCTACTACCTTACATGGACTTAGCCCTACCTTTGCTTTGATGGCATCACCTTTCACTTTCTCCATTCATCTATCTCTTCCATTTACTGGTTTGATCCTAACTTGTACTTTAATTAGCGAGATCGAGGACCCTGTTGCCGCCTAAAACACACTTAACCATAGAAAAGTCTTCCAACTAATAGGTGTGTTCTTGAGGGGCAACTATGAGTTGAGAACCCACTGTCACCTCGATTCCTAACTCCTCCGTTTAGACCCAAATCCCAAAGGTCAAGGGGGGTAGTCCCTATTTACTAAGTTTTGAAGAGTTTTAGTTTTAGGAGTTAGAATTTAGTTATGCTTATTTTAATTAAATGACCGGCAATCATGCAAAGTGCAAATATTCAATGACATGCAAACCTTAATTTGACACTCAACCAAATAAGAATGAAACAACCAAATAAACAGTGCCTATTCTACTCGGGCTATGGAGTCAACAATAAATCAATACTTGTTCAATTAATCATACAAGATACACAACGAAATGCAACGATTTGCTTTCCCAAATTTAGAACATTCAAAGATTGCAAGAATTGAAATGAAAAGACTTGTTTGCAAAAATCACTTAAATAACCATGAAATATACTTGAACTTAAAATAACTTGCAATTTAAAGTAAAGGACTTGAAATGAAATAAATGTGAGAATGAGACAAGAAATTAAAATGTTTTGCAAGTGGTCCTGTAAATTTTAAATGATTTTAAGGTCTCACTTTAACTTAGGGGATTAATGTATGTTGAGAAAGTGCAAAATTGAAAATTGAATGTCCTAAACTAATGTGACTACCTCCAACAATTATATCTTTCAATTTGAGAGAAACTGTTGGGTGCTCAACAAATGAACACAAGGTTTCCTTCTAGCTCCACAAGTCAGTTTCAAAGATTGTCGGGTGTTCAACAGGAGGACACAAAGTGCCACGAGGCTCCCAACAGCCTCTACCCCTCTAACTCCACGGATCAATCCTCTTTTTCTCAACTTCTAGATAATTTATTAGAGTGCCTATTATTCTAGCCAATTCAATCTTTTGTCCTTTGTTGTCACCTAGGATCAGAATAACCAGCAAGGGGAGTGAATATGGGGCAAAAGCGAGACAAGCTTTATTGTTTAACCCAAAAGAATGATGTTACTTTAAACAAATTTAGCTAGCCGACACGATATTGCAGGAGGGAAAAGCCCTTCACATGCAAGGTGTGGGCAAAGTTTACCAACCTTAAACAAAATAAAATAATTTGAACCTTAAGAAAGAACTAGCAAGCACGATTTTGTCTCATTCTTCTAACTACTATCCCCAAGGAAATGGCTTAGCAGAATCAAGCAATAAGAATCTAATTCGGCTCCTGAAACGAATGGTTGGTGAGAACGAAAGAAGTTGGGATAATAAGCTTAAGTATGCTCTCTGGACAGATAGAACAACCGTTTAAAGAATAACTGGCAAAGCCCCTTTCGAATTAGTTTATGGCCAGAACTGTAGATTGCCCATAAATCCTCTGTTACAAACATCGTTGATATATCGGCAACATCGCGATATATCGCAATGCTAACCCTCCAACGATATATCGGCTGATATTTTCCTCGATTTTTTGCCAATTTTTTGCCGATTTTTTGGTGATTTTTTTGAATATATCGCGATTTTTTCCCTTTTTTTTGCTCATTCGCTGCGTTTTGAAAAAAAAAATTGTCGTGCCCATAAAAAAGGTTGCCTTCTTCACTAGTAATTGGTCATATTAAATGGTAATATTAAATTCTTAAATTTTTTCATTTTCTATCCTTTTACTTAAATTTTTAACATTACCATTAATTGTTTCAGGATGTTTGAGAGTGGTTCCAACCTCATCGGACTTCATATGCCAAAAGTAGAACTTTAGATCCCATTCAGAATTCAACAAACTCAATAATTTTTCAGGATTTTAGGATTACAAAGTTTCCACTGGATTTTATCATGTATGAGGGTATGGGATTGGCATTTAATCAAGCACATCAACCCCTCAATGTACCTTGATGTTTGTCGTGTTGGTTGTTGAACTCCTTTGTCACGACCTTAATAAAAATTTACTCTTCACTCAAGCAAAATCACTTATTAAGCATGGGAAGTTTTTTCTGCCTTATTTTAACGATTGGATTAGGAAGTTTCATCAAAATTGTTAGATGTTGAGTTGTTGACTAATGTCCTAGGAGGATCAACTTTGAGATTTAAGGTAGAGGCAAGGATTAGAGCCTAGAGGAGGGAGGCATTGGGTGTTATTGATGAATAGGATCCCAATATAGGCAATGATTCGCCGACATGTATTATTTATAGTTTATGTTTCACATTCTATTTTTTAAATGTCCTTGCTCATTTATTAATTAAAAATATGCATATACATACATAGCGATTTAAAATATACATAGAGCCCACTACAACCCCCATGACCACTAGGGACTTCTAGCTCTAGAGGCAAAGCCATTACTAGAGCAATTACCATAAAATAAAATCTCTTCAATCTTGCCATAAGGCAAATCAAGAGTGCTCTCTGTCGGAGAGTTCTTTTATTTATTTTTGCTAACACCCTTCCTTTCTCGAGTACGGTCTTAGACCTGAAAGAGACTCTTGGGTAGTGTAGAGTTCATTTTCAAGCATTTTTTATCTTTCATAAATCTCTTGAATCTTGCCATAAGGCGGATCAAGAGTGCTCTCTATCGGAGGGTCGATGGTTCTTGTTCACAACACCTAATAAAATTGGAATTTACATTTACTATACTGCATATGCTCTACCCACTTGTGGGATACTCATAAACAGTATAGACTTATTAATTCTCCACATTTAAATCACTTCAACCATAATAAAACACTCTCCCATATAAACCAACGAAAATCCGGCGTTGATCGTCAAATAGTTGAAAGTAGGCAAATTCTGCCTGGGGACACTTGAACCCCTAGACCGAGACCTTAAGGGCACCGTTAGACTACATCCCTGGTTGGTGTAGTGTTGAACAAGCTCTCGAGACTCCGGCCAGCCAACATGTCCTTGTACGGAACCACTTAGACTATTCTCCCGACATATCTCCAGTACCGCAAGGTATATCTTGGAGATCCCCTTCCCATTAATAATTAAACTCATCTTAAAATTTACAATAAAATTTACCAAGAGCACTCGCAAAACAGTTCTCAAGCACACCCAAGACATGTATCAAGCATCCCAAGCACTACATTGACTCCATTTGGCACTGGTCCTTCAATTCAGTATTTAGTTTGCTTATTTATCTATCTGGAGCATTTGTTTTATCTGTTTAAACCATATTATGTTGTGGATGCTTTATATTTAAATTGTCATTGTCAGTGGTTGTGTATCTTCATCAATTTTGCAAGTACATGCTTGGATCATTAATCTGTTATTGTAAATCATAAAAACTCCTAAAAAACACCCATCCGCATCATACATCACAAAAACTTTTAAAACACAAGAGCCTTAGAAACTCTTTATAGGGTTTACCCCCCTTGGCTTCGTTAGGAGTTTGCCTAAACGAAGGAGTCGAGATCACGTGACAGCACCTGACTCTTTGCTTGCCCCCAAGGCCACACTTTTCCCCCTTGGGAAACAGCTTTCGAAAGATTTATGCTGCTGGTGTGCACATCGGCGAGCAACACCACACATCGGGGCAACCGACTAGAATGATAAAGGCATAAAATCCAACTCACCAAGGGCAAGTTTTGTTGACAACTCAGAGCCGAGACACAAAATAAACATGGATGCAAGTCCAACACAGAGGCAAAAGCGGGGAAGATCCTCCATATCACAAGTCAAGGTGTAAGTCAGGGTGAAGATCAATATATGGGGAAATGACAAATTGATGGATGGAGACAAGTGAAGATGGTGCCTAAGCAAGCAGGTCAGGAAGACACTAAATGATCATGTTCACATTCATATGAAGGTAAAGATCAACAAGTATACAACAAGGGTTCCCAAATGTCAATAATACAACCAATACATGTAATCCATAACAACCAATTTCATTTCAATTTTAATACACTGCCACATCATAATTACTTTATACCAAGTCAATGCTATCAAAATGACCTAAACAACAAGGTAATAACATCAATGCACATCATATATATACAGGGTCATCAATCAATATCTGTAATCTGAACCAACCATAACCACTGAGAACACTGTATCTGAAATACCGAAAACTGCATTGCAACTATATGGAATAAAAGGCCATATCAGTCATCAAATCTGAGGTCTCAAGGCTCAGCCTTGGCAAAAGGTCTACTAAATGTCTGATACAGAGATGATCCAATGTGTGAGTGATCATAAATAATGTTGTTCATCATAGTTGATCTCACTGAAAAAGTGTAAAGGCAAAGCTCTGAAAAGTGCAGATATTTGCTCTGCTGACATGGTAGCCCAGCTACTATGTATGTGATAACAATACCTTAGTTAGTGATCTCGAGGACTTCTCCACCTAGACCTCTGTGTTGGATAGATTCTCAGTTTGCATTGTGTCTCGGCTATGGAGTGTGTGATTTTAGTCATAGTGGTTGTTCTACTCTAGCCGACGAAACCAAGTATTCCTACAAACAGTGTTGCTAAACACTAGAGCATCGAATCTTAAATGCTATATCTAAGGAATGCTTAGTCAGCATAAACAATGTTGCTAAACACTACCTTGCATATCTATATTAGCTAGTCAGTGGCCAAGGGACATGTTATCACACCATAGTAGCAGGGCTACTATCCTTGTTTAGCAGATAGATATCTGCACATTCCAGAGCTTCCATTATTCAGAGCACGGCTATGATGATTGTATATTTTGTGATCACTCATGATCAGAGCAGTGTATTATTCAGACTTATGTTAGACCTTGTGTCAAGGCTGAGCCTTGAGAGTTCAGATTTGATGACCGATGTGACACTTTATCCCATACAGTTTCAGTTCAATGCTTAGAGATGTATTGCAGCAGTGTTTCAGATGGTATATGTGTTTCTTACTATGATGATGTTATATGATCTATGGATGCTATATCACTGACTGTGGATTATTATCTTGTTGATTTAGTCATGATCACAGCATCTGCTTGGTATATTATTCATGATGTGGCAAACTGTTTAAAATGAACTATAAATTATAAAATGGACAATTGCTTGCACATTTAGGTCATTTAACCAAACCCACTGGTTTTCCACCTTACATAGATATGGTCTTTCCTGACACCAGTTGTCTGCTAGTGTAGGCTCCATATTCACTTGACTCCATCCATACATGACTTTCCTATCTGACTTTATACCTTGACCTATCTCATTTGACTTTCTGATACTGAGGACTTCCCCATTTTTCTACCTCTGTGTTTGGACCGCATCCCTATATATTCAGTGTCTCGGCTCTAAGTTGGTGACAAAACTTGTCTCTGGTGAGTTGGATTGTAGGCCTAAATCATTCTGGTCGGTTGTCCCGATGTTTGGCATTGGCTCGAACTCCCCCTAGTCACTTGAGATGTTGTTGGCTAAAACTGAAAGCTCATGTTCTACCTATGGAAACTTATAAATTCACCCATGGAAACTAAAAAAAGGGCAAGAGCGATGAACAGCTAAAAATACTCCTCGAAGAGTATAAGAAAGGTCCAAAAAGAAATGGTTCTTAAAAGTTATATCTAAACAATTGCTGACCTTATATGTATTTGAAAACATGCCCTGGATGCAAGCTGTGTTGTCCTCCGAAATGGCATGCGTGTCGTTTTAAAAGCCCAAAATGCAACACACCAGCCGAAATGACAACTCTCTCAGGAGAGAGGCCAATGTCACCACACTCCTCTCCTCTTTGCTTCAGGTTGGCTCTTCTCCAACACTAGGGGGGTATCCCTAAAATAGGATCGCTAAGGCAAGTACAGTAACGGGCAAGGTGAATGGAAGAGGCTGCCTTAGAGAAACGGATGTAACAAAGATAGTTTTCAAATGGGTGATGGAAAAAAAGGGAAGATCAATCCTCAGGGAGAGACCAGTGCCAGTACAAGAAGGGGAAATGGAGTCAAAAGAGGGCTCATGGAGGCTTTATGCTTCATAAAAAGTGAGACGAATCTAGAATGCATAAACAATCAAAATCTTAATCAACATTTCGTACAACCGAATACTGATGTCCATTGAGAAACTAATTGTTCAAGCATAATTAACCAACTTAATCCTAAATGGCTAATCTATTGTGCTTGATAAAGCCCTCACAAGCTAGATTCATTCTACAATTTGAAATACATCACACAAGCACATGAAGGATGCTCAAATCTGTCCACAAACCCAGCTGATTTTTTCATTAAGCTCGACAAGGAGAGAAAACCCAGAATTTTTCCATCCGTTACAATAGATAAAGCTGGCCTCTTTATAGGCCCAAAAAAAAGAACAAGCTCTCCTAACAAATAAACAACAATAAAATAATAATAATAAAAGTGAAGATCCACTTTTTTCTCTCCAACGCATGCATGACCTTCAAATTAGTGGAACTCCAGTTTTGACTGTCTGTTTCAAAACCCAAAACGTACTGCAATAAGAACCCGAGTTTCTCAGTAATCTGCACTTTTATGCAATATTGGCCGCTTCTCCAAACTCCACGTATGGAAAGGATACCCCAAATAGCTGATTAAATGCTAGACACGAGGTCGACCTTTAGTGAAACTGGCTGCTACATAGGAAAACACGGATGCCCTAGGTGTGACCACCCGATCAGCCTAACTTCCACCGTGGCTGTTTCACTTGAACATCGAGCATTTGAATCCTCCTCACAACTGGCTGTTTGAAACGTGAAGACTCTGAACCCCGAGCTCGACTGAGATGATAGCGTTTATCTCTGTTTGTAAGCTCGGCTATCAATTTCGTTGAGCCCCGAGCACCCATGAATTCGCGAGCCGTGGTATTGGCGTTGATAGCAAAAATTGATCAGCTGCTAAAAATTCGAGCATATAATACGGAAAAGGAACGGGATTGTAGCGTCGTATGAGTGTATTTGTGGAAAAAGCTCCCCAAGCTAAGCGTGAAGGAAGCAGAAAAATGATACGAACTGCTGCTGCTAATAGCGTGAATAAACGCAGGACCGCGCTGATACCGAAACTCGGCATTTATTATGAACTCGCGAACTACTTGATACGTTGGTGAATACGAACTCTGAGTCATTCACAAGTCACAGTCTTCTCTCAAAAAAAACTCACGCCGGCTGCCACGACTTACTGCATCTGTAATGGCCGAATAATCGATCGGTTACTAAACCTTGACAGAATGGAATATGCAAGCCGCCAAGTGAAAGAACACGGGTTTACTATCAACATTCCAAACCTAACAATAGCTAGTATACTGCGCGAAATTTTCTCCTTTTTAGAAAGGTCGAGCTAGATTGCTCTGTCTCATTACGTGCCTGTGTATTTCACTCAAAACTGAGCTCTGCATCTACTTCCTTCGGGACATGCCGCGATCTGCTAAATTTCTGAGCAACAAATACTAATTCTTCAACAGCGCGATGAAGGAGTGGTGTTTCATCAATCAATAGGTTTATATAGCAGACCAATTTATCATCTACAAGAAGCTGGTGCCTTAATAATTGATTCAAGAGTCAAATGGCACCAACAGCCATCACTATCATCTGATAGCTTAATCATACGGTTGCCACATCGATCTATGAAGAGGCTAAGTGAGAGCATATTATCTTCCACCTTGTACAGCTTTTGCATTACCAAATATGGAAGTTTTTCCGGATAGCAGCATTCTATGGATTTTGCCAAAGCAAAGACCTTTCCAGGCTTTTAGTGTTAACCGAGAAATCATAGACTTTGGAATGCCAATTTGTGCAACACTTACATCACCCTCATTTCCTTTGATACCTTTCAGGAATGCTGCATGCTCTGTCATATACTCTGGAATCACAACTGTTTCAGATGTGCTGAGACTTTCGTAAACTTTGAAAAATGGTAGACACTCCTCATAGCCCACAGATGTCGACCTCTTGAACTGTTTGACATTCCTAATTATATTACTTTTGCTGGCCTCTGCCTTTTCTGTAGAAGATACTGAATATGACCTGGAAGAAAGATTTGCTGACCTTCTTGTGGTATGCAAGTGCTTTACCTGCCAATACATGACCTCAAACAATCCTTACAATTTTCTCCTGTATGCATTTATCTTATACAGCTCACGTACTGATGAAGGTTGATTTAAACATATGTTAAGGGGCAAACAAATAAAAGCTGGAATATCAGGTTGTATATGTAACAAATGCACATGCTCCTTTAAAAGACAAGTCTGATGGACTCAATTTCACCATATGCATAGAAGTTGGCCTTGAGATCAGCCTCAGTAATCATTGAATTAAGCCCACCCACATACAGAGTTTTTATAATTTCATCTTCAGGAGGAATAAGTGATGGCACCTCACCAGCTTTATTCAAGAGCTTTGCTGCAACTGGATCATTCCACTCACATTCTCTGTGTAGGAAACCTATCCTTCCTTCCTGCTACAGAAGCACTTTCATCCATTCAACGCCTGAACGGGACACATCCACCTTCTCTGGAAACCAAAACCGACACTGATGCTGATCTGATCTTTATACTTCCTCCGTCAATCAAGAAATCACACTAACCGCTGCAAAATGGTGCTCTGGCCTGTGGACATCCCTGTCAAATGGGGGGTAACAAGCTGCAACTAGTTGTGCTTATCAGCACACCTGAGATCCGAAGGGTTATGTAGGCCAAAAAGGCCATGGAATGAAATTGAAGGATCCTAATGAACCTGGATCAACTTGATGTAGACATGATGCCTAAGTTGAATAAGAACTCTCTGAACAACTTATCCATTTGTGAGGCACAGCCATCCCCCGTGTTATTTGTCCAACACAGAGTTTGTAGCTTCCCCCATTCTCCCAGTCCAAAGTATTTTTGAGTTGAGTTAGACAAGTCAACCCCTTGGCCCAACGTTGTTCCTAGCCTTCACCCTTCACTAGCAGTTTGACCATGTCCAATGGGTGAGTTTGTCATTTGAACTATTGTGCAAGTAATATTATATAACAAAGGAATATGCTAACTTAATTAATGCCACTAAATGGATGTTGTACTTTGAGCTTGGCTATGAGAATGATTAGAGAAGCATGTCTTAGTCTACCGATGTGATTTATCCTTGGTTGTATATTATTGGGCTCCGTGATGATGTGGGCCATATATATATACCTATTGATGATGATTGATGGTCCCACATGCTTGATGATGATGCCATATGGTTCAGATGATGATTGATGCAGTTCAGCAGGCCTTATTATTATTTCAGATCATCAGATTACGCACTGTCCATATATGGTGGACCCTACAGCTGGCCCATTAGGGCAACCCATGGTGTATGAGTACACATTCCTAGTAGATTTGGGTCTTCTGGATCCATTGAGACACTTATCTTTCAGTTCCAGGCACTCCTGGCAGTGATTGATGCAGTTTTACACTTGTTGACCAGATTTGGGGCTGATTTCCCAGCCTGAGCAGCAGGGGCCATGAGAGGCCAGTTCACCTAGGGCGCTGTATGAGGAGGGGGTGGTCCAGCCACTTGTTTTTACCATTCACCCCCCCTTCTGGAGAGCCTGGTGAGCTCAGATGGACAGCGCAGATGCCCTAGGAGGAAGTTTTGGCACTTTCACAGTTACCGAGGCAGTTAAAAAATGGGATAAAGTGGTCACTGAGGAAATCGATTTGGGCAATTGAGGCAAGGTTTTGGCATTTGGTTTTCATAGAGGTCTTCCAGGATGATCCCACTATCTTCCAGCCAGTTTTCACCATGTGGGTAGGCCTACAGTGATCACAGGAGGTCTTTTACTACTTGTCTGTCACAGATTCTGAGGACAGATTTGATCATTTATATTATCTTGGACATATTTTATTATTTTATTGTGCCTTGGGGATGAGCTAGTAAGGATTGATACCTCCTAGCCCCACCATGTGCTTATTTTCTTATGTCCTAGTCATTATGAGGTGGATTTTTGTACTTTTACCCCTCTAGTGGATGACGTCATACTCCCTTTGTACCATTTAGTTGGGACGTCATCATTATATTGGGTGATCCATGTGATGTGTTGCTATGATTTATTATTAGCCGTTGATTAGATCTTTTGATCTTTTAATCTTAGCCACTCATGTAAAAAGTGGTTAGGATTGTACTCTCTCCCCATCCTATTTAAGGAGGGAGCCTCTCATTGTAAAATCATCTAGAGATTTTTGGCTCTTGGCTCTTGGAATAAAATTTCTATCTTTTGGAGTACATGCTTGGATTGGAGTGGATGTTGGTTGTTTTGATTGTAAATACTTTTGTCCATTGCACTGGAGGATCTATTGTAGCTATCTTGCATATTTGCCATATCTTTTTTACAGGTTAAGAGGACGTTTTTGACAAGTGCGAATTGGTGGGGAGGCTTGCCCTTCAAACTTGGAGGAAGACGTTTTGGTTAAATAGGGAGTAGTTTTGTCTTTGTGCCAACTATTCTATGCTTATCTCTCTCTTGCTTGTATCTACCTTCAACATGTTAAACTGATTGATGCTTTGCTCCTTGGTTTTGACAGGTTAAAGGGACTCATATGTGGCTTGGAAAAATCGATTTGGCAAGAGGACTTCAACAATTCTCCATTTGATGTTTGGCAAAAGTAATCCTCGTCTCAACTAGCATTCATCTCTTTATCCAGGTATGCTCCAAAGGTATGATCTTCTTCTTCCTTGAATCATCCATAATTTCTAGATCATAAAAACCCTAATTGATTAAAACCCTTGTTTTTTGGTTTTTCTTAGATCTACTTAGATCTAGCCTTGCTTTTGAAGAGATATTAAAAACCCACCTCTATAGCATCCACCCCTAGTGGGATCTATAGTTTGGTGGTGATTGGGTTAAAATTGACACACTTTTCAAGGCAAAAATGCCCTCTTGAACCAAATCGCACTTCCTTGGAGAGGCTTGTTTTGGCTAGATCTAGCTCATGGGTAGGTGAGATCCCACTTGATTTGCAATCTACACACTTGATAACCTATACCCAGACTGTTACTTTGGTTTTTTCTACCTTGTGGGCATCATTCCACGTTTTAAGGGATTAAAACCCCCTTTTGAATTTCTTGGCACCTTAAAACTCAGATCTAGTAAGATCTAACCCTTGGATTAACATGATTTTTTAGATCCACATAGATCGGTGCATAAGCTACTTGGATATACAGTTTGGTGGCCATTGGACTTGGTTTTGTCCACTTAACCCCTCTTTTAACCCTCCTTGAGCAAGGTCGCACTCCCTTGGGTGAGTGAGTTTGCCCACTTTGAGGACGTGGGTGTTGGAGATTTTTGTGGATTTGGAATGGCCATACCTTGAAACCTAGGTCTAGAGTATCATCTTGTGACGATCTGCCTTGGGGGTAGCATTCCTTGTTTCAAGGGATTGTGGTCCATTTAGGGTCATTTCATGAAAACCTAGATATAGCAAGATCCAACCATTCTATCTCAATTAGCCCACTTGACTTGGCTCCTAGGTGTCCCGATCTACATTTTGACATACCTTTTGACCCCATTAGCCCATCCAACAAGGCACTAGTCCTCCTCAAAGCAAGTCGCACTCCTTGGGAATTGTGTCAAACCCTAGATCCGGTACATGGGTACTCCTCGATTTAACTTAGATCCATAGATCTACTCATTACATAATCTCTAGTACCAATTGCATCCCTTAGCTTCACCTTGTGGGTCCACTTCAAGCCATTTCACATATCCCAAGAAATTAGGATCCACTTGTGTAGCATATGGTGATGCACCTTATCATTTTACCTAATTATGTGGCCTAAATCATACATCGGTTGAAACACTAACAATCTCCCAAACCACCTTCAACCATACTTTAACATCTAGGTCCACTCAACCTTGCATTGGTTTCCGTAACTCTTCACTTACTTATCCTTAGAAACCTTTGTTTGGGTCCAATCAACTGTGATTGGTTATAGGGTCTCCCCCTAGGTCTTGCTTCACCCTGACCTAAAGCGAAGAGTGCCTCGGTTGACGTGACTCCCACCTTGCATTGGGAACCGTGGCATCTCTTGGGTCACCTCTTTAGTTGCCATTCTCCTCTACCGTCCCGGATGGGATACCTCTAGGGGCAACTACAAGTTGTGTGAAAACAGGACACGCACTCATCCTTTGTATGATGTAAGGTTGTTTTCCCCTACAAGGCAACAGGGTGGTCACTCCATCACACATATGGACGGTGGCGAGCAATGGAGGTCATACTGAGTCATTATTTGAGGCCTGCCAGACTATTCAGGGCACCTGCTCTTGGAGGTTGGCTAGTGAAAATCTATAAAGTGAAACAAATGTTAAATCTTAAATGTGAAAGCTGACAAATAAATAAATTGCTAAAAGGTTGCTTGTCTAGAGTCTATTGGAAGCATTCTCATCACTCTACCCATTTGTGAGACACCACCATTCCTCGTGTTATTTTCTATCCAGTATATGTATAGGTGGTTCCCCTGGTTCCTTCATCCGAGATATTACAGTGTTGAGGTTGTCAAGTCTTTCCCAAAGCGTAGCCTTTGTTTTTCCACCCTCACCCATGTTTAGCAAATTGTTCAAGTCAGCAAATGAGTATACACTTGAAAATCCTGTTTATAGTAGCTAATTACTTTGATCTGGACTTATATTATTTATATTATTTACATGCTTATGTCAGTTAAACATCATTCTAAGCTTTAGTCTAGCTACTGATTAATTGAAGGAGCATATCGTAACCTTTAGTACTTGCGGCAGTAGTTATTTGTGATCTGGATCATCATTTTGATCATTTTTTACCTAGTCAACCAAGTTTGACCAAGTCAACCACAGGATCCGGGATGCAGTTGGGCAGACAATGATCGAGATGGTTTATTCATGGCCCATATGTGTCCATTTGTTGGTGTTGAACACAATGGTACATTGAGAGGGGGGGTGAATCAGTGTACTAGCAACTCTAGCAATTTTCACTTCTTAAAACTGTTAGACATAGTTCATCATTCATATTACACTACTAAGTACATCATCATTCATTCACATAAACATGTCATCCACATAGATCATAAAAGACACATCACAAGACAAGTATAGTAAACTTGATTTATAATTTGATATGAATTACAATGGAAGACTTCAATCTTCGCGATTACATCAGCACCAACTCCTATTCCAAGGCCCAGCCTGGTTTTCTTAGCTCCAACTAAGAAGTGGTGAGGTGTCCAAACCTTAGAAACAAGACTAGCTTGCTACTACATACTGATTACTGTCATGTCACATGTCATCATTGTCATGTCATCAACTCAATCAACTTGCTTTCTGTATGAAGGTTGTCACTGTCAAAGTAGAATCTTCAACTCACACTCAGTTGGAGGTCACTGTCAAATCAAACATTCACTATCTCTGTCAAACACTGTCAGGACATATCACTGTAGCATATCACTAAGTAAACATTTCTAGCACATCATTGTGTACAACATCACTGAGTATTCTTGAGCATATATGTCATCACTATGTACAACATCATATTTTTGTAATATTGTGTATTCTTCTGTTGCATGAATTCCAGACCTTGTCTTCACAGGTTGTTCCTACCACGAAATTCTGAGCACATAAAAACTTACAAAACAGAGCTAAAAAATTCTTCACTACTGTGGCTGCCTCAGAACACTTACTCCAACCGAATTTCAGAACTTACACTTCATAACACTTCAACCATTTAGTATTGCAACTATGACAAGAAGAATTTATCCCTGATTGGCCCTAGCTCTCCTTCATCTGTAAGACACCTATCCTCCTACGGATCTGTTTCTGCCTCAGAGACACCCGAAATCAGAGATAGAATTTCCACCGAATTCCACAGTTATAAAATGAGGCTAGCAGTGTAGTCAGACGCGGACTCGACAAATACTCGGCTAGCTTGGGACTCGACAGACTCGGCGACTCGGATAAGACTCAGCAAAGACTCGGCAAATATGAAAAAATTTAAAATATAGTATCTTTATTGCACAAAAAACACACATAATGACATTTTTAATCCATACAAGTTATAAAAACAACTCTATTAGATACAGTGATTTGATTTTGCATCAATGGCTACCCAAAAAGAATGTAGTATGCATCACAATTCTGCAATACCAAAACAGATCCAGAAGGTAATGATAATGACCAGCATGGTATGGAAGATAGAGCCTATTACGTTAACAGTGAAAGAAATCCTCCACAAATATCCTTATTGTATCTCAGATTTGGAGTATATAACAGTCCTAGCTCTAACAACAGTGACCTTGAATGTCCCTCAGTAAATGATTACTAATCAAATTGAGTTTGGGTTTTAGTATGACAAAGATCAATCTTGCATCAACAAAGATCCATAGTGTATCATAACATGAGCAAAGTGTTGTATTTGTGGCAATATAATAGCGAATACATTGATGGCAAAATTCCCTTATAACAGAATATATTGGCAGCCCCAACTCAATATTTAATTGTCATAAATCAACATAGCTATAGATCTAATGAGCAAGCAACAAGCCCTAATAGTTAGCACATTAACATGTGAGATTATAACTCAGAGATTAGGGCAGATTAGTATCGAACACAGACATGCAACTCACTATGAACGTGAACTGGAATGTGAATGCAGTAGTGGAAATGCCTTCTTAAAGGAACAGGGCACGGGTTTCCCTCTGGAGCCCGAACTTTCCCTCCAAACTGAAATCTCTGTGGTCAATTGTCTAATTGGCCACTGATCGAGCCAGTATCCGCGCGTTCCGGCGAGTGCGACGAGTTCTGGCGAGTGCAATGAGTTCTTGGCGAGTGCAACGAGTGCCGAGTTCACTCCACGAGTTTGCAGCGAGTACTCGTTTCACCTATCGCTTGACAAGACTCGGAAAGACTCACGAGTATCAAAAGAGTTTGACTACACTGGAGGCCAGCTTCTTATTTATAATGATTTTTCATAATTTATTTTACCGGGCCGACTTCCAAACTTCAATTTAATTTTTTTATTGTTTCATTAATTAAGGGGCCGACTTGTCATTAAATAATTAAGGTTTTAATTTATTCTTCTTAATTAGACTGAGCTGACTTTGTAACAAACCTTGTGTGTGGACTTAAAAGGGCTTCAAAATCAAGAACAAGAGGTTACATACCATGTCACAGTCTCCACTATACACATGTGAACCATGATTATCACCTATGGGATTGTTCACATACTCATGGACATGTCTAAGGGTTCCTCCATACGTCATGTACATCTATGATCTCCATGATCTCCTCAACAAGAATAAGGGCTTCAATGAGCTTCTTCAAGGATGGGGACCAAGCTCCATAACGTGTACCATCATTATTACCTATGGGTATTAAGGATCTCAAGGATAAGAGTACAATGTGTTATTACCAACCATCATTAAGCATGTGGGCTTAAAGACCATCTTGTGGATTCAAAGCTTCTTCATGATACATATGGGCTACTTCTCATGTTTCAAGGAATACAAGTACCAAGCCTTTATCACCATAGTTACCACATTCAAGAAGACATTAATGGGTACCAAAGACTTCTTTTTCAAGCTATATACAATCTCCATCATGATCATATAATGTCCAAGGGCCATCACCCCATCAAGCCACAAATGACCACAGAATGGGTCATTTGGACCACCTAATGTCCCAATGCCCAAACCACCCATGTCATGCTTGCCATGTCATCAACCTCGTTACTCCTTTGCCATTAATGGCTTGTTATCAATGACAACCATGCTCAACAGATGGTTCCATGCTTCAGACTACCTTTTCAGATGATGGTTTGATGGATTTTTATGATTATTATTATTTAAGGACCATTATTTTTACTATTATAGGCATGGATGAGCTTACAGAGGTATTTTTTAGATGGTCACATGGTGTATGAGTACTCATTCCTAGTCGATTTGAGCATTCTAAGCTCATCGGTGTACTCAGTTATCAATTCCGAGCATTTACAAGTGATGATATGGTCAGATTACCACTTTTCTCTAGTTTGCCATGCAAAAATGGCTTGTCCAACACTTTCATTGAGCTAGCACGTTTTCCTAGGGCGTTACAGAGGGAGATGGGGGTCCAGCTAGTCGTTATTAGCATATTACCACATCCCCAAACATTTTCGTACGGTCAGATTTGTGTCTGGGACACTTGGCAGTGAGTTACAGGAATTTTTGTGCTTTCAGAGGTGGTTTTCCGACAATAGAATGGCTCATTGAGGAATTCAATTTGGCTTAGTGGGGCAAGGAAATGGCATGAGATTGGTCTGGGATACTTTGTTGATGATGCCCACACCTTCTAGCACTTGTTCCGGCATCAGTGGGGTCCCCACGTCCCATTATTCATAAATTTTGGGCATTTTATTATGTATTGAGGGGCCACGATTTGGTCATATGGTCACATTATGATGTTATCTTGTCATATTATTTGTTATTGTGCCATGGGGCCATGCTACTAAAGGATATGATTACCTCCTAGCCCCACCATGTGCTTATGTCATGTGTCTTAGTCACTTATCATGTGGTGCACGTCCCCCTTGGGCGATTTAGTGAGTGCGCCCCCTCTATTTTTGAGTTGATCCATGTATTGTATTTCCAGCTTGTTCCCGCCTAAAACACACTTGACCACAAATAAGTCTCCCAACCGCTATATGTGTTTTTTAGGGCAACTATGAGTGTAGAACCCACTGTCACCTCGATTCCTAACTCCTCCGTTTAGACCCCAACTCCAAAAGGTCAAGGGGGGTTGTCCCTACTTACTAAGTTTCTCTAAAGAGTTTCTTTAGGAGTTGCAAATTATTAATGTTCAATGACAACCATTCATGCAAAGATGCAATAATTTTGATGACAAGCAAACCTTCTTTGAAAATAAACCATGTACAATTGCAAGAGAGAAATAACAAATCATCTACGAAACCAGTGCCTACTTTACTTGGGTCATGGAGTCACAGATACAATAAAAGTAAGATCACCAAAGACAATCAAATTGCATTAAACCATTCACTTATCACAATGATCGAAATATCACATTTAACATATGAGAAATACTTGTAGTAAATCAACCATTAATGAATGAAAGGTGCTTATAATGAGATTGGACCGAATTCAAAAGGTTTGAAAGTAAAGAACTAAAAATAAAATAATAATTGCAATGTTTTGCCAATGGTCCTGTAAATTTTAATTATTTTTAGGTCTCTCTTGAGCTTAGGGAATTTAAGGTTTGTGCAACAAAATTAAAGCTATCCTATGTGTCTACCCCAAAAACTTATCTCTTTCGATTTGAGAGAGCTTGTCGGGCGCTCAACAAGAGAACACAAGGTTCCCAACTAGCTCCATGGGTCAACCCAAAAGCTTGTCGGGTGCTCAACAGGAGGACAGTAAGTGCCACGAGGCTCCTGTTATCACACCATAGTAGCAGGGCTACTATTCTTGTACAGCAGATATCTGCACATTCCAGAGCTTCCTTTATTCTAGAGCATGGCTATATATTTTGGATCACTCATGATCAGAGCAGTACATTATTCAGATTTCATGACCTTGTGTCAAGGCTGAGCCTTGAGAGTTCAGATTTGATGACTGATGTGACCACTCATCCCATTACAGTTTCAGTTCAGTGTCTAGAGATATATTGCAGCAGTGTTTCAGATGATGCATGATGATGATTATTATGATGATGTTGTATGATCTATGGATATGTTCTCACTGACTGTGGATTATTATCTTGTTGATTTAGTCATGATCATGGCATGTGCTTGGTATATTATTCCTAATGTGGCAAACTATTTAAAATGAACTGTAAATCATAAAATGGACAATTGCTGGCACTTTTAGGTCATTTAACAAAACTTACTGGTATTTCACCTTACATAGACATGGTCTTTCCCGACACTGGTTGTCTGCTAGTGTAGGCTCCATATTCACTTGTCTCCATCCATACATGACCTTCCTGTTTGACTTTAAACCCTGACTTGTCTCATTTGACTTTCTGATACCGAGGACTTCCCCATTTTTCTACCTCTGTGTTTGGACCGCATCCCTGTTTATTCAGTGTCTCGGCTCTGAGTTGGTGACAGAACTTGCCCTTGGTGAGTTGGATTGTAGGCCTAAATCATTCTGGTCGGTTGTCCCGATGTTTGGCATTGGCTCGAACTCCCCCTAGTCACTTGAGATGTTGTTAGCTAAAACTGAAAGCTCATGTTCTACCTATGGAAACTAAAAAATTCGCCCATGGAAACAAAAAAGGGCAAGAGCAATGAAAAGCTAAGAAATACTACTCGAAGAGTATAAGAAAGGTCCAAAAAGCAATGGTTCTTAAAAGTTATATCTAAACAATTGCTGACCTTATAAATATGTGAAAAACATGCCCTGGATGCAAGCTGCAACTAGTTGTGCTTCTCAGCACATCTGAAATCCGAAGGGTTATGTAGGCCAAAAAGGCCATGGAAATGAAATTGAATGATCCTAATGAACCTGGATCAACTTGATGTAGACATGATGCCTAAGTTGAATAAGCACTCTCTAAACAACTTATCCATTTGTGAGGCACAGCCATCCCCCGTGTTCTTTTGTCCAGCACAGAGTTCGTAGCTTCCCCCTTCTCCCAGTCCAAAGTATTTTTGAGTTAAGTTAGACAAGTCAAACCCTTGGCCCAACCTTGCTCCTAGCCTTCATCCTTCACTAGCAGTCTGACCATGTCCAATGGGTGAGTTTGTCATTTGAACTATTGTGCAAGTAATTTTATATAATCACGGAATATGTTAACTTGATTAATGCCACTGAATGGAATTTATACTTTGAGCTTAGCTGTGGGAATGATTAGAGAAACATTGTCTTAGTCTACTGATGTGTTTATCCTTGATTATATATTCTTGGGATCCGTGATGATGTGGGCCATGCATGGATGATTATTGATGATGATTTATGGTCCCACATGTTTGATGATGATATCATATGATGGACATATGATGCAGATGATGTTTGATCCAGTTCAGCAGGTTTATTATTATTTCAGATCAGCAGATTATACATTGTCCATATATGGTGGACCCTACAGCTGGCCCACTAGGGCAACCCAGGGTGTATGAGTACTCATTCCTAGTGGATTTGGGTCTTCTGGATCCATTGAGACACTTATCTTTCAGTTCCGGGCACTTCTGACAGTGATTGATGCAGTTTTACACTTGTTGACCAGATTTGGGGCTGATTTCCCAGCCTGAGCAGCAGGGGCCCCGAGAGGCCAGTTCACCTAGGGCGCTGATGATGGAAGGGGTGGTCCAGCCACTTGTTATTACCATTTATCCCACCTTCCGGAGAGCCTGGTTGGCTCAGATTGACAGCGCTAGCACCCTAGGAGGCAGTTTTGGCACTTTCACAGTTCCCGAGGCAGTTAAAAAATGGGATAAAGTGGTCACTGAGGAAATCGATTTGGGCAATTGAGGCAAGGTTTTGGCATTTGGTTTTCACAGAGGTCTTCCAGGGTGATCTCACTATCTTCCAGTCAGTTTTCACCATGTGGGTATCTCCAGATTGATCACAGGAGGACATTTACTGCTCGACTGTCATGGATTCTGAGGACAGTTTTGGTCATTATCATTATATTGGACATATTTTATTATTTTATTGTGCCTTGGGGTAAGCTAGCAAGGATTTATACCTCCTAGCCCCACCATGTGCTTATTTTATCATGTCCTAGTCATCATGAGGTGGATTATTGTACTTTATACCCCTCTTGTGGGATGACGTCACCCTCCATTGTACCACTTAGTGAGGGCGCTATTGTTATGTTGAGTGATCCATGTGATATATTGTTATGGATTCATCCTAGCCATTGATTGTATGATGAGATCTTATAATCTCAACCACTCATTTGATGTAGTATTGTAGAGTGGTATAGGGTTTTGGTCTTTATTATCCTATATAAGGAGGAGACCCCCCATTGTATAGCTCACCTTTGGAGCTCTGGAATATTGGAATAGAAGATTTTTTGTGGAGCACATCTCTCTTGGCTTGTGGATTCTCTTGCATATTGAATATAAAGTATCTCTTCTATGTATCATTGTGGATCTTTGTGTTTTTGCTAACCTTTTGACAGGAAAGTCGAATTGGAGAGAGGAGGGCGACTTTGGAGGGTTATTGTTGGAGGGATCCACATATTCTCTCTTGGGTTGATCTTGTGACAGGGAGTATCATTATTGTATCTTCGTGACATAGTTGATGCTTTCTATTACATCTCTCTACCATTTTCATAATCATCTTGCTTGACTTGTTTCTTTGATCTTGTCTTGTAGGAGGAGGACGATTTGGCTATCTTGGAGAAGGGAGAATTGGTTGGAGCACTTGGATCTCACTCTTGAATATAAATATAGGAGAATGATATCAACTTGCAAGGTGGCCATAAGCAATTGAGGTAAGATCTACAAGGTATGTGTCTCTTTCATCCATTCTATCTTCATTGGTCATAAAACCCTAATTAAATCAAAACCCCAATTTTTGGTATTTCTTAGATCTACTTAGATCTAGCCCTCATTTTGAAAAGATATTGAAAACCCACCTCTATAGCATCCACCCCTAGTTGGATCTATAGTTTGGTGGTGATTGGCTAAGAATTGATCCATTTTCTAAGACAAAAAGCTCTCCTTGACCTAAAGCGCACTTCCTTGAGAGAGGCTTGTTGGGCTAGATCTAGCACATGGGTAGGTGAGATCTCACATGATTTGGCATCTAGACACTTGATAACCTAAACCCATGTCATTACTTTGGTGAAAACTACCTTGTGGACATCTCTCCATGATTTGAGGGGTTGAAACCCCCTTTTGATCTTCTTGGTACCTTGAAACTTAGATCTATTAAGATCTACCCATTGGATTCACTTGAAACTTTGAAGGAACATAGATCGGGGTACTAACACCCCGGATCTACATTTTGGTGGCCATTGGACTTGGTTTGGTCCACCAAACCCACTTTTTGCCTCTCCTTGAGAAAGTCGCACCCCTTGGGAATTTTGAGTTGGACCACTTCTAGGAAGTGGGTGTTGGAGATTTTCGTGGATTTGAAATGCCCATGGCTTGAAACCTAGGTCTAGACTGTCCTTTTGTCCCGATCTACCTTGGGGATTGCATTCCTTGTTTTGAGGAATTGTGGTCCACCTTTGGTCATCACCTAAAAACCTAGATCTAGCAAGATCCAACCATTGGATCTCATCCAAACCACTTAACTTGGCTTCTAGATGTCCCGATCTACACTTTGACATCCTTCTTGACCCCATTAGCCCATCCAACAAGGCACTAGTCCTTCTCCAAGCAAGGCGCACTTCTTGGGATTAGTGTCAAACCCTAGATCTAGCACATGGGTAATCCTAGAACCAACTCTAACTTGTAGATCTAACCTAGATCTAGCCTATAGTACCATCTTCACATTTAACTTCACCTTGTGGGCCCACCTAGAACCATTTCACACTTCCCAAGGCAACAAGACCCACTTGTGTAAACACATGGTACTATACTTAACAATCATACCCCATCAAGTGGCCTAAACCATACATAGGTTGAAACATTAACTATCCATGATACCACCTTCAACCATACCTTAAACATTAGGTCCACTTTGCCTTGCATTGGTTTCCGTAACTCATCATTTATTCACCCTTTGAAACCTTTGCTTGGGCCCAATCAACTGTGATGGGGGTATAGGGTCTCCCCCTTGGTCTAGTATACCTTGACCTAAAGCGAAGAGTGCCTCGGTTGACGTGACACCCACATTGCATTGGGAACCGTAGCATCTCTTAGGTCACCTCTTTAGTTGCCCAACTCCTCTACCGTCCCGGATGGGATACCTCTAGGGGCAACTACAAGTTGTGTGATAACATTTTTGGCGCCGTTGCCGGGGAGGTAGGGGCCTACCTTGGTTCAACACACCTTTGTGTCTCACTCTCTCCCTGCACTTTAAACGACATACATCTTGGTAGAAGAGTTTAAAAATCTACCTGGCGACTCCAATTCGTGACTCCGCTGAGGATCGACCCCATTCCCATCTTTCAATTTTGTAACTTGTAAATCATAAATGAATTCAGACATTTTCTTCCAAATGACAAGGTGTATGAATGAAATATATGAGAATCTATCTCGCTATAGAGGGCAGTTGGAAGAAAGTAATGAAGGTCAGTCAACATATCAATATGGGAGTGATTATGTACATAATTCTTATGACTCTCATCATTCTTTTCATTCTTCAAGTAAAAATATTAACCCAATTAATTCAAACAAAAGTCAATTTCAACCAAGGCCTTGCAACCAATGCATTCGGTCAAATGACTCTAGCATTCCAGTTAGACATCCAAAACTAATCCCTAGTAGAATGGCCAGAGTTATTAGAAATCCAGCTAAGCCATCTCCTTTTGACTTTTCTGAAATTCATGGGGCACCTCATCTTATGCCAAATAATTACTCTGAATGGTTGCCTCATTTCTATGGAAATTATTTTGAGTCAATTGAAAATCATTTACAAAGATTTTGGGATTATATGGAAGTTAGGGGTGCTGATGATGAAGATGTTTATATGCGGGCCCTGGGTGAGACATTAGGTGGAAATGTCGGATTATGGTTTGATAATTTAGCCCCAGGATCCATCACTGGATATGATATGTTTGTTGGGTTATTAAAGAATAAATGGGGTAGTAATGTTGAAGAATCCTTAACAGAGACATCAAGCAATAACTGTGTTGTTGAGGATCAGTTTGACAAGGACCATGATAGTAATAATGACACTTCAAATCAGTCCTTGAGTAGCCCCCCTTTTGACCTTGAACAAATTTCTGATTCTGTGGATCTTTCAGAAAAAGAACTCCTTAATCATTCTATCATTAACAATCCTTTAATTTCTCATCACCTTTTTGAAGAAGAAGAAAGTGGGGACATTGACCAAGATCCATTAGTGGTGGTTTCACATGATCATGGTGCAAATAATCAAGATGTTCTAAATAAATTTGTTAATTTTATCCCTGATCAATTTAATGACAATGATCAAGTATCCTCTTGTGATTTTAATGATGAATCAATAAAAGGAGAGGATGAGCCAGTAGATCACACTAGATGCTCTAATCTTTGTTCCACTTCTTATAAGGAGTCTTTAAATTTTTGTTTTTCTGTCCTTAGTCGAGATAGCTTTTTCTTAGAGTTAGAATCTTGTCCTCAACTTAGATTAAATCAAAAGTTTGAAGTCATTCCTAGTGCTATTTTGAAAGGCCTTTCATTTTGTCAAATTTCAAGGCCAAATCTTTCTATCCATCTAGGAGACTGCTCATATTTGCATTCCACCCTCCCTTCCCAACTCTTTCAATCATCTTTGGGTTGGTGGTCTAGTCAATCTTTTGCTTTTAAAATTTTCAATAAGAAGTATAAGCATGACTACATGTTTGGAGAAAAAGCACTTCATTTCCCTTTTCAGTCACTTTGGAACCATAATGCTGGTTGTCAAGTTATTAATCATTTCTGGTGGCTAGAAAAGGTGTTTAAGGATCAATTCCATCTTTTCTCCATTTTTGAGCATCAAGTGGGTTTGACTTTGATCTTTCGTCTTCTAAGCTTTAATTTGTCCCCACTGGGTTTCTATTTAATCATCAGTCCCAAAGAGAATCAAATTGAATATGTGAGAGAAGCAAATGAAGAAGTTAATTTGTGTGAAAATGAATCGAATCACATGTCTTATGTCTTCCCTCCATCCATCTCTGAGTTCAACTTGCATAAATTTTATGATCCTATCAGTTCTTTGATGGAGGATGTCTGCTTCAGTCAATATTCTCCTTGGCATGATTTCATGTTGCTCCATTCAAATCCTTCTTCAATTTCTGAACAAGTCAAGAAGATTGTGCTCTCAAATTCAGTAATCTTTAATCCAATCTTGACTTGCTTTACCAACAAAAATCAAAGAAAAATCATTAACTTATTTGATGAATGGTTGCACTGGATTTATGATTTTACCTAACATTTGTGCTAAATGGTTAGAGTAGGGTAGGTAGGACCAAATATGCTCACTTGAGCAGTAGGATTTGTGTGCTTTTTCTTTTTCTGCTTGGAGTGTCTGCTTGCTTTTTCTTCTTCTGCCTGAGTTGAGTCTTGCTCCTTCCTAAGTTTTTCTCTTCTCCTGCATGCATTTAAGAAATTATAGTTAGCATTTATATTATTGGCTGCCTGTGCAAGTTGAGATTGCCTGATTGAAGAAGTATCCTTTTCCTCCTGCACAGTAAATAAAAATGAGAATAATATATGCCATGTTAGTTTATATTTTGACGCATTTTCAGTTTATGCTTTAGATTAGTTTTCAGTTTTGTTTTATTTTTATCCCATACATGCTCCATGATGGTATTCTAGTGTTTGTGAGAGCAGGAACAGGTGCAAGACAAAAGCTGAAAGCAAGGATGGTGCAGTGCTGGATTGAAGATTGATGCAGAGCAGTTCGAGACCAGAGATTATGAGGTTCTCAAGCGCTCTCTCCCTTAGAGCACTTGTCCCAGCTGGAGCCAGATGTTATCACACCATAGTAGCAGGGCTACTATTCTTGTACAGCAGATATCTGCACATTCCAGAGCTTCCTTTATTCTAGAGCATGGCTATATATTTTGGATCACTCATGATCAGAGCAGTACATTATTCAGATTTCATGACCTTGTGTCAAGGCTGAGCCTTGAGAGTTCAGATTTGATGACTGATGTGACCACTCATCCCATTACAGTTTCAGTTCAGTGTCTAGAGATATATTGCAGCAGTGTTTCAGATGATGCATGATGATGATTATTATGATGATGTTGTATGATCTATGGATATGTTCTCACTGACTGTGGATTATTATCTTGTTGATTTAGTCATGATCATGGCATGTGCTTGGTATATTATTCCTAATGTGGCAAACTATTTAAAATGAACTGTAAATCATAAAATGGACAATTGCTGGCACTTTTAGGTCATTTAACAAAACTTACTGGTATTTCACCTTACATAGACATGGTCTTTCCCGACACTGGTTGTCTGCTAGTGTAGGCTCCATATTCACTTGTCTCCATCCATACATGACCTTCCTGTTTGACTTTAAACCCTGACTTGTCTCATTTGACTTTCTGATACCGAGGACTTCCCCATTTTTCTACCTCTGTGTTTGGACCGCATCCCTGTTTATTCAGTGTCTCGGCTCTGAGTTGGTGACAGAACTTGCCCTTGGTGAGTTGGATTGTAGGCCTAAATCATTTTGGTCGGTTGTCCCGATGTTTGGCATTGGCTCGAACTCCCCCTAGTCACTTGAGATGTTGTTAGCTAAAACTGAAAGCTCATGTTCTACCTATGGAAACTAAAAAATTCGCCCATGGAAACAAAAAAGGGCAAGAGCAATGAAAAGCTAAGAAATACTCCTCGAAGAGTATAAGAAAGGTCCAAAAAGCAATGGTTCTTAAAAGTTATATCTAAACAATTGCTGACCTTATAAATATGTGAAAAACATGCCCTGGATGCAAGCTGCAACTAGTTGTGCTTCTCAACACATCTGAAATCCGAAGGGTTATGTAGGCCAAAAAGGCTATGGAAATGAAATTGAATGATCCTAATGAACCTGGATCAACTTGATGTAGACATGATGCCTAAGTTGAATAAGCACTCTCTAAACAACTTATCCATTTGTGAGGCACAGCCATCCCCCGTGTTCTTTTGTCCAGCACAGAGTTCGTAGCTTCCCCCTTCTCCCAGTCCAAAGTATTTTTGAGTTAAGTTAGACAAGTCAAACCCTTGGCCCAACCTTGCTCCTAGCCTTCATCCTTCACTAGCAGTCTGACCATGTCCAATGGGTGAGTTTGTCATTTGAACTATTGTGCAAGTAATTTTATATAATCACGGAATATGTTAACTTGATTAATGCCACTGAATGGAATTTATACTTTGAGCTTAGCTGTGGGAATGATTAGAGAAACATTGTCTTAGTCTACTGATGTGTTTATCCTTGATTATATATTCTTGGGATCCGTGATGATGTGGGCCATGCATGGATGATTATTGATGATGATTTATGGTCCCACATGTTTGATGATGATATCATATGATGGACATATGATGCAGATGATGTTTGATCCAGTTCAGCAGGTTTATTATTATTTCAGATCAGCAGATTATACATTGTCCATATATGGTGGACCCTACAGCTGGCCCACTAGGGCAACCCAGGGTGTATGAGTACTCATTCCTAGTGGATTTGGGTCTTCTGGATCCATTGAGACACTTATCTTTCAGTTCCGGGCACTTCTGACAGTGATTGATGCAGTTTTACACTTGTTGACCAGATTTGGGGCTGATTTCCCAGCCTGAGCAGCAGGGGCCCCGAGAGGCCAGTTCACCTAGGGCGCTGATGATGGAAGGGGTGGTCCAGCCACTTGTTATTACCATTTATCCCCCCTTCCGGAGAGCCTGGTTGGCTCAGATTGACAGCGCTAGCACCCTAGGAGGCAGTTTTGGCACTTTCACAGTTCCCGAGGCAGTTAAAAAATGGGATAAAGTGGTCACTGAGGAAATCGATTTGGGCAATTGAGGCAAGGTTTTGGCATTTGGTTTTCACAGAGGTCTTCCAGGGTGATCTCACTATCTTCCAGTCAGTTTTCACCATGTGGGTATCTCCAGATTGATCACAGGAGGACATTTACTGCTAGACTGTCATGGATTCTGAGGACAGTTTTGGTCATTATCATTATATTGGACATATTTTATTATTTTATTGTGCCTTGGGGTAAGCTAGCAAGGATTTATACCTCCTAGCCCCACCATGTGCTTATTTTATCATGTCCTAGTCATCATGAGGTGGATTATTGTACTTTATACCCCTCTTGTGGGATGACGTCACCCTCCATTGTACCACTTAGTGAGGGCGCTATTGTTATGTTGAGTGATCCATGTGATATATTGTTATGGATTCATCCTAGCCATTGATTGTATGATGAGATCTTATAATCTCAACCACTCATTTGATGTAGTATTGTAGAGTGGTATAGGGTTTTGGTCTTTATTATCCTATATAAGGAGGAGACCCCCCATTGTATAGCTCACCTTTGGAGCTCTGGAATATTGGAATAGAAGATTTTTTGTGGAGCACATCTCTCTTGGCTTGTGGATTCTCTTGCATATTGAATATAAAGTATCTCTTCTATGTATCATTGTGGATCTTTGTGTTTTTGCTAACCTTTTGACAGGAAAGTCGAATTGGAGAGAGGAGGGCGACTTTGGAGGGTTATTGTTGGAGGGATCCACATATTCTCTCTTGGGTTGATCTTGTGACAGGGAGTATCATTATTGTATCTTCGTGACATAGTTGATGCTTTCTATTACATCTCTCTACCATTTTCATAATCATCTTGCTTGACTTGTTTCTTTGATCTTGTCTTGTAGGAGGAGGACGATTTGGCTATCTTGGAGAAGGGAGAATTGGTTGGAGCACTTGGATCTCATTCTTGAATATAAATATAGGAGAATGCTATCAACTTGCAAGGTGGCCATAAGCAATTGAGGTAAGATCTACAAGGTATGTGTCTCTTTCATCCATTCTATCTTCATTGGTCATAAAACCCTAATTAAATCAAAACCCCAATTTATGGTATTTCTTAGATCTACTTAGATCTAGCCCTCATTTTGAAAAGATATTGAAAACCCACCTCTATAGCATCCACCCCTAGTTGGATCTATAGTTTGGTGGTGATTGGCTAAGAATTGATCCATTTTCTAAGACAAAAAGCTCTCCTTGACCTAAAGCGCACTTCCTTGAGAGAGGCTTGTTGGGCTAGATCTAGCACATGGGTAGGTGAGATCTCACATGATTTGGCATCTAGACACTTGATAACCTAAACCCATGTCATTACTTTGGTGAAAACTACCTTGTGGACATCTCTCCATGATTTGAGGGGTTGAAACCCCCTTTTGATCTTCTTGGTACCTTGAAACTTAGATCTATTAAGATCTACCCATTGGATTCACTTGAAACTTTGAAGGAACATAGATCGGGGTACTAACACCCCGGATCTACATTTTGGTGGCCATTGGACTTGGTTTGGTCCACCAAACCCACTTTTTGCCTCTCCTTGAGAAAGTCGCACCCCTTGGGAATTTTGAGTTGGACCACTTCTAGGAAGTGGGTGTTGGAGATTTTCGTGGATTTGGAATGCCCATGGCTTGAAACCTAGGTCTAGACTGTCCTTTTGTCCCGATCTACCTTGGGGATTGCATTCCTTGTTTTGAGGAATTGTGGTCCACCTTTGGTCATCACCTAAAAACCTAGATCTAGCAAGATCCAACCATTGGATCTCATCCAAACCACTTAACTTGGCTTCTAGATGTCCCGATCTACACTTTGACATCCTTCTTGACCCCATTAGCCCATCCAACAAGGCACTAGTCCTTCTCCAAGCAAGGCGCACTTCTTGGGATTAGTGTCAAACCCTAGATCTAGCACATGGGTAATCCTAGAACCAACTCTAACTTGTAGATCTAACCTAGATCTAGCCTATAGTACCATCTTCACATTTAACTTCACCTTGTGGGCCCACCTAGAACCATTTCACACTTCCCAAGGCAACAAGACCCACTTGTGTAAACACATGGTACTATACTTAACAATCATACCCCATCAAGTGGCCTAAACCATACATAGGTTGAAACATTAACTATCCATGATACCACCTTCAACCATACCTTAAACATTAGGTCCACTTTGCCTTGCATTGGTTTCCGTAACTCATCATTTATTCACCCTTTGAAACCTTTGCTTGGGCCCAATCAACTGTGATGGGGGTATAGGGTCTCCCCCTTGGTCTAGTATACCTTGACCTAAAGCGAAGAGTGCCTCGGTTGACGTGACACCCACATTGCATTGGGAACCGTAGCATCTCTTAGGTCACCTCTTTAGTTGCCCAACTCCTCTACCGTCCCGGATGGGATACCTCTAGGGGCAACTACAAGTTGTGTGATAACAGCTCCCAACAGCCTCTACCCCTCTAGCTCTGCGGATCAAACTCAATTTTCTCAATGTCTTGTCGAGATAAATTTATGAGTGCCTATTATTCTAGCCAACACTAATCTTTGCCCTTTATTCAGTAGTGCATAATTGACAAGGGAAAAAAACACCATGGAATGTTCGCATTTGATGTCTAAGTCCTAGGAAGCCAAACTCTTTACATAGACCATCATGCTAGCAATTTTTACAAAATCCCCCAAGGGGATATGAACATGCAATTATTAGAAAAGGGACCTGTTATCACCTAAACTGTAGTTACCCCTATGGATGGATCCAGTCATGGATGGCAATAGGGAAGGGCAACTCAAAAGGTGCAACCACGATCACCTCGACCTCCAATATATGGTTGTCACGCCAGTCGAGGCAACCTTCACTTTATGTTATCTAGCCCAGACAACAAAGGGGGAGACCCGATCTACTCCCGACAGGAGAGATCAAAACCAAGACACCAAATCAGGGTATTTCCAAGTGAAGTTAGGTGTATGGTTTATCCTAGACCTAAAGATGAAGTCACAAGCCAAGTGGGGGTTCAATAAGTATAGCTTTGGTTCATAGTTGATGTGAGAGTGACTTATAATGTTTGAAGTGAGATCTAGGATGAGTGTACTAGTTCAATGTTGGAAAAACCCACTGCCTTGGGAACCGTGTCCAATACAGGGTAGTTTAGGGATTGAATTGGGCTAACTAGTACAAGTGACAAGCTTGACCATGATACATGATAGCTTCAAGGGTTTAGTTCACCATGCAAAAGTCAAACCACAAGTCAATCCAACAATCTAGGAAAGTTGAATTAGCTTGGAGAGAAACCAGTGCCTTGGGAATTGGGAAGTGGAGTCAAAGTAGGGTTGACTTGTGGTTTAGGACTCCTAGTACTTGGGACAAGTGGGAAATAGAGGTCTTGATGGATGAATGTGTCTAGATCTAGGTTTGATCCAAGTGGACCACAATCCCTTAAAACAAGGAATGCTGTCCCCAAGGCAAGATTTGACAAAGTGATAGTCTAGACCTAGGTTTTGAATTATTCCCGTTCCAAATCCGCAAGAATCTCAAGTACCCACGTCCTAGAAGTGGACAAACTCACTTCTCCAAGGTGGTGCGACTTTACCCAAGGAGACCTAAAAGCGGGGTAAATGGGGTCAAGACAAGTCGGATGGCATCCAAACTTTAGATCCGGGTAGGTTAGTCAAGTAGGAGTGTGGATCTATAATTTCACGGCAATCCGACGGCTAGATCTTTCTAGATCTGAGTTTAAGTACACCTAATGGTCCAAAATGGGGATTAAATCCCTTAAAATGTGGAATGGGGCCCACAAGGTGAATTTCAGAAAAGTGACAATCTGGGTGTATGTTATTTGATGTGTAGATTATGGATCAAGCGGGATCTCAAACACCCACCACCTAGATCTAGGTCAACTCACAACCACCAAGAAGTGCGCCTTGCTTGGGAGAAGCTAAGTTGGCTTGGGAAGGGGATCAAACGGAAGCCAATCCTCACCAAACTATAGATCCGGGATGCCGTGGATGCTATAGAGGTGGGTTTTCAATATTATGCCCAACAACCCACTAGATCTAAGTAGATCTGAGAAAATGTAAAATGGGGGTTTTAAGATATTTAGGGTTTTAACAATTTATGAGCTATGTCAATGGATTGGATAGAGGAAAGAGAAACAAACCTGTGGATCTTACCTGGGTAACCTTGTAGATGCCTTGATGATGATGATCTATGCAAACCCGATCAATTTGAGAAGCTTTGTGGTAGTACTCTATGCAAGTCGATTTGGTCCAAGAAGCCAATGCGCCCTCTCTCCTGCACAACAAACGTCAACAATATCAGATTTGATGCATCAAGAGATAAGACTAATGCCACAAGAGAAGTAACAGAAAGATAGCATAGATCACAATGAAGCTAATGATAACCCCCTGATACAAGCGAATGCCAAGAAAGTCGATTTGAAGAAGCCTTGCAAAATCGCCCTTGTTGAAGTCGCCCTCCTGTAGACAAACAATGATTTCCAAAAAAGATAGATCTTACCACAATTTCCAAATGCTAGGTTGCAATAGACTTTCCAATCACCATCTAAGAACACCAGATGCAAAGGAGACCACAAGAATTTCCACAAGAATATTTTTCTATACCAATAATCCAAGAGCCAAAGACCCCTTACAATGAGAGGCTCTCTCCTTTAAATAGGAAGGAGAAGCACCAAAACCCTAACCACTTTTTGAATGAGTGGCTAAGATTAAAAGATACAAATGTCTAATCAATGGTTGAGATGAGCTCAACAACATAATACATGGATCACACATACAATATAATATAAGTGGACAAAAACGCCCTAGAAGAGGGGAATCCCACCAAATCATGATGATGAAATATCATAAGAGGCTTATGGTGGGTCCAAGGGGTAATTTTATCCCTCCTTGGTCAATCCCCATAGCACAATCACCAATAAATAATCATGAATATACCAAATCGTGCCTCCATAATGAAGTCGTGGTCCTCAAAAGACCTCAAAAATCCACAGAAAGTGCCATAAATGATGGATGCGGGCCCCGATGAAGCTGAAACTGCTGGAGAAGGTGTGGAAGGTCCCGATCTATCATCACTGATCATCCCATGCCATAACTTTGCCTCAGTAGCCCAAATCGATTTCCTCAATAGCCATTTCTACCAATCCTGAAATGCCTCGGGAAGCGTGAAACTGCCCCAAACAGCCTCCTGGAGTGCTGGCGCTGTCAAGGTGAGGGCACCAATGTGTCCGGAAGGGGGGTAATATGGTAAAAACAAGTGGCTGGACCACCCCCTCCATCATCAGCGCCCTAGGTTAACCGGATAAAAGTCATCTCTGCTCCGACAGGGCCTCCAACAGGCCAAAACTGCACTGGGACAGCCTACTGAGGCTCAATCATCACTGTAAGTGCCCGGAACTGAAAACAAACTGTCCCATTGGACTCAGAAGGTCCAAATCTACCCAAGATGTGTACTCATACACCATATGAGTCTCTGCATGATCAAAATAAATATCCAATATACCGGAACAGGGCCAATAATAATGCGCTGTACATATACAAACACTGCTGTAACCCCAGAATCATCATCATACCCCTGTAGCTGCTGCATAGAATCATCATGTATGTGTACATAGACCATATATCATCTATCCATATCATCATAAGGTCTAACATCTCATGTCCCATGGTCCTCCATGGTCAAACTAGGTCCAACCAAGACCAAATATAACTCAGTCCATCATCCAAGGCTGCTGAAAAGTATCAAGGTTAATACATGCTTCACAATTTATTCAAATAGCAATTATAACACAGAGTAATCATGACTGGCGATCTAAATCCAAATATATAGTGTCGTTAATTATTATTATTACTCAGACTAGACTTTCAGGATCATACTCACTTCATAGTTGTGATCAATTTGCTAGTGAAGGGTGAAGGCTTAAATTAACTGGCTAGGCTAAGGGATGACTTAACTGTCTTGACTTTGTGACACTTTGGCAAGGGAAAGGGAATACACCATAGTATATACTGAATGAGCAATAACACAGGGAATGGCGGTGTCTCACAAATGGATGAGTTGTTTAAAGAGGGTTTATTCACCTTCACAGATGCGCACAATCCATAATACAAATAAGGCCAGCAATTGTTTAGATATAGCATTTAAGTTCCATTGCTTTTTGGGCCTGAAGTTTCCATAGCCTTGATCTATGTGTGTTTACAAACACATTGCATAGATTTACATTTTTTCTTTAGGCTTTCTGCTGCAGGTGTGTTTTTAAGGCACTTGTTTACCTGAGCACTTCTAGGTGTGTCATGGACAGCTTGTTTACCTAGGTATTTATTTTCCAAAAGATACAACATTTTATTTTCATTGCCATGTTCATTTGGCATGCCTCTCATTCATGTGTGTTTAGAAACACATTGCATGAATGGGCTTTTCATACAAGATATAGCATTTCATTTTCCAGATTTTGTATTGATGGCAGCACTAAAAGTTTCAGGTTTAGCCAACACAACTTTAGTGACTAGGGGGAATTCACAAGGAACTCCAACTCACCATAGGTAAGTTTTGTCACCAACTCAGAGCCGAGACACAATGAGCAGGGAGGCTCATCCAATACAGAGGCTACAGTGGGGAAAGGTCCTCCATGCCACTAGTCAAGTAGTAAGTCAGGGTGATAATCTAAAAGGTAAGCCATGGATGGATGAAAACAATGAAATAATGGAGCCAACACTAGCAAGCCATGGTATGGTGGAATGATCACCTCTATTCTCCCTAAGGAGGGTAAATACCAATGAGTATGAATAGTGAACCTCCAAGTCTGAGTAGGGACAATATAATATATATAATAGATCAACCAGGTCCATATATCTATATGATCGCCAGATCATGACACTAAGTGCTAAGACATGCTATAAGAATAAGTATAAAAGCAATCTAACCATAACACCGTAATATACCTGCTGAGTCATATACCTGAACGCACATCAACCTGTACCATCATCTGTCCTCTGGAACTGCTGCTGTAACTCTGGGCACTACTGCCTGCTCTGTACAAATGATATAATGGCTACATCGGTCGTCTCTCTGAGTGTCCTGAAACTCAGTCATGGCATGGGGAATATAACTGCTGTCCACAATCTGATAGTGATCCAATATAGATGCTCATCTCGGCATCTCCAATGCAAGGGAACTGGCTGAATAGTGTACTGGAATGAGAAAAATAATGTATGGTAGCCCGGCTACTATATATGTGATAACAGGACAGAAACTTGGCCTAATGGATCTCGGAACACTGATGATGAACAATTATATTGTTCAAGTCTTCGACGGCTCACTCGGAATCCACTAAGTGCAATTTAGTGGATAATAAGTAGCAAGGTGAGCCTCCCCACCAATGCACCCCTCTCCAAATCGTCTTCTTCGCCTGCAAAATCGAAATAGTGGAACAACATATGCAAAATAGCCACCAAGATCCTTCAATGCAATGGAAAAGTAGTTTCAATCAGCATAGCCAAGCATTCAATCCCAAGATCCAGGCATTTACTCGCAAAAATATTTCTTTGTATTCTAATAACCAAGAGCCAAAAGTCCCTTTACAATGAGGGTGGTCTCTTCTTTAAATAGGAATGAGAGACCAAAACCCTAACCACTTTTTGAATGAGTGGTTGAAATCAAAAGATAAAACAATAATAATTAACGGCTAAGATGAGCTGGAAATACAATACATGGCTCAACTCACTAAAAGAGGGGGTGCGCACTCACTAAGTGGCTTTAGGGGGGTCGCACCACATGACAAATGACTATGACAAGTGTAACAAGCACATGGTGGGGCTAGGAGGTGTATATATCCTTCACTAGCATCACCCCATGGCACAATGATAAATAATATGACTCTAAAACATCACAAAGTGACCAAGTGACCAAATCATGACCCCCTCAAAAGCATGAAAAATCGTCAAAATAATGGCCCGGAGTGTGGATGGACCCCACTGAATGGTGTAAGCTATGCCGGAATGTGTGGGATGCATCACAAATAACCTCTGAACAAACCTCATGCCAATTCCTTGCCTCAATTGCCCAAATCCATTTCCTCAGTGACCATTTTATCCCATTTTTAATCCTCAGAAAATCAGCTGTAAGTAATAAAATGCTTGTAGCTCTCTGCCTGATGTCCTGGGCACAAAACTAACTGGACCAAAGTGTCTAGGGGTATGGTCATATGGTAATAACAAGTAGCTAGACCACATACTGCCTCTGTAGCGCCCTAGGAGAACCAAGTAAACATCCAACTGTGCTGTTAGGCCATTTTATAATGGCAAATCTGCAATAAAGTGACCATCTAAGTGAAATCTTATCCGGAAGTGCCTGTAACTGATATTTGAGTATGCCAATGGACTCAGAAGTTCCAAATGTACTAGAGATGAGTACTCATACACCCTGTGGCCACCTGGATAATCATCTGTAGTCCCAACCATGCTTGGACAAATAAAAATAATGGTCTGTAGATAATAATAACAATAATAATCCTCCAAACCATCATGTGAAACCTGTGTCTGATGCATGGAATCATCAAGTGGACACCATACGACCATAAATAATCAAACTCGAACATCACTGGTCCAACTCATCTCAGATCTCATGGTTGACTTGGTCAAACTGGGTTTGACCAGGTCAAGACTGATCACAATATGACCCAGGGTTAAAATGCCTGATGCTACAAGTGCAAATGGATAAGGTATGCTCTTTTAATCATTCTAATAGCAAGACTTAAAGTATAAAGTAGCATTTCACTGGCGATTAAGCAATAATCATATCAAATAAAAGTCTAAAATTAAAATAATCAATTACTCAAAACAGAACCTCAAGAATATACTCATTTCATGGACATGACCATTTTGCTAGAAATGGGTAAGGGTGAAAAATGTAAGGCTAGGATAAGGGGATGACTTTACTGACTCAACACTGTGATACTTTGGATAAGGGAAATGGAATTCGCACTTAAGCATATGCTGGATAATATACACACAGGGAATGGAAGTGTCTCACAAATGGAATGAGTTGTTTTGAGAGGTCCTTATTCAACCTTAGCAAATGTCTACAACTCACATCCAAGCTGAAACCAGCTCCGTGAGGATCTTTACTAGAACCGTCGTAACTAGGTGCATAGCTAACCGTAACTTGAGGTTCTAGGGACACCTAGAATTAGTTATCCCTTACTCTATCTCACATCCCAACCCGTAGGCTCCGTGAGGTATTAATAATTACATTTAATCATGGCCAGCAGTCTTTGGATTTAGCATACATTTAACAACTGGTTTTTAGGCCTTAGGACCCTTTGGATTTTGCATGTGCTTAGAAGCACAACTAATCGCAGCTTTCATCCAGAGTGCTTTCATATTTCAATTTCCATAGCCCTCTTTCATTGTGCTGAGAAGCACAATTTTAATTTATTTGCATGGGCTTGCACAAAAGATATAGTAACAGTTCACATATGCATGTAATGATGATAGTACAGTTTGCTTCAAGTCTAGCCAACACAACTCAGGAAACTAGGGGGATCATCCACAATCAGGACCAAACATTGGGGGCAACCGACCAGAGAGGTCAAGGCATCAAATCCAACTCACCTAAGCTCAGGAACTTGTTAGTTTTTACTTATTATTTGAGTAGCATATAGCATATAAATAATTACTGAAAGATAAACAAGCACAGCATAAAAGACAAGAGACACAATTTATCCTGGGAAACCCTCTTGGGGTAGAAAACCCAGCAAAGCTTTCCTCAATATAGAAATCACAAAGTACAAGATAACCCCAACACAAAACAGCTACTCCCTTGCTTATGCGCCACTCTCTTCTCCACTAATGCGAGCTTGCTTAAGTGAATGAGATGATACAAATGAGAGAGAGCACACCTATTTATATTCTTCTGTTGAGATGACTAATTCCCCAGCAGGGCCGACTTGTCTAACTGAATGGTCAATTACATAATATAATAATATTTTCGGCGCTTTTCTAGGCCAACACATGTCCTAGGGTTTACATTGATTCTTTCAATGACCTTTACATTATTAATTACATGACCATCAACTCCCATAGGAGGAATACAATAATATAAAATAGAATATCTTCCACAGTTACATTATTTTAACACTCCCTCTTAACTAGGAAGGTATTCTGCGAGTAACAACATCTGCACAACTGACTTGTGAACTTCTATATGTCGTAGGAAGGCTTTGGATCATCATCTGTCTTGGGGCATCATCTGCGGAGTAGCAACATCAACATCTGCCGAATATGATAATCATCAGTAGCATCATCATCAACTGAAACATCATCTGCTGGAACGGCAGCATCATCAACTGGAACATCATCTGCTGGAACATCCTCATCAGCAGCATCATCAGCTGGAACATCTTCTGCTGTCAGCAACCTTGTCAACTAGAACATCATCATCGTCAGCTGGAACACCATCTCTTGGAACAACACCATCAGCTGGAACAACATCATTGTCAGCTGGAACACCATCTGCTGGAACAACAACATCAGCAGCACCATCAGCTGGAACAACATCATCGTCAGCTGGAACACCATCTGCTGGAACAGCAACATCAGCAGCACCATCAGCTGGAACAACATCATGGTCAGTTGGAACACCATCTGCTAGAACAGCAACATCAGCAGCACTATCAGCTGGAACAACTGCAACAAACATAAGTATCTACATACCGATACTATCAGTCAGCCAGTACTGATCTTCCCTCACCCTTGGAGAGGCATCAGCTCGTGAGAGCTGGAACCATCAGTCAGCCAGTACTGATCTTCCTTCACCCTTGGAGAGGCATCCATCCCTACGGATAGGCATCAGCTCGTGAGAGCTGGAACCATCAGTCAGCCAGTACTGATCTTCCCTCACCCTTAGAGAGGCATCCATCCCTATGGACAAGCATCAGCTCGTGAGAGCTGGAACTATCATTCAGCCAATACTGATCTTCCCTCACCCTTGGAGAGGCATCCATCCCTCTGGACAGGCATCAGCTCGTGAGAGCTGGAACCATCAGTCAGCAGTACTGATCTTCCCTCACCCTTTGAGAGGCATCCATCCCTACGGACAGGCATCAGCTCGTGAGAGCTGGAACCATCAGTCAGCCAGTACTGATCTTCCCTCACCCTTGGAGAGGCATCCATCCCAATGGACAAGCATCTATCCCTTCGGATAGGCATCATCAATCTCTCTTTCTAGAGAGGTCCTTCTAGACCACACCAAGCCTATCTCGAAAGTACTCAAACTTCACACGAGCCAGAGGCTTAGTCAGCACATCAGCAACTTGTTCCTCTGTAGGAACATACTCGAGCTTTACAGCTCACCTCTGCACCATATCCCAGATATAATGGAACTTAATCTCAATGTGCTTCAATCTATCATGAAACACGGGATTCTCAGTCATCTTGATGCAACTCTGGTTGTCACAGAGTATTTCCGTAGCATCAATCTCTGCATCGAACAATCCTGTCAACATCTTGCGAACCCACACTACTTCACCACAAGCTGAACAAGCTGCTACATATTCAGCTTCCGCTGTACTGAGTGCAACACAAGGTTGCTTTTTACTAAGCCATGAGATCATACCTGATCCCAAACTAAAGCAACATCCTAAAGTGCTCTTTCTGTCTTCAGCACTTCCAACCCAATCCGAATCTGTTTACCCATACAGTCTGAACTCACTATCTGAGGCATATCTGAGTCCATAATCCAATGTTCCCTTCAAATATCTCATTACATGTTTTGCTGCAATCAGGTGAACATTCCTGGGTTCCACCATATACTGACTCAAGGTGTTTACTACAAAACATATGTCTGGACGAGTATTGGTCGAATACATCAATGACCCAATAATCTGTCTATACATGGTGAAATCCACTTTCTCTGAAGAAGCATCACTCAGAAGCTTCAAATTTGTCACCATCGGAGTAGTCATGGCTTTGCAATCCAACATCCCAAATCTCTTTAGGATCTCTACTGTGTATTTTCCTTGACTTAGGAAAATCTCGTCTGGAAACTGCCATACTTCAAGACCTAGAAAGTAATGCATCTTACCAAGGTCTTTCATCTCAAATTCTGCTGCAAGCCTCTTCTTGCATTCAATAATAGGCTTGTCTTCTCCAGTCAGAAATAAGTCATCCACATACAGTAATAGTATCATGGGTTCATCATTCATAATCTTATAATAAAGATTAGAATCCGCTTTACTCTTGGTAAAGCCCAAGCTCATTAGGAAGATGTCAATTCATCCATACCATGCTCTGGGAGCTTGCTTCAACCCATACACTGCTTTCTTCAACTTGCATACATGTGACTTATTGTCTTCTACTTCAAATCCTTTCGGTTGCTCGATATATACTTCCTCTTCTATGTTTGCATTCAGGAAAGCAGTTTTCACATCCATCTGATGTAGCTTCCATTTTATCTTGGCTGCCAAGGCAAGAATGGTTCTAATCGAAGTATATCTGGCCACCAGGGCAAAAGTCTCCTCATAGTCAATTCCTTCCTTTTGCAAGAATCCCCAGGCTACAAATCTTGCCTTGTACTTTTCAATGCTTCTGTCAGCTGAATGTTTTGTTCTGAAGATCCATTTTGATGAAACAACTGATTCGGTCTTGGTACCACATACCAAACATCATTCTTGATGATGGACTGATACTCTTCATTCATGGCATCCAGCCATTCCTTCTTCTTCACTGCTTCTTCAAAACAAGTTGGTTCTTCTTCAACAAGATTGCACATCAAGGCTACATAGTTGGAGTATGGCCTTGGTCTTTTGATCTCTCTACTAGATCCTTCTGGGGCACCATATCTTCCTACATCTTGGATTAATTCACGTGCCCAGGCTGGTCTTCTTTTTCGAGAGATCTCTACATGAAGTATCTCCTCAGGTCTCTGAGGTTCTACCATGTCATGATCCTTTGGAGTAAGATCACCCTCAACATCTAGAAATGGTTCTCTGGTTGATTTTGCAACTCTCGGAGCCTCTTGCTCCTCTTCATCCTCATGAGTCTTCTTAGACTTGTTGAAAGCTGAATCTTCATCAAATGTGACATCCCGACTATGATCTGACGGAATCCTAGGATGTATATGCGGTAAGCCTTAGATTGCTCACTATAACCCACGAATATTCCCTTCTTCCCTGAAGGCTCTAGCTTCGATCTCTTCTGCTTTGGAATGTGGATGAACACCGGACATCCAAATATCTTCAGGTGACTGACTTTGGGCTTCTTCCCGGTGAACATCTCTTCTGGGGTCTTGTTGCCAAGAGCACTATGAGAGATCCTGTTTTGTACATAGACTGCGGTTCTGGCAGCCTCTGCCCATAGGTGCATGGGTAATTCTTGATCGTGGATCACAGCCTTCACTGCTTCAATGATCGTTATGTTATTCCTTTCGGCTACACCATTCTGTTGTGGATTATAGGGAACAGTGAGCTCCCTCTTAATCCCTGCTTGCTTACAGAAATCTTTGAAATCCCCTGAGGTATATTCCCCTCCATTGTCTGACCTCAAGATCTTAATCTTCTTTTCAGAGAGATTCTCTACGAGTGCCTTAAACTCTTTAAACTTTTCAAAGACTTCATCCTTATTCTTCAGAAAGTAAATCCATGTTTTGCGAGAATAATCATCAATAAAAGATGCTTAATATTCATACCCACTTAGAGAGGTGGACATTGGTCCACAGATGTCTGAATGAATGATATCCATAATACCTTTTGCTTTGTTGTCGCTACTTGGAAATGGGTTCTTTGTACTCTTCCCTTGAGCACACCCTTTGCATACTCCTTCATGATCCACCTGGATCTCAGGTAAACCAGTCACTACCTTACTTACAATTGGTAAGGCCTTGTAGTGTACATGAGCTAGTCTCCTATGCCATAGCTCACAGGGGTTCATGGTACTAGCCATGAGTGTCGCATCTGCATGACCCTTCAGTTTGTAAAGTCCTCCTTCTTCTACTCCAATGACTATTGCATCATCAATAGTCTTCCCTTTAGGCCACATGAGAACTTCACCATCTACAAATGCCACTCAAAGACCTTTCTTATCTAATGCTGAAATAGAGAGAAGGTTCTTCTTCAACCCAGGTACATAAAGTACATCCTTCATATTCATGGACTTCCCAGAGTCCAACTTGTAAGAGGCTTCTCCCATACCTTTGATGGGATATTGGTAGTCATCTCCAAGTTTTACCTTGTGTGGAGATTCCTTCTGGATGAGGTGAGACAAGGATTCTTTGTATCCTGTCATGTGTTTTGAAGCTCCACTATCCACTAGCCAAGTATCACTTCCATGAGATACTGAACCAGTGAGTGTTGAGATAAGAACATACTCTTCACTGGAGTCTTCATTATTTCGGGTCTTGTCATCATCATCACTATCTTCCGCTGCACGAGCATGAAACCTCTTCGTTTGCTTCTTGTGGTGTCCATGTTTGTTTGGACAATTTCTTGCAATGTGTCCAGTCTTGTGGCATGAGTAACACTCAACTGAGGAGAAATCCTTCCTGGTCCTTTTTCTGGGGTCTCCTTGGAGAGTCCTCTCAGGGACGAGGGTTGCTCTTCCTCTTCTTCCCACCTTTAGCATGAGTAGCTAAAGCTTGATCTTCATCATCATTTAGCTTCTCCTCTCTTACCACTATTCTTTCTTCTTCTTGGACACATTCTTCCCATAGATTTCTGAACTTGATTAGTTTCTTTCTGGCACAAATGCCACGAACAAATGGTTCCCAATCTCGGGGGAGACCATTCAGGGTAGTCATCACATCTTCTGCATCCTCTATCATATCCCCAATGGCTTCTAGTTGTTCTTTAATCTGGGATACCCTTGAGAAGTATGAGTGCATGGACTCAGACTTCATATTCTTCACACCCTTGAGTTGATTTCTCAAGGTCATCTTTCTGTTAATATTCTTTCCTTCAAACAGGCTGGTCAAGGCATCAAACATCTCTTTTGGTGTCTTTTTGGAAGACACGTGGGGGATCAAGTGATCCTTGATGGAATCAGCAATGATCCTCTTTGCTTTGATGAGATTCTTCTTATGCCTTGCCTTCTCTTCATCTCCCTCTGGTTCTGTAAGTCCTTCCTTCACATAGTCTTCTAGCTCATGCTCCTCAAGGATGAGCATGACTCTATACTTCCAGGATCTGAAGTTCTCAGCTCCTTCAAGCTTTTCATCAAGCTTGGTATTGCTTGTCATCTTGCTATAATGAGTACTTCAAATGGAAATAGAAATAGATTTGAGACTTACCAGAAAATTTGCCCTTCTGATATCTGCTCCTCCTTGACCTAGGGTTTGTTAGAGAAACCCTAATTTTCTGACTTCGGCATTTTGAAAAACTAATTGGATGAGTAAATTCGCCTTCTCAAGGAGAGTTGAGAAAAGTACTCATTTTCCAAAATCAGTGGGCAGATGATCCAAAAACTTGATGCCCTAGTTCTCCCGGGCTACAGTGTTGGACCCAAAAATGAAAATGCTCAAAATGGAATTCTGCTTCAACAGAAAGATGCGCCTTAGGGAGGCGAGGTAGATCCACCCTCTTTTCCAACAAGAATGTGGAGGTGGCTCCCAGAATAAGAAACCCTAGTTTCTACAGTTACGGGGGCTGCACAATGTAATCTTTCAGGGCCGCTCTGATACCATGTTAGTTTTTACTTATTATTTGAGCAGCATATAGCATATAAACAATTACTGAAAGATAAACAAGCACAGCATAAAAGACAAGAGACACAATTTATCCTGGGAAACCCTCTTGGGGTAGAAAACCCAGCAAAGCCTTCCTCAATATAGAAATCACAAAGTACAAGATAAACCCAACACAAACAGCTACTCCCTTGCTTGTGCGCCACTCTCTTCTCCACTAATGCGAGCTTGCTTAAGTGAATGAGATGATACAAATGAGAGAGAGCACACCTATTTATATTCTTCCATTGAGATGACTAATTCCCTAACAGGGCCGACTTATCTAACTGAATGGTCAATTACATAATATAATAATCTTTTCGGGGCTTTTCTAGGCCGACACATGTCCTAGGGTTTACATTGATTCTTTCAATGACCTTTACATTATTATTTACATGACCATCAACTCCCGTAGGAGGAATACAATAATATAAAATAGAATATCTTCCGCAGTTACATTATTTTAACAGAACCAACACCAGCGAGTTCTCTTGGCCCAGAAGGATCAAGGCTTCGGTAAGTTTTGTGCCAACTCAAAGCTGAGACAAAAATCAAGAGGGATGTTATCCAACACAGAGGCAAAAGTGGGGAAGGCCTCCATATCACAGGCTGAGGTGTCAATCAAGGTAAAACCAAGAATGGGAGAGAATGGATGGACGGGGAAAGTGAAAGGTGATGCCAAAGCTAGCAAGCCATAAATGGTGGGAATGACCACGTCCATACTACTAAAGAGGGTAAAACCAGTGAGTATAAACAAGAGCTTCTTATTTTGAGTAATTAAACCATTTAGATAATCATTAAAACAACCATGTCCATATATATATATATATATATACCGCCAGATCATGACCACTAGATACCAAGTCAAGCTACTAAGATGAGCAAAAGAGCAAAGTAATCATAACCAATGCACAACCATATACATGTTGGGCCATATACCTGTATCTACCATCTGGATCATCAATAGTCACTGGAACACTGCTGCTATAAACCCTGGGCACTATCACCCTACTCTATATGGAACAAAAATGGTCACCTCAATCATCAAATCTAACGTCATGAGGCTCAGTCTTGGCATAAGGTTCATCATAATCTGATACGGGGCTGCTCTGACATGTGAGTGATCATCAAAAGTATTGCTCATCATAGGCTGATCTCATAAAAAATCTGTAAAGGCCTGGCTCAAAAATATACAAGAAACTGCTCTGCAGTCATGGTAGCCCTGCTACTATGGATGCAATAACATGTCCAACATATGCTTAGGTGATTTCCCCTTTTCCTTTATCCGAAGTGTCATAGTGTCGAAGTTTGTAAAGTCATCCCCTTGTCCTAGCCTTGCCTTTTCCACCTTCACCCATTCCTAGCAAAATGGTCAAGTCCATGAATTGAGTATGCACTTGAGGGTCTGTCTCTTAGTAATTGATTGTTTTAATCCAAACTTGTATTTGATGCACTACTGCTTAATCGCCAATGAAATACTACTTTGTACTTTAGTCTTGTTATTGAAATAATTAAAGGAGTATATCTCATCCATTTGGACTTGCAACATCAGTCAGTTTGAGTCTGGGTCGTTATTTTGATCAGTTTTGACCTGGTCAACCCAGCTTGACCAAGTCAACCGCAGGATCTGAGATGAGTTGGACCGATTATGTTCGAGATTGATTATTTGTGGTCCTATGATGCCCACTTGATGTTTCCATGCAGTAGACACAGTTTTCATATGATGGTTTGATGGATTTTTATTATTATTATTATTTATGGACCATTATTTTTTATTGTCTGGGCATGGTTGAGCTTACAGATGATTATCCAAGTGGTCACATGGTGTATGAGTACTCATCTCTACTACATTTGGGCCTTCTGAGTCCAATGGCACACTCAGATATCAGTTTCAGGCACTTTCAGATGCGTTTATGGTCAGATTATCACTTTATTGCATATTTGCCATATTTGGCATGTCAACATGTTTTGAGATTATTTTGGTTAACCTAGGGCGCTGCAGAGGGAGTATGGGGTCCAGCCACTCGTTATTACCATATTACCATGCTCCCAGACATTTTGGTGTAGTCATATTTGTGCTCGAGGCACCAGGAAGAGAGATACAAGCATTTTCTTATTTTACAGGTGATTTACTGAGGATAAAAAACGGAAGAAATGGCTACTGAGGAATTTGATTTGGGCAATTGAGGCAAGGAAATGGCATGAGGTTTGATCAGAGAGTTATTGTGATGCATCCCACACCTTTCGGTGCAGTCTACAGCTTCGGCGGGGTCCACATCTCCTCCGGGTTATTATTTGGGGGTTTTATATTGTATTATTGGGACAAAACGTCCTAGTGATTTTTATCACGTATTCATGTTATATCATTTTGACATAGTTGGGGCATTAGTCTAAGGAAGATAGTATCTCCTAGACACCCCAACAAGTTATTATGTTGTGTTTCCTAGTCATGTCATGTTATACATCCCCCCTATGGCATCATTGAGGAAACACATCCCCCTCTCTTAGAGTGATCCATGTATTATTGTTCCGGCTCATCTTAGCCGTTGATTATTATTGTTGTATCTTTTAATCTCAAACACTCATTCAAAAAGGGGTTAGGGTTTTGGTCTCTCTCATTCCTATTTAAAGAAGAGACCCCCCTCATTGTAAGGGGACTTTGGCTCTTGGAATTTTCATAATAGAGAAAATATTTGCAAAGACTCTTGGATTTTCTTTGTTGGATGTTCTTAGATGGTGATTGGAAAATCTATTTCTCTTAGCATTTGAGAATTTGTTGGGGATCCAAAATATTTCGTGGAATCAGTGTTTAATTGCAGGAGGGCGACTTCACATAGGCATTTTTGCAGGGGTCTCCTCAACTCGTTCTTCTGAAGCAGCTAATATCAGGGGGTTTTCAATAGTATCTTTCATCTTTGATTTCCATTTGATATGGCTCGTGTTTTTACAGTCATTTTCTCTTGATGCATCAAATCTAACTTCGGCAGTTTGCTTGTGTAGGAGAGGGCACACTTGCTTCCTTGGGAAAATCGTTTTCACTTGGATACTCATGCCAAATCACCTCAAACTGATCGGGAAGGAATAGATCATCATCCTCAAGGTATCTACAAGATTTTTCGAGTAAGATCTACACTTATCTTATTTATTTGAAGTTCTAAATCATTGGCCATTTGAATTTTCTACTAAAACCCTAACTGTCGAAACTTCTAAAAATTCTCTAGCTCAAACAACTTAAAATCATGGCGAACGATTTCTGGGTTTTAACCTTAAGGCCTAGCCCCAGGTGGGTTTCCTAGGGAATCACCCCTAAGGGACTCCATATTGCCCATTTCCCTAGGCAATGTTCTTCTACCCATGCACACTTCCATACTTGGCCATTTTTTTGAGTTGTTTGATGTCGATTTTTGACTTGTGAACTAAGATACTGTCATATTCTTCATCAAGTCTCATCTAAAGGTACTAGATAGCCTCATCTTGATCTTAACCCTTCTACCTTGAACACGTTTCCCAAGGCAGGAGAAATCTCTCTTATTTGCTAGTGCCTTGATCCTAGATCTAGCTTCCAAACTCATAAGTCACTTGTACTTTCACATTGAGTCAATATTTATATCCTTTAAGCCTCTTGATCCAACCTTAATTCACCTTGTGACTTCATCCATAGATCTAGGGTTCATCATACCTTACACCTTTAGTATTTCAGTTATTTGGTTTGATCTGGTGTTTTGGCTAGATCTCTCCTGCCGGGAGCTGATCTGGGTCTCCCCCATTGTTATTTAGGGCTTGATAACTGTTATCACACAACTTGTAGTTGCCCCTAGTGGTATCCCATCCGGGACGGTAGAGGAGATAGGCAACTAAAGAGGTGACCCAAGAGATGCCACGGTTCCCAATGCAAGGTGGGAGTCACGTCAACCGAGGCACTCTTCACTTTAGGTCAGGGTGTAACAAGACCTAGGGGGAGACCCTATAACCAATCACAGTTGATTGGACCCAAACAAAGGTTTCTAAGGGTAAGTAAATGAAGAGTTACGGAAACCAATGCAAGGCTAAGTTGACCTAGAAGTCGAGGTATGGTTGAAGGTGGTGTGAGAGATTGTTAGTGTTTCAACCTACGTATGGTTTAGGCCACATGATTGGGGATGATGACAAGATGTAGTACCATATGTTTACACAAGTGGGTCCTATTTTCTTGGGATGTGTGAAATGGCTTTAAGTGGGCCCACATGGTGAAGCTAGGGATGAAATTGGTACTAGATGTTATGTTATTAGTGGATCTATAGATCTAAGTTGATTTTAAGAGTACCCATGTACTAGATCTAGGGTTTGACACAAATCCCAAGGAGTGTGACTTGCTTTGAGGAGGACTAGTGCCTTGTTAAACGGGCTAATGGGGTCAAAAAGTATATGTCAAACTGTAGATCGGGACACCTAGAAGCCAAGTCAAGTGGGCTAAATGAGATCTAATGGTTGGATCTTGCTAGATCTAGGTTTTTCAAGAAATGACCCTAAGTGGACCACAATCCCTTGAAACAAGGAATGCTACCCCCAAGGAAGATTGTCACAAAAAGATACTCTAGACCTAGGTTTCAAGGGATGGCCTTTCCAAATCTCCAAAAATCTCAACCACCCACCTCCTTGAAGTGGGCAAACTCACCTTCCCAAGGGAGTGCGACTTTGCTCAAGGAGGGCAAAAAGAGGGGTTTGGTGGACCAAATCTAGTCCAATGGCCACCAAACTATAGATCCAAGTGGCTAGTACCCCGATCTATGTAGATCCCGAAAATCAAATCAATCCAAGGGCTAGATCTTAGTAGATCTGAGTTTTGAGGTGCCAAGAAATTCAAAAGGGGGTTTTAACCCCTTAAAACATGGAATGATGTCCACAAGGTAGAATTCACCAAAATAAGAATCTGGGGGTAGGTTATCAAGTGTCTAGATTGCAAATCAAGTGGGATCTCACCTACCCATGTGCTAGATCTAACCCAACAAGCCTCTCACTAGGAAGTGCGATTTGGGTTCAAGAGGGCTTTTTGCCTTGAAAAGTGTGTCAATTCTAAGCCAATCACCACCAAACTATAGATCCAACTAGGGGTGGATGCTATAGAGGTGGGTTTTCAAGATCTTCTCAAAAGCAAGGCTAGATCTAAGTAGATCTAAGAAATACCAAAATTGGGGTTTTTAATTAATTAGGGTTTATGACCAATGAAGATAGAATGGATGAAAGAGGCACATACCTTGTAGATCTTACCTCAATTGCTTGTGGCCACCTTGCAAATTGATAGCATTCTCCTATGTGTATATTCAAGAGTGAGATCCAAGAGCTCCAACCAAAACGTCCTCCTCCAAGATAGCCAAATCGTCCTCCTCCTACAAGACAAGATCAAAGAAACAAGTCAAGCAAGATGATTATGAAAATGGTAGAAAGATGTAATAGAAAGCATCAACTATGTCACAAAGATACAATAATGATACTCACTGTCACAAGATCAACCCAAGAGAGAATATGTGGATCCCTCCAACAATAACCCTCAAGAAGTTTCCCTCCTCTCCACCAATTCGACTTTCCTGTAAAAAGATTAGTAGAAGCACCAAAATCCACAATGACACATAGAAGAGATACTGTATATTCAATATGCAAGAGAATCCACAAGACAGGAGAGATATGCTCCACAAAGAAATGTTCTATTCCAATATTCCAGAGCTCCAAAGGTGAGCTATACAATGGGGGGTCTCCTCCTTATATAGGATAATAGAGACCAAAACCCTATACCACTCTACAATACTACATCCAATGAGTGGTTGAGATTAAAAGATCTCATCATACAATCAATGGCTAAGATGAACCATAACAATATATCACATGGATCACCCAATATAATAATAGCGCCCCCACTAAATGGTACAAAAAAGGGGGTGACGTCATCCACTAGAGGGGTAAAAGTACAATGATCCACCTCATGATGACTAGGACATGACAAAATAAGCACATGGTGGGGCTAGGAGGCATCAATCCTTACTAGCTCATCCCCAAGGCACAATAAAATAATAAAATATATCCAAGATAATATAAATGACCAAACTGTCCTCCAAATCCATGACAGTCAAGCAGTAAATGACCTCCTGTGATCAATGTAAGCATACCCACATGGTGAAAACTGACTGGAAGATAGTGAGATCACCCTGGAAGACCTCTGTGAAGACCAAATGCCAAAACCTTGCCTCAATTGCCCAAATCGATTTCCTCAGTGACCACTTTATCCCATTTTTTAACTGCCTCGGTAACTGTGAAAGTGCCAAAACTGCCTCCTAGGGCACCTGCGCTGTCCATCTGAGCCCACCAGCCTCTCCAGAACGGGGGGTAAATGGTAAAAACAAGTGGCTGGACCACCCCCTCCATCATCAGCGCCCTAGGTGAACTGGCCTCTCGTGGCCCCTGCTGCTCAGGCTGGGAAATCAGCCCCAAATCTGGTCAACAAGTGTAAAACTGCATCAATCACTGTCAGAAGTGCCCGGAACTGAAGGATAAGTGTCTCATTGGATCCAGAAGACCCAAATCCACTAGAAATGTGTACTCATACACCATGGGTTGCCCTATTGGGCTAGCTGTAGGGTCCACCATATATGGACAATGCATAATCCGCTAATCTGAAATAATAATGAAACCTGCTGAACTGCATCAATCATCATTTGCATCATATGTCCATCATATGTCCATCATATGATATCATCATCAAGCATGTGGGACCATGAATCATCATCAGAAAGCATATATATATAGTCCACATCATCACGGATCCCAAGAATATACAACCAAGGATAAATCACATCAGTAGACTAAGACAATGCTTCTCTAATCATTCTCACAGCCAAGCTCAAAGTATAGCATCCATTCAGTGGCATTAATTAAGTTAGCATATTCCGTTGTTATGTAAAAATTACTTGCACAATAGTTCAAATGACAAACTCACCCATTGGACATGGTCAAACTGCTAGTGAAGGATGAAGGCTGGGAACAAGGTTGGGCAAAGGGGTTGACCTGTCTAACTCAACTTAAAAATACTTTGGACTGGGAGAAAGGGGAAAGCTACAAACTCTGTGCTGGACAAAATAACACGGGGGATACTGTGCCTCACAAATGGATAAGTTGTTCAGAGAGTGTTTATTCAACTTAAGCATCATGTCTACATAAAGTTGATCCAAGTTAATTAGGATCATTCAATTTTATTTCATGGCCTTTTTGGCCTACATAACCCTTCAGATTTCAGATGTGTTGATAAGCACAACTAGTTGCAGCTTGCATCCAGGGCATGTTTTCAAATATATAAGGTCAGCAATTGTTTAGATATAACTTTTAAGAACCATTGCTTTTTGGACCTTTCTTATACTCTTCGAGGAGTATTTTTAGCTGTTCATTGCTCTTGCCCTTTTTTGTTTCCATGGGCGAATTTATAAGTTTCCATAGGTAGAACATGAGCTTTCAATTTTAGCCAACAACATCTCAAGTGACTAGGGGGAGTTCGAGCCAATGCCAAACATCGGGACAACCGACCAGAATGATTTAGGCCTACAATCCAACTCACCAAAGGCAAGTTTTGTCACCAACCTAGAGCCGAGACACTGAATATACAGGGATGCGGTCCAAACACAGAGGTAGAAAAATGGGGAAGTCCTCAGTATCAAAAAGTCAAATGAGATAGGTCAAGGTATAAAGCCAAATAGGAAGGTCATGTATGGATGGAGTCAAGTGAATATGGAGCATACACTAGCAGACAACTGGTGTCCAGAAAGACCATATCTATGTAAGGTGAAAACCAGTGGGTTTTGTTAAATGACCTAAATGTGCAAGCAATTGTCCATTTTATGATTTATAGTTCATTTTAAACAGTTTGCCACATAAGGAATAATATACCAAGCAGATGCTGTAAACATGACTAAATCAACAAGATAATAATCCACAGTCAGTGATAACATATCCATAGATCATACAACATCATCATAATAATCATCATGTACCAATTTGAAACACTGCTGCAATACATCTCTAAGCACTGAACTGAAACTGTATGGGATAGAGGGTCACATCGGTCATCAAATCTGAACTCTCAAGGCTCAGCGTTGACACAAGGTCTAACATAAATCTGAATAATATACTGCTCTGATCATGAGTGATCCAAAATATATAGCCATGCTCTGGAATAATGGAAGCTCTGGAATGTACAGATATCTGCTGAACAAGGATAGTAGCCCTGCTACTATAGTGTGATAACAATAACATAAAGTGAAGAGTACCTCGATTAGCATGACAACCGATCAATCTTGGGGATCGAGGCCCTCTTAGGTAACCTCTTTAGTTGCCCATCTCCTCTATCGTCCTGTATAGGATCACCTTCAGGGGCATCTACAAATTGTGTGATAACAGGAGTGTCCAACTCACCGAATAAGAAACAGTTGTCACACCGAGCTAGTTGACTCTTCACTTTAAGCCTCACTGCGAGTGGGAAAAGGGGGAGACCCTGATCAATCCTTGTGGGGGTTGATCACTTCGTCAGGAAACCAAAACTCAATTGTCTTTAACGTGAGGTAACCTAGCTAACCCTTAGATCAAGAAAGATTATGAAGCCAAGCCAACAAGACGGGATCTAGGGCTATTGAACACTAGGATTAAAGGATTAAGATGATAAGATATACCATAGGCTTAACTTTCTTTCTCTTGAGTTGTTACAATTAATGTGAACAAGAAAGACTTTTTGTTTTATGTATAGGGAGTTTGAATGGATAAGGGCAACTTGAACTTAATAAGACCAGTGCTTTTTGGGCATTATGGAGTCCTTGGTTGATAAATTGATTCTTACATGATGTTCAATCCTTGAAAACCCTAACATGGATTATCACCAAACTGACGGGATTCAAAATTTATATGCTGTTGATCCCATATACCAAGTGAAAAATCATTTGATGCACAAATCTATGCACTCTAATAATACCGATATCTCTAGGCTTCTAAAGATAAAGTTAACAATTGAAAGGCATTAAGACTATTTTAGAGCATGGATTCAATTTGGATCACCAAAAACTTAACACATGGATGGAGTTGGACTTTGCAAGAAATAAAAGGTTAAATGTATCAATGTTATAGTTTCCACAATACTTCATCAATTGATTAGTGGCCCTAAAGATATCCCTCAAGACCAAGCAATGTTCAAAACGAGAATCACAAGCACGTGACTCTATATCCTAGCTAAAGGCTAGGTCAACTACTAATTAGAGAAACCGGGTGCCAAATTTAAAATTTACGCCCTTTTAAGAAGATGCAATGAATAAGTTGGCTTCAAAAACTTTTGACCTTGGCATAGTAAGTCGATATTATGAAGCATTTAGACCGTATATCAAACTTCCATCAAACGACCTCTTAGATTCAAGATTAGATTTTGGCTTTTTCCCAAAAGGGAATTGATATGAACCACATTAAACTTGTGTAGTTTCATAAGTGACAGTCGTCTGGACTCGAGGAAACAAAGATGTCGCAAACCCGATTCCGCATAATCAAATAAGATGACACCTTATTATATGAATAAATTCGGATCCGAATAGACACATAGAATTATGCCCTCTCTGAGATTATGAGAAATCTCGAGGGATTTACCAAGTGCACACATAAACCCAAAAAAATCCAATGTTCCATGGGGATGCGTCCCGGAGGGTCGAGGACACGTTTCGGCGTTTTTAGCGTCTTGGGGACGTAGAAACTCCAGGCGAAACGTTTCGGCACGTCCCGCTTTGGGCGAAACTCGGCGAGACGCACAGCGAAACGTTTCGGCAAGCGACGAAACTCGTTTCTCCTCGGCGAAACTTCCTGGTGTCCCGCCCAAAACTTCGTCGAGACTTCTAGGCGTCCCCCACCATTTTTTTTATTTCTCAACATAAATTAATTTTTTTTTAAAAGAAAGAAATATTAATTAAGAAATTATAAATTATAAAAAAGAAATTAATAATTAAAAATTAAAAAACACACAACAAAACATTAAACAAACCTAAAACGATTTCACATAGCCGCCGTGAGAGAAAGGAGAGGACAGGCAATCTGCAGACCGAGAGGGAGGCAATCCGCAGACCGAGCATCATCGTGAGAGGAAGCCCGATACTGAACAGGAAGCCGAGAGGGAGGCAATCCGCAGACCGAGCATCACCGTGAGAGGAAGCCCGATACTGAACAGGAAGCCCGTGAGGTGTGTGAGTGGGTTGAGCCGCGACCCACTGAGTGGAGCAGCAGTCCCGTGGGCGAGGGAGGGTGGAGCCGTGGTCGATTTGAAGTTGCAGCCAGTCAGCATTTGTGACCACGATTTGAACTTTGAGTTTGCAGCCGCCCATTTTGCTGAGGAAGAGGCTGTGAGCCTTGAGGTTACAGTGTCAACTTCTAAACTTGTTCTAAGCTACCAAGGAGAACTCAGAACTCGCAGTGGAAGTTTGTTGTTTGTTAAGGTAAGTTCAAGTTGACTGTTTTTAACATTGAATACTGAATGCTGAAATCCAATGGCTGCCTGTTAGTGTGTTTTTTTATTTCTGAGTTTTGTTTTGTGTTTTTGGTTGACTGTGTTTTAATTTTTGAATTTTTTTTTGTCTTTTTTAATTATATACAGCAGTAAATTTAAAATTTAACCCTAGCTCAGGCTTAAATTTGATCTCCCATTATATATTTAACATAAAAAAATTTAAAAACATTCTTGCAGGTTGTCAAAAATTATAAAACAACACAGTGACATAACAGTTTCAAAATTCAAACCAGCAATAGCCAATATGAGCAACAATAACTCTCGTGGGAGCAACAGCAGTGGCAGTGATGGGAGTGATTCAGATTATGATTCTCTGGCTCAGTGCAATAGTAATACTAATGTTGGGACAGGGGTTGGAAGTGGAAGTGGGAGTGCAGCTCCCACATCATCAAGGTTAAATGAAAATCAAAGTGAAGTTGAAGGCAGTGACAATCTCATACCATCAAAGCCATTGGTTTACTATGCAAAGGGCATTTTTGAACCCAACAAACCTCTTTTGTTATATGCAACCAAATTATCTATTGCTACCCCCCAACAACAAGGAAAGAAAAGTGGTGGAACATGCCATTGGACATGCAATATTTGCAGCCATATTTTTAGTGGGAGTTATAGTCGAGTTAAACAACAGCTCCTGGGCATTGGTGGCAAAGGGGTTAGTACATGTGTGAAGCCAACCTTAGTGCAAAAAAGTGAGTTGTTGAGGTTGCAAATGGCAGCAGATGCAAAGGGAAGATTCTCTAGCCAAAATGTCACTTCAAAAGAACATCACAATGTGAGTGCAAGTTCCACAAAAAATATAATTGTAGCCCATCCACTTGTATGCCTCCACCAACTCATGACAAGACATCTTCATCAAAAAGGAAGGATTCTTGTTCTTGTGCTATTGGACCAACAATTACAAGGATGTATAGTAAGCTGAACCATGATGATATAGATAATGCCATTGGCAACTTCCTCTTTGCCAATGGCATTCCTTTCCATGTTACTCGCTCTCCTTATTATAAGGATATGGTCCGTAAAATTGCAGCATCTGACCCATCATATTTGCCCCCAGGTGAACATAAGTTGAGGACAGTGATTTGAGAGAAGCGAGTGTCCAAGATTGTTGTGCAAAAAGAGGAGATGAGAGCGACATGGGTGAAGTCAGGTTGCTCTATTGTTATGGATGGGTGGACAGACATTACCAAACGTCCACTTATCAACATCATAGTTACATGCATAGATGGGCCATTCTTTCTTAGAGTTATTGATTGTTCTGGAAAGCGCAAAGATGCAGCTTTCCAATTTGAGCTTCTTTGGGATGCTATAGAGGAGGTTGGGCCAGACAACGTTGTGCAGGTTGTGACAAATGCAGCAACAGTGTGTAGATCAGCTGGGATGTTGGTTCAAAGTAGGTATAGGCATATTTTTTGGACCCCATGTTGTGTGCATGCACTCAACAATGAACTAAAAGACATTGGGAAAATTCATTGGGTATCCACCTTGGTATTAGCTTCGAGGGATGTGCAGATGTTTATCTGCAACCACCACACCTCCTTAGCCTTGTATAGGGCTCAGTCGAAGAAGGAATTCCTCAAGCCCACAAACACTAGATATGCCAGTTACTTTCTCTTGTTGGAGAGGATGTTAGAGGTGCAACCAGCATTACAGACCATGGTCGTGACTCTAGATTAGAATAGGTGGACATAGTCAAAGACAGAGGAGGGGAAGAAGATTAGGCATCAAGTATTGGATGATGATTGGTGGGCAGATTGCAGTTATTTGGTCTCCATTTTGCGCCCTATTGTTGAGGTCATTCGCTATGCTGACATTGATTCTCCTAGTCTTGGAGAAATCTATGAGACCTTTGATAGCATGTTGGGTCAAGTAAAAGAAACCATTCGTGAGAAAGATCCCTCCTTGGAGTTCTATACGAACCAGATTCGACCTATTATTCAGCATAGGTGGGGTCTAATGAACACACCTTTGCACATGGCAACATATGCATTGAACCCAAAATGGTACATTTCTAGGCCTGGTAGAATTCGTCCCATCGAAGATCTAGAGGTCAAAAAGGGATTTCGAGCAGCCATTACAAAGATGTACAATGTAGAGGAGGGGCAAATACTTCGAAGACAATGGATTCAGTTTGTAGGTCTTAGAGGTCCCTTCAACAAGCCTGATGCCAAGGTAGACCGTAATGACTTAGGCCAGGATGACCCCATTGGTTGGTGGGACATGCATGGGGATGATGCTCCGGAGATCAAACATGTTGCTATTCGACTGTTTTCTCAGATTGCCAATTCCTCTGCAGCTGAGAGGAATTGGTCCACTTATAGCTTCATCCACTCTATCAAGAGGAATAGACTTACCTCTAGGAGAGCAAAGAAGCTAGTTGCAGTGCATAGTGCCCTACGTCTTGAACACAGGAAGACACCAGAGTATCGGATGGGACCAGCTACACGATGGGATGTGGATCCAGAGGATGATGCACAGATGGATGAGGAGGATGGACAAGATGAGATGCATAATGGTTTGGTTGGTGTGCCATTGGTTACTCATGAGAGTGACTTTGACTCAGATGATGACATTCCCATTGATGGTCCTGATGCCTTCATGCAGCAGATGGGTGCAAAGGACCAGTCAATGGAATTGACTCCTTAATGCTGATTTCATGCTCATTTATTTGATATTTCATATTTTAGCTACTTTTCACTATTTTAGTTTTGACTCTATATAGTTATAGTTTTATAGACTATAGTTATAACTTATAACTTGTAACTTTTTATTTATCATGGTGATTGAGTCCTTGACTCTTTCCTATTTTTGAACAATCTTAATTTACTATGTCTATTTTAGTATTTAGTATTTTAAATTTTTAATGTCTTTGATCTTTAGTGTTTAGCAATTTTAAATTTATTGCCATCTTGAATATCTATTTAAATTTTAAAAGTTAAATTATCATTTTAATGTGTATGCAGTATCATTGATTCATGTTTTCAATCACTCAAAAGTTAAATTTATTATTATAATCATGATGAATCATGTAATGACTAATGACTAATCATAATGTGTTTGTATTTACATTGCATGATTGCACAATGATGAATGTAGTATCTACTATTTAGTAATTTAGTAATTTGCATGGGATGAATTGTTATTGTTGGGATTTATATTTTTCAGATTTTTTATTTTTTTAGAATTTGTATGACCCTGACGTCCCCCCGTGCCCCCCAAATTTCAAAAAATTTGGAGTGGTCTCCACGCGTCCCGAATGTGCGTCTCCCCCCTCCCGCATCCCATCGTCCCGGAAACTTGGGGGAACATTGAAAAAATCTGAGCTCGATTTGACAACGGAGGAACTAAGGTAGAGGGATCTTATATAATTTTAAAACCTTATGACGAATTAGAAACCTATTCATGGATAACAACCCGCGTTTCTCAGATCGGATTCAAACAAAAGAATTGTGTCAGCTGCTGCAAATAATTCTGATTTGAAAACTTTATGATGCTCTAAATTACCCATTCGTGAGATTCGAGATACTGAGACAGAGATTAAAAAAAAAATAGACCCCACAGAGGGGATTCCACGACTCGCGATTAAGAAGATTAATACTGATATAAAACAACAATGCCAATGAGGCAAATCCGAACCACAAGATTCAAGGTTTATATTTGTAGGGAATCAAATAACAAATTTTAAAGGAAACAAGGATCTTGTCTAAACCCTTGCACGAATATAATAAGAATCGCAGGTTTTGAACCATGCCAAGAGTCAAACTGGCTAGGGTTTTATCTTATGTGTAAATTTTAATCCAGAGATCACTACTCCCTCTGGATAGCCCTGAAATCTCAAGCGGTTTGAGTCTCGTAAATCAATAATGCTCTAAAGAAGTAAAACTCAACAACTATAGATCTCTTCACAACTTTTAAACAATCAATCACATATGACACTGTATGTACCCTGGAAACCCCAAACGGGGAAAACGAGCAATCCTGTGGGGATTTCTTCTATCTCGAGCCCAGAGCAATATATGAAAAAGGACAAATACAACAATGTTACTGTTATCACATATATAGTAGCCGGGCTACCATAAATTATTCTTCTCATTCCAGTACACTATTCAGCCAGTTCCCTTGCATTTGAGATGCCGAGATGAGCATTTATATTGGATCACTATCAGATTGTGGACAGCAGTTATATTCCCCATGCCATGACTGAGTTTCAGGACACTCAGAGAGATGCCCGATATAGCCATTATGCCATTGGTACAGAGCAGACAGTAGTGCCCAGAGTTACAGCAGCAGTCTCAGAGGACAGATGATGGTACAGGTTGATGAGCTTTCAGGTATATGACTCAGCAGGTATACTATTGTGTTATGGTTAGATTGCTTTTATACTTATTCTTATAGCATGTCTTAGCACTTAGTGTCATGATCTGGCGATCATATAGATATTTGGACCTGGTTGACCTATTATATATATATTACTGTCCCTACTCAGACTTAGAAGTTCACTATTCATACTCATTGGTACATACCCTCCTTAGGGAGAATAGAGGTGATCATTACACCATACTATGGCTTGCTAGTGTTGGCTTCATCTTTTCATTGTCTTCATCCATCCGTGGCCTACCTTTTAGATTATTACCTTGATTTGCTACTTGACTAGTGACATGGAGGACCTTTCCCCACTGTAGCCTCTGTACTGGATGAGCTTCCCTGTTTATTGTGTCTCGGCTCTGAGTTGGTGACAAAACTTACCTATGGTGAGTTGGAGTTCCTTGAGAATTCCCCCTAGTCACTAAAGTTGTGTTGGCTAAACCTGAAACTTTTAGTGCTGCCATCAATACAAAATCTGGAAAAATCAAATGCTATATCTTGTATATGAAAGAAATGCCAAATGAAAATGGCCATGAAAAATAAAATGTTATATCTTTTGGAAAAATAAATACCTAGGTAAACAAGCTGTCCATGACACACCTAGAAGTGCTCAGGTAAACAAGTGCCTTAAAAACACACCTGCAGCAGAAAGCCTAAAAATAAATGTAAATCTATGCAATGTGTTTGTAAACACACATAGATCAAGGCTATGGAAACCTCAGGCCCAAAAAGCAATGGAACTTAAATGTTATATCTAAACGATTGCTGGCCTTGTTTGTATTATGGATTGTGCGCATCTGTGAAGGTGAATAAACCCTCTTTTAACAACTCATCCATTTGTGAGACACCGCCATTCCCTGTGTTATTGCTCATTCAGTATATACTATGGTGTGTATTCCCTTTCCCTTGCCAAAGTGTCACAAAGTCAAGTCAGTCAAGTCATCCCTTAGCCTAGCCAGTTATTTCAGCCTTCACCCTTCACTAGCAAATTGATCACAACTATGAAGTGAGTATGGTCCTGAAAGTCTAGTCTGAGTAATAATAATAATTAACGACACTATATATTTGGATTTAGATCGCCAGTCATGATTACTCTGTGTTATAGAAGCTATTTGAATAAATTGTAAAGCATGTATTAACCTTGACACCTTGCAGCAGCTATGGATGATAGTCTGAGTTGTATTTGGTCTTGGTTAGACCTAGTTTGACCATGGAGGACCATGGGACATGAGATGTTGGACCTTATGATGGTATGGATAGATGATATATGGTCCATGTACACATACAGGATGATTCTATGCAGCAGCTACAGGGTTATGATGATGATTCTTGGGATACAGCAGTGTTTGGTCATTTACAGATCATTATTATTGGCCTTGTTCCGGTACATTGGATATTTATTTTGATCATGCAGAGATTCATATGGTGTATGAGTACACATCTTGGATGGATTTGGACCTTCTGAGTCCAATGGGACAGTTTGTTTTCAGTTCCGGGCACTTACAGTGATGATTTAGCCTCAGTAGGCTGTCCTAGTGCAGTTTTGGTCTATTGGAGGCCCTGTCGGAGCAGAGATTGCTTTTATCCGGATGACCTAGGGCGCTGATGATGGAGGGGGTGGTCCAGCCACTTGTTTTTACCATATTACCCCCCTCCCGGACACATTGGCACCCTCACCTTGACAGCGCCATCACTCCAAGAGGCAGTTTGGGCAGTTTCACGTTTCCCGAGGCATTTCAGGATTGGTAGAAATGGCTATTGAGGAAATCGATTTGGGCTACTGAGGCAAAGTTATGGCATGGGATGATCAGTGATGATAGATCGGGACCTTCCACACCTCCTCCTGCAGTTTCAGCTTCATCGGGGCCCGCATCCATCACTTATGGCACTTTCTGTGGATTTTTGAGGTCTTTTGAGGACCACGACTTCACCTTGGAGGACCACGACTTCACCTGGGAGGCACGATTTGGTACTTTCATGATTATGTATTGGTTATTGTGCCATGGGGATTGACCAAGGAGGGATAAAATTACCCCTTGGACCCACCATGAGCCTCTTATGATATTTTGTCATCATGATTTGGTGGGATTCCCCTCTCCTAGGGCGACTTTGTCCACTTATGTTATATTTTATGTGTGATCCATGTATTATGTTGTTGAGCTCATCTCAACCATTGATTAGACATTTGTATCTTTTAATCTTAGCCACTCATTCAAAAAGTGGTTAGGGTTTTGGTGCCTCTCCTTCCTATTTAAAGGAGAGAGCCTCTCATTGTAAAGGGACTTTTGGCTCTGGATTATTGGAATAGAAAATTATTATTGCATCTATCTCCAATGTTGTGGTGAATGTTTTTGGTGTTCGTTCGTTGGTTCTTCCTTTGCACTGAGTTATTGGAGATCTTGTTTGCCATATCTATTGTACCACGATTTTGCATCTACAGGTGGAGGCCGATTTGCTTGGAGGAGGAGGTATTGGTAGGGGAAGACTCTCCCTACTTCTTCTTTGGAGCTCTTCGTTGGTAACAGGGAGTATTACTGTCCCAGGACCTTCTATTTCATGTTACTATTTGCATTTCGCTTGTATTTCTTCCATACTTGATCTTACTGATTGAATTTCATTCCTTGGTTTGACAGGTAGAGGAAGGCGCACTTGTGGACTAGGGCATCAACTTGGCAAGCAAATCAACAATCTCTCATTTGATCTCTGCGGGAATCTTCCTCAACATCAAGGCATCTCAACCACATCATTCAGGTATGATCTCAAGGTAAGTTCTATCTCCATAGTCTATCCAATTGTCAAAAACTCTTAAAACCCTAATTAATCAAAACCCCAATTTTGCATTTTCTTAGATCTACTAAGATCTAGTGGGTTGTTGGGCATGATATTGAAAACCCACCTCTATAGCATCCACGGCATCCCGGATCTATAGTTTGGTGAGGATTGGCTTCCGTTTGACCCCTCTCCCAAGCCAACCTAGCTTCTCCCAAGGAAGGCGCACTTCACCATTTGAGCAGGTTGACCTAGATCTAAGCGATGGGTGTTTGAGATTCCACTTGATTTGACATCTACACATCAAATAACATACACCCAGGTTGTCCCTTTCTTGAAATTCACCTTGTGGGCCCCATTCCACATTTTAAGGGATTTAATCCCCATTTTGGACCACTTGGAACACTTAAACTCAGATCTACAAAGATCTAACCGGTGGATTGCCACGAAATTATAGATCCATACCCCTACTTGACTGATCTACCCGGATCTAAAGTTTGGATGCCATCCGACATGATTTGATCCACCTAAACCCAAATTGAAGCCTCCTTAGGGAAAGTCGCACCACCTTGGAGAAGTGAGTTCACTCACTTCGAGGAACTGGGTACTTGAGATTCTTGCGGATCCGGAACCGGAATAATTCAAAACCTAGGTCTAGACTGTCACTTTGTCAAATCTTGCCTTGGGGACTGCATTCCTTGTTTTAAGGGATTGTGGTCCACTTGGGTCAAACCTAGATCTAGACACATTTAACCATCAAGGCCTATACTGTCCACTTATCTCATGTTATAGGAGTCCTAAACCATAAAGTCAACCCTACTTTGACTCCACTTCCCAATTCCCAAGGCACTGGTTTATCTCCAAGACAACCCACTCTCCTAGATTGTTGGATTGACTTGTGGTTTGACTTTTGCATGGTGAACTATACCTTTGAAGACATCATGGACCATGGTCAAGATTGTCTCATGTACTAGTTAGCCCCAATCTGACCCCTAAACAATCCTGCATTGGACACGGTACCCAAGGCAGTGAATCTTTTGACATTGACCTAGTACACTAGCCCTAGATCTCACTTTAAACATTACAAGTCACTTTCACTTCAACTATGAATCAAAGCTACACCTATTGAACCCCTCACTTGGCTTGTGACTTCATCCTTAGGTCTAGGATAAACCATACACCTAACTTCACTTAGAATTACCCTGATTTGGTGTCTTGGTTTTGATCTCTCCTGTCGGGAGTAGATCGGGTCTCCCCCTTTGTTGTCTGGGCTAGATAACATAAAGCGAAGGTTGCCTCGACTGGCGTGACAACCATACATATTGGAGGTCGAGGTGATCGTGGTTGCACCTTTTGAGTTGCCCTTCCCTATTGCCATCCATGACTGGATCTATCCACAGGGGCAACTACATCTTAGGTGATAACAGTTACCTCAAATGTAACACTCAATCCTGAACGGGTCAAATCCTAGATCTGCATGCATCAACTGATGCACGCACTGGGGAAATGTGCCCTAACTGTCAATCTGGATTTGAGTCTCTAGGGGACTCCATCATCCCAATCCCGCAGGCACTCATCTTTAGGCAATTCACCCTCCTAGGGTTTTCCTATCTTTTGGTTGTTTCGTGACCCAGTTTTGCTTGTGTGCTTTGACACTATCAGATCCATCATCAAGCTATCTCATTCAAGTGTTAGAAAGCCCTAAATCACCCTCAATCTACTACTTTGGATATTTCACCAAGAATTACCTTCAATCCCCCAGGGTAGTGGCATTGATCATTTAATCTAACACTTAGATCCTAGATCCTTCCTCAAACTTCTAAGTCACTAAAATAAACACATTGGGTTGATAATTAACTCATCCTAATCCTCTCAACTCGAACATCATCCATTTAGTCGCTCTATCCCTCGGATCTAGGGTTTCATTAGCTACTCACCTTACATACTCTACTTCCCTTGGGGATGAGCTAGTAAGGATTGATGCCTCCTAGCCCCACCATGTGCTTCTTATGTTATGTCCTAGTCATTATGAGGTGGATTTTTGTACTTTTACCCCTCTAGTGGATGACGTCATCCTCACTTTGTACCATTTAGTTAGGGCATCATCATTATATTGGGTGATCCATGTGATATATTGTTATGATTCATTATTAGCCATTGATCATGTATTGAGATCTTTTAATCTCAACCACTCATTTGATGTAGTATTGTAAAGTGGTATAGGGTTTTGGTCTTTATTATCCTATATAAGGAGGAGACCCCCTATTGTATAGCTCACCTTTGGAGCTCTGGAATATTGGAATAGAACACTTCTTTGTGGAGCATATCTCTCTTGTCTTGTGGATTCTCTTGCATCTTGAGTATACAGTATCTCTTCTATGTATCATTGTGGATTTTGGTGCTTCTACTAGTTTTCTTGCAGGAAAGTCGAATTGGTGGAGAGGAGGGCGATTTCTTGAGGGTTATTGTTGGAGGGATCTACATATTTTCTCTTGGGTTGATCTTGTGACAGGGAGTATCATTATTGTATCTTCGTGACATAGTTGATGCTTTCTATTACATCTTTCTATCATTTTCATAATCATCTTACTTGACTTGTTTCTTTGATCTTGTCTTGTAGGAGGAGGACGATTTGGCGATCTTGGAGGAGGACGTTTTGGTTGGAGCTCTTGGATCTCACTCTTGAATATACACATAGGAGAATGCTATCAATTTGCAAGGTGGCCACAAGCAATTGAGGTAAGATCTACAAGGTATGTGCCTCTTTCCATGCATTCTCTCTTCATTGGTCAAAAACCCTAATTAATCAAAACCCCAAATTTTGGTTTTTCTTAGATCTACTTAGATCTAGCTTTGCTTTTGAAAAGATCTTAAGAACCCACCTCTATAGCATCCACCCCTAGTTGGATCTATAGTTTGGTGGTGATTGGGTTAAAATTAACACACTTTTCAAGGCAATATAGCCCTCTTGAACCAAATCGCACTTCCTTGGAGAGGCTTGTTGGGTTAGATCTAGCATGTGGGTAGGTGAGATCCCACTTGATTTGCAATCTACATACTTGATAACCTACCCCTAGACTTTTATTTGGGTGATTTCTACCTTGTGGGCATCATTCCACATTTTAAGGGATTAAAACCCCCTTTTTAATTACTTGGCACCTTAAAACTCAGATCTAGTAAGATCTAACCCTTGGATTGACTTGATTTTCTAGATCCACATAGATCATTGCCTAAGCTACTTGGATCTATAATTTGGTGGCCATTGGACTTGATTTGACACACCTTATCCACCTTTTAGCCCTCCTTGAGCAAGGTCGCACTTCCTTGGGTGACTGAGTTTGCCTACTTCTAGGATCTGGGTAGTTGAGATTTCAGTGGATTTGGAACGAGCATACCTTGAAACCCATATCTAGAGTATCATTTTGTGACGATCTGCCTTGGGGGTAGCATTCCTTGTTTTAAGGGATTGTGGTCCACTTGGGTCATTTCATGAAATCCTAGATCTAGCAAGATCCAACCACTCTATCTCAATTAGCCCACTTGTCTTGACCTCTAGGTGTCCCGATCTACACTTTGACATATCTTTTGACTCCATTAACCCATCCAACAAGGCACTAGTTCTCCTTAAGCAAGTCACACTCCTTGGGAATTGTGTCAAACCTTAGATCCATTAAGTGGGTACTCCTAATTTCCACTTAGATCCATAGATCTACTCATTACCTATCCTCTAGTGCCAATTGCATCCCTTAATTTCACCTTGTGGGTCCATATTAAGCCATTTCACATATCCCAAGAAAGTAGGACCCACTTGTGTAACACATGGTACTATACCTTGTCATTATAACTAATCATGTGGCCTAAATCATACATTGATTGAAACACTAATCATTTCTCAAACCACCTTCAACCATACTTTAATTTCTAGGTCCACTTTACCTTGCATTGGTTTCCGTAACTTACCATTTACTCATCCCTAGGAACCTTTGTTTGGGACCAATCATCTTTGATTGGTTATAGGGTCTCCCCCTAGGTCTTGATTTATCTAGATCTAAAGCGAAGAGTGCCTCGGTTGACGTGACTCCCACCTTGCATTGGGAACCGTAGCATCTCTTGGGTCACCTCTTTAGTTGTCCATCTCCTCTACCATCCCGGATGGGATACCACTAGGGACAACTACAAGTTGTGTGATAACAGGTACAATTGATTATGGGCTCAAGTATGATGCGAATCAAAAGTTTAACCTATAGGGTTATGTTGATTCAGATTGGGCAGGCAGTGCTGCAGATAGGAAGAGCACTTCTGGATGTTGCTTCAGTATGGGATCAGGTGTGATCTCTTGGTTTAGCAGGAAGCAGTCCTGTGTAGCACTGTGTACAGCCGAAGCAGAGTATGTTGCAACCTGCAGCTTGTTCGGCTAGTTGTGAGGCAGTATGGTTGAGGAAGCTACTGTCTGAGTTATTTGATCTCCCGTTGGATGCTACTGGTATCTTTTGTGACAACCAGAGTTGCATGAAGCTGTCTGAGAACCCGGTGTTCCACGACAGGTCGAAGCACATTGAGATCAAATATCACTATATCAGGGATATGGTGCAGAGAGGAGCAATGAAGCTCCTGTATGTTGTGTCGGATGAACAGGTTACAGATGTGTTGACAAAACTACTAGCCAGAGTGAAGTTTGAATACTTCAGAGAGAGGATTGGTGTTCTACAGATTGACGACACTTCGAGGAAGAAGTGATGGACACATTTGCAGGAGCCATTCCGAGCATGGCGAGAGGAGGATCCTTCCCGAATCCCATGGCTATGGATGTAAGCGCTGTGTGATGAGCATCAGGACGATGCTCCAGTTACTGCTATGTATATGCATCATGTTGGATACATTGTATGATCAGGTGGATCATGTATGTGATATGCCTCAGGTAGATGCATGATATGTATCAAGTGGATACATTGTATGATCAGGTAGATCATGTATGTGATATGCATCAGGTAGACGCATGATATGTATCAGTTGAATACATTGTATGATCAGGTGGATCATGTATGTGATATGTATCAGGTAGATACTTGGTATGCATCAAGTGGATGCATTGTATGATCAGGATGATCATGGATGACGAACTTCAGTATGTTGCTCCAGATGACATGCATCAGGACGATGCAGTGACAATGATCAGGATGATCATATATGTTGAGTATTAGGATGATATGCATCAGGACGATGCAGTGACGATGATCAGGACGATCATGTGTGATGAGTATCAAGATGATACTCTGGATGATATGCATCAGGATGATGCTATGATGATGATCAGGACGATCATGTGTGATGAGTATCAGGATGATACTCTGGATGATATGCATCAGGATGATGCTATGATGATGATCAGGATGATCATATGTGATGATATGTATCAGGTGGATACATTACATGATCAGGTGGATCATGAGTGATGAGTCCGAAGACACAGATGCACAGAGCCTTTCCGACATGGTGGTAGATGTGTTCTCCCATGTGCGTTGATGTAAGTGCAGAGCCTTTCCGACATGGTGGTAGATGTGTTCTCCCATGTGCGTTGATGTAAGTGCAGAGCCTTTCCGACATTGTGGTAGATGTGTTCTCCCATGTGCGTTGATGTAAGTGTAGAGCCTTTCCGACATGGTGATAGATGTGTTCTCCCATGTGCGTTGATGTGAGTGCTGAGCCTTTCACGGATGGTTGAAGTGTGTCTTCCCATGCCGGTGAGTGTAAGTGTTGTATTGTGTGCATCTGAACTGTGCTTCGTAGATGATGAGATGATCAGTATGATCATGAGTATCAAGATGATACTCCGTGGCCGTGGACAGGTTGTGCAGTTACATGTAAAAGATCCTGAGAGATCCGATAGGTTGAGCAGTATGCTCGTAATCAGTCCTGGGATGCTCTTTCGAGGTTTTGGCTTAACGCACGTAATCAGTCCTGAGGATTCCACAGTATGGCCAGTGACGATGAAGACCTGTAGGTGGTGGGCCTACATCCAGCATGAAAAAGGGTTGGCTCTGTAGAACTTCCTATGACGAGCAAATTAGAGATTGATTGAGATAGCAGCAGCAGTGATGATGATGATGATTCGATGTCAATGATCCAGTGACGATGATCTAGAGAAGAAGACTTGTGCTAGAAGACCTGTGTCGAGAAATACCTTCCTAGTTAAGAGGGAGTGTTGATGTATTTGTAACTTTGGAATGTATTTCATATATGTATATTGTATTTCTATAGAGATGTTATTATTCCTCTATACGGAAGTGTTTGTATTCCTATAGAGATGTTATTATTCCTCTATATGGAAGTGTCGTCATTTATATTGTAAGTGTCGTAACTTATACTTGATGGGTTATTAGACCACCTTGTTGGGGTCGGCCCTGTATGAGTCATGTGGGTAAAAGGGTTATTAGACCACCCTATTGGGGGTCGGCCCTGTCAGCATTATGTTATGTGGTTAAGTTAAGGCCGACCTAGTAAAGGTTATTGGGCAAGACAAGTCAAGTATAAATAGAGTGCAGGAGGCACTCTATTTGATCATTCACTTTCTCACTCTTACACTCATTGGAGAGTGGCGCACTAGTGGAGGAGGAGAAGCTGCTGCTAGGAGTATATCTCTTATGCTTGGGTTGTATCATTGCTCTATCTATCTCTGAGGAAGTTGCGGGGTTTTTTACCTTCTTGGTTTTCCCCGGTGAAACTCTATGTCTCTTGTGTGCTTGCATTATTGTGTCCATGATTGATATGCTATAGATATGCTGTAGATATGTTGTACATGTTATTCTCTCAGCTAAGATCCTAGATCAGATTGAAATTTTTGAAAAAATAACAGTTAGCAGCCGAAAAGTTTGTACATCTTCTTGGGCTGCTAGTTTGTGCATCAACAAGTCTCATCCTTGGTATTTATGATAAAGGGAGGAACCTCATATATGCCAGCAATTGATGCCATGGCTCAAGATTTGTCTAAAGTGGTAAGGGTGGAAATGAAGACCACTTGGCTTGAACTCTTTTCATGTTGGATTATCACTTGATGATGAAGCTTGATGATTTCCCAATTCGATATTTCATGGGTAAGCCCTAAAGTGTTCCACATCTACATGATTTAAGCAATTTCAATTCTATATACTTGCATGTGAAATTGTCATACTATTTATAACAGAATTAGATAATTTATTAAATATGGATTTATTTACCCTATAACATCTATTATTATCCCAATGCGTGCATGAAAACAAAATATGCCATGCAAATATTCACCGTAAAGGAACAAGGCTGTAAACTGTAACACCTATATAGAACCTTATCAATTTACTCTCCATTCTTTGGAAAGTTCACAAAAATCTCTCTACAAACAAATGAAGACCTAATACAATGAGAAATATAGCAATCAAAGGATTTAAGTAGGTTGTATCAATCTTGTTTGGAGCTCTTTATGAACATGTGACACCAATAGTTAAGGAATCTCGAAAGACACAAGTCAACATATTTAAAATCAAGAAGACAATATAAATTATACTGTTAAATACATCTAGTTAGAAGAAGGATGACTTACCAGAGGAAGGGTAACAGTGTTGCCAAATGCACAAGCTGCGATAACAAGAGCATCATTCTTGGCCAATATCTCATCTCTTTCCATGGGCTCTCCTCTACACGAGGAGCCATCTGAAGCATTTACTCGTATCATATAACTATCCTTTCTCATTAGCATGATCGCTGCCTTACCCAACATGGCTCCCACCAATATCTATGTTGTCCAACAAAAATAAATAAAATGACAATGTGTAATTCTATAGATGCATAAAATGAAGTTTCACCAGAAATACAGTTACATTCAAGACAAAAAGAAAGAAATTTTTTGTTTCATTGCTGGCTCATAAGGAGATGACCTGTAAGATACTAATAAATGGAATTGAAAGAAGTTTTCCTTGAGGCTGAAATGCAATTGCTTTGGAAACCTACATGGAATCAAAGGTAAGTTTACTTAATAATAGGTTTTATTCCTGCCATCTAATGAAACAAAAGGAACACATATCTCGACAAAAATAAGACATTATTTGTCTCTACATCAAAGATAATCAAGGTCATCATAGTGAAGTTGTAGAGATTACAGTGAATCATACCGTTGACATAAGGAAGCAAGGTATTGTTAATCGAAATGCAATCTGTAGACATCAAAGCTTTAAGGTCAAGGTGCAAGAATGAAAAAGATTTATTCAATAATAGGCACCAAAAACAAGCTAGTCCATTTTAAAGATTTTCACACATGCAAATATGCACACCACACACACACACACACACACATGCCCACACTCAAGATAGTGCATTGGAACCAGACTTCACATTCTTTTAAATTTGAAGACCTGCATATATTCAAATCCATTTGCTTAGAAAATTTCTCCCATACCAATGGGATGTCTTGTTATGCCACATACCATATCGGCATACTAGTACTTATTTTTGCTTCAGTTTTGCTGCTGTATCTCAAATTCTTATTATCTCCTTTTACTGCCGGGACCTTCCACATTATATGAGTGATGAGATGATGTTACTATGATGCCATGTTTACTGCTATACCATGTCAGATGATGATGATATATCTATTGATCTGGTACTTCACTGCTATTGTATGATGTATTTAATTGTTTTGATGTATAGCTAGTAGTACCAATCATAGGTTGACGAGGGTGAAGGGTTTTTTACTTACATACATACCATGAACCAAGATGACTCTGTAATGTCTCAATTTTTGGATTCCCTTGCTCTGCAGTTGAAGAAGACCTTATGGGTTTATGTCAACCTGACCAGAGAGGTAATTTGAGCTCGGACGGTTAGGAGGAGTTATATGATGCTTTCAAAGGTCCGCTTATCAACTTTCATCATTGGGATCATCCCTACGCAGTCAAATTTAAATTTTGCTTTTGCTATTTAATTTGATCTCAACACATCTTGTTATCTCTTGTATGCATTATCGTCTTGTGAATTTCATTTGGATTACAAATTTGGCATTTGTTAATTGTGTCTATATTGGGATTTTGCAGGGGACACTTGGGCAACATTGATCAAGTTCGAACATGGAGATTGGGGTTCTAAGTCGAAGAGGTTGAATGCAGAGAATTGATTCAAGGCATCATCTAGATCCAAGTAAGTCCACCTATCATTTTCTTGAAAATTCTTTTAATTCCATTGTCTGCTAATTAAATGAACAAATCAAACCCAAAATCAAAAAATCAAAACATAAAAAAATTATTCTTTTACAGATTTGCATCACTTGTGGAGGGGGTCGATTCTTCTTGGGTTTTCATTATTTGCTTGTGAGGGCATCATTATTATCCTATCCAATTCGTTTGGCCACAAAACAATTTTGTTCAAAGCTTTAGAGGCTGAATTTCATTGGGAAGGGGCCGAATTTCTCTTGGCTTAATTTCATTTTACATTGGGTGTCTTCATTAAAACCCTCACGAATTCATTCAACCTTTTTTTCCGGTTCGTGGAGGCCGAATTCATTTGTAGAAGGGTCGTTTTCTCGGGTTTCCTTTTCGTATTGATTGGATGTCTTTCCAAACCCTCGCGAATTCACTGCAAAATTCAGCGATTTCACTTATTAATTCATTTGGTCCAAAAACGATTTCGTTTTTCTAGATTTGAGGGTCAAATCACTTGTAGAGAGCCGAATTTCTGTTGTTTTGATTTTGTTTTCCCTTGGGCATCCCTCCAAACTCCAATCGATCTCGAATTCGACCCTATCAATCATTCATTGGGCACTGGTTCGGCAAAACAATTCTGTTTTAAGCTTGTAGGGAACCAAATCTCTGGTGGAAAGGCCGAATTTCTCTTGGGTAACCATTGTTTGCCTTAGGGCATCACTTTTAAATCATAGCGAATGCGTACCAACATCATCTCTTCATCCGTTCGGTTTTTGTCTATCAGAACTATTTTTCCTTGGGGTTTCGGGCTCGAATCTCTTGTGAGGGAGGTTGTTTTTGCCTTATGATTATCTTTGTTGGCCCTCACGACTTCGTTGTGACCCCATACAAAGCACTGATCTTGGTATTCGTCAATTCGCCCTTGGGGTTAGAGGCCGATCTTGCTTGTGGTGTGTAATGGCTTACTTGTTTTGCATGGTTTGAATGATCTTTTGTTGCAAGACAAATCAGTGTTAGGGTGTGCCATCGATACTATCTCTAGTCTTGTTCTTGTGCCAAATTTGTTGTTCATCATACTCAAGACAAAGACTTAGATCTTTTCCCTAGCATCCTTCTTCCTTGGTCTCTTTACCAAACGTCGAAATTGAGTTTGATTCACCATTAGCCTAAACACTATCTCAGTTGATTTTTATCGATCAAGGAAGCGTTATCCTCAAGGTGCTTCATCTATTCATTATTTATCATTTTTTAAGGTATCCTGTTGCTATTAAAGGTCTGGCAATCTTGTCGTGCTTGGGTCTCCCCCATAGCTTATCTAGTTCATCCTTAGTGTCCTAGGTAGCTTAAAGTGACGAGAGTCTTACCCGGAGTGACTACCATTTTATCTTTGGGGGGTAGGATCCTCGAAGGTCACAACTTTAGCAACCATCATTCTCTGTCGTCCTGAATAGGATCAATTGTTTTGGGTTGTTGCAAGTGTTAATTTTATCCAGAGATCACTACTCCCTCTGGATAGCCCTGATATCTCAAGCGGTTTGAGTCTCTATAAATCAATAATACAAATAAAGACTTAAGATAAAAACACTATAGATCTCTTAATACTCTTACAATCAAAGCATAACAATCACACAACACCGGATGTACCCTGGAAACCCCAAACGGGGAAAACCAGCTATATGTGGGGCTTTCTTCTATCTCGAGCCCAGAGCAATATAAGATGAATACAAGTACATACAAGGTTACCTCAGAAATATCAACCAAACCTGACAGGGTCAAAACCCTAGATTTGCATGCAACAACTAATGCATGCACAGAGGAAATGTGCCCTCGCTGTTAACTGGATTTGGATCTGTCTGCAGGTAATTCTATTTGTACTGACTCTCTCACTGCATTGCTCTGATCTACTCTGCTACGGAAGAAGGGCAATAGCTCAATGCGCCCCTCCTCTGCATGGATAAGTGCGCCCTCCCTCAATATATCAAATGCTCGTACGGAATCAGATCTCAACAGATTTGAGCTCTGATAGTCACAGTCCTTTCTCAATCGTTGAGACAAGGATACTCTAAAAGTCTCAGCTGCTCAATTAGTCAACCGGAAGTAGAACGAACTTCTCTCTCCTCAAAGAATGCGCCCTCCTTCCTTAGGAAAGTCGCCCACCTCTCAACTAGATCTATCTCAAATCAGTTGGCTCGGTAACTCTATCAGAGACCTTCTGTCTTCTTATATCAGCTTACTGGTAAATTAGGTTTACAAAAAACCTAAAGTGAGTGCATGCAAAACTCACTTTTGCATGCAACTAAGCATGCAAAAATTTTCATGCCCTCCAGAGAACAACTTCCCTAGTTAACTTTTTAACAGCAAGAATTGTGATAATAGGTCTCAATCAACTACTTTTTGTCCCCTTTTTGTCTCTATAGGTAGCGCATGAGGGTTTAGAGAGCTCTAGTTAACTCTAGAGGTGTCCCTTTGATCTCTAGTCAACTACGGAGGTGTCCATTTGTGCTCTAGTTCTCTCTAAGAGGTGGTGCAATTATCCCTAGTTAACTCCAAGACCACTCTACCTCATGAGATGCACTCCCCTTGATCTATTGTGCTATATAAGCAAGCTCTCTCCCCATCTTCCATTGTTGGTTGATTGTTAGCTCTGAGATTTGTTATACTCTTCTCTATTGGAGACTTTTGGTAATAAGAAGGAAAGACTTTGGAGGCTATCTAGGGACTTTCTTATCGTCATGTGGCTCACTCTTACTTATGCTTTCTATGTGGCGATAATATGTATCTAGTTTACTTTTTGCTATGTTCCTCTATTTCTTTTTGATTGGCCATTGAAGGGGTATTACTACCCAATTGGATAAGAAACATACTAAGCGAAGTTTAGTATAGATCTTATTGTTTATTTGCATTTGAAGGATATTACTTTTATCATACTTGCCTGCTAGGATCATGCTATACTAATCCCTTCTATGTAGGTTGCACCCATAGAGAAGAAGGATAAGGAGGATTACCCTCCTTTGCAATTAATTGTCTTCTTGCAGGTCCTTCACTCACTGAGAAGATTGAGGTTAGCCTAGAGCAACCTTCCCTTCCATTGATTTCTATAAAGGCAAGGCCCTCATAGTAGTCATCAGTGACTCAATTGGCCCACCTTCTTGGCACAAGATATCACTTTCTCTTCTTTCAACCCTCCATCTCAAAAGAAACTACATTGTTCATTTACTTGTATTCATTTCAATCTATTTCACATAAAAGAATATCATTAAAAAATGGATTTGCATGCATAGATCTATCATTAATCTTTGATTATCATAAGTTAGATATATCTCAAAAAAATGTTTTGAGCTTGCATACCAAATTTAATCATACATAGTTCAGATTTTTCCTCATTTACGTATAAATATGCATGTTTTATAGTGTTAAAGAGCATCTTTAATTGCAGATTTGTATGTGGGAAGCTGGGTATCTCAACGAAGAACACTTGCAAGCTGTCCCATAAGTCCTCCCTTGCATTTTCTATGATTTGTGCTCGCTGATTTTCATTAACAAAATGCAGGTTTGGACAGCCATTAGGCAGCCTAGTCTCAGGAAGAAGGGCAGTCAAACTACCTAGCTAATAGGCCATTCTCTCTCCTTTTTCCTACCTCCTTCTTCCTTAATTGTAAGCTTGATTGTTGTCCTAAATCACGGACCAGCAAGCATTTCTTAAAAGGATCCTAAAAGGGCATTGTGTGTGAAAAGTGGTTCTCGCCACTAGCCTTGTATTTTTGTTGCTTATATTTCTCCTGCATTACCTTTCATTAACATAGAATAGCTAAATAAAAATTTATCAATCCGTCCATCACTCAACAATTGGATGTCACTTCACTAGATTAACAATCTAGCTTAGCACTAATTACTAATCGTTTTTACATTCCTAGATTAGAAACTAACCGCTTTATTTTTCTTAATTAAACTTTTCTACTTTTTTCTCCATCCCTTATGTGGACACCAACAATCTAGGATAGACTTTTACACCATCTACAATTTCATCAGCTCAAAGGAACTACAAAGCATTTATTTCATTCAGCATCTTTCAAATATATGAATACAAGCAATCCTTGTATTTCAAAGTTTCATACATGCAATTTTCATGATATTATAGATCTAAACTTTCTTTTTATCAATTACCTTTGTAGCATAGATCTATTTTAGGCACTGGTCTTTCTAAATATCTTACTTGCAGGGAACCTTATATGCTTATGAAGTTGTAGATCTAAGCTCTTGTGCCATCGCTATACCATAGATTAGATCTTATTTACATGTTTTACTTCCTAAGTGGCTGGTTGTAATCGCATCAACTCCTATAGTTTACTCATCCTTATTTTATTTTATTAGGGTCTACCTCCCTTGGCTTTGTTTAGGAGTTGGCCTAGGCAAAGGGGTTGAGTGCTGTGGTGACAGTTGAACCCAATCTGAGGTTTCCCCCAAGGCTGCGCCCAGTGAGTTAAGATTTTTCTCACATAGGTGTGGATTAGGTGGCAACAAAACCAATGATCTTCATAGCATTGGATCTCCCTAAAGCCATCGATCCCAAAATCTCTTGGAGTGCATAGTAGATCTCATTTTCAAAACATTTCTAACACCACTAATATTTATAATGTGTTAAGTTTTAACCCCTGAAAACCAAAGTGAGCTCAACAATCATATTTGCAAGCTATTCAATCATAGAAACAACATAATAATACAGAATAATTAACTTTTAATTGTTAAGGTCCAATAGACCAATGTTGGTCTCAATGGATGGTAACATCCTCATCATCATTAATCAAACAAAATAATTTGCAGTTAATTAATTTATTTCAAAAAAGAGGACTTTTGTTAATTTATTTCAAAAAAGAGGACTGGTAAATGACTGAAGAATGTTGAGTATAAAATCACAGCCCTGATCGCTCACAAACTAGAAAAAGAGAGGCTTAGCAGAATCTTTAGTCTTTTGGACAATACACTATGCTTTCAGCCAATCTGGTACAGCGTAAGGATGGAAAACACCTTTCTAAACCATTATCATATTGCATTTCATAAAGAATGTTCAGTTCCACTTGAAGTTCTGAAAATGAATAAAGAAATAGAAAAACGAAGCAGCACTATCAAAGTGAGTGACCTGACTCAAAACAGTGGATGTCTCAGCAGGTAGCTGTCCTGATTTCTGCAACCATGCAACAAAGCCTGCTAAGTTTTATCAGTTAAAGAACAGAATCCAAAATGATTAGAACCTTAAAAGATAAAATTATCCAATATCTGTATATCGCAAGGCCTGGAGATTTAAATTTTTCTTTCTAATACTTATCTGGATGCAAATCCCCTTCATTGCTATAATTCTTTCCACAGTTTGCAAAAAGAAAAAGAAACTTTTCATTATCTATGCTTCTGCTAGATAAGGACTTTGCATTCAATATATTATCTTATTCCATTCTTGTTTCAACTTTTTCCATAGGAAATTAAACTATGAATTTTAAATATTTCATTATCTGTACCTTTCCCTGGAAGAAACATTGAACCACATTCAGAACGTACCTTTTCCCTAGTTAATAGGCGACTTTTATTTTATAGAGAGAGTTATTCTTTACTAACCATATTATCTTATTAATTTAAAAAAAAAAATTAAAACAACATGAATTAGTTATAACTTGTAATTCAAATTATTAATAATGCTAAGTGTTGCAACAAATTCTAGCACCCACAAAAGTGTAAAGTCCCAAGCACCAAGGTGATAGCTTTATGTAACTCAGGAATGCTGACCACTGTCACCTCAACACCTCTTCCCCACAATTTAGGTTGGCTCTTCTCCAACACAAGGGGGGATTCCCTAAGGTAAGACTATTAAATCTATAACAAGGAGGCTGAAAGTGATTATGAAGATTAGCTTTAGGCTTTAGCAAAATAATGTGTTGTAGTATAAACAAAGTAAAATGAAAATAAGGTGATGGAGGATAGGGACCAGTTCCTATCAAATGTTAGGCAAATGGGGTCAAGAAGAATTAGCCCTAAGAGAGCAGTTTTGTAAATGATTAAGGAAAAAAAGGCTGCTAACAGCATGGCACAATCAACCTTAAGAATGCTGGAAATTACTGCAGAAATATGGTCTTGGAGAGCCCTACTAGTGGGCCACTCTTAAACAATGTTATGAAAGTGATGTCCTACAATGACATAATAATTCCGGCAACAACTTATTTGATAGATGCAAGGTTAATATGTTTAAAAATATAACAACAAAAGGTACAAGAGGGAGAATCTCCTCACATTACCCATCCAAATGGCAAATGTTCCACTACAAGGCCTTAACAAGAAGTTGTTTGCAAGAGATCTTTACAATTAATTAACAACATCTAAAAGCATGAAAACAGTTAGCCTTGCATATATTAGAAATAATATCTCCAATCTTCCATTAAGCCTTCCAATGAGATGTACAATGGAGCTCCAAGAGGAGAGACTGCTCACAAATCCAACCATCTCCTCTCAAAGAATGGAGAGTAATCTCCTTTTTTATAAAGATAAGCTACATCTCTCTTACAATAAAATTAAATATTTATTAACTAACTCCATGACAAGTCAAAGAAATATAAAATAATGGAGTAGTTAGGCCTTATCCTTATGCAATATTTGAAAAGTCAAAAGGTCTCCATCCCTCTCCAAGAAAGTCCACTCCACTAAAATATATGAGATAATAAGCAAGAGAAACCTCCAAGAGAGAGGGCATATCAGTAAAATTAGGCTTTGACCAGGATAAGATGTCCACTTCCAAGTGTGCCCTCCAAGATGCATCATCAAAAATACATTAAAATACTCCATGCCATAGCAAAATGTGCTTCATGGTCCACCTAGAAGAAGTCTCCAAGTGCACCTTCCAAGATGCATGAGACAAGAAAATATTATAATACTCCCCCTAGGAGAGCGCTTCTCAACCACCTCCTCAAAAAACAAGTGTGGTCCACAAGGTGCATGAACATGTGTGCATCAATCAACCTCCATGAAGCACATGTGGATCTCCTAGAGTGGCACGTCCCATCATCACATGTGAACAAGGTGTGAAAAGGTGTGCAAAAGACCAAGTCAACAATTGACTCCTTCCCACATGTGAACTCCAAGATAGTTAGCTCCACCATCAAATATATTGAAAAGTGTGCAAGATGCCAAGTAGATGAGAATCGAGGGCGTAACACTGCACATGTTGGATAAAGCTTGCATTTGTCTATTTTTATAACAAGGATCAGGCTTGCTGGATGACATTGCTAGATGATGCTAATAGATTGTTGGTGCATGTATACTTTGGCTTAGAAATGTTGCTTCCTTTTGGTTGACTTGATGTTATGGTGGTTGCTAACAAATGTTGAATGAGATGTTCTACTAGGCTAATCATGGTCTAATTGATGAGTTGGCATGCTTGATATCTTGTTGATGTAGTGCACTCCCCTCCTTTGACAGTGTTGGCATGTTTGGAAGGTTTTGGCTTAGCATCTATACATTTATTTGAAGCTTAGGGTCTCCCTAAGTTTTAAGTGTTAATAATTATTGTTTGGTGTGATGATAAGACTAAAGGGTGTTATGTTATGGCTTCAAAGGTTCTATTATCATTATGACGTGTTGATCGTCATAAAGGTGGAGCACCCTAGCACTTTGACACTTTTTGCAAGGTTACAACATTGTCTCATGTAATTGGAGGCCTTGTAATGTGAGTGCCCTAGGTGTCTTAGGTCTCTTAACACATGTGCCACTTTCTAATGTCATTTTAAGCACCCCATGATGGATCACTAGCCTTGTGCACTTATTTTGATGGTGATTTCAGGTTGTTTGTCCTTGTTTTGACCACTTGGAGGCTTGTTGAGGGAGCACCCTAGCTCTTTTGCATAGTTTCACACTTGAAAAGAGGTTATTTTGAGATAAACCATGTTTCTGCTTGGAGCACCCTCTATAACATATTTTGAGGCATGCATTCTCTATAACATTATTGTATGGCTTGAAGAGGTTGGCACAATTCCCTAAGGCATAACTCCATGGTTTTGTTGTGATGACTTGGTATATGGAAGAATATTATATGGTTTATTGATGAAGGGTGTAACCACCCTTGCACACTTTTCTAGAGCACCTTCCTTGTTTGCCCATGGTTTTGGGAAAACAACACTTGGTTTTGAAAATAAGCTCATGGTTTGAATGGATCCAACAAGCTTGTCACACTTCACTAGGGTGCACTCTTGGTATTATTTTATTATTTGTTGAAGGAAGTTACAACAACCTTGACACAATAATCAAGGGCACTCTTCTTTTGTTGGTCACTTGTTTGGTCAAGTACATTAGCATGGAACATTCATTAAGGGCGCTCTTCTTTTGTTGGTCACTTGCTTGGTCAAGTTGGTAGCATGGCACATTCATCAAGGGCACCACATCTACAAAGAGATTATTCTATTATCTGCTTGGTCAATGTGGTTATTCATGCTTCAAAGGTTGTTACCAACTCCTTGTTCCATGCACACGTGTGAGAGGTTGTTATTGACTCTGTTGCCACCTAAAACACACTTGACCGCGGGTAAGTCTCCCAACTGCTACATGTGTTCCTGAGGGAAACTATGAGTTAAGAACCCAATGTCACCTCGGTTCTAGACTCCTCCGTTTATACCACAACTCCTAAAGGCCAAGGGGGGTAGTCCCTACTTACTAAGTTCTTTTTAAAGTTTGTTTTTTTTGGAGTTGTAAATTATCAAAAATTCGAATGAGAGTCAAACGTGCAATAATGCAAATTTTTCAATGATAAGCAAAACCTTTTACAATGAGCTAATGATGGTTGCAAGAGAGAAATAAACAATTAACCAACAAAACCAGTGTCGTCTCTACGCAGGCTATGGAGTTACAACAATCAATTAATCAAATACTTTTCCAAAGGATTAACTCATTCATTTAACCAAATATAACAAGAAATAATGATTTCCAGTAAATGAACAAGTTAATGTAAAGTGCTTGCAATAAGATAATCAAAATGTCACATAAAGCATCAAATTGTAAAACATGAACAACTTAGTGAATCAAAGGTACATATAACAAGATTAAGTTGTAAATGAAATGATTTGGAAATGAAGTACTGAGAATCAAAATAACAATGTTATGCAAGTGATCCTGTAAATTTTAATATATTTTAGGTCTCTCTTTACCTTAGGGGATTAAGGTTTTGCTGCAATGAAACTGAACTATTCTGAACTATCTCCTTCGATTAGAGAGAGAATGTTGGATGCTCAACCTGAGAACACAAGGTTCTCAACTAGTTCCACGGGTCAATCCTGAAACTTGTTGGGTGCTCAACTGGAGGACACAAGTGCCACAAGGCTCCCCACAGCCTCTACTCCACTAGCTCCACAGGTCAAACCTCTTTTTCTCTGTTCTTATGAAGATATATTTTTCGGTGCCTATTAGACTAGCCAACACAAATCTTTGCCCTTTCTTGTCACCCAAGATCGGTCATACCGGCGAGGGGAGAGAATACGAGGCAAAAATCAGGGCTTAAGTTAAATTTTATCCTTTTAAGCAAAGATTACAAAGCAACGCAAGCCAAGCGCGATATCACAAGGATGGGCAAAGGCTCTTCACTTGTGAGGTGCGGGAAAAACAAAATAACTTAAAAATTATTGAAATAAGTGCAAGCCAAGCGCGATTTCACAAGGATGGGCAGAGCCTCTTCACTTGTGAGTTGCGGGCAAAACAAAATAACTTAAAGCAAATAACTAGAAAATAAATGCAAACCCCAACGATTTTGCATGGATGGGCAGAGCCTCTTCTCATGCAAGGTGTGGGCAAAAAGGAAAGTGCAAAAAATAAAAGATGCATAAACCCAAGCTACTTACAAAACCATGAAAGGATGGGCAAAGCCTCTTCTCTTGCATGCAACTGAAAGCAAACTAACTAAGAAGTAAATACTTGAAATGAAATACAATAAACTCAAGCCCAAGAGACTATCTTGAGCTTGTTGCAATGATGTATATTTCAGCAATTATTATATAGGAGAAAAGAGGGAGAAAAGAGTGATTTTGACCGTTTTTTGTGAATGGGCTTGAAGTGGCCACTCTTGGGTGCTCTTGGTGTTTGTTATTAACTAAATTTGAGCATTCCCTCCCCCTGTAAGATCAGAAACATGTACAAAACAACAAGCTAATATAGTTCAAATGTGATGAAAATGAGTTTGGAATAAACTTGAAACTTTGCATATAAAATTCAGAAATTTTTATGGAGCAATGTGACATGTAAAACTTGAAAAAAATGATATAAGAATGCAAAAGAATCATATAAAAATCTGCAACAAGAGGAATGTTAGTATGAAGACGTCAAGTCCTCTTGAAATTTGTTGAACAATGGGGTATCCCACCCCGGAATCCCACTCTCCAAACTTAAGCAACATGTAATTGTTGCCACCGGATTACACACAGTCTTTGTCGCAGCAGAAATCTATGCTGCCACTTGGTATGCCCTTGGTGGCAAGTGGGGTAGTCCCTATGGAAAGTTACTAAGGTTATTAGGGTCTTCCAATTAGTTGATGGGTTGTTTATTAAGTTTTTTTGGGAGTTTGAAAGTGGGGTTTCAAGATATAATTGCAACAATAGTTAAAATAGTCTTTACCAGCATGAATTAAATATCACTGTAAAATATATAGAAGATGCTCGATACTTGACATTGATAATAAGCAAATAAAGTACAAGGACCAGTGCCTTATGGAGTCAACACAGTGAAAAAGATTGATAGTTGCTGAAAAAGGGAAATGTTGTGCAAATGTCTCTTGGTTGATTTTAGATTATTAATTGTGAATCTTGATTAGGGAAAAGGGGAACTCTCGAGATACCGTAAGGTACAGAGAGGAATGTCCGAAAGTTTAGAAATTGGTGGCTCTGTACAAGGACATGTGGGCTGCCAAAGTCTCAAGAGCGTGTTCAACACTACACCAAACAAGGATGTAGTCTAACGGTGCCCCCAAGATCTGAGTACAGTGATCCAGCGTCCCCAGGCAGAATTTGCCCACACAAAATCTAGTCGAAGTGCCAGATTTTCACTTATCTTAAAGGGATGTTAATTTTATTAAGTGGTTGACTAAGTTAAATGTGGAATGTTAAAAAAGGTGCTCCCACTATTTCTGAGTATCCCAAAAAGGGTAGAGCATACGTAGTGGTAGCGAAATGAGTTTATTCCAAAATTGAACAACCATTATACTCTCCGATAGAGAGCGCTCTTGACTTGCTTTTCAGCTAAAAGTTCAAGAGACTTTGGGTTCTTTTTATTGAACAAATTAAGTTGTGGAAAGTAAAACAAAACTTATGGAAAAATATATGATGGCCAAACTTATGCGTCACTTTTCTGATCAACCTCCACTAATCAGCAAATGCCTTTGGGTGGAGGTGAGAGCATACTTCGTGGCGACGAAGAGTGGTTTTATTTCTAAATTACTTTTGCAAAAATGAAAGTGGATAAAAATATGAAATACAAAAAAAAGTATACACCCTGCACTAAAATAGTGAGTGTGTGAAAATTTGTGAGTTAGAAAAATTCATACACAAAAATGTACAAAATACACAAATCCCCCCAGGGGGGATGGGGTGTGGGCGTTGAGTATCCCACTACTCTCGTTTAATGTTTTTACAATTATGCTGAAGAAAAAGATGCCTCTTAGTCCTTTTAGACTTGGATCTAAGGGCTTACAAGCTGAAATTTTGAAACAATGATAAAATGGGTCCTTTGGAAGGTGATTTTGGCAAGTTTTATCGATTTTTCGCTAGAGCTTCCTCCTCTTTTTCCTTGGACCTGCTAAAAAACAGCAAGTAAAACACTTAGAATGTGATGGCAAACACAAAAGAAAAATAAAAAATTTTACACTTCGAAAAATTTTCCAAGTATAAAAAGTTCAACTTCTAGCTTAGATCTAGAGCAAAATAGACTTTTAAATGCTTGGATCTGATCTAGAATGTAATTTCTAAGTATTATAGATCTGAAATATTTGCAAATTTGTTATGGATCTACAACTTAAACACTTGGAAAATCTAACCAAATGGGAAAGGAAAGGTAGTAGATTTTGTTTGAAGTTGATGGATTAAACCCTTCAAGCCCAAGCTTGATCCTTGTGAAGCCTTGGAAAATCCCTGAAATACAAGATTAGTTTGTGTTGAAGAGGAGAGAAGAGACACCCAAGTTCAAATCCCTCTTCAAGCTTGTGATCTGGACAACTTAGACAAATCTTTGCATACAAATGAGTTAGATCTAGTGTGCTTGGTAAAGAAAATTTCGAAGAGCCTAAATACAACCTAGTATAGTTGGCTACTTCTAGTCTTTCAAAACAATACACAAATAAGCAAGTTACAACCGAAATGCTTATTCTATGAGTACTCAAGCTAGATCCACAATCATATATAAACAAAAGAAAACTAGATTAGAGCAATATCACCTCATATACTTGCATGCATCAAGAATGCACACCCATGGACCTCCAAAGTCTTCACTTGCATTAAAATATTATCACTAGTACAATGAGCAGAAGTTCCTTGCATCCATGTAAATAATGGAGCAAGAGCCTTGCTTTTATAGAAGCTCCCAAGAGAAAATTCAAATTGAAGAGGAAGAGGGAGTTTAGGGTATGGGGGATGACACATGTGAGATCCAACCCACTTGATTGATGCTTGATTGGAGTTTTATTAAATGGAGGAGTGGCCACCTAAGGGAGGCGCCCTCCTTCCCAACTTTGTAAGCTTCACCATCCACAAAACATTTTCCACATGGGAAAGTTGCCCTCCTTTGAGAGAGGGCGCAAATCCCAAGAGAGAATATCTCATCGCTCTGATATCCTTGATTGATATGGCTTGGAATAGATTGGAATCTTCATTAATATCCAATGCCAACTCATTAGAGCCAACTCCCCAGACAAACTTCCATTATTATAGGAGTTTGGATTTCCTCCAAATCCATTATTCTTGAATTAAATAATTCATTTTTATTATTTTGGAGAGAAAATGATTTAAGTGAGTACTATTCACTCAAAACTTAGGAAAAGTGGGTTTAGGGGTTTTATGGGTGCTCTGTTAGAAAACGAGCATCTCCATGCCAAATTTTACCTCATAACCCATATTTTATCATTTTTTTATTTTTTTAATTAAATTATTAAAAAATCTCATAAACTGAGAAAAAATATTTTTCTCAGAATGACTCAAAAATCCTAGGGGACCTAGTGCATGTCCATATGACTCAATATTGATGGCTAGCATGTTACAAAAATATATTCTGGTAGGTTTTAATAACCCCTCAAAATTCATCATCATGGAAACACTCCAGCTTTGGAGGTGTGAGTGAAAAACTCAGGAATTATACATCACTGAGTAGTAACGCATAATCCCTAAGGAAAAAACACTCTAGAATATTCACCTGATAACAAACCTTGAAGAAGGCCAAACCTTTCATAAGAAACTCATACTAGACCAACTTATGACAAAATCCCCGCAGGGTCTGAACACGCAAATTATTACAAAGGGCAAAAAATTTTGCCTAATGAACACTAAACTCTAGCAAATGAACAATAACATTGTTCAAGTTTTCTGTGGTTCACAAGTTGTCCACCATGGTGCAACTTCAGTGGACAACAATAACAAACTAGCTCAACATGCAAATGGGGGTGGGAGATCAACAAAGACTTGAGAAACAAGATATTCAAACTAGAAATATATTAACTTCTCAAATGTTAAGAGACAACTCACATAACATGCAACAAAACTATTACAATGCTATTCTCAAACAAAAAACTTTGTTTGAGATCCACAAATGCAAAATGGAACTACGAATGGAACAATGTTACCTCATACACATAGCAAGGACAATATTTCCTCCAAAGATTTTCTTCATTAACATATCAAAGCTTGGAAATACAATGGTTTTCTTCTTGGACAAGAATGAGAGCAAGAGAGCAAGAGAGAGAAAAGAGAAGAAAGGGAGCAAGAGCATGAGTGAATGTTACCAAAATGAAGAGGAGGAACCTCCTTAAATAGGAAAAGAGAAAGGGGAGAGTTCCTTTGCATGAATGACATTTGTCACTTGGAGAGAAAGGGGGCCCATGGACGGGGGGTGCACTTGCATGGGTTAAAAATAACAACCAATGGGGGGAGAAACCCCCCCACTCATGTTTTATATTTCATTGATAGGCCAAGGGGAAGGAATCATGAAGGTGAGACCCCCTCTTTTGGCTTATTTCAATTTATCTCATTTCCCATGGTGAGAGAAGGTTTCCCCCTTTTGGCGACAACTTCAAACTTGAAAAACACTTGCTTGGGGCGGCCCTCTTGGACTTTAATTTCACCTTAGGAACATAACTTGACATTAGGAAACAATTTTTCCACCTCCCAAGTGACTTTAGGCACTTTTCCAAAATTTGCCTTACTAATTAATTGTCAATTTTGCTGATTTCTTTGACTGACTTGGGCAAAAGTGACCAAAATCTTAGCAAGACTTGTCTGAATGACTTCAAACTTGGTCCAAGCGTGTAAGAGGTCTCATACCATTTATCTTAAGTACCCATACCCCTATACAACATCATAAAGGACAACTGTTCTCCCTTTTACAAAACAATTTTTTTATGCTGAAGGACATTTTTTAATGACCAAAAATTAAAAAATCCTATGTAAAACCTAATGAAATTCCGCAAGACTCTGGATAATGTCTAGCATAGTAATATAGAACACTCCTAGGCCTCAATCACCCCATGGACTTGATCACTAGAATGCCTTTCACCACTTTAAAGGTATTTTTGAGTGAAAAACTCAAATAATTAAAATCACTAAAAAGGAATTTTAAATATTCAAGTGAAAAAACACTCGATGAAAGGACTTCCCTAATGATAAAGTCCTAGGTGACTAAGTTACACAAAAATAGACCTTCATGCTGACATATCTCCTTACAAAATCCCCCGCAGGGGTGCGGAAATTTCATGGAGAAAAGATAAGAAAAAGAGTTGCCTCGCTTGATTAAATCAATAAGTACTTCTTTCTCATCTTCAAGGCACATTCAACATGTGCATGGTACATGGTTGTCCACCAAGTCAGTTTTGGTGGTCAACAGACTCCTTGTTTTCGTGTACACGTGTGAGAGGTTGTTACATTTAGAAAGCCCTAGCTCTTAGTAGCTTGTTAGAGCCACACACAAGGAAGGAGGTTGTTATACATTGAAAACAATGCTAACCAGTATAGACCCATCTAACTCTAGTTCTACGAAGCGTTGAGAGGGATCAAATCCGCAAACCTTTCACCATTAAACTACAGTGCACATTTCTCTCGCCGCTATGCTACAACATGAATTTTTTTTTTTGAGACAGACAGACAGACACTTCCGCCACCCAAGTTGTAGAAATGCACCTTCTCGACACAAAGAGTTGGTTAAGAAGGCACGCTAACCTCGAGGGATATGTGGAAAACCACACATGCATCTAGAAAAAGTTTGTTCCACATTTTGGAGGAATTGTCATGTGAACCCCAATTCGTCCACCTTGGAGCCTTGCACACGTGTGGACTCTCTCTTTTGATGGACAAACTTTTGGAGGGAGTTATTTATCATTTTATGAAGGTTGTTGTATGGTCAACCCTCACAATGCTAGGTTGTGCAAACCCCACATGCTTTTTACTTCGATTTATTTAGCCAGGCATTGTAGATACAAAGCCTGTGGAAAACAACATAAATTGCATGTTGCCTGTGTGCAATGAACCTACCCAGATTGACCTTAAATCTTAAAACTTTGACTACGCATTTTATAGTAGTATTTAGGATTACAGAAAAAGTTATAGCGTTAGAAATATTAAATTACATATTACATAACGGATATTTTCTCTGCAGGGGACTTGAATAAGATAAAGAAACTTACTGCAAATTGCAATGAGATTGACAGAAGTCTTCAAGGAACTTTGAAGCACGCTCATCCCCGAGCCAATATTAGGGAGACTAATGGCAACCTGCTTCAGTGCACAAATGGGTCCAACTTTACCGCCATTTCTCAGTGCCCTGCTCAGCATTTCCGGCTTGTTAAAATTCAAGCATCCTGCGCCGTTTTCTGAATACTGAAACAACTTTAGGGGCCGACAAATAAATTTTTCGTGTCTTTTGTAATCAATTTGAGGGTACAAATACGAAATCGACTGAGAATTGCCAGCACATATCACCCCAGTGGCCATCCTTGACGGAGCTGTATAAGTGATAACAAAAACGTGCGGGAATTTGGCAGAGCAATTATTGTTCCAATCGCAATTTGAAGTGTTCCAATCCCAATTTCGACAATTTGAGTAGTTTTAAAATTGGACAATTAGTTTAAAACAGGCAATCCCAATTGCTAAAATCCCAAAAATGCGAAAATAGCAATTTGCAGCCAAAATTTTAACCGATTTTTATGTCAAAATCGCCAGAAAAGCCCGGCGTTTTGGGTGTCTTTTATCATACGCGATCCTGGACTAGAGTCCCGGATATGGAATGTGTGGATATTCGTTAACAAATGGTTTTTAATCCATATAAATTTGAAAATGGGGAGTACTGATATACGGTAAGGCTCAATAATAATGATGATTTAAGTTAAACTGGTCGATGGAGATGTATTTGCATTTTTCTTATGGATTTGAATTTGATTTTTATTATTTTTTTTATGGATTTGAAGAAAATGGGGAGTACTGATATACGGTAAGGTTCAATAATAATAATGATTTAAGTTAAAGTGGTAGATGGAGATGTATTTGCATTTTTTATGGATTTGAATTTTTTTTTAAATTTTTTTTATGGATTTAAATTGTATTTTGAAATAAATCAATTATTTATCATTATTCCCATAGATTTGGGCTCATGTCCATGTATAGCTTTATTGAGAAGACTTTTAATATGCTTTAAAATTTTCAAGGTTTGATATTTAATCCTTACACAATACTTTGATATCAAATATATTTTTCATAATTAATTGTTTGATACTCAAATCAATTTGGGATTTTTGGATAGTTAATTTTAATCACTTGTTTAATTGAAACAAAAAATTGCATCAAACTTTTGATGAGTAGAGACTTTTCACAAAGGGTATTATAATGCAGAGAGGTTTTACCAGGGTTTTAATGGTAGTTCGGTGATTTTTGTGGACTGGGAATAGACCCTATTGGTTGCTGGAGGGGATTTTTTGTTGTCAGTTTTGCAATTTGAGTTATTATCATTGAGTTTCTTTTTAAGCCCTGGTTTTTAGGATCTTGTTTATACTTAGGGTTTTAGACTTGAGCGCTTAAGCCTTCTATGTTATTTCTGACATCAATGTCCCATCAACCCAAGTCCAGGACTTGATGATGTAAGGGTTTTTATCAGTATGTTTTGCCTCCTTCATGTTTTGTTGTCATTTGGCCTTCTATTGGTTTCTTGATGGAAAAGAGGTTAGAGGGAGTTTGCTCGAGGCTCTCCCTGCAGGAAGCGAGGGCGGACTCTCATTTCAAGACTGGTGAAAAGACGTTCCACAAGTCAATACCTAGGTTAGTCACTTGTCTTTCTCCATCTATTTCTACCAAGAGCGTTGCAACTCTATGGGTTTCCAAAGAGCTTGAATCTGGAGGTAGGGTAAAATGGAGCAGAAGGGGTTCCTATTGTCGAGGACTCTGCTCTCAAACGTTTGGACCCCTCAATTGTTCGGTGTAGGAAGAATGTGAAGAGGAAATTATCAGCTATTTCACTAGCTCTAGGCGCAAATGTCACCATGAACCAGGTGATAAGGATGTCAAACTTCACCTTGGTTGGACGCTTCAGAGGGCGTAGTATGAGGATTTCCAAGTTCAAATGTTGGATAGTCGAAACTTGGGGTGAGATTTTGGGTTATCTTCCCAAATGCTACACATTGGTGCGTGGTTGGTTGGGGTTACTCTAAGGAAAGAAGAAGATGTGTTGAATATTGGTTGTGGAGCCTAATCTTCCTTATTCAAAAAAATTGTTGTTCAGTCGTGTTTGTACCCCAGTTTCATATGCTATGCAGGTGGACTGTACACTTATCCTCGCTGGGGTTCGGGAGCAGCGCCCCCGAGAAAGGGGGTTCGGAGAAATTTGTATTGCCTTGTAAAATGTTGTAATTTCGTAGTCATGACTTGATCAATAATGGGTAATTTACGAGCCCATGGTATTAGGTATCCCGTGGTATTTTCCCATGGTAATCCCTCTTTAAAAAGAAGGCATTATAATACGGTTGTGTATTGTAGTATTGAAAAGATCTCTATGATTGTGTAAGAGAGACTGTGAGAGAGTGAAGTGGAAGTTGCAGCAGATGTGCTACAGGTTGTATCCCTTCATTTGCTAGATGGTAAAATAAAAGTACTAGCAAATTTCTCTATGGCTGTAGCCCAGATTGGGTGAACCACGTATATTGGTGTCTCTCTTGTATTGTGTTTATGTGTTTTATTTCTGCATCTTATTTTATATTATTGTTTTGCGATCATGTTTTCTAACAAATGGTATCAAAGCCAAAGGCCTATTTGGCGCATAAACTCGCAGGAAAGAAGGGTTCCTGGTTCGAGTGGGAGCAATGGCAGAAGAAGGAAAGTTTAGGGTCGAAAAATTTAACGGCCAACTTACTACCCATTATGGAAGATGCAAATGGAGGACTATCTGTATCAAAAGGATCTATTCCTACCGTTGGGAGGAAAATCAAAACAGTTGACGGCTATGAAGGACGAAGAATGGGAGGTTCTTGACAGAAAGGCACTAGGAACAATACGGATGTGTCTAGTTTCATTAGTGGCTTTCAATATTTCAAAAGAAAAGACAACGGAAGGTCTGATGAGAGCATTGGCTAAACTGTATGAAAAACCCTCGGCCTCCAACAAGGTATTTCTAATGAAGTGTTTATTTAATATGAAGATATCATAAGGTGGGTTTATTTTTTACCATTTAAATAAATTTAATAAGATTACTAATTAGCTAAGTTATGTAAATGTGAACTTTGAAGATGAGGTAAGGGATCCCTAATCTTGTGCTCATTGCCAGAAAGTTGGAATGGCTTGGTCATGGTTGTAAGTAACTATGTCTCTGGTTCAAACGCTGAAATTTGATGATGTTGTTAGTGTTATTCTTAGCGAGGAAATGCGAAGGAAAAGCACAGGTGAGACATCAGGTAATGCGTTGACCATAGAGAGAAAGGTGTTAGTTTTTCTTACTTGTTTAGCATAATAACATTAAATAATACGGTCACTGAAAGAAATACAAGCACAACAAACACAAAGAACACAAAATTTCTCTTGGGGAAACCACAAGGGAGAAAACCCCGGCAAAACTTCCTCAATATAGAATTGACCAAGTACAAGTTAAAACCCCAAGACAAAACAACTTCTCTCCTTCACTTGTGCGAACTCCTCTCTCTCCTATGCGACCTTGAGTGAGTGAGGTGAGTGTTCCAAATGAGCAACTCAACTTTCTATTTATACTTTACAAGTGACTTGACCTTTTTACTAAATAGGTCAGCTTGACTCACCTAACTGGGCCGACCTGTACTTTTACAATAAAATATTCTTTCTAGATCTTTCCAGGCCGACCTAATCAATTAGGGTTTTACATTGACTCTTTCAATGACTCTTACATTATTAATTACATCAATGACATCTCCCAAAGGAGGAATACAATAATACAATGGACAAATACATTTAGAATATCTTCCACGGTTACATTTCTTTAATACTCCCTCTTAACTAGGAAGGTATTATGTGGGAAACATCAATAGCATCAACAATTGTCCAACTGACTTATGAATCTATATATGTCGTCGAAAGTTTTGGATCATCATATGTATGGGGTATCACATCACATCATGGAACATCATCGTCTATTGTAACATCATCATCATCTACTGGAACATCATCATCGTCTGCTGGAACATAATTATCATCGTCATCATCAGCAACATCCTCTGTTGGATCGTCATCAGCAAAATCCTCTGCTGGAACATCATCAACAAAATCCTTTGCTGGAACATCAGCAGCAAAATCCTCTACTAGAACATCATCATCAACAACATACTCTACTGGAACATCATCAGCAAAATCCTATGTTGGAACATCATCAACAAAATCCTCTGCTGGAACATCATTAGCAACATCATCTGCTGGTACATTAGATCATCAACAAAGTCATTTGTTGGTAAATCATCATCAACAACATCATCTACTGGAACATCATCAGTAAGTGAATACTGGAACAACAAAAACAATCATCGGTAACTAAATACTGGAACAATAACAACAATCATCAGTAAATAAATACTGGAACAACACTATCAGTCAGCAAGTATTGATCTTCAGTCACCAAGGAATGCATATCTGTCAGTCAGCCAGTATTGATCTTCCGTCCCCAGGATAGGAATCCATCCCTAAGGATAGGAACTCTATCAGTCAGCCAGTATTGATCTTCCGTCCCCAGGATAGGCATCCATCCCTAAGGATAGGAACTCTATCAGTCAGCCAGTATTGATCTTCTGTCCCCAAGACAGGCATCTATCCTTTTAGATAGGAACTATATCAGTCATCCAATACTGATCTTATGTCCCCAGGACAGGCATCTATCATTTCGGATAGGAATTCTATCAGTCATCTAGTACTGATCTTCTGTCCCCAGGACAGGCATCTATCTTTTCGGATATGAACTCTATCAGTCAGCTAGTACTGATCTTCTGTCCCCGGGACAGGCATCTATCCTTTCGGATAGGAACTCTATCAATCAGCTAGTATTAATCTTCTATCCCTAGGACAAGAATCTATCCTTTCGAATAGGAACTCTATCAGTCAGCCAGTCTTGATATTATGTCCCAGGACAGGCATCTATCCTTTCAGATAGGAACTCTATCAGTCAGCCAGTACTGATCTTCTGCCCCCTATGTTGAAAAGTTAACTCTGGAAATCCTCCCATATTTTTGGTGTGGGTGTGATGAGGAGGACCAAAAAAAAAAATTGTCCTTTATGTATTTATGTAACAAAGTGACATTTATGTAAATAAAGTGAAAGTGATTTTATACTTTAGAAAAGTGGGTCACACTTAAGTGATGTATTTAATAATTAATGTTTTTAATTATTAAAAGTGAATTAAATGTAGACCCTTGATTGTGTAATTAATTCTCAAACCTAGATTAGGTAGTTGATGGAGTTAGTTGCAAAAGACAAGTATAAAACAAAGTGAGAGGGACAAATGATACACTCACCATCAGAGAGAGGAACAGAAAAAAAAAATTTGAAGAGCAAGAAGAGAGCCAAGGAAGGGCATGATTTCCAAGAGAGGAACAACAGCACAATTCCCAATGCAGTTTGTACAGCAACATTAACTCAGTCACACGTGTGGGAACGAATTCCCAGAAAGTGGCTCGAATCCCAAGGCTGTGAGCAGTGTAGGCACATGTTTCGAGGCTAAAAAGTACAGTCTGTACAACATAAAAGTATAATTCGTACAGCAGCCTTTGGCACATAAATTGAGGTTGGAACAAATTTCTAGGTTGTCTGATTTCTGTAATAAATTATGTTTGTGGATAATCTATCAGTTAGGGTGTAAAGAAATTCCAGTTTTTTTAATTTTTGAACTCTTCTTAAAGAATAATTTTTTCCTAGGGTTTTCTCCAAGCTTGTGGGATTTTGCCTAGTCTTTGACCAAAACATTTGGGTTCATCTTGCTTAAATATTGTTTCAGTATTTGGCAGTATTTTGGAGTACATTTTAGAAGTGTGGTTTTACTTTCTAAAAATTAAGTTAAAACCCTAGATTCTCAAAGTGTTTGACAGAATGTGTAAATGAGCCATTTCATATTTTAAGTCAATTTTCTTCATGGTATCAGGTCTCAGATTAACAGAGCCATACTGAAAAGGAAAGTTAGCAAGTGTTCTTTGAAGTTTCAAAAGGGTGTTATATTTATCTTTCAAAGTTATTTTTGATTGCAAGTTATTTTCCATGATGAGCGTTAGGTATGAGGATAGGTTGGATGGAGTATCCAACTACATTCCATGGAAAGTAAGAATCATTGTTGTGTTAAAGGAACTTAGGGTTTGGAGTTTTACTAATAGTGTCATGACTAAGACAACATATAAAGATGAGCTTGTGGAGTTTGAAGCTCTTGAAGCCAGAGCCCAAAGAGTTATATTGGATGGGGTTAAAGACCATCTCATCCCACACTTAGCAAAAAATCAAATTGCTAAAGAGATGTGGGACACTTTGAACCAGTTGTTCGAAGCAAAGAACGAGAACCGAAAGATGGCCCTAAAAGACAAGCTACAATGTATCAAAATGAATAAAGATGAGGGTGTAGCCTCCTACTTGACTCGTGTCACACAAGTTAAGGACGAGTTGGCAGCAGTAGGAGAGACTATTCCTGATTCAGAGTTGGTGAGGATATCCCTGAAGGGCTTCACCAAGAAGTGGGAGGTCTTTGTGAAATGTATTGTGGGCAGAGAAAAACTTCCCAGTTGGTCCAGATATGGGATGATTTTACCCAAGAGGAAATACAGGATGGGTCACAAATTGGACAAACTAGTGAGGATGCTGAGCAGGATGTGGCACTTGCAGCCAAATCGAAATCATTCAATCTATTTACGGGCTCCTTTCTTTATAGATTATACTGCCTTTACTCGATTGGTGATGTTAGCTTTGTTATAAGGAGTACAAAAAGTTGGAGCTTTTTTCTTCAGTTTGGGGCGACAAGCAAGCCCATTAAAACTATAAACTTCTGCACAGTGTTGGAGAAGGAGTTCTTTGGTAGAGAAGAGAGGGATTGCATAATTAATTTTTGTGTTTGTAATCTTTAATGCTCCAGAGAGCCAAAAAAGCACCATTGTATTTTGAAAATCATTGAGAAATCAACACTGAGCAAAGGCATTAGATCTGGGTTTCCGGGATAAATCTCTGTCTGTTGTCTTATGGCATGTTAGTTGCTGTGTGGTTATTAATTGCTGGTTTAATTACTTCGTTTGGTGAAGTCCTATGTGTTCTGTTTAATACAATTGTAAGAAGAAGAAATATTTGAGTCGGATCAGATGTTATCAGTGTGGTCAGTTAGGACACTATGCCATGAAATGTCCTGAGAAGAAGAAAGGGAAGACAAAGAAAGATTCAACAGCTACTGCAATGGAAGAGTTTGCAGATGAGTTTGCAACTAAATTTTCTCTAGCCTCTTTTGACTCTATTGTAGGTAGCTCGGTTTTTTAGCGTGTCTGGATAGTTGACAGTGGGTCAACCAGACATATGATTGGAGTGTATGATTCATTCCGTATTATAACAGAGTTGGGACCAGGACACTACATTCAGACAGACATTAACAGTCCACAGATAGTTATTCGAGGGGTCGGAACAACTAGGTTCCAACTAGAGCTTGGAGAGGTCTTGGAGATACATGGAGTCCACTTTGTACCTGGGATGAGAGTTAACAAACTCTCAGTATCATCTATTGAATATGATGCTTTCACGATGTTGGTCAGGGACGGTCATATCTTCATCTATCGAAGACATGATCCTGTCAGGACTACTATCTTGCTTAGTGATCGCAGGGATAGATTATATATTTTGAGAGGACATGTTGTACGTCCATGGACAGGTGGATGGATGTCAGAGTCAAAGGATGGGGCAGAAGATACTTTTAATCGGAATGTTGTTTACATTTCTTGTAATGAGGAGAGTGATTCTCTCCAGAGCATTGGCAGAAGACTTAGCTAGATAGGTGATGGTGATGAGCAGGTTGATGAGGTTCAGGCTGAATCTCAGGAGTCAGAATTTTTCAGTGGTGGGCACTCTTCTCCGAGAGACTTTCCAGAGTAGGAGGGAGCTACGTCAGGAGTCAGAGGCAGAGATTTGGATGGTGCCGGAAGGAACTCCATCGTTGGGAGGGAGTGTTGAAAAGTTAACTCTGGAGGTCCTCCCATATTTTTGGTGTGGGTGTGATGAGGAGGGCTAGATTTTTTTTGTCCTTTATGTATTTATGTAACAAAGTGACATTTATGTAAATAAAGTGAAAGTGATTTTATACTTTAGAAAAGTGGGTCACACTTAAGTAGTGTATTTAATTATTAATGTTTTTAATAATTAAAAGTGAATTATTGTAGACCCTTGATTTTGTAATTAATTCTCAACCCTAGATTAGGTAGTTGATGGAGTTAGTTGCAAAAGACAAGTATAAAACAAAGTGAGAGGGACAAATGATACACTCACCATCAAAGAGAGGAAGAGGAAAAATTTGAAGAGCAAGAAGAGAACCAAGGAAGGGCACGATTTCCAAGAGAGGAACAACAACACAGTTCCCAATGCAGTCCTTACAACAACATTAACTCAGTCACACGTGTGGGAATGAATTCCCAGAAAGTGGCTCGAATCCCAAGGCTGTGAGCAGTGTATTTAATGCAGACCGTACAACATTGAACCAGCACGTGCAGGCACAGATTTCGAGGCTGAAAAGTGCAGTCCATACAACAGAAAAGTACAATCCGTATAGTGCGTACAACAGCATTTGGCACAAAAATTGAGGTTGGCACAGAATTTCTAGGTTGTCTGATTTCTGTAATAAATTCTGTTTATGGATAATCTATCAGTTAGGGTGTAAATAGATTCCAGTTTTTGAATTTTTGAACTCTTCTTAAAGAATAAATTTTTCCTAGGGTTTTCCCCAAGCTTGTGGGGTTTTGCCCGTTCTTTGACCAAAACATTTGTGTTCATCTTGCTCAAGATTGTTTCAGTATTTGGCATTATTTTGGAGTACATTTAAGAAGTGTGGTTTTACTTTCTGAAAATTAAGTTAAAACCCTAGATTCTCAAAGTGTTTGACAGAATGTGTAAATGAGCCATTTCATATTTTAAGTCAATTTTCTTCACCCAAGGTAGGCATCTATCCCTTCGTATAGGAACTCTATCAGTCAGCCAATATTGATCTTCTATCCCTAGGACAAGCATCTATCCTTTTGGATAGGAACTCTATCAGTCAGCCAGTATTGATCTTTTGTCCCCAGGACAGGCATCAGTTCCGAAGAACTGGAACACTATCATTCTCTATTTCGAGAGAGATCCCTCTAGACCACGCCTCTATTAGTCAACTAGTATTGATCTTCTGTCCCCAGGATAGACATCTGTTCCGAAGAACTGGAACACTATCATTCTCTCTTTCAAGAGAGGTCCCTCTGAACCACACCAAGCTTGTCTCGAAAGTATTCCAACTCTACGCGAGACAGAGGCTTAGTCAACACATTAGCAACTTGTTACTTTGTAGGAACATACTCGAGCTTCACAACTCTCTTCTGCACCATATCCTAGATATAGTGTAACTTGATATCGATGTGTTTCGATCTATCATGGAACACAGGATTCTTTGTCATCTTGATGCAACTCTGCTTGTCACAGAGTATATCCGTAGCATCAATATCTACATCGAACAATCCTTCCAACATCTTGCGAAGCCATACTGCTTCGCTACAAGCTGAACATGTAGCTGTAAATCCCTCTAAAGCAGAGCTTTCCTAAGCATTATCCTCCCTCTACATCTTGTACTCCCTGCATTGGGACATATATTATTCACCGGAGTGACTGGTAGCCTTTTCTTCTGATAGTATTTTGTGTATCCATCTTTATAGGTCACTGGATACCAAGATATCGAACTCTCTTGCACCCATCCATGATCTCCTCATCTTAAACCTTATAGCAAAGTTTGATATCCATGGGTGTCTTCTGATCCTATACAAAGTATTCTTGCACACATGTGGTTCTCTGTAGAGAGTCCTGAGTCCTGGAGGTTGCTCGATATCTTTTTCTCCTTCGATTACACCATTTTTCTAATGTAATATTCACCACCGAGGAAGTGTGTCTGGTCACTAGAGCAACATCTCGTCATAGTTGACTCCCTCTTTCTGAGAGAACCCTTGCTTTGTACTTCTGTAGTAGGTCTTCATAAGCCTTGTTCTTCGAAACGAATCTCATTATTCTTCATTTGTAGGTGTTCACGATATTTCCTACAAGTCAAATTTAGTTGCATGGTTAGAAACATTTCATAGTTTCCAAAACATATTAATAATTACAAATTCTTATGCATATTTCACACAGTCATGCAATTATCTTAGCCAATGCTTCAACACAACATTCATCCATATCTCGTATTCATACGGTAACTTTCTAGATGACTTCCATCTCTACCAGAACATTATTAAGAACGTGCACTACTCCCAATATGTCAGCAAAGAGGTTGCATTCTAGATAAGTAGGAATGGAATGTTGTATATCACCATAGGCCACTTACCGATCACATGCATATTATTAGTATTCTTGTTCATCAATGCAAACTCTCTAACATGCATAATACACATCCTAAATCTAGGAACATAAATATGTACATAACTGGACAATACATAAAATCACAATTCAAATACTTATCTTTGTTTGTTTGGTAGGATCTCTCTTGATCATAGTCTCCTTGCAAGAATCTCTAAAAGTGTGCTCCACTCCCTCATCTAATTATGAGGACATGTGCCTTTCTTTATCATGATCGGAAATGTTGAGCAAGTATTCTACATCGAGGATCACTTGATCTTTGTACTGGATTAGACTCCGTGTCTCCCTCCTTCTTCAATTTCAATCACGATTGCATCCCTTCTTATCTAATGCTGAGATAGATAAGAGGCTCTTCCGTCTTCGTGGTTTGGATTAAAGTACAAATTCTTCTTCGTCTTCTCTGGTTTTGACTTCATCATCATATTCACTATCTTCAGCTGCAAGAGCATGAAATCTCTTCCTCTGCTTCTTATGATGTCCATATTTGAGTAGACAATATCTCACAATGTGTCATGTTTTGTGACAGGAATAACATTCAACTAAAGATAGGTTTCTCTTGAACATCCTTTTCTGCTGAGGTCTTCTTGGAGAGTCTTCATGAGAACGTACATTGTTCTTCCTTTTCCTTCCTCCTTTGGCATGAGTTTCCAATTATTGATCTTCATTATCATTCAGTTTCTCCTCTCTCACTGTTATTCTTTCTTCCTCTTGCACACACTTTTCCCATAGCTATCTGAACTGGATCAGTTTCTTTCTAGCACATATGCCACGAACAAATGGTTCCCAATATCTGGGGATACCATTCAGAGTGTTAGTTTTCATACATTCATAGCATAATAATTCAATTGCATAAACAATATCACTAGAAGAAAGACAAAGCACAAAACAATAACAACAGAGTTTATCTTGGGAAACCCAAACGGGAGAAAACCCAACAACCTTCGTATAGAGATGATAATTCCGAGATCATAGTACAATCATAAAAGAGAAAAGATGGAAATGCTTTCCAAAAGTAGAAACCCCAAAACAATCTTCTTCTCCAGCAGATGCGAACTTGAGTGAATGAGTGAGTGTGATAATGAGGTGACTTTACCTCTTATTTATACAAGTACAAAACTGACTTTTACCCTAGGTGAGCTGACTTCTCTAATTGACTGGGCCAACTACACTTGGGGGGGGATTATAATTTAAATTTAATATTTTCTTTTGCTTCTTTTCACCCCAAGGTTTACATTGATTCTTTCAAGGGTTTACATAGTTAATTACATCAAGTTCATCTCCCTCGGGAGATACAATCAAGTACATTAGAAATACAATAAATAATATATTATGAAGTTGCACAAAATCCAACACTCCCTCTCAACGAGGAAGGTATTCTTTGGTCTTCATCAACATCACGATCATTTGGGTTTCATCTTGTACATCTATACTGTCTCCATCATCTTTATACATACTGAAGGTTGTCAGCACAATCTTAGTCCTTCGAGAAATGTCTTCCTGCTTCATCTACACCAGTCCTTCAGTGTGTCTAGGAGAATCACTCAATCCTGGATATTTGAGATATCAACTATACCATCTATGTTATACCATTTGCTACCTGTCTGTCTCATCTGCCGATGGTATTTCTCCCATACCTGGATGATATCCCAGATGATCAAATGGGCACGACCATCTACTACCTGTTCGTCTCATCTGCCGATGGGATTTCTCCCATACTTGGATGAGAACCTGAATGAGTAGAGGTACCTGTGCAATCACACAACCATCGACTACCTATTCATCTCATCTGTCGATGGGATTTCTCCCATACCCAGCTGAGAACCTGGAGGAGCAGAGGCACCTGTGTGAACCCGACCATCCATTACCTGTCTGACTCATCTGCCAATGGGATTTCTCGCATACCTGGCTGAAAACCTGGACGAGTGAAGGTACTTAGTTGAAACTAGGGAAAGCATATCAATGTCAACTTTCCCTCTCAAGGAGGGACACATTCTCTTCTACTCCAAGTCGTCAGCGAAAGTATTCGAACTTGACCCTGGGAAGGGCCTCGGTGAGAACATTTGCGGTTTGGTCGTCTGTCGGCATGTACTGTAACTCGACCGCACCTTTCTGCACCATATCACGTATGAAGTGATACCTATGCTTCGACCTGTCGTGAAATACAGGATTCACTAACATCTGCACACAACTCTAGTTATCACAGTGAATCATGGTCAGCTCTGGAATCTGGCAAAACAATCCTGCCAGGTGTTTACGAAGCCAAACTCATTCTCGAGTTGTTGTACTAGCATCCATGTACTCGACGTCTGCAGTACTGAGTGCTACCGAGTTCTGCTTCCTGCTGCACTAGGAAATAACTGCATAACCCAAACTGAAGCAACATTCGGAAGTACTGTTCCTATCTGCAACGCATCCGGACCAATCTGAGTCTGTAAACCCCTGCAATCTCAGGTCATAATCTGAAGCATATTTCAAACCATGTCCCACAGTGCCACGCAAGTATCTAAGCACATGTTTTGCAGCAATCCAGTGAATCTGCCTCGGCTCGCACATGAACTGGCTGAGAGCATTCACAGCAAAACATATATCTGGTCTGGTGTTTGTGAGATACATCAAGGACCCAATCAGCTGGCAATACATAGTAGGATCAATCAAATATGAATCTAAAGGAGAATCTCTCAGCTTCTTCCAATTTGCATCCATCGGAGTGGTCATGGACTTGTAGTCCAACATTCTGAATCTCTTCAATATATCTATGGTGTACTTTCCTTGTCACGGGAAAATCTCTTTCTGCTTATGTCATACTTCTAATCCTAAGAAGTAGTGCATCAATCCAAGATCCTTCATTTCAAACTCAGAGGTGAGATTCTTCTTACATTGTACAATAAATTTCTCATTTCCTATGAGAAACAGGTCATCAACATATAGTACCAAAATCAATGGCTCATCATCTACAACTTTGTAGTAAAGGTTGGGGTCTGCATCACTCTTGGTAAATCCCAATCTCACCAGGAATCCGTCTATCCGTCCATACCAAGCACGAGGTGCTTGCTTGAGTCCATACAATGCCTTTTTCAATCTGAATACATGAGACTCCTTTCCATGGACAATAAACCTATTTGGCTGCTTGATGTAAACTTATTCCTCAATAACACCATTGAGAAAGGTTGTCTTCACATCCATCTGATGCAAATTCCATCCCATAGCTGAAGCAATAGAAATGATCGATCTGATGGAAGTATATCGATCCACAAGAGCAAATGTCTTATCATAATCGACTCCCTCTTTTTGAGAGAATCCTCTAGCAACAAATCTGGCCTTGTATTTTTCCACACTTCCATCTTATCCATGCTTGATCTTGTATAACCATTTAGAAGTAAATCCTGACTTCTCCTTAGGTATCGACACAACTTCCCACACATCATTCTTCATGATGGATTGATGTTCTTCCATCATGGCATCCTTCCAAACTTGATGTTTGGATGCTTCTTCATAAGTGGTAGGTTTTGAATCAATGATGTTACTCTTCAATGCCACATAACTGGAGAATCTCTGAGGTCTTTTGCTTTCTCTCAAAGCGCCATGTGGAGCTTCATGTCCTTCTGCATCCTACAGAGTCTATTGTGCCCATCTAGGTCTTTTTCGACCTGCAACATTTCTCGGGATATCAACTGGATGAATGGAATCGATAGGTTCATCCTTTTTAGCTAACTCCCTCTGAACTGGAGGGGGAGACGATCTCATTTCCTTTGGTTCTAACATTTCTTCATCATCGATCTCCATGTTTGATCCTCTGCCTATCCTACAGCCATTTCTTCTTCAAAGGTCACATCCCTACTAACTTCAATCTGTCTGGATCTTGGAATGTAAATTTTGTAAGCCTTTGAAGACTCACTGTATACCACAAAGGTTCCCTTCTTTCCTAAAGGTTCTAACTTCGATCTTTTCTCCTTGGGCACATGTATGTAGATTGGACAGCCAAAGATCTAGAGATGGCCCACTTTTGGTTTCACTGCTTTGAACGCTTCCTCCAGAGTCATATTCTTCAATATCTTATGTGGACATCTATTCTGTACATATACAACGGTTCTGGATGCTTCTTCCCATAAGAACATTTGAATTCTCTGGTCATGTATCATAGCTTTGGATGCCTCCACAATTGTTCTATTCTCTCTTTCCACAACCCCATTTTGTTGAGGGTTGTAGGGAACTGTGATCTCCCTCTTAATTCTTGCTTCCTTGCAGAAATCATTAAATTCTGTAGAGGTATATTCTCCACCATTATCGGATCTCAAAATATTGATCCTCCTCCCTGACAGATTTTCGACTTGTGCTTTAAATTCTTTGAACTTGTTGAGTACTTCCTCGGATTCCTTATACTTGAGGAAGTATATCCAAGTCTTTCGTGAGTAATCATCAATGGATGTTATATAGTAATGATATACACCCAATGAAGCAACCGTCATGGGTCTGCTCAAGTCAGAGTGTACTAAATCCAAAATCCCTTTGGATCTACTCTCACTATCTGGAAAAGATCTCTTGGCATTCTTGCCAAGTGCACATCCTCTACATGTTCCATTGTGGTCTATCTACTTGGAGCCCTGGTAAACCTGTCACTATATTCTTCAGTATTGGAAGAGCTCGATAGTTTAGATGAGCTATTCTTTTGTGCCATAATTCGCCCATACTTGCAACATCATGTACTAGGGCTTGGACTGGTGGAGTGTTTAGTCGATCCAAGATCTCTTCTCTTATACCAATAAATTTGGTTCTGTTCATGCTTGAGTTCTTGTGTCAAACAAGCACTTTCCCTTCATAGAAAGCTACTTTATATCCTTTGTCTTCCAAGGCTGATATGAAGACAAGGTTTCTTTTCATACCAGGAACATAGAGCACATCACTTAGGCGCAATGTATCATTTGATTCTAGTTGAAGGGAGGTGGCTCCAGATCCCTTCACAGTGTAGTTAGCATCATCTCCAAGTACAACACAGAGATGTGAGTCTTTCTCAACTAATTCTGAAATATTTTCTTTGTAACCTGTCATGTGTCTAGAAGCACCATTATCTATGAGCCAAGTATCACTAGTGGTGGGAATAGTACCTGATAAAGCTGATATGAATATAAATTTTGAATGATATTCATTCTTGTGATTCTTGTGATGATGATCTTCTTCTACATCAACGGTGGATGCTTCATGCTTCCTTTTACTTGAACTTCGACAACTACTGGCGTAGTGTCCATATTTTCTGCACCTATAGCATTGAACTTGAGATATATCCTTCTTCTTCTTTTGTTCCGGGTGAGGACTTGATCTCTTATATTGGTGCTTGTGTTTATGGAAATTCCTTCATTTTCCCTTACCTTTCTTGGCATGGGATACAAATGCTTGTTTCTCCTCAGGTTGAGTACCATGGAGTGTTTGTCATGTTGTAATCATTGTCTCCTCCTGAGTGCAATCTACCCAGAGTTTATCAAACTTGGGTAGTTTAGATCTACCACATATGCTTTGAATAAAGGACTCCCAAGATGGTTAAAGACCATTTAGAGTGGTGACAACAAGCTCCTTATCATCAATGGGATCTCCACTGGTGCTAAGCTTGTCCCTTAGTTCTATGATCCTCATGAAGTATGAGGCAATGGATTTCGATTTGGATATCTTCATATTTGAAAGTCGATGCCTCAATGTAATGGATACATTGATGCTAGTGTGTTCAAACAACTTATTTATGGTCTTGAAAATTTTCCTAGCAGACTTCTTCCCTGAGATTTGTGGAACCAAATGATCTCTTACTGAGTCCACCAGAATCCTTCTTGCTCTGGCATCATTCTTCCTCCATCGAGATTTGTCTTCTTCGGCTTCTGGCTCAGGGACTTTCTCATTTACATATTGTAATAAGCCATTTTATTCTAGAAGTAGAAGAACCCTAGACTTCCAAGAGATAAAATTGGAAACTCCTTCCAAATAATCTTCAACCTTCATCCCAATCATCTTGACTGCAGATCTGGTTCAGAAACCCTAGCAGAAGCTAAGTCAAAAATGAAAGTTTGAAATTTGAAAAACTGATTACACAAGTAGATGCGCCTTGGAAAGGCGATTTTAGATGAGGTAGGACTGATCCAAATCTGTGGAGAAAAGTGGGTCAAAAATGAAACCCTAATTTCTGTTGTAGCTGCAGAATTAGGTCAAAAACTGAAAATTCTCGGAATTGAATTCCGTCTTCACCAAAAGATGCGCCTCCCTAAAAGCAAAATTCCCAGGGCTCTTTTCCTCCAAAATGTTGGGTGAATACTTCAGAAGATGAAACCCTAGTTACGACAATGGCTTCTTCTAGAACTGCTCTGATAGCATGTTAGTTTTCATACATTCATAGCATAATAATTCAATTGGATAAACAGGATCACTAGAAGAAAGAGAAAGCACAAAACAACAACAACAAAGTTTATCCTGGGAAACCCAAACAGGAGAAAACCCAACAACCTTCGTATAGAGATGATAATTACGAGATCAGAGTGCAATCATAAAAGGGAAAAGATGGAAATGCTTTCCAAAAGTAGAAACCCCAAAAAAGTCTTCTTCTCCAACAAATGCGAACTTCTTTCTCTCAAGTGATGCGAACTTGAATGAATGAGTGAGTGTGATAATGAGATGACTTTACCTCTTATTTATACAAGTACAAAACTCACTTTTACCCTAGGTGAGCCGACTTCTCTAATTGACTGGGCCGACTACACTTGGGGGGCAAATTATAATTTAAATTTAATATTTTCTTTTGCTTCTTTTCACCCCAAGGTTTACATTGATACTTTCAAGGGTTTACATAGTTAATTACATCAAGTTGATCTCCCTTAGGAGATACAATCAAGTACAATAGAAATACAATAAATAATATCTTCCGAAGTTTCACAAAATCCCACATAAAGTAGTCATCACAACTTCAACATCTTCTACCATGTCTCCAATAGCTTCTAATTGCTCTTTGATCTGGGACACTCTGGAGAAGTATGAGTGCATAGTCTCAAAATTATGGATCTTCACGCCCTTGAGTTTATTTCTCAAGGTCATCTTCCTATTAATGTTCTTCCCTTCAAATAGGTTAGTCAAGACATCGAACATTTCTTTTGGAGTCTTCTTTGAAGACACTTGAGGGATCAAGTGCTCTTTTATAGAATCAACCATGATACTCTTTGCCTTGACCATATTCTTCTTATGCCTTGCTTTGGATTCATCTCCCTCTGGTTCTGTAAGTCCTTCCTTTATAAAGTCTTGTAGGTCATGTTATTCAAGAATGAGCATGACTCTATACTTCCATGCCCTGAAGTTTTCAGCTCCTTCAAGCTTATCATCAAGCTTGGTATTGCTTGACATCTTGACATCTTGATATAATGAGTACTTCAAATGGAAATATAATAGATTTGAGACTTACCAGAAAAGTTGTCCTTCTGAAAAGTGCTTCTACCTTGACCTAGGATTTGTCGGAGAAACCCTAATTTTCCAACTTCAGAATTTTGGAAATCTGCTTGGATGATCAAATTCGCCTCCTCAAGGCGAGTTGAACAAAGTACTCCTTCTCCCAATTCTGTGAGCAAATCTTCCAAAAACTTGATGCCCTAGTTCTCCCGGGCTGTAGTGGGGGACACAAAAATGAAAATTCTCTAAATTTAATTCATCTTCGATAGAAATATGCGCCCTAGTGAGGCAAATTAGATGCACCCTCTTTTTCAACTGATTTGTGGAGAGAGCTCTCGGAATAAGAAGCCCTAGTTTCTTCAATTTCTACTGCAAATTTTTTGAGTCTTAATTTTGATGTATCTCAAAAATTTATGCTCCTCAAGGTCTGAAACTTCGTCCTGTGATCACCTGATATGTTCTCTATCCAACCACACAGATCATAGTAGGATTGGATTTAGCAAATGGAACTTATACTTAGTTTCCCATGATGACCTGTTTATGGATTTTTTCACTATAGTGAACTTGTAGGGACTTCTACGTGTCACTGTTTCATATTCGGGTTCTTAAACTTACACCAGAGAAACTACAGTCCATTCAATTTATGGAACATCTTACAAAATTTGATTTGGATCTTTGTATCCCTAGATATAACATTTCTCCCTAGGTCACCTTTTTAAAACTGAATTTCGGAGGAGGCTGGAACCTTAATTTGAATGGATCATATCGCCTAAAGTACAACAAATATGAGGCTGAAACTCGCACACAATGTGCATGAATATTTCATCTTCGGCTTGTCCAAGTTTCAAATCTTGAAACTTTTGCCAAAAGTGATTTATAGCGAAAATTCCAATATGACTAGTTTCCGGAAATGGAAACCCTAGGAAACAACTGCACAATGTTCTCTTTCAGGCCAACTCTCATACCATGTTAGTTTTTCTTACTTGTTTATCATAATAAAATTAAATAATAGGATCATTGAAAGAAAGACAAGCACATCAAACACAAATAACACAACATTTCTCTAGGGGAAACCACAAGGGAGAAAACCCTAAGACAAAACAAATTTTGTCCTTCACTTGTGCGAACTCCTCTCTCTCCTATGTGACCTTGAGTGTTCCAAATGAAAAACTCAACCTTCTATTTATACTTTACAAGTGACTTGACCTTTTTACTAAATAGGTCGGCTTGACTCACCTAACTGGTCCGACCTGTACTTTTATAATAAAATATTCTTTCTAGATCTTTCCAGGCCGAACTAATCAATTAGGGTTTTAAATTGACTCTTTCAATGCCTCTTACATTATTAATTACATCAATGACATCTCTCGAAGGATGAATACAATAATACAATGGACAAATACATTTAGAATATCTTCCGCAGTTACATTTCTTTAATACAGGGGAAGACAAAAGGAGAGAGGAAAGAGCCCAGGTAATCGTGGGAAGTCTGGGAAGGGAAAATCCAAGTCCAAAATGGAAAAGATAGAGTGTTGGAACTGTGGGAAGAAAGGACATTTGAAGAAATACTACAGGTCTTTAAAGAAGAAAGGAGATAGGAAACAGTAGACTACTCAGGAAGCAAATGTAGCAGGTTATGTGTTACGAGATGATTTGATTCTTGCATTAGATAATACTAGTGATTATTGGGTAGTAGATTCAAGGGCTTCATGTCTTGCTACACCCCATAGGAAATTATTTCATGATTATGTTCCAGGTGATTTTGGACATGTTTTATTGGGTGATGATGAACCATGTAAACTTGTTGGAATGGGTAAGGTACGAATAAAGTTAAAGAATGGAGTTGAATGGATGCTGAAATATGTAAGGTGTATTCTTGCTATGAAAAGAAATATAATCTCAACAGGTTAGTTGAGAGATGGTGGTTGTTTATCTACGCTTGGAGAAATGTGGTGGAAGATCACTAAAGGATCGATAGTGATAGCAACAAGAGGCAAGATAGGTACATTGTATTTATGTCCTGATGATACTCACGGTTATATCTCTTTACCTTCCATGGGAATAGATACAACATTGTGGCATCATAGGCTTGTCCACATGAGTGAGAAGGGGATGCATATTCTCCACTCAAGGAAGTTGCTTCCGGATCTGAAGCAAATAAGTTTGGAATTCCGTGAAAACTGTGTTTATGGAAACAAAAGAGAGTTAGATTTCTTGGATTTGGGAAGCAAAAGAAGAGTGAAAAGTTAGAGCTTGTGCATACAGATATATGGGGACCAGCTCAGGTACAATCTCTTGGTGGCTCTCGTTATTATGTTACTTTTATTGATGATGCAACTATAAAAAACTTGTGTTTATTGCATTTGACAAAAAATTGATGTTTTTGCTACTTTTAAGAAATGGAAAGCTTTGGCTGAGAATGAGACAGGAAAAAGGTTAAAGTGTCTTAGATCTGATAATGGAGGCGAATACTGCGTCAAGGAGTTTGATATTTACTATTCATACCATGGGATTCGTAGAGAGGGGACCGTTTCAGGAACACCACAATAAAATTGTGTGTCAGAAAGGATGAACAAAATAATCATGGAGCATGCAAGGTGTATGAGATTGCATGCATGGTTGCCCTTACAGTTTTGGGCAGATGTTGTAGATATTGTTGTTTACTTAATAAACATAGGGCCTTCAAGTGCTTTGGATGGTGGGGTTCTAGAGGAGGCATGGATGGGTAAAAATGTAAACTACTCATTTCTGAAAACTTTTGGTTGTGAAGCATTTGACCATATTGATAAAGAAAATAGAACAAAGCTTGAGGATAAATCCAAGAAATGTACCTTTATTGGATACGAGGTTGATGATTTTGGTTATCGCTTATGGGATTATGAAAATAACAAAATCATTAGGAGTAAATATGTGGTATTCAATGAAAAGGTCATGTATAAAGATCAGCTGCATGGAAATAAACAGGAAAAATAAAACATAGAGTACACAATGCTGGTGAAATCAAAGAAAATGAAGTTCCAAAGGTGCCAGAAAATCAAGAACAACAGCAGGCACCTCAAACTCCTGCAAGTGTTAGAAGATCTACTAGTTCAAGTAGACCCCTTGAATGATACTCTCTTTCATTGTATTATTTATTGATGTCTGACTTTGGTGAACCAGAATGTTATAAAGAAGAAATGCAGGTGGAAACTAAAAAGAATTGGGAGCAAGGCATGAATGAGTAGATGGACTCATTGGTAAGAAATCGGACTTGGGATTTGGCTTAGTTTCCTACAGGTAAAAGAGCATTGCAGAATAAATGGGTTTACAGGTTGAAGGAAGAAGATGGAGGCAAGAAGCGGTTCAAGGCCAGACTTGTTGTAAATGGATTTGCACAAAAGAAAGGTATAGACTTTGATGAAATATTTTCTCTAGTTTTTAAAATGACTTCAATTAGGACTATTTTAATTCTAGTGGCGGTAGAAGATTTGCATCTTGAACAGTTAGATATAAAAAATCCTTTCTCCATGGGGATTTGGAGGAAGAGATTTATATGCAACAACCACGAGGGTACGAGGTCAAAGGGAAGGAAAATTTAGTATGCAGGTTGAAGAAAAACTTGAATGGCCTGAAGTAAGCTCCAAGGCAGTAGTATTTAAAATTTGACAGGTTTATGACAAAACAAGGTTATAGAAGATGCCATTCTTACCACTATGTTTTTTTTAAGAAGCTAGATAATGGAAGATATATTATCTTGTTGTTGTATGTGTATAGCATGCTTGTTGCAGGGTCTAACATGTAGGATATAAATGTTCTCAAAAGGAAATTGTCTAATTCATTTGCGATGAAGGATTTGGGTGTTGCAAAGAAAATCCTTGGTATGAGACTAATAAGAGACAGGAAAAATCGCAAGTTAACATTGTCTTAGGGTGAGTACATAGAAAATATGTTGGAGTGGTTTAGAATGCAAGATGCAAAACTAGTTAGTACATCTTTGGAAAACCATTTCAAACTAAGTAAGGAGATGTGTCCCAAGACACAAGAGGAAATAGAATACATGTCCAAGGTTTCTTATTCATAAGCAGTTGGCATCTTGATGTATGCCATGGTGTGCACAAGACCAAATATTGCACATGGAGTGGGAGTTGTGAGCAGGTATACGAACAATCCAGTTAAAGAACATTAGAAGGCATTAAAGTGGATTCTCAGGTATGTGCGAGGTACTACTACTCATGCATTATGTTTTGGAGGTTGATACATTGTTCTATAGAGATATGTTGATGTAGATATGGTAGGTGGTAAAGATAGAAAGAGGACCACCACAGGGTATGTTTTTACTATAGGTGGAACAACAGGAAGCTGGATTTCAAAACTAAAAAGGTTGTTTCACTTTCAACCACGGAAGCAGAGTATGTTGCTGCTACAGAGGCTAGTAAAGAGATGATTTGGATGCAAAGGTTCATGGAGGAATTGGGTAAGAATTAGGAGAATAGCAGGTTGTATAGTGACAACTAGAGTGCCACTCATCTTGCAAAGAACTTGGGATTCCATTCTAAGACTAAACATATACAACTCAAGTACCGTTTCATATGATCTATTCTGGAAGATGAACTGTTGAAGTTGGAAAAGATACATACTAGACAAAATCCTGCAGACATGTTGAGAAAGATAGTAACCAGAGAGAAACTGAGTTCCTGATCAGTTTCAGTTGGCCTTCAAGCATGAAGGTGAAGATGAAAATTTTTCCAGCTTGAAGGTTTGGAGGATAGTCCAGTAGATGCAGTAGCGGTGGATTTGTTATGATCAGTCTCCAAGTGGGAGATTGTTGGTTGTGGAGTTTGATTTTACTGATTCAGAGATATTGATGTTCAGTCGTGTTTGTACCCTAGTTTCATATGTTGTGCAGGTGGAATGTACACTCATCCCCGCGGGGTCCGAGGGAAAGGCCCATGGAAGAAATTTTTCTTGCCTTGTAAAATGTTGTAATTTCATAATCATGACTTGGTCAATAATGGGTAATTTACGGGCCCATGGTATTTTCCCATGGTAATCCATTTTTAAAAGGAAGGAATTGTGATACGGATGTGTATTGTAGTATTGAAAAGATCTCTATGATTGTGTAAGAGAGAATGTGAGAGTGAACAAGAAGTTGCAATGGATGTGTTGCGAGTTGTATCCCTTCATTTGTTGGATAGTATAATAAAAGGACTGTCAAATTTCTCCGTGGACGTCTCCCAGATTGGGTGAATCACATATATTGGTGTATGTCTTGTATTGTGTTTATGTGTTTTATTTTTGCATCTTATTTTATGTTATTGTTATGTGATCATGTTTTCTAACATTGACTCTCCTAGAGGGTGTTTGGATTTGGGGAACGCCAGCCTTGAAGCTTCGGAAATGGACTCCATTCTTCAACACGAATAGAGAAAGATCCTTTAATCAAGTAGTATGGGTGAAACTACCTGGCCTCTTGCCAAAACTATGGACTGCAGAGATCTTCAATTGGATAGGCTCCCTTCCGAATATCTATCTTGCGAGTAATTTCAGCTATCTGTCATCAAGTATTATGAAAATAAAAAGAATTATTATGGAATTAGACCTTAAGGAAGGTCTTCTGTAGGTTATGAACATCTATGTGGGTAACCTATACTTCACCTCTATTCTTGACTATTCGAGCATACCGTTTAGGTGCAATCAGTGCCATTCTCCTAGTCACCTAGTGAAATAATTCCTTATGCCTTTCATGAAGGCCACGTGGCAAAAAACGACAGATGACAAAGAACCAAATACTTGTGTTGAGGGGGAGAAAGACTATGTTTCAAAGATGGGCCAGAAGTTGAGTACTAAGAGTTTCAGAATAAATAAGGAGACCTATGCAGAATGTTTGAGGTCTATCTCTGGAAATGGAACTCCATCGGAAGTGGAGGAGAACTTAAGAATTTTACCTAGGATGATACTTTTGGTGAACAAGGAGATGGATTCCAATTCAATAGAACCAGAAGCTCTAGTGACCAAAGGATATGGGGATTTTGCAGATGCGATTTCTATTTTCAAAGGTATGCAAAGTATCCGACCTACCTATCCCTTCCAGTATATTTATGGTTCATCTTTTGAAAGGATAATTTCGTCAAGTTTCTCCTTGAAATCTGGTATCTCCTGTCAAGGTGGTGGGATTTTATCACTTTCTTGTTTATCTTTGTCAGGTAGGGTGTCCCCCAAGTCAATTTTTTACAGATGTATTGTTTTATTCTTTTAGGGAAGGTCAGCTTGATGGTCTAGAGGATATTTCTCAGTTAGACCTTGCAGGAGACGATAAGGGACTGGGTTTGTTGATGTGCCTAGGGAAGCATGGAATGGAAACATCTCCCTATAATAAGTCTTCCTCTTGGTGTTTCCCTCTGGAATTACATCCTTTAGGGATGCTTACTCTTAGTCTCGACCTTTTTTTGGACCCATTTTTATCACTCAATCGAGGGAGGTATTTTTTCCCTTCCCCTTTCAACTTTGACAGGTATGATTGGATTTTACAGAGGGGGGACATGATCAAGATCCTTGAGGTTTTAGTGATGTTGACCTTCAGTCGGTTTTGAACCCTTTTGTGGATGGGAATGGGGTCTAATTGGAGTCTATGTTGGGAGACAATATTTCCCTAGTCGAAAAAAGTCCGAGAGTTCATGTTTGGGCGGTGCCTTCCCTTTGGATATTTTGGATGAAGTTATTTTGCACTATAAGAAGTACCCTAGAGATGGGTATAAGGATAATATTTTGAAAATTTGGGAGAGAGGTCATGATTTTTGTTTGGTTGCAAAGAACATTGAGGATCTTAGGCCTCCTCTAATTTCTCATCAAATTTCTAAGTCTGTTTCTATGAGAACTATTTCTCCTAGTGTTATAGAGGATGGTCATAGGCCTTATGTTATTGTATTTACTGAAAGGATTGAAATCTATCCGGTTCTGGATTCTGTATCTAATGATGGTGAGGTCTGTCTGGATAGATATGAGGATCTGATGTCTTGGGATACTAGCCCCGCCTCCTCTTCTAAGGATAATAGACTTATCATGCTAGGAGGATCTAGATATTTCTTTAGAAAATGTTCCTCAATAAAGTCCAAATGGGGTTCAAAGTTGAGGGGAGGTATTCTTCAGGACTCTTCAGTTGTTTCTACTAGGTTGTGGGGCAAGCAGTCTATAATGGCCTTGGCTCGGGATCATGCCTTGCAAGATGTCAAGGCTTGTCCTCAGAAAACCATCAAAGGGAATCTTAGAGCGAGTCATCCCAGCCTCAAGTTTCCCTAATTCTTTTGATGTCTTTGAATTGTCGAGGGTTAGGGATTCCCTCTAAAAATATGGCTCTTAAGAGATTGATCCAATTAAAACAACCATCTGTTATTATGTTACAAGAATGTTTAGCTTATGGGGATTGTATTATGAAGGATCTTAAAGTTTTATTGCATGGGTGGGATTTTGTTAATCTAGATGCAAATGGAAGATCTGGTGGGCTTATTATGGGGTGGAAGACCAACTTGTTTCTTTGTACAAATAGTTGGAATTTCTCATCAGGCATAAGCACAATTCTATTTGCAAGAGAATTGGGGAAATATTTCACTGTCATAAATATTTATGGTCCATACCAATAGAGAGTTCATTTTTGGGAAAAAATATTTAGGTTCGGTATGTTGGTAGGTGATAGAGTTATTATTGGAGGTGATTTAAACTTAACCCTAGGAGAAGGTGAAATTTGGGGCCCTAATGCCTATAAGGACCCACTGTCCAATTATTTTATATAGAGTCTGGATGAGAATTATTTGTTTGATATCGTTCCAGTCAAGATAAGACTAGCATGGAGGAATAAGAGAGTTGGACAAGATAGAATAGCTAAGAGGCTAGATAGATTCCTAGTCAATGAAGGCACTATGCAAGATGTGGTCTGTCTTAGAGAATGGGTTGGTGAGGGTGGGGATTCTGATTACTTTCCTATCTTCCTGGAGGTGGTGGTCGTTTTGGATAAGCCCATTGAATTTTAACTCAACTTGGTTAGAGGAAGAAGAGTATAAAGTAACGATCAAAAGTCTTTGGATTTCTTATGATGAAAATAGTGATGTATTGTTGGGATTTTCCTATACTCCATCCTAGTCCTAACAACATTTTCCATATTTGCATTTTCAGTCATGCATGCATTTTGCATGCAGTCATGATTTTGCATGCATGCATGCATCCCAGTCATCAGTCCCAGCACCTAGCCCTCCGTTAGCTAGCCCCGAGAGCTTCTTTCAAATCAGTTTTAGCCCTCCTAGTGCTTAGTGCGCCCTCCTTCCTTGATTTAAGGAAGCCACTTGTGAAAGGCACCCTCTCTCACCTACTACTCAGTTGCACTTGAGTTAGTTGAGTTATCTTTAGATCTTTCCTTGATTTAAGGCTAGATTGACTCCTCAACTGACTGTATCACTCCGATGGACCTCCAGTGAGACTAGACTGCTTATTCTGACTCCAGTTAGCTCCTCATGCGCCCTCCACTGAGCCTCCTTCATTCAGTTAGTGCCTCCATGTGCCAGTTACACCTACCACACTTAATTAGACTCAGTTTGACATCTGGTTGACAGTTACTTGTGCATTGATGACTCCACTCATGATGATCAGGACTTCTAGTTGTGCTTTGATGACACTCCATCGATCTGATGATCCCTCCATGAAGGCTAATTCGAATTGCCTCCTTGGCATTCGAATCCTCTCACCATTGTATTATTTATTTGTCCATATTGTGATTAATGAATTAGTGTGTGATGTTATTATGCTTCTATCTGATTTCTACTGTATCATAATTCTGTTGCTCCTTTACACTGCATTGACCACTCTTCTTCTATTTTTCTGCTTAATCTTAATCTTTCTTGTGAGGTATACATCAACTCTTAGATCTGCTATGAGGATTTTCACATGGTATCAGAGCAAGTTGAGAGTATAGTCTATCTCCATTCCTGAGAGTTTTTTGTAGGTTATTATCAAGATTTCGAGTGCAGCAGTTGCAGCAGTTTCTGCACTTTTGCAGCAGTAGTAGTTGCAGACATTTTCTATTGTTTTTGCAGGTCTTCTGAAACAACTTCCATGAATCTGGAAGGAATTAATCCTCTTTCTCCATTCAACTATGATGAATGGAAACCACAAATGATAGAACATTTGAAGAGACATGATCTCTTTGATTATTGTTTTGAAAGAGAGTTTGAATCCTCTGAAGAAGAGAATGACTGGTTAAATGAAGGTGGAAGAGCCTCTGCAGCCATGATGTCTGCTATGTCTCGTTGCATGGTACACCACTTCCTTTCTGCTGAATCTCCAAAAGAGCTATGGGCCCATCTGGATGAAAGATTTGGAAAACAAAATGAAGGGATTGGTCCAAACCATTTCGAGAGCAATCCCACTGTTGCATTCGCCCTCCTTGATGGTCTCTCTGATCATGAATCAGTATCAAACATATCTCATATTGAAGTTGTCCACAAAGAATAAGAACTTGCAGATTCTACACTCATGCTCCAAATTTCTTCTATTTCGAATTATGTGCCAGCTCACACTCTAGAAACTGCAGAGGTTCTTAAATCCTCTCTTGCACAAGAGTATGTTGGTTTGCATCATGATCTATTGAATGTTTCGGAGGTCAAATCAGCAATTGGAGGTAATGCATTTGCTCTCCTTGATCACTCACCTCTTATGTACTACTATATGTCATTTGTACATGCTCTCAGAAGTTTATTGAAGATGTAGGGCATTGCCATTCGCTTGGGATAATTTCTCATGCATTTTATGGTTTTGATCTCACCTCTACTAGTTCAAAGGAGATCTCAAGAAACCATTCATTAAGTCTTGGAGCTGATTTAAAATCCAAGCAATCACTACTTGGGATAATTTCTCATGCATATCATGGTTTTGATCTCACCTCTAATGGTTCAAAGGAGATCTCAAGAAACCATTCTTCAAGTCTTGGATCTGATTTGGATTCAAAGCATTCATTATCATGTGATGATTCTTTTGGGCATAATCTCACCTATGATGGTTCGAAGGAGAAAACAAAAGACTATCTACACATTCATGGTATTGATCCTACATCAGCTGATTCGAATCACAGGTTCCAGGATCATCCTCATATTTTTGGATTTGTTCTCATGACATTCGATCTGAAGAGCAAGTACAAACACATGCTTTTTGAGCATGATCCACTTCTTCCCAAGAAGAAGATACCTCCAGACATATGACCAAGCATCACACCTGCTTGAGTTTGGAGCATTTATTTTGGTGTGCCCTACAGTCTATTTTGAGGGGGGGTATTTTTCCCATGAGGTTTTCCCCATTTCCTCGGTTTATTTACTGTTATTATTATTCATTGTATTGGGTGACCTTTGGTCTCAGTTACCAGGGCCCAGGATGGATTAAGGGGGGGTGTTGGGATTTTCCTATACTCCATCCTAGTCCTAACAACATTTTCCATATTTGCATTTTCAGTTATGCATGCATTTTGCATGCAATCATGATTTTGCATATATGCATGCATCCCAGTCATCAGTCCCAGCACCTAGCCCTGAGTTAGCTAGCCCCGGGAGCTTCTTTCAGATCAGTTTTATCCCTCCTAGAGCTTAGTGCGCCCTCCTTCCTTGATTTAAGGAAGCCACTTGTGAAAGGCGCCCTCTCTCACCTACTACTCAGTTGCACTTCAGTTAGTTGAGTTATCTTTAGATCTTTCCTTGATTTAAGGCTAGATTGACTCCTCAACTAACTGTATCACTCCGATGGACCTCCAGTGAGACTAGAATGCTTATTCTGACTCCAGTTAGCTCCTCATGCGCCCTCCATTGAGCCTCCTTCATTCAGTTAGTGCCTCCATGTGCCAGTTACACCTACCACACTCAGTTAGACTCAGTTTGACATCTGGTTGACAGTTACTTGTGCATTGATGACTCCACTGATGATGATCAGGACTTCTAGCTGTGCTTTGATGACACTCCATTGATCTGATGATCACTCCATGAAGGCTAATTCGAATTGCCACCTTGGCATTCGAATCCTCTCACCATTGTATTATTTATTTGTCCATATTGTGATTAATGAATTAGTGTGTGATGTTATTCTGCTTCTATCCGAGTTCTACTGTATCATAATTATGTTGCTCCTTTACACTACATTGACCACTCTTATTCTATTTTCCTGCTTAATCTTAATCTTTCTTGTGAGGTATACATCAGCTCTTAGATCTGCTGTGAGTATTTTCACATGTATATGTAGGTATCCAGTTCCTTAATAATCTAAAAAGGGTCAAGGAAAGATCCACAAGTTGGGAAGCTGACAGAAGGAAAAGGAAAGATCAGGAACTTAAAATAAGAGAAGATTTATTGGATCTTTTTCATGAAAATCATCAAGAAGGTTTCCTATCTTTAGAGCAAAAGAGACAAGTGGTTGCTGTGGAGATCAAAAGAACAAAAATATTGGATGAAAATGAATCTACATGGAGACTTAAAAGCATATCAATATGGATTCAGAAGGGAGATGACAACACAAAATATTTCCATAATTTTTTCAAACACAAGAAGCACACCAATACTTTGTGGAAGTTAGAGGAGGCAGATGGAATTCAAGTGGTAGGATTTAGGAACCTATCTAGGGGTGGAGTCAATCATTTTAGCAATCTTTATAAAGAAGAATTGGGGGGGAATAAGATAGATGATGAGATTAATTGTTTGATATCGTTCCAGTCAAGATACTACTAGCATGGAGGAATAAGAGAGTTGGACAAGATAGAATAGCTAAGAGGCTAGATAGATTCCTAGTCAATGAAGGCACTATGCAAGATGTGGTATGTCTTAGACAATGGATGGAATCCCTAGTAAAATTTTCGATGTAAACTAGTGCACTTGACCTAGGGATTTAAACCAAGGACCTGTTGGAATATAAATTGCGAATGCCCAATAAAATTATCAGCATCAATTGAGCTAACCCCTTAAGCTTGACAAATGTTTGAAACAATATGTTCCACCCTCAAGCAATTGAGCAAGAGTGATATTGTGGGCACCTTTCCAACTCCATATAAATCAATGGGTATACCTCATACATGCAACTCACATGTGTTCTTGAATAAAATTAAAGACCCCCCCCACAAAAAAAAACACTTTCCCGTTAGAACAAACCTCAGTGAGATTGAACCCAAATGAACAAGGGAAAATTCCTCTTGATTTCTCATCACCGCATGTGCTCATGTGTACATACATGTGTTACTAGTGTAATTTATCTCTATTTTATTGTGCATGAGTTCATGTTCAAGTATTTATCAAATCAATGTCTCTAAGTGTTAAGATTTCTTAAGTTTGATTATTATTGACATTAAAATTGTGTCTAGCAAATTGTTTAATGGTGTGTTAATAAATTAGTGTCCCCCAAAGAAGATTAGTATGAAGTTCTTCCATCAACGTTAATATTAAAATGAATCAATATATACTACAATAGCAGTATAATAAGTCAATAAAATTGTAGTGGTATTAAGATGATAAAAGATTAGGTGTTATTATCAAATCATCTATGGCGTTGGCAATTCTTTGCCTTGTAAATTTGAATTTGCTATGCATATTTAGAGTTCATTGATATTATAAATTTCCATATATGACAAATATATAAATTATAGAGGATAATTGTTATTCTATTAAAAGATACATATGAAAAAGATTCATGTTTAGTAACCCTTCACCTGCAATGTTGAGTCCTTAACCCTCACAACATTAATCTTAATATTCACTCTAAACTTTTAATCAAAGCTTAAAGCCTTAATATTTAACTCATAACACTAAAACCCTAACACCATAAACCCTTAACCTAAACCCATGGGCCTTTACCCTTGAACCTTATCCATCAACCCTTAAACCTCAACCTTTTAACCCTTATCTTTCAACATTATTCCTCAATCCTTGACCTTTGTCTTGTAACAACTAGATTTTAACCTCCAATTTTTAATTGAAACCATTAATATTGACATCAAGACTTAACCCTAAACCCATGATATAACCCTTATCTTTTATCCCTAATCATTTATACATATCCCTAAACCTTTGCATCGTAAACATATAATTAGCCTCAAATATGTAACCTTAAATATAAACCCTTTACCATTATACCTCTTGACACTCAAAACTCAACCCTCAACTTTATTCCTTAAGTCTTAAAAATTCATCCTTGAGCCTTAACCCACAATCCTTGGTCCTTGATCTAAAAGCCTTGAGCCTTGCACTATTAACCTTATTCTTATCCCTAAAACCTAAACTTTATCAAATTTAACCTTTAAACCTAATCCTTGAACATTAATTACTTACACCGAACCTTTAATCGTATCCCCTAAACTTTGAACATATATTTTAACCTAACCTTTAGCCCTCAACCCTCTATTTCTTGATCCTCAACCAATAACCCTCAACTATCAATTGTTTACATTAAGCCTCTATGCTTAATCCTTTGCCCACGATCCTTACCCCTTAAGCATAAACCCTTAATCCCCAAACCATTAAGCTTGTTTCAAACCCTAAACCCATGAACCCTAAACACTTAGACTTAATCTTTAACCCATCATCTTAAACATTTCAACCATTAACCTTAACCCTTGAACTTATAACTAGGAAGTGTAAAGCTTAATTGTAGACCATTGATCCTAAATGTATAACTATCCTAACACATACACCTTAAACCATCAATGCTAAAATGACCAATAAAATACGCTAGATACACCTAATAGTTGTGCCTCTTGGAATTTCCTACAACATAAATACCATTCTAAAAAGAAAGCATGTCCCACATTAGTTGAGAGAATTTGTCTACGATAACATGTAATCTCCAATATATCATGATCTTTATGCCAATGGGCATAGCCACAAGGGAGTGGTTCTTCCCACCAACATAATGGTTGATTGGTAGTAGTGTGGCTATGTTTGTTGCTTTACCTTCCCCTCTTCTCCTTTGTTAATGGTTGAGAGAATTTTTCTATGGTAATAAATAAGCTCCAATATGCCATGAAGTTTAAGCCAATGGGGGCAACAAAAATAAACCTTAATGATGAATCATAAATGATGACTAACCTAAGTAGAGAAAATAAAACTTAATGAGATAACTCAACTAGATATCTGTGTGGGGAATGGGAGGTGAAAAATGGAAAGGGAGTATTGGAGACTAAGCTAGGTTGTAGGCATGAGAGTGATGAAGCCAAACTGCATGTGTGAGTGTGACTCAATGATCCAGGGATGAACTCAAAAGGGATTCCCTAAAAGCAACTTAAGGGCCATGGTGAAAAATTTGGCACAGTGGCGAGAGACCCATTGAAACCTACAAATGGACAAGAGGAGGTGACATGGTAATCGATGCTCCAAACAAGGGTTATACCAACAATGACATGAACTATTGAAGAGATGTAGTGTAATGCTACACTTGATGGTAATGCAAAAATCATGTACCCTTCCATTTGGCTTGAAAATAATTGAAGTTTTTTAAAATTTTTGGCTTTTCATTAAGTTTTTGGGATTTGTTTTATTTTATAAAGAATATATGAATTGTTTATGTTATAATAAGGAGACATGCACCATATGCAACCATGTCATTTCAAGCGATGGGTATGGAACCTGATAGAATATGGGTGTATACCAAGGGTGTGCTTAAGGCAAGTATACTTGGAAAATGTGGAGGATGGAGACTTTAATGCAAGTGAAGCTTAGGCACATGGGTGAGGTAAAACAATGGCCTCATGTTTAGGAGAAGTGGGGCATCAAGCCAATTTGTAACTACTTGGGAGTCCTACTAGGTAGATGTTGTTGTGGGTTATTTTGTGCAAAATAATACGAAATAAATTCCACCAATAGGTTGGAACTATTGGTGTATATAGAAGGTTTGAATGGCACTTAATAAGTGTGCTCTAGGCACTATTACTTCTGTCCTCTAGTATACAATGATTAAGAATATAAAAGATGGCTAAAGTGAAACCTTGATAAAGTCACTCTTTATGTATATTGTTGATGATAGAGTAGGATAAGGTAGGAATTTCATACCAAAACCTCCTCTTCAATCCTAGAGAAGATATGAAAATAACAAATGACACTTCCAAACTTTCCACATTCTTAATAGATTAGAAATGAAACTGATGCAAAGATGAAGCAACCAATACAAAGCATATTTTGATTGGGGGAAAGCAAACCCAAAAATTACATTGATAAGGATCAAGCAATAAATTTACAAAATGTAAGAATGATATCACCTAGGAGTATCCATGAATATGATATTCAAGCGTCCTCTTCAAGCAGTCCTATCCTCTTTGAGGTTTTCTCTCAAAACCAAAGCAGTAATTGGAACATATTTTTTAATGAGTGGTGAAAGAAAAGTTTCAATGTTGATACCAATGAGAAACAAGGAATTTGCAACTAGGATGTGTTTGAATTATCGATTACACTTGTGCAACATAACATTACATTCAATATTGAACTTTTGCAACTCTTAAGAGATCCTTGTGTTTATAGGTTTTCTTTAAAGAATGCAATTTCCTTTTTAACATAATTTTTTTATTATGACTAGTGAAAATGCAAGATTTTGATCCCTTCCACATCTAAATGTGCAGGGACATTGTCAGATCATGTAATTTAATGTGCCAATCACATATAAGAAAGTTATGTGAGTATTGAAGGATTTCTTGTGCAATTTATGCGACATAAAGAATGAAATGTCACATAGATACAAATTTAGTCATCTGTATGGTTTAACTTTGGTTCTCAATAGATAATTAAGCCATTTATTGTAACATGATACTAATTCATGACCATAAATGATGTTTGCCTTAAAAATCCTTTATCTACGCAAGCATATGAAAAAGGTGTGATAATAGATGCCCCCGATGTTTGAGGTTAGGACCAAAATTGTAGAATCAAATACAAGATAGTCGATATGATAAAATTAAAAGAAATGTAGAGAGCATCGTGGAGAAAAGTTGAACTTGGAGAAATAAAAGAGGCCACCTACAATAAAACAAAATGTGAGTTAAACATGTTCTTAATAATTTTCTTCAATGAGTCGGGCATAACCATGATCATGTTTTGGTTGAGTCAAATACAATGCTAAAGTTTCAACTTAGGTAATATGGGACATCCATGGGTGGATCATGATACAAAAATAAATTTTTCTTTTGTTGAAAGATGTGATGAATGTATGCAACCTTGAGAATAAAACAAAACTATTACAATAGAACCATAGAGATGGCGCCATATAAGGAGGGTGAGTGAGACTCATCGATATGGAAAAAAACCTAAAAAGTGGGACAAGTCTTAATGTAGAGACCAAGACGATGAGATCATGTTAGATCTCAATGGATAAGACCCAACAACCAATGACACTTTGTTTGATAGGCAATCTAGCAAGAGAGGACTCGAGGCCTGATCTCCCTAGCTTAATGCAAGTCTAGAAAAAATAGGACAAAACATAGAATACTTTCCTAGATCTAATTAGAGATCGAGTAGATATATGATTTACCTTTCAGATCACTGATCCTTTCTCCTTGATGTTTGCTCCAAGCTTGATGGTCTTCAGATCTCAGCTGCAAAACCTGTCAAGACAACACAGAAACAAAACAAGTAGTAAAATGCACCTAAACAATAATAGATCTAAGTAAGCAGTTAAGCAGGAAAACTACACAAAACATCATCAATGCAATGAGATTTGGTGGAAAGCATTTATATTACTGTATAATAAGGGAAAGTACATAGAAGGAAGTGATTACAACCAATGACTTAACGTAGAAATCCTTCTCCGATCAAGCCAATGCCAAAAAATCCAAAGGGATAATGGATCTCTCAAAGGATGAATAGAGATCTCTCCTAAGCTAATTTCACTAGCATGGAGATACTATAGACTTCCTCCCTTTGGAATGGGAATGAGCTTCACTTATATAGGACTAAGAGGATAGGATAGGTTGAGATATGGTAGGAGAGAGATAGGGGATCTCACCCAAGGGATAGGGAACCAAATGCCAGCTCCCCTACAAGCTAGGGATAGGGATCCACATCACTCAGCTTCGAGAATGGGCTCTAAAATGCTCTTTTATCCAACTAACTGACATCATCGTAGGCTACATTAGGACAACCTGCGACGTCACCGGTTGCACAAGGGTGAACTGCGACGACCTCCAAAAATGGGTCAGTTAAGGCCTCCAGTCATGGGAAACTTCAGGGATGTTTACACTGAGTCTCAGGGTAGCAAGATTTAGGTGTAACACACTTGCAAGAATGCAGGAAAGGTGATATAGTACTAATTCTTCGAACAAGTATGAGTCTGACAATTACCTAGCTTGAAAGTGATGCTATATCAAATAATACAACAATGGATTCTCTTTTTTATTTTTGGTTCTCAAATTTTATGTTTTACATTTCTTGTTTTGGGGTTTTATATTTTATAAAGAATAAAAGAATGATATTGTTCATATAGTCGTTACAATGTGGGCACGAGTGCCAAATGCAACTATGTGGTTCTAAATGATGAGTGAGGACCACAATAACAATTAGGTAGTAACCAGAAATGCACCTAGGGTGGGTATTTTTCTCACATATATAGTAGCTGGAGATACCATGATGCAAAGGACCTTATTTTTCTTCCAATCAGTGCCAATCATGCATGTATTGAGAATATTTCATCTAGTGATCATCAGTGGTGGATTCTATATGAGCTTTCCAGAGCCTATTTAACAGCAATAGTATCCCATCTCATGACTTAGCCTTGCATGACCCATTGAGATTGACTTCGTTTATTCATGGTTCACTTGGTAGAGCAGAGAAGGCAGTCGATTTCTTTCCCTTGCCCCATGAGCAATCAGAGTTGATCTTCATGTAGATATAGGTATATGGTTGAGAAGGTATACATATGTACTTGGGTGTTATTATTTGGTTGTCTTGCTCATATTATTAGCTTTAACTTGACATGGTGACTAACATTGGTGATTATATGTTATTGGATGTTTTCATGAACTTGTTACTAAGGGTAAATGCATGATATTGAATGCCAAGAACTTTTTATATGCTCACTAGTACTGCCTAGCTTATCCAGACTTAGCCCTGTTTTTCTATGTGTGGCATTATCCTTTCACTATCTTTGCCCATCCAATATCTTTTGTCCTTTGACTTGATTCTTGATTTGTGAGATCAAGGATATTTCCCCCACTTTGACCTTTGTATGTAATAGACTCCATGTTGTTTTGTGTCTCATCTATGAGTTGTGCAACAAAACTTGCCAAATCCTTGACCCTTCTGGGTCGAAGGAACCCGTCGGTGTTGGGTCTTCAGCCTATGTGAGTTGGGATTTTGAAGCCTTGACCTCTTTAGTTGGTTACCCCCAATGTTTGGTCCTGATTGTGAATGATTCCCGCCATTTGACCCCATACTTCACTTATGGGTCAAGAGTACCCGCTGGTGTTGTGACATGAGCTAATACTGGCTAGTTTCCCGAGTAGAGTCAACTATACTTGAAGCAAGTGATCCTATCATCATTACATGCATCGGTATAATCTTCCATATCCAAAGAGATGCAAGAAAGATTAATGAAATGAAATGCAAAGTGTCCTATATGAAAGCTGCAGTTAGTTGTGCATTTAAGCATATGTAGAATCCGAAGGGGCATGAAATTAAATGAAAAAGGCCAAGCATATGAGGAACAATTAAAAATATAAATGACTTTTGGCCATATTTATGATGTAATGATTATTCCCCACAGAGCCCAAGGGTATGGGTGTGGGATGGAGTAAGGGACTACTAATTCTAAGAGTCCCCTAGAACCTCATAATTACGGTTGATTGTGCACCTAGCGCAATGGTTCTAGAAAAGATCCTCGCGGATTCTGAATCAGGCTTGGATGTGAGTCATAGGACACTTGTTAGAGTTGAAGGGACACTTCTCAATCAACTTATTCCATTTGTGAGACACCTCCTTTCCCTAATGTTATCTATCCTATACATGTCACTGTGGATCCCCTTTTGTTCATTGTGTTGAGGTCAAACAAGTAAACTCCCCTTGTCCTAGCCTTCTTTCATCCACCTCACCCATCATAGAAACTTGGTTAAGTTTGTAAGTGAGCATACTTAAAGAGCTTCATGAAAGATTAGGTATTCTACTCAAACACAAGTTATATTATTTTGGTTGATTGATTGATTTATCACCATTGTCATATTACTAATGTTTTAGTTGGCTAGTCATATAAATAAGAGAAAATCCTTCACCCCTTGTGCATAAAGGATGGATCAATTTTTGTCTCAATCATCAGTTTGGTCATTTTTTACCTGATCAACCCTAGTTTGACTTGGTCAACACAGGTCCCGGGGTAGATATGACTATAGTGGTTTGAGATTGCTTATTTGTTACCTAGATGTATCCAGTACACCATTCCATGCTTCAATTTGATCATTATTGGCCATTTTCCAGGATTTATATGGTTTATTATTATTATTATGGCCATATTTTTATTATTGGACATGGTGTTGGCTTCCATATGCATATTCAGATCGATTCATGAGGTTCAAGTAGTCATTACTAGTGGATTTGAGGTCTCTGATTCCATTGGCATACTTAGTTGGTTGATCTAGGCAAGGGAAATGGAAATAATGGCACATTTATTCTACATCAATGAAATCAACATTTTAATTCAATAAAAAATGACCATGGCTACTCCAAGGAAATCGATTTGGCTATTGTATGGCTAGGAAATTGTATGGGATGACTTGATATGATATCCAAAGGCTCTATGGATCATTCTTCATGTGTTTATCTCAGTGATTGGGTCAACACTTATTATTTGGCTTGCATATGGAAGACGTCCTCCATGAGGGGCGCTCTTCACTTTGGCATATGTTGTACCACCATGTTATATCTTATGAATTTGTATTGTAATGTCACTTAGGGTGAATTGAGCCCCTAAGGTGACCCCCACATCATGTACCACGTGTTATATTCATTCATTATAATGTATTGTTCCTGGTTTGGGCATTAGAGGCAAACGTGTGCCCCCCTTTATGAGGTTGATCCATGTATCAATGTTAAATTAGATCTCCACCGTTGATGATGTTATAATCTCAACCGTCGGATGAGAATTAGTTAGAAAGTGGACACAACTCTCCTCCTATTTAAGAGAGGTGATCCCCTCATTGTATTCATTGGGACTTTTGGCACCGAAACTTCTAATAGAGATAAATATTTTGTGATCCCAATATTTGTGTTCTCGTGGATGAATATTTGGGATGATGATCGAAATTGTCTTTTGCATGCATTAGAAGATCTTGGTGAATATCTCTCATATGTTTTAGGTCCAAATTTTAATGCAGGGAGAGAGGACGATTTGGGGAAGGGCGCGCTGGTGGAGGAGACTCTCTCTCTCTCTCTCCCTCTCTCTCTCTCTCTCAAATATTGGTTTAATAGGGAGTGGTTCTATCCTAAGTCACCTAGTTCAAATTCGTGTTTGAGTTCGATGACCTTGAAGTTCGACAAAAAATTGACAATGAAAATTTTGGTGATAAAATTCAACATTAAATTTGAGAGAGTATAAAACTTGAAAATAAAACATATTAGACTTTTTAATAAATTTCAATATTCTAATTAAAAATAGGGTAAAAATGAAAATAAAAACATTAACATATCATTTGCTAAGGCGCTTTAACTATAAGGTAAAAAAATAATAAATGTGTATAATTTTTATATGTAACATGATCTATTTAATAATATTTTATTTATAAAAACACTTTATATTTTAAAAAACCATATCAAATTAATTAGAAATGACTAAACATATATTTCAATTTCATGTCATGTGTCGGGGAGTAACATGTGCACGGCGGCGAGGCGGGGGCGAGTGCTTCGACAGTGGAGACTGGAGAGTGAGGGCGAGGTGGTTCGACAATAGAGACTGGAGAGCGAGGGAAAGGTGTGCAACGCAAGCAACAATGGAGGGGTGCAGACTGGAGGACGAGGGTGAGGTGTGCCGCACGAGCAACAATGGAGGTGTGAAGAGTTGGAGTCTCGAGTCTCGAGTTCGACAATGGAGGAAGCATCCACAATAGCATTGGTGCAATCTTTAGTTAGTCAACAGAGCGGGAACGTGGGAAGCTAAAATCCTCGGGCATGGGTGATGAGCGAGGGTTTACAAATTCCTTCAAATTTCAATGATTTAATTCGGTACACCCTAAAATTCATTGATTTTCGAATTTTAACCTTCAAATCCGCCGAATCCGATGACTTAGGTTCTATCCTAGTGATCAAACATTATTTATCTTTTGATTCTCATTTGCATTTATTCATCTTTCTTGCTATTCTAATTGCTCGTTGCTTGGCTTGGCAGGAAGGAGGAGTGCACTGGGTCACTGGGAGTTTCAATTGGACGAGGGCTTAACCAAATCTCTTATTTGATCTATGCATGGGAAATCTTGATCATCTCGACAATTATCTACAGTAACCAGGTAAGTTTTTCAAATCTCTTTTCTCCATTTTTATTTTCTGTTCATGGGTCACTCTCGATAATAAACATTAAAACCCTCACTCTAAATTTATAAAAATTATCTAGGTCACATTTCTTGGAATTTTGACAAATCCTTTCTGGGTATTCTTCCTTACCCCTAGACCTCACTAGCCTTCTTGAGGCATCATCTTCTGGGACTCCATATTCCCTATAGCTCAGGCACTATTCTTTTGGCAGTTCGCCCTCCTAGGGTTTTGATGATTTTTCCTATTTTGTGACCTCTTCCTTTTGCTTGTGAGCTTAAACATTGTCATATCTTCCTTCAAGCAAGTAATCTCAGGTTCTAAGAAGTTGTAATCATCATCTAATTCATTTCTCTAGGTATTCCTAAGCTTTCCCATTTAAATCCCCCCAGGGTAGTGACTTAGCCATTTTTCACCTAATACCATCATCCAAGATCTGGTGTTTCATTCTTTATCCACCAAACTAACCTTTTTGGATTGTCTTTCCAATTCCTTCAAGCCTCACAATCTAAGATTTTCATCCTCGGTGACTATCTCTAGTTGGTTTAGGGTTTCATCAACTAGATACCTTACATACTCTATAGCCATAGTTTGATCTCGTATCTTAGATTTAGGTCTTTCCTTCTAGGTTAGATCACGGTATTCCCCTTTGCTACTTTGCTTCAAGTGGCATAAAGTGAAGAGAATCCTGACTGGAGTGACAACCGATCCATTCCAGGGGTCAGCCGGGATCCTCTAGTATCAACTCTTTAGTTTCCTAGCTCCTCTATCATCTTGAATAGAATCGTCATAAAAGGGGAAACTACAAGTTGCATGATAACAGGTCCATTTACTAAGAATGAATCCATGAGATTTATGGTATAGGTAGCTTTAAGTAAGAATGCAAGGAAATATTGGTTCATCAAAAATATGATAAAGTAAACCGATGAGAAAAGTCCATCAATTGAGAAGAGCAAGGCATAAGGCTCATTAATGCAATTAGAAACTACAAGGACTTTCGGTTCTATGGGATAAAGTGACATGGATACTAGTATGTTTAGTGTGTTAAACTAGGGTGACCCATGTGAGGATGAACACTATTGTTTTTGTAAAGGCGATAAATTGCTTGGAGGGGTTAATTCATTCACTAAAATGGGGAGGACCCTATGGAAAACTTTGAGGGTGGAAACATATGAAGATGCAACGTATAAAAATGTGATACCAAATCTATATGCTAATTGAACCAATTATACCTATGGTGGATATACTGAAAAATGGTAAGTGGTGGAAAAACTGGGAAAATTTCATGTACACAACAAACAAAACAAACCAAATGAGTGTCTGAATAACCAAAATTTATGGTGAGGATGAAATTGAAAACAAACGTAGGGTGATCTAGAAACATCTAAATGAATTTTGGGCCAAAACATCAATACATAAGCCTGCAGGGGTGTAGCTCAACTGCTTATTCGCTTGATATGAAGGAAATGTTGTAAATATAGGTCACGAGTTCAAATCACCCCGACTTACCCGTGCTGCATGATTGCGGGCTATGTGGGTGCACCTAGGGGTATAGTGGTAGCGGACAAGATTGGATCCATGGAACCTGTGTCACACGAGTACCAGCCTCATCCCAGTTGCCAATTCCCCTAATACAAAAAAAACATCAATACATAGGACGGATTTGAATTTTTAAAGTTCATTTTCACGATCAAGCCTTAGAGTGGAATAGTGAAGCCCTAAACGTCATTTTGTTGACTTTGGAGTGTGGACCATTAGATTCGAATTCCATTTTTGTTAAGTTGGTTCATTTCTCCTATTGTGATTTTTTAGTGGTTTATTTTTTCAATTTACCGATTTTCTTCTCTAAAACTCACCCTATTGGGGTTCCTACCAAACTACATGGGTAACAAAGAAATATACATGGGTAACAAAGAAATAGTGGTGGACTATGTGACTATTTCTCTAATAATCCCCTATAAGCATAGATAGCCAAGTGGATGTGTGCATAATTACAATGCACGAGAGATGCCATGTAATTTTAATTTCATTATAATATTAATATTCCCTAGTTAGAACCAAATATATGTAATGGCCTTATGAATTCACTAATATGTTCTCTCGATATCCGTTAATAATCTTCCTTAATATGAAAGTGGGTTTTTATCCATGCTTACCTTTTGAAAAAAACCACTTTTATAAATATATTACTTGACGCTTGACTTAGTATATAATATATAATTATCTATATCATATGATATACTTATATTATATTATTAATGTACTCTAGCTTGAATTAATGTTTATAAATAACACTGAATATATTATATAGTATGGATTGATGCTTATTAGTCCCCCCTAAAGGTCAGGGTAATTATTGTTTTCAATTTGAGTTGACTTGTTAGTAGTTAACTTCTTGATTTTTAATTTTTGTTATAATTTACTGTTGTACATAGGAAACTAAGAAATAATTTATTTTTATTATGTAAAAAAAAAATTATCCGACACCTTATTGGTGCAAAACTTCGAGGTGTTATTGTTTATTTGTGATACATAAGAAAAGTTTTAACATAGACTTATGTCAATGATATAATTGTTTTCGTTATCACCAAAGTTTTTGAAATATACAGTGAGACATCGAACATATATTTAATGCATAGCTCTGATATCTGACAACGAGGAAGAGCATAAGCATTTACTTACCATTCACCACCTCTTCCTGCACTGATTCACCGCCTCTTCTTGCACCACCTTCTCGTAAGGCCTTCTTTTCTTTATGCAAATATCTCATATGATATTCTTCAAAATTCTTCATATTTGGAGCAACGTCTTCTTCGAGCAACATCTTGCATCTTCTGATCTTTCCATTGTCTTATTCGGGCATGTCTTGCATCTTCTGAGCTTTCTAGATTATGATTCGAGCAACATATCAAAATAGGTAACTTTGTGAGGGAAGCTACTTCACTTGCATATACTTCACACTTGTTGTTTGAAGACCATATCTGATGTTATTTTCTTTTGGCTCTGCTCATATATCCAAAAAAAAAATTGAGTTATAAAGTTTATAATGGCACAATGATAAATCAAACGAATCTTGCCATTGCTATCTTTTGTTTTCTCCTCTTTTCTTCTTCCATTCTGTATTTTAAGATGCATTCCTTATTAATTAGAATACGATTTACATTGGATGTCCACCTTACACTAAGTATATATTTGCTCACAACCTTATCTATGAACTCTATTTTATTGTAATCTTCTAGAGATGCTTTAATATATTTACCTATGTGGAGCATAACCTGAATGAACTTATCTACCCCAGGTTTTGAATGCCTTTCCCCTCACTTAGTGAATATCGAGTTTTTCAGTTCGCAATAACCGTATAATAAATCCTTATGGTTGGATATGTTATAAAATGGTTGTTTCTACAACCACATATAGACATAGTTCCAATTCTATTGTAGAATGCCCAAATCTTTTACAAGCAGCCATAATGTAACGTGACCCATGCCTGAGGATGGATGTTGAAGTAAGGTGAGGCAGTATGTGGATGGGGTTTACCAGTGAATTGTGAATAGGATGAGGATGTCACAATTTAAACAACTTAGTATCTCTCCTATGGGAGGTTGTCAGATTGTGTTCATAAAATAATTGAACATTCATTTAAACCCTAATAACTGAAAGGTATGCATCTTAACCCCTTACCCCATCTTATACTGCACATTGCATGGATTACAAGCATGAACACTAATGGTTACCTTCTACTTCTATAGAGGTATTGGCTTCCAAATCACTTATGCTAAAAAATATATATCAACATTACACTGGTGATATAGAAATTAGTAGACATACCTCCATTATTTTTTCCAATTCTATCCATTCCATGCATCTCTCTTCTTCTTCCGCGCTACTTTCCCCAAAGTTAACCACCATCTATACAAAATTAATATAATTATCATTCAAATTCGTGAAAGACAGAAAAGGCATAAGCAAACCTCCCCATATTTGTCGAAAAGAATAACATGAATGTTGTAGAAACATAATAGGAATTTTGTCATAATAGCCATATCTTATAGTGGCAATATTCAATTAATTGAAGCAACTGAAACATTGTGGTCTGCAATGCAAACATACAAAGATATATACTCAGCATATGTAACAACACAAGGTGAAAAAAAGTCAAAATTCGTGCATATAAATACATTACATGATATACTGTATTCAATAAAATGCACAAATATGTATTAAGATGACCTTGACGATTATGGGAGGTATTGGTATGTTGCAGGAGGATTCATTTATATGCTTGCAGTAAAAGTGCAGTTTTCTTTTTTCAACACTATGGGAAGGTAAGCACATTTAGAGGAAGAAATTAACATTTGCATAGAAAAGTAAGAGAACATGAGGGAATGGATCCAACTATATTCAATAGAAGGTCTGATAGTAAATCTATTTTTTCATTGTTGAATTCCTTTGTAGGCTCAAGTCTGTTCTTCTTGGAAATAAAAGTTCAGATCTTCATGGAATGTTGATTTTAGTCCTATTTCATTATTACTCCCTCATATTCTCCATCCCTACCACCTAAGCAATATTGATCCTATATTATACACTGAATTTGGTGCCATTAGTGATGAAAGATTAATTCAAATGCATGTTCATCCCATCTTCTGAGTGATTGACTCCATTTTTTTATTTATAATTTGAGTCAATAGAAGTTCTACAATAAGTTATTGAGTGTAAGAGTAATTCCTTTGGTTGTTGGATTCTTCCAAGCAAACCTTTATTAGAAAAAGTAAGAAATTAATTTGAATCGAATACCTTGGCATAATTCCCAAGCCAAGAACATCTCAATGAACAACAACTCCAGTGATGCCGCTACTTCATATTTGATAGAGTGAAGTCTCCTAGGCCCATCTCATGTAGTGGAAAATGTCCTACTATTATAGTTGGACTAAGAGTCTTCAAAGGCATATCAAGATTGGAATTTTTGACATCCATTTGTTAGGATTCTTCGTTTCTCTTATTTTCTTCCAATTCCTTTGCCCTCACATCAACTTCCTATTGTGATTTTGCAGCTGCCTCTACTTTTTGTTGTGCCTTTAGTTCTTTTTCTCTTACCTTGTTTTATAGCTTAAAATGACACCTCTCCGTCTGTGACGACACTTGCATCCCTTGGTCGCATGACGACACTTCTTGAGATCAAGTTTAGTTACACAACAGGACACTTGTGGATTGAGGGGTCATTTTAAGCTATACCACCTTGGCATCAACCTCTTGCCTATCTTTAAAAGCTTTAGACTGTGATTCAAGCCTACTCTTCTTGAAGTCATCTTGTTCTACTTAGACCCTCACTACTATTACTTCTCTCTCTAGTTTTTTTCTACAAAAAATCCTCTTTGTTTGCTTCCCCTCCTTAGTGCTACTCCATCAAGTGATGGGAAGCAAATCCTCTTTTATTTCATTTCAACATTTATTTTCAAAACACTTAGACGTATCTACATTTCATCTCATAGTTTAGTTGATGTCTTACATTCATATGGTTAAAACATTTTTATCCTCCTCAATTGACATTCTCTGCTTGACATAAATGTTTTCTTGTTGCTCTTTATTTTATATTTGTCATATATATAGTTGATACTATATCATTGAGAGTTATCTCGATTTATCTTGGAGCTAGACATAGAAATTCTTAAAGTTGGGAGGTCATGAGTTTGTCTCTCTTGATTCCCTTGGGGTTAGGCATCATAATCAACATCGAAAATTTGTCCCACTTACCATTTGTGGATCACGGAGAAGTATTTAGAGGTTTTTCTACAAGGTTTTCCTTGGAAACAAAAAAATATACTTGATAGTTTATCATATACTTCTCTTGTAACTTTGCATTGTGTCAATTATCAAGGCATGTAGGTCTTGATATGAGATATAGTCATCATGTCATAACCTATGAATATTTCCTTCATGATGATGGGGAAATGTCTCATGTTACATGCAATATTTGGTATATTTTCCCCTTGCATTATTTATTTTCGTTTCTTTTCTCTTTCTCTTGACATAGCACTTTGTTGATTTCTACTCCTCTTTGTAGCTCACTATTATCCCATTGTATGGAAAACAAATTTTTCAAAGGGGATAGTATTTAGTATATGGATTTTACACTTTAGTATTCACATACACATACCCACTTGGAGGTACCATCATGTGACCTCCTTTGGTTCTTTTTCCACACATCACCCACTCGTTTATGACAATGATAGCTATTGTGACCATGGTTTGACCTCTTGTTGACACATTTTTTTTCCTAGATGTGTGAACTATTTAGTATGTTTAATTCTTTAATTGTTTCCTTATCACCTCCACTCATGTATCTAGCCTTTGGTCACTTATTTGTCTCTTCTTGAACCACCCTTTTGGGCACAATCTCATACTAGTTAGTGTTTATCTTTGGATCACTACCCATAGTTATTTGAAGTGATTTATATTGGGTTTCTAATGACCCAAGTCCATTTACACATGCTTAACAAGGGATCCACTAGGTCAAACCTTCCTTGACCCTTATTTATTTCTTGGTGCCACGTGAAATAAGGGATTCATAGCCCATACCACTACTATAGGTCACATCCCCTAGAATACAATGTGATTTTCAAAGGATATACTTGCAATACAAGGATCCAACCCATGGTATGTGACTTAAAATACAATATGGCTTATCGAAGCCACAATTCACTTCCAAAGGATGATAAATTGTTCCTAATGACTAAGTTGGCGTTCACTTATATCTTCAGATTGTGTTGTAACCTATTTATATTGCTATCTTCCTCTATGTAAAGCCTCTTTGATCTCTCTCTTGAACTCTTCAATTTCTCTTTGATTACTCTTGATATCTCACAAGAACACTTATGAATATCTCACTTACACCTTTTCATGTCCCCAAAATTTTCATTGGATCACAATGGCCTAGGCCACTTGCCCATGTTCATGATAGTTTGTCAAATTGGTGCTAATTGTCAAATAATTGCCAAGCATGATGTCGAGGTTAGCAATAATGCAAAATTAGATCCAAATGGACAAGGCGGGTTACATGAAGAGTAAATTCCCAATTCAAAGTTTGTAATGTCCCCATCCAAATAAATTATCATGGAGGAAAAATACCACTAACCTACTAGTTCCCTAGGTTGGGGTGGAACCATTAAAATTTGAGAGAAGGGAGCTACAAGTCCCAAAATTACCTTAGACTTACAAATTCACATTAAATGGGACAAATAAACAATAATAAAAAGGAAAATAAGGTGGCATTGTATCATGAGGGAACATAAGAGGTTGTGGGACCCACATGTGGCAAGATTCCCCACTACACTTGGCATCATTCTCACGTTCAAGGTGTAGGGAAACGTACTTGGGGTAGATGAATAGGAAATATTCATGGAAAGAATCATGTATACTTTAATTGGAGTGGAAGAGTAACTCCCAATGAAGAGGAAGAGGCATAATACACAAATTGTGACACTTGTAACAATATTCCATGGCATCTATGACAACAATAATGAAGGAATATATAACAAATTCAGACCTGATGGAAGACCTATGACAAATATGACATATTAGGGCTAAAAATAGGAATCAAGAGGGCGCATAGAGGGATTTATGGTCAGCCAAGATTCCCAATTCGAAATGGGGAAAGAGGAGTGCAAGAATGAGGAGGAGAAGTGTCTCATGAAGGAATCAATCACTAACTCGAGTTGGGTGAGTGTATTGGAGGGGAATTCGAGATCATGAGTCCACATGAATTTAATAAAAAGGGATTATGAGGAAGAAGGGCAGCTTTTGGATAATTTTTGTTTTGCACTCTTGGAGAGCTTAGCTTGTCCATGCATAGTGGGTGTTTACCTTCCTTGCTATTGAACCAATTTCGAAGGTGAAAGATCCCTGTACAATTTGGTTGGAGGAGAGGCCATTCAGACCTCATATCCAAGATTAAATAAAGTGTTTTGTTTCAGGTTTGAGTCTCTCTTCAGTTCGATCTCATCTCATATGTCTTCTTCTACTATCTCTTCTTTCAATCTCTTCTCAATGTCTATGTTCTAGTGTTAATGAGGTACTCATGGATGCATAGAATTTGATGAGAATGTATTTGTGGCTCAATGGATGTAATATCAGATGTATGGAACTGTATTTAACTACATATATGATCCATAGATCGAAATATCAAGTGTATCATGTAAAAATACCAATGCAAACCTCTCATTCAAGCTAGTTTCCCTCTATCTTTACTTGTGGTCTTTTGGAGTAATCATATGCATTTTTTTTGTATCATACTTTGAATTTTTGAAGCTGATTGAGAAGACTTTGATGTATTGTATATAACCAATTCACTTCATGAAGGCCCCTTTGGAATTTTATTGAATTTTATGAAACAATTTCCATGTCCCTTGTTGACAATTTCCAAGCAATATCTATGTGTCACAACTTTATGTTTTGTGGGTGTAATAGAAGATTATAGAACATGATAAATGCTGCATTTTGGTTTCCCTTGAGGTTATTTACCCAATAAAATCCTCTGTTCATAAATTAGGGAAGTTCGTACAGTGTTTGGGAAATTAAAAAGTCAAAGACTAGTGGGGGTTTTCAACATCGAATTCACTAGTATTTTTCCCTTTCATTCCTCCAACTCATAAATTACTTTAGAAAGTGTTTGAGCATTCAGTAGATGTATTAGGATGTCCTAAGACCCATCAATCCCTTCTAGAAATAGTTCGAAAGCATTTGGGATAATTTTGGATAGCTTGGGTTTCAATAGTTCAAGGTTCGAAATTGGCCAAAATTGAGTAAAATTTCATGGTAGGGATATTACAGTGGTATCAGAGCATGGTCCTTGCACCTGTGCATTGGATCATCCATTGAAGAAGGAAATTGAAGCCATGAATTATTCAAATTCAGAGTATGAGCAATATGACGAGGAGGATTCTTTCTATGCCTCGGAGGAAAATGATTTTGAGCTGGATGATGGTAGCTATGTGGATGAGGAACCCTTTTGCAGTACCTCTACCCAGTTCACATTCAGAGATGATGATTGTTACTATTGTGATCACTTGTACAATGAATATGTAGACATGGGGATCGCACCACCAAGGAAATATCCTTTTAAGGAAATAGAATGGTGGAGGGGAACTTGCAAAACCCTTCCCCAACAATATCAAGCCTATATTACTATAACGGAGTCATCCCTAGTAGTTCCTTTCAAAAAATTTGTGGATGCTTTGTTTGGATATAGGCCTAAGAATGAATATGTGGATTTATTAAAGAAAGGTCTATGCCCTTCTTGCAAAATAACTTGGAGAGCAAATCATGTATGTTTGAGTGAAAAGGAGGAGCGGAATGATGATACCACCACCAGTGTTGGGAAATATAATACCATAATCCTTACTGTTGAGGGTTGTTAGAATAATGAAGCCATCACCTATTCTACTGAATATCATCTAGAGGTATCTCTCATAGAGAACATGGATCAAAGAGTAACTACTAATGGTTGCTCAAGTTCTGTAGAAGCATATACTGATGGATGCTATGATGTGGTGCCTACTGATGGGTACCAAGACTGCATGGATACATATACTAATGGATGTCCATCCCTCTATATTGGTGACATAGATATAATCCTTGGTGAGGTTGTTTCAAGTTCCAAATCCATTTAGCACTAATAATAAGACCTTGTAGCAACAAAATATGAACCGAGATCAACTTCCCAATCACCACTTGAGCTTACATGTGAAATTGATCCCAAGAAAAAGGAAGAAGAAGAGGTTCACTCTCATGAACCATCCTTCATTGAAGGGTCTTTAAAAATGAGTGAAAGGAAGACATATGAGTCCCTTAGAATACTACATGACACTCAAGCATTGGTGTCAAATTCTTTTTGGAGGGTTTCTTCATTGGAGGAGCCATCCTTCCTTGAAGACACAAAGAAGATTCAAAGAGCAATGTGCAACATCGAAGGTAATTTCATGTCTTTGATTTTTGATAGAAACAATTTGGTTGAGATTAATGAATGGTTACATGAGGCATACTTGAAGAATAATGAAGTTATTCATAAGCTCAAAATTCAAAATGAGCAAATTCTTGAGAGTTTGCAAGATACTTGTTCTTCCTCCTATGTTTCAAATCGTCATATAGTATATTGTTTGGAGGATTCTCATGACATGATGGATCATGAGAAACATGGCGATTTGCATGATTTTAATGTGTTTGAATATGAGCTTGATGAGATACAAGAACTTGTTGTGGTGGAAAAGTAACTTGAGTTGCCTCTTGATGATGGATTCACACTTTTTGAAGAAATGCACGATTCCACTACCTTGGAACCAACCTATGAGGGAAGTTTCACACTTTTGAGGGAGGTGCATGATCCTACCCCTATGGAGCCTTCACATGATGAATTGTTTTCACTTTTTGATCATTTGGGTGAGTTGGTTCATTCTCCTACATTCTACACTTCCACATTTTGTAGCATTCATCCTAAGGAAGTATGGGTGAAAGGTTTCTTTCTAATGGTGCCACATGAGGAGTATGAAACTCCTATCTCTCCTTTTGATGATGACATAACTAGATCACATTATTCTTTACATTTGCAACAACATACATTTCTCTCATTTGATGACTCTCACATACATGGATGCACCTATGATGTTCACTTGAGTCACTTGAAGACTCGTGATTTTCCTTGCTCCTTGCTTAGTTCATCTGATGTTGGAGTAACTTCATACAATACTTGGGTGAAGATATATATGGTTGAAGCACATTATTATTGGAAGAAAACATTCTTTATTATTTCTTGATGATACACATATTCATGGGTGCATATATGATACTCATTCTTCTTCTTGCTCACTATGTAATTCACTTGTTGGGAGAGTTTCTTCATCCAATGTTTGGTTGAACGCACACATGGAAACACTCTATGACACCTCCCACACTTTCTTGGAGAAGAACTCTTGGACATGGGACCATCACCTATTGTAAAATTAGTCACAACAGATCTAATGAACAAGTAAATCAATCACAATAGATGAACATAGAAAATATGGTGTAAAACTGTGTAAAACATGCACAGTGCTCAATATCCCAATAAGGGTGAATAATTACAATACAGTAATCTGACAATGTGAGTGAGCAATTCAAATTGACTAAGAAGGTCATTCGAATCACTGAATGGAGTAGCTTGACTCCAACTAGGAGTCCTCATCATCAATCAGTGGTGGTCATCAATGCACAAGAACCAGTCATCCAGGTGTCAAGCTGAGTATAATTGAGTGTGTCATGTGTAACTGAAGTGTGTAGCAATGATATAGGGAAGGAGACTCAGTCGAGGGCGCATGGGAGGCTTAACTGAAGTCAGAACAAGTCATCTAGTCAATTTGGAGGTCCAACGGAGTGAAACAGTCAGTCGGGAGTGAAACTAGCCCCAAATCAGGGAGAATCGGAGCTAACTGAGTGTAAACTGAGGTGGTAGGTGAAGAAGTGCGCCCTTCTCTGGCAATAGGTGAGAAGTGGGCACCTTCCTGACTAGGAGGGCTAAAAATATGAAGTAAGTGGCTCCCGGGTGCTAGAATAAGGTGTGTAAGGTGCTGGAGGCATCACATGGTGACTAGGCTGCATGCAAACCCTAATTGCATGCAAGGTCCTGAAAAAGATGATGTGGATATCCGAACACCCCCCCTCAAGCTAGACTATGATGTGCAAAAAATAATGTGGGGCCTTGGTAACTAAGACCAAAGGTCACCCCAATACAATAATCCAAAAAATGCTGAAAATAAACTAAGTGAGGAAAGAGGGAAAACCCAGTGGGAAGAAATCCCCCCCTCAAGCTAAAGCATAATAATGGATCAATCTATCTCCACCATGATGGAACTCACCCCCCAACAGTGAATGGAGGTAAGCGAACTTCTTCTCAGTGAATCTCTTGGTGAAGATGTTTGCAATTTGCTCATCAGTAGGGCAATATTGCAGAATGATGGTGTGATCATGCACCAACTGTCGAATGTAGTGCATATGAATCTCAATGTGTTTGGTCCTCTGCCGTTGAACTGGATATGTGGAGATCTTGATAGCACTTTGATTGTCACAAAAGAGGACAGTCGAAGTAGTGCCACCAAAACCAAACTTAGAAAGAATACCCTACAACCAAACTGCCCGAATGCAAGCATTGACTGCCCCTCGATACTCTGCCTCTGCTGAAGAAAGTGCAATGGCTGCCTGCTTTTTGCTAGACCAGCAAATAGGGCCATGACCAATCATGAAAACATAACCGGAAGTGGACTTCCGATCAATGCTATCACCTGCCCAATCTAAATCAGTAAAACCAATGAAATCAAGCTCAAAATCTGTAGCATAATGTATGCTAAAATGTTTCGTACCTTGCACATACTGCAAGATCCGCTTGGCTGCTCGCCAATGAAGCTCATGGGGCTGCTGCATATACCTTGAAACGACACTCACAACATATGAAATATCAGGCCTTGAGTGTGTCAAATAAAGTAGTGAACCAATCAACTGTCGATACATACTGCAATCTACAAGCGGTGTAGAATCTCCCTCCTCAAGACTGATTCTTGAGAGGAATGGGAATAGGGCTGCCTTACATTCAGCCATATTAAACTTCAATAATAGGTCGGAAGCATATTTTTGCTGAGATATAGTGATCCCATCAAAATTTTGAGCTATCTCCAAGCCCAAAAAGTGACTCAGCAAGCCCAAATCGCTCATGTCAAAAGCTAGATTTAAGGCAGTTTTTAGCTTGTTTATTGAAGTAAGAGTGCTACCAGTAATGAGAAGATCATCAACATAAAGTACAATAACCAACAAATTACCTTTAACTTGTTGAGGATACACATTCGGATCAGATTTGCATCTTTGGAAATTCTGAGAAAGAAGGAAGGAGTCCATCTTTGCGTACCAAGCTCTTGGGGCCTGTTTTAACCCATACAAAGATTTCTTCAATCTGCAAACTAATGATGGATGTTATGTGTAACCTTCTGGCTGCTGCATGTATACCTCTTCAACAAGATCTCCATGTAGAAATTCACTCTTCACATCCATGTGGTGCACTTCCCAGTGCTTGGATGCGGAAATTGCCAAAACAAGGCGGATGGAATCCATCTTTGCAACCGGTGCAAAGGTCTCAGTGTAGTCCACTCCTTGGACTTGGGTGAAACCTTTTGCCACCAAAATTGATTTGTATTTGCTGATAGAGCCATCAGAAGCAACTTTCATGCGGTAGACCCATTTACACTTAACTAATTTTCTTCCAGGTGGAAGAGAAACTAGCTCCCATGTATTGTTCTTTTGAAGAGAACTGTACTCTTCATCCATGGCACTTTGCCATCTCGGATCTCGGTGGGCATGGTAGTATGTTTGGGGATCTGAACCAGTAATCAAATAACAAATCTCAGGAAGTAATGGATCATAAATAGAAAGAGCCATACCTGCTCTTTGAAAGTCTGCTCTTGTTCGTCTCAGATCAGCAGGATTTCCAAGGTTCGAACCAGCATATTGAAGAGTGTTTTGGGCCCACTTTGGTAACTGAGGAGGATCATAATGGTCGGATTCCAAACCTGATATGTCATGATCATCATGTACTGCTAAAATATCAGAAATATCAGAACTCATACCTTTATTGTCGCTGCTCGAATCTTCTTCTGGTGAAGGCGGTGAAACGACAGTTTGTTCCTCGACTAGTTGCAATTCTTGAAGTGGTTCTTCAAATTGCACACTTCGCTCTATGAATATATTTTTGGATCTGATATCCATGAGTTTATATGCTTTTGATTCTTCCCCATATCCTATCAATATGCACTCGATACTTTGTGGATCCAAAGCTCGTCTCTTTTTGGAAGGAATTCTAGCCCATGCAGTAGAGCCAAAAACTCTCAAATTTGACACATCCGGTTTGTGACCAAAGAATGCTTCGAAAGGAGTCATACCTTTCACGGATGAATGCAGAACTTGGTTCTGAATTTATGCAGCAACATTGATTGCTTCAGCCCAAATATTTTCAGCCAAAGCTTTTGATTCAATCATGCAAGTAGCCATCTCTTTCAGTGACCGATTTTTCCTTTCCGCTACACCGTTTTGCTGGGGTGTGTAGGGAAGTATGTTGGATCTGAATTCTGCTTTCGGCACAAAGTTGCAGCAACTCGACCTTGATATATTCTCCACCATTATCATATCTAAGAGCTTTGATCTCGCTCTCAGTGGCAGTCTCAACAGAAGCCTTAAAATCCTTGAATTTTCCAAGCACTTCTGACTTGTTTTTGAGAAAAAATACCCATGTAAAGCGGTAAAAATCATCAATAAATGTCAAAACATACCTTGATCCATTTAATGACATATTGGGCAGTGGACCATTGATATCAGAATGTATCAGCCCCAAAACTGTAGAAGCTCTGCTAGCTTTGCCGCGGTCGAACCTGTGCTCGGGGTGCTCCCCAATAATGCAACCAGTGCATATTCCCTTCGAGGAACGGAGTTGTGGAAGACCATCTACCATGGATTTGTTTGATAACAGCAGCAAATACTTATAATTAAGATGTCCAAATCTTTCATGCCAAATCCTACTAACCTTATTACCATGTGTGCGAAGAGCAGTCGGGGTTCTTCCCAATAATGCAACCGGTGCATATTCCCTTCGAGGAACGGAGTTGTGGAAGACCATCTACCATGGATTTGTTTTATAACAGCAGCAAAAACTTATAATTAAGATGTCCAAATCTTTCATGCCAAATCCTACTAACCTTATTACCATGTGTGCGAAGAGCAGTGGGCTTTGAAAGCGGAATAAAGTGTGAAAACTCATATCATTTTGCAGTGTGGTTCGCTTTTCTGACTGCAACAAGTTTTCCACTTTTGATATCAGAAATTTCAACTGTATTAGGGCTGAATGTAACTTGCTTTGGTTCACCAGTGTGTGTCATTTGATACACAGAAAGAAGATTTGAAGCCAAGGAAGGCACATAGAGAACATTTTGAAAGCTTCCATGATCAACATGGATTGTACCTTTGCCCTTTGAAGAAATTTTTGAGTCATCTCCCAAATGGATGGGGATGGATCTGTTTGGATCGAATGAAGAAAAAGAATCGATATTTGCATTCATATGATTCGAGGCACCCGAATCTATCAAAAGAGTAGTGGGCTTCGAAACAGTTGCCATGAGTGCTTGTCCTCTTTCATGATCATCATTCCTATCCTTCTTCCTTGCACTGTTAGGAAGAGTTATGTTATTCTTTTCCAAAAGGAGGGCCATTTGATCTATAGTCTTCTTCATGCATGAAATTTTGGGATGAAAGCCACGGTTGCAATAAGTACATTTAGATTTTTCCTTACCCTCTTTACCCTTTTGCTTGAACTTCGAACTGGATGGTGCATCCATCTGTTTGCCTTTCTCTCTTTGCTTGTGAGGTTCGAATTTGGGCTTCTCCTTCTTTTGATTTCCTTTACCATTCGAAATCTTGGGTCCTTGAACATATAGGGCTGAATCTTTGGAGCTTATGGACCCCATTTGAATCAACTTATCATGCTCTTTTGTGATGGACTCAATGAAGGCATTCAAGGTAGGCATCTTCCAATTCGGGGTAGTTAGCCAACCGAAATTGAAAGTAGAGACAAATACCGAATAATATTTACCAAGCTTGCTGAGAATGGAGAGGATCAATTGCTTATCCTCTTTGATAACTCCACTGTTCTTCAACTGCATGTTCAAGTTCTTGAATTTTGTGAAGAATTCATTAATGGTCTCGAAATTCTCAGGACTAAGGGCAATCAATTCATTCTCTAATTGAAAGGCCCTAAGCTCGTCCTGCTTGCCAAATAGTGTTTCAAGTTGCTCCCATATAGATTTTGGAGTCTTCAATCCGCTGAGATGGAAGTGAAGATCTTTGGAGATGGAGAGACAAAGAAGACCATAAGCTTCATCAAGCATGTTGTAGTGTTTGGTTCTTTTTGACAAGGTGTTTGGCTCCAATTCAAGACCAAGAGTGACTCGGTAGTAACCTTTTGAATGTAATATGATCTCCATATCATCTTTCTAATCAAAATAATTGAATGGGGTGAGAATAGGCTTTGAAGAAGAGTATTCCATTGCTAGGAGCGAGTGCACACTGATGTAGAAATGCTTGCAAGGGCAAAGTAGCGAATGCAATTGATGGAGATAATAACCTGCAAATCACAATAAAACCAAGAACAATGAGGTCGAACAATCCACCCTTTTAGAGTTGGATCACACCTGGGATTGGAGATTAAGCAATGTTGAATGGGTCCAATGTATCAGATCCAGGATTTATGTGGAAACTCAAGCTTCTGGAGTGGTATTGGAAGTATTTTCAAGCTTTGCATGCACAGGAGCGAATGCCCTTGAGATCTTTCATGCCAAACATTTTTGTAATTTTTGAGCAAATTCACTCAAATCCTCTTATAGAAACACATGTAGAAAAGAGATCTTGTCCCTGCAATGGATCTGATACCATGTAAAATTAGTCACAACAGATCTAATGAACAAGTAAATCAATCACAACAGATGAACATAGAAAATATGGTGTAAAACTGTGTAAAACATGCACAGTGCTCAATATCCCAATAAGGGTGAATAATTACAATACAATAATCTGACAATGTGAGTGAGCAATTCAAATTGACTAAGAAGGTCATTCGAATCACTGAATGGAGTAGCTTGACTCCAACTAGGAGTCTTCATCATCAATCAGTGGTGGTAATCAATGCACAAGAACCAGTCATCCAGGTGTCAAGCTGAGTCTAACTGAGTGTGTCATGTGTAACTGAAGTGTGTAGCACTGATATAGGGAAGGAGACTCAGTGGAGGGTGCATGGGAGGCTTAACTGAAGTCAGAACAAGTCATCTAGTCAATCTGGAGGTCCAACAGAGTGAAACAGTCAGTCGAGAGTGAAACTAGCCCCAAATCAGGGAGAATCGGAGCTAACTGAGTGTAAACTGAGGTGGTAGGTGAAGAAGTGCGCCCTTCTCTGGCAGTAGGTGAGAAGTGGGCGCCTTCCTGACTAGGAGGGCTAAAAATCTGAAGTAAGTGGCTCCCGGGTGCTAGAATAAGGTGTGTAAGGTGCTGGAGGCATCACATGGTGATTGGGCTGCATGCAAAATGCATGCAAACCCTAGAATTTGCATGCAAACCCTAATTGCATGCAAGGTCCTGAAAAAGATGATGTGGATATACAAACACCTATGTCATTGGAGTAGATTTTATTGGTCACTTGATGCTTGTGTGCACTTGGAAAATGGTGGTATACTTGCTTGGATGTACAAGCACTTTCATGATTCTTTGATGAGGAACCTCCTTATGTACATTTGTATGATGTTGTCATGTACTTTGATGATTTATCTTTTGTACTTATGATGTTTGGGAGGATGCTCATTAGAGAGTGGGATCCTGGAATTCCACACTTGGTTGAAATAATTTGGAGGATATTGTACACCTCCTACTTTGATGTATTGTTTTGGGAGACCTTATGCATGATAGAAATGCATAAGCATTGGGACATGGGCATCCCACATTCTGATTTGTATGTATTCACACTATGTATTGATGGGGTTCACAAGTGTTGGGACCCTGGCATCCCATACTTTATAGATTGGTCCTTGATGACATTGTGCACTGGGAGAGTGCACAAGCAGTGGAACCCGAGAATTGTTGATAATTGGAAGCTCATTGGGAGCACATTTTTGTTGGTTGGCTTGAGTAAGAAAACTTCTTATCTTCCCCATGGGTTCATATTTGCAGCAGATAGTGATGGTTTCCCCCATGGGAAAGATATTTTTGGATGGAATTATGTTTTTCTTGCAGGGTGTTATGATGACTTCCATGTGACTCTTATGCATTGCATCAGAGAATATATATTGCACCTTGTATTCTTGAGGGTCATTTGGGATCCATGGATCATCTTTGGACTCAATTATTTCTGTGTTGGAGTTCATGAAGCAACTTGCAGAAGTTGGTGGAAAATTTCACAAATGTTTCATCATACATATCTTCACTTGCACAAGGTAAGAAGCCATTGGTTGGGTTCAAAATTTTGTGGAGTTGGTCCATATTGCTTGAGGACAAGAAATATTGGGAGGGGAGGACTTGTCATGTCCCCAAATTTTGCATTGGATCACAATGGCCTAAGCCACTTGGACATGTTCGTGATAGTTTGTCAAATTGGTGCTAAGGGTCAAATAATTGCCAAGCATGATGTCCAAGTTAGTAATAATGAAAAATTAGAGCCAAATGGACAAGGTGGGTTAAATGAAGAGTAAATTCCCAATTCAAAGTTTGTAATGTCCCCATCCAAATAAATTATCATGGAGGAAAAATTCCAGTAACCTACTGGTTCCCTAGGTTGGGGTGGAAGCATTAAAATTTGGGATAAGGGAGCTACAGGACCCAAAATGAACTTAGAATTACAAATTCACATTAAATGGGATTAATAAACAATAATAAAAATGAAAATAATGTGGAATTGGATGATGAGGGCACATAAGAGTTTGTGGGACCCACATGTGGCAAGATTCCCCACTACACTTGGTATCATTCTCACACAAATTCGAGTTCAAGGTGGAGGGTAACGTACTAGGGGTAGATGAAGAGGAAATATTAATGGAAAGAATCATGGAGACTCGAATTGGAGTGGAAGAGTATCTCCTAATGAAGAGGAAGAGGCATAATAGACAAATTGTGATACTTGTAACAATATTCCATGGCATCTATGACAATAATAATGAAGGAATCTATGAAAAATATGACAAATTCAGATATGATGGAAGACCTATGAAAAATATGACATATCAGGGATAAAATAGTCATTAAGATGGCGCATAGAGGGAGTTATTGTCAGCCAATATTCCCAATTCGAATTGGGGAAAGAGGAGTGCAAGAATGAGGAGGACAAGTGTCTCATGAAGGAATCAATTGCTAACTTGAGTTGGGTGAGTGTATTGGAGGGAAATTAGAGCTCATGAGTCCAAATGAAGCTAATAAAAAGGGAGGATGAGGAATAAGGGAATTTTTTGGATAATTTTTGTTTTGAACTCTTGGAGAGCTTAGCTTGTCCATGCACGGTGGGTGTTTACCTTCCCTTCTATTGAACCAATTTCGAAGGTTAAATATAATTGTCCAAGTTGGTTGGAGGAGAGGCCATTAAGAACTATTATCAGAGCTTAAATTAAGTGTTTTTTTGCAGGTTTGATTCCCTCTTCAGTTCGATCTCATCTCTTATGTATTCTACATCTATCTCTTCTTTCAGTCTCTTCTCAATGTCTATGTTCTAGTGTTAATGGCGCACTCATGGATGCATATAATTTGATGAGAGTGTCATTGTGAATCCATGTATGTAATATAAGATGTATGTCACTGTATTGAACTGCATATATGAGCCATAGCTCGAAATATCAAGTGTATCATGTAAAAATACCAATGCAAACCTCTCATTCGAGCTAGTTTCCCTCTATCTTTACTTGTGGTATTTTGGAGTAATTCTGCATCTATTTTGTATCAGAATTTATCTGGGTTTTTGAAGATTCTTGAGCATCCTATGATGTAATGTATATAACCAAGGTACTTTATGCATGCCCCTTGGGAATTTTATTGAAGTTTATAAAACAATTTCCATGTCCCTTGTTGACAATTTCCAAGCAATATATATGTATCACAACTTTCTGTTTTATGGGTGTAATAGCATATTATAGAACATGATAAATGATACATTTTGGTTTCCTTTGAGGTACTTTACCCAATCCAAGCATCTGTTCATAAATTAGGGATGGTCGTATAGTGTTTGGGAAGCCAAAAAGTCAAAGAACAGTGGGGGGTTTCAACATCGAATTCACTAGTATTTTTCCCTTTCATTCCTCCTTGATTAATGAAAGTCATAAATTCCTTTAGAAAGTGTATGAATGTCCAGTATATGCATTACAATGTCCTAATACCCCTCAATCTCTTCTAGACATAATTCGAAATCATTTGGGAGCATTTGGGACAGCTTGGGTTTAACTAGTTCAAGGTTCGAAATTGGCCAAAATTGAGTAAACTTTCACGGTAGGGATATTACACACATTGAGGTTGTTTCCTAACCTATTTATATCATTATATTCCTATTTGTAAAGCCTCTTCAATCTTTCTCTTGAAATCCAATTTTTCTTCAATTACTCTTGATAGCTCTAGCACTCCTTCTCAATGATCCGAGGCTACTTGCTCCCACCATATCTAACACTCCTTCTCAATCATCTTAAGCTACCTTCTCCCATCTTGTCCAACACATATATAGGTATTTGTTACTTCTTGGTTGGTTTCTCCTTTAAGGATTATTGACTTGCAGGAGTGTGTCTCCATTGGCTTTGTCCCTTCTCATACTTTGGACAATTCAAATCTTCTACCTTAAGAAAAATTCCAACACAAGTAGGGTAAGGGATCTATCACCTTTCTATGGGCACATTGTGTTTCCATCAACACTTCATTAATTTATTATATTATAAGGAAGATATATTGCAGTATATTGGATACTAGGCCATTGCTCTATAGAAATTTACAATATGTGTTTATGTAACCTATTGAATTTTCTTCTTTTTGTAACTAGGGATAACATAAAGAGAAAACATAACCTTGGGATCAAGTCTATTTTGCAAGAAGGTATAGTGGTGAGTGCATGTTTGCTTGGGTGAAGCGACATTCTCTTGGAGGTTTGTAACATCACTAATATTTATCCCACTCATATTTAGCCCAAGCAAATACCTACAACAACATTTTTCTAGGCGTGTCCCTTCCTTTCCTTCTCTCTCATCTCCAACATTTGGGTTAATTAGCTCACCAAAAAATTGGTCTTAGTTAGTTTGTTTTCCTTTTTTAATTTGTTGTTTTTTCCTATTTGTTGCAAACCCTAATTGAATTACCCTAATTAATATATGGCCCTAGATAAACTAATATACCCTAAATCTATGGCCTTCTCATTATCTCTTATCTTCCTCTCTCCCTTCATAGGGTTTCATGCTCTTTCCCCAAAACCGAGTGACAACTCTAGTCCCCCCTTCCTCTTTGGTAGCATGTTGTCTCACTCTAACCATTGCGATACATATTTATCTCATATTTATTATTTGAATTGGTATTCTCACTATTGAGGATGATATATTGAGGAGGTATATATGTATTTATAATTAATTCATTGTGGATATGTTATAGAGCTTCATGCTTAAAGAGTCTTGGAGGCTTATTGTAACAGATTTTGACATTAATCATGATTCATCTTTGAAAGCAGATGTTTACTCTACATGGAGGATTTAACACTACAAATCATGATGCTCTTGTCTCTTGTTATTTCTTTTGATTTTTTAATGTTTATAATGCATGCTCATAGGATATTAGATGGTTAATGATCAAGGCTTTCTTTATTTTTCTGACATGGCATTTGAGCTATTTTCTTGTATGGTTGGCATGCCTCAACATTGGTGTGCAAGAATTTTGTGTCCTAGTAGATTTTTAAGACATCCATTAAGCTTCAAGAAAGTTTCAATGTTTTTTTGCACCATTTTTTGTAGCAAATATTTAGGGTTCAGAGTCTTTGTGTTGCTTTAGCTTTTTATAGTCAATATTTTCACTTTTATTTGGCTCAGAGGTTCTATAAAAACTTGAAGAATTGTGTTGGATTTGGTAGGGGTTTGCGGAACCAATGTTTAAAGTTTTCACACAATTTGGAATCTTGGTGTGGTTGAAATTGCCTCTTTGAGAAGAATTAAGAAAACTATTGTTTAAACAATTTATAACTCAGATTGAAAAATGAGGCCATTTTTTATTTCTACACTAATAACCATAGGCATCGCTATTTTGAGTTTTTATAGATTTGGTTGTTTTATCCCTCAACTATCCAAATATTATTATTATTTCGAAAATATCCATTTGTGGAAAATATCTATTTCTATTAATTTTTATTTCTAGGGATTTTTGTCTTTAGCGGTTTATGATTATGGAAATTTTTGTTTTTGGAAAATTTCCAAATTTTGTAGGAAAATTTCCACATTTTGTAGTAAAATTTTGGATGGCCATAAATTTATCACATGACAAATTTTTGAGATGAATACTTCTCTTGAAATTCATTATTGTTGTTTACACTTTCCATTGGTCCTATTAGATTTGGAAGATTCTAATTCTGTGATCAATTGTTGGGTTTTCTTACAATGACCTCCAAACTTGGAATAATGCCTAACTTGGATTGGAAAATAAATATGGTTGATGTGATCAGAGGGAAAAAATTGTATCAGTTAGTCAAGGTTAACATCCAAAATGATGCAAATGTTGCAAACTTTATTGTTAGGCAAGACCAATGTGAAAATGCCATAACTCATTGAATATATGTCCTTGGATGGACTATAAGGACATAGTGAAATTGTAGGTTTTGATGTACTATTCATTTGAAATATGGTGCAACCAATCACAATTCCCTCTTTTGATTGATTGACGATAGAAATGCTCTATAGTGGTTATTTCTTGTGATAGCAACATTTATTTTGTGTTTGATTGGTGCATATACGTTTGTGATGGGAAGATCATGTTTTTTTTAACAAGAACGGATAATTGTATTAAAAAAAAGAAAAAAGAAAAAGATGGATGGGGAACCGTGGCTGAGCCAATCCAGTTCAATACAGTGCTCAATTTCGTCATCAGTTTTTAGATTACAGTTGTGCTTAATCATGTTGCGAAGATGGGATTCCATATGTTGTGTCTGGTGGTGGACATATCATGTTTTCAATTCTCCACGAGCTATGTCCAAATCGGTGTAAGGCTAGAGAATAGTGTCAATTGCTAATCAACGCAGTTAGAGTAGTATATAACTTTGTGAATCCTGCTCTCGGCCTGTTGATGATCTGTCATGCTTAGCATGTTAAGGGATGTGATGATAGCCCATATCCCTGTTCGAGAGTTTGAATTTCCCATATTCGAGACTTGTACTGGCTTTTGCCTCTCTGTCAGCTTCATAGTTCAAATCTCTCATAATGTGGAATGCTTTGAATTGGATACAAGAGGTCGCGATTTTCCGGATATGGTGTATGATCCATTTTATTTCCAGATCGTTGAAGTCTGTGTGCGTGGTTAAGGCTTTGATGATTGAAATGGAGTCTCCAAATACATGTAAATTCTCTATTTTCCATTTTTTGGCAATCTGATAGCCTTTTAAGAGAGCCAAGGATTATGCTAGATTGTTGGAGCAAGTTCCCAGTCCCCACCTATATTTGATTTCCATCGTTTCTCCTGTAGAGAATAAGACCCCTCCCGCTCAGCTGGCCCGGGATTTATTTTGGATGCATCATCGAAGTGTAAGTTGTCTACAGTCTACGTTTTTCTCCAATCTTGAAATTCAGAGTTGGTGAATCTGATTTGCCAATGTGGTAGATTCCGAGGTCGTAATATTACATCCTTTATGGGGATGGGAAGGAGGGTTCCAAGCTAATGTAGCTCATTTGCATTGAGTTTTGTCTCCGTCTTGCGGTTAGAGGATTGTGTGCATTTGATGAGAAGGCCTTTGGCCTGACCAAGAACTTGCAAGGGGGAGATACAGGTGTCCTGGAATATGGCTTTATTCCTTGCGAGCCAAATTTTCCAGCATGTGAATTTAGGAATCGTCAGCCATATAAGAGACTAGAGTTTTTTTTTGAAAGATGGGAAGGGTAGGTGGAATTCCAGTATTTAAGAAGGAAGGTGATGGAGTTGAATACCGACATAGTCACATCAAGACTTTGGAGCATGTGATTCCATATAGCTTTTGCGAATTGGCATTCCAAAAATAAGTGATATATTGATTCAGAATTATTTTGACATAATATGCACTTGTGTGGCCCAATGATGCCTCTTTTGATTAGAATGTCTCCAGTAAGCAGTTTCCTGTGGGCAAGTGTCCAGGTGAAGAAATTTAATTTGGGAAGTCCAAATGGATTCCAGACCATTTCCCATAAACTTTTCATTGAAGTATCATGATTTTGAAGGGAGTTGAAGCCAAGAGCAGCTGTGTACTTCCCTTTTTGGCCCCAACCATGGTCGTCTTTGTCCTGTAGGTGGGAAGGAGCACAACCGGCCAAGTTTTCCATGAGAAGAGTTCTGGAGGGTTTGAGGTTAGCTGGGATTTCAAGATTTTTCTAGTATTTCAATGCGTTGTCGGAATCCCAAGAACTGAGGTCTTTCAACATTCTTATTCTGTTATGAGCTAGCCATTGGGATATGTCATGGAGTTCGTTCTTTTCCTAGAGAGGGGGGTGCCCCATGATTTTGTTAGAGAAAATGTTTATATTTATTCCATTCCCAGGAGTCTAGTAAAGCTTTCTAGTGAAGAGATCCCATGCGGCTCTACATAATGACCATATCGAGGATCCTTTAGAGATGGGCTTGTTGTCGAGGAATCTTAGCTTTGTGCATGTTAAGTATTTATTCCTTTGAAAATGGCTGACCTGATGCTGTCTGTTGGAGAGTATTTGCCAAATAATTTTTCCTCCCATTGCTATATTTGCTTGGTGAGGGTCACGAATTTGGAGGCCGCCTGAGATTTTTGGTTGTTTTATGATGCTCCAGTTCACCAAATGCAGCTTGTTCTCATTGTTTTTTCCCCTTGTCCATAGGAAATCTCTTATAAGTTTAATGATTTGATTTGATGTCCATTTGGGTGCCAAACGAAGGGATGACTGGTAAATTGGGAGGGCTGAGAGGACTGCTTTTATCAAGATCAATTTCCCGGCTTTGTTGAGCCAATATCCTCCCCAATTTCTAATTTTGGATTTGATTCTGCTTATAGTTTCATCCCATAATCTTGATTTTGTGTGGCCTTGTGCTATAGGGAGGCCCAAGTATTTGAAGTTGTCCTGAAATTTCATTCCGAGAATGTGACCAATGTTGGTTGCATAAGTTTTATTTAGATTCCAGTTGTAGATGACACTCTTGCAGAAGTTGATAATGCCTCCTAAGGCATTGCAGTACCATGCCATATTCTACTTGAAATTCCAAGCAATGATTGAGGAGCCACCTCCCAGTAAAAGAGAGTCATAGGCGAAGAGAGAATAGTTTAGGGGCATAGAATTGGGGGCTAGATTGAGGCCAGGGAGGGAGCTAATTCGTAAAACAGAGTTCAACTTTCGACTTAGAGAGTCTTCTAGAATGATATACAAAAAGGAAGACAGGGGGAAAACTTGTCAGATTCCACGTGTTGCTAGGAAGAATTTTGTAGGGCGTCCATTTACCAAAGGGGCAATCCAAGGCCCGCTTTCACAGGCTGAGATCCACTTTATGAAGGTTTCGCCAAACCTGAAGCTTTGCATAATTTTAAAGAGGAAGGAGTGTTTGACGTGGTCGAAGGCGTTAGCCATGCCAATTTTGATTAGCATACCTTTTTCCTTGTGTTTCTTGCTGGAGTGGATGGCTTCTTAAACGAGAATCACGTTGTCGAGCATTTGTCTCCCTTTTAAGAATCCTCTTTGATTGTATGAAATGATGTTTGTGAGAAGAGGCTTCATTTTGTTTGCCAACATTTTGGATATAATCTTATAGGAATAATTTCACAACGTTATTGGTTAGAATCGGCTGAAGGAACTGGGATTTGTTTCTTTTGGTGATGGGAAGATCATGTTGTTGCATGTGGTAATTGAAGCATTTGTTGAGACTCTTAATTGTATTATGGGAATGGTAAGTTTCTTGGTATGGATGATTGGATCATTAGTATTGATTGTCAATGCTTATTGCTTGTCAGACAACTTTCAGTTTCAAGGTGTGTTTGTATTCTTTTATGTCTTTTGGGGAGACTATTCTTTGACAATGTTGTGGATTTATATTACTACTTTGATGTTTTTTCATATATTGAGTTACACTTGAAATTGAGTTCACATGTTTTTAATTCACAAATTCCAAAGAGTTTCATGTGAATTTTTTCTTTGGAGGATATAGGTTTACAATTGGACTCTCCATTTGCTTTTCAAACTCCAAAAAAGTTCATGTGAAGATTTTTGGAGATTGACAATTCTACAAATTGTTGTTCTGTTTTGATTTTGTTTGCACTTGATTGGGGGTAGGTTGATATTTTCATTACTATTCTTACTTTAATAGGTTCTTTGTGAAAGATAAGTTGTACATCATTGCAAAATATTGAGGTTCGATTATCGATGGAATTGTTCATTAATCGACTTTGTATCTTGTCCTCGAAGGAAGTGAAGATCATATCTCTTTGTGACTCATTAATGATGTATGGAGTTGTGTTGACGCCTGGAAATATACTTGCACCAATAGTAGGGGTTCTCCCCAAAGAAAAGTACCAACTAGACTATTCACTGTTTGGAATGGGGAATCCGTCCTGTTAACGGTCCGACTACCATAGATTGTAGTTGAATTTAGCTTTACCGGTTACGGCGTGACCCACCATTTATATTTTATAATTGGGGATGCAAATGCAAATGCTCTAATTTTAATAATGCATGATCCTAACTAAATAAAATATTTGATTGATGGGTATAAGCCTTACAAGTGATGAGTAGGTTCTTAACTCTCGTCTTATCACTTCTACCTTATCAATCAATTTAAAATACTCTAATAAAATACATCTTTTAACTAATTAAACTAATCTATCCTTGCAAGGATTGAGTTTTAAAATATGAGTAATATCTGAGATTGCTAGTACAAATTCAACAGTTAATTGATTGAAATAAAGTATTCACAATCATAGTAAAATAATTACACAAATATAGCTTTAATACTCTTTGATTTTCATTCATTATTCATTTCTACATAGACATTTGCATTTTATAACAAAAATCAGTAAAATCATTCATACGACATTAGAATAGTCCAATAAAGTAAGAAATATCTCACAGCATAAAAATGAACGAGGGAAGAAGTAATTATGCACCTTAATTCATCACATTCCATACAAACTCCATGTAAGCTTTCACCCAACAAAATAATTCTTTCTCATTAGCAGAAAAGTAATTTCCATACAAAATGTTACTTGCTTCTATTACACCAGCCAAAAGCCCCTTTGTCATTCTAATCCATCTTATTTATCTTTACAAAGATTTTTCTTTATGTGAACAATCACTTCACATTCCCTCTTAACCTTTGGTTTCCACACTTTTACCTTTTTGTGGTTACACCCAAAAATAACCACTAATAAATAGTAAATTAAAATTTACATTAATTTGATGGAGGATTTTCTTGACTTGAAATGTAGTTGTCCCAAAGGTCACTTTCATAAGATACCACATTAAATTGTTGAGGTTCTAATAACTTTAAAGCAACTTCGTGAGTAGACAATTCTTTGACCATATCTATTGGTCCCTTTGTCGTTACCTTATGACCTTCCCCTAGAAAGTATGCATTTAGAGTTGCTTTCCCTACATGCCACTGAAGATCCTATGCAGTGAGCATGCCCATCTCTTTAATGTCATCCAAATCCTCCCCCAAACTATTTCTTAACTCTGCTAAGCGTTGTTCTCTAGATGGAAATTCATCAATAGATTTAGGGATTGGAATATGGGATTTCTCATATGCCTGGCATATAACTTGATAAATTTCTTCACACTTTGTAATTGATCTTTGTACTTCATTTTGTATTCTCTTGGATGACTTCCGACAACTTTCCAAGAGAGATATATCTAACTTTAACTTAGCAGGTGTTCTTTTAGGCAAGTGAGCAGGAATTTCCCTTATTCTCCCTTTCCAACCAATTAGTTTTTTCACTTTATAAAATGTGTCTACTAGTTTCTGTTTTATAGTGGCAGCCTCTGTAGAGATCTGTTTCATTCTATCCATCATTTCTCTTAATTCATAAATCTCCTCTGTCAACAACTCTTGGGAATGAAAACATTGTTTTTGTAGTTCACAAGCATGTTCACAGAATGGTGCCATGTCATGATTTTTTTCCTGAGCAATTATGAGCTACTCCATCAAGGACTCCTTTTCTTTAATCCATTCGTCCATCTGAGCTTGCAGAGATCCCTTTCAATCGTCAGGGATTCTACCTGTTGATTTAACTGGGTTTCCTTTCCTTCTAATTCCTTGATTCGAGATTGGAAATCAGTTCTTTCTCCTTTCATAATTACTAGTTGTACATTTAGAGAATCCTTTTCATCTTCAAGGCCTTGATAATCCAACAAAAGTCTTTCTTTCTATGCTTCCATGGCAGCCCGCTTTCTTTTCATCTCAATTCCTTCACTTCAAGCTCGTACTAAGTTATCCTTTAACTTGAACATTTTTGCTTTGTTGCGTTCTAAATCATCCAGTAATTTTTCCATGTTGTTTGCATTAGCTTGTGCTGCAACAATATTCACAGAAGCAATGAATTTCGGATCTTTATTTGTACCTTCTACTAGAGTACTCTCTTGCACAATCATAATATCGGGTTGTGTACCAATAATTAGTCTCTTTTCTGACCTCTTTAGGATGGTAAAGATAAAAAACAATGGTGTCAAGATTGGCTACAAAATGTTTCTTTGAAGGAGTAAACTGTGTAAGTCCAAGCTCAGGTAATGGGAGATGGCCTCCAGTAAGAGGTATTTTCGGGTCGACAGGTTTGTCTACTTCCATATCTTGTTGATTCTGATTTTCTTCTTGATCTCTCTTTTCTTCCACAACTTTCTTGAACTTCTATTCTTATTCTTTCTTCTTTTCGGCTTCATCTTTTAATTTTTTCTATTCCTGCTCAACAACTTCCTTATCTGCCTTTTCTTGTTCCTCCTTAACTCTTGCCTCTTCTTCTCTTTGTCTTCTTTCTTCTTCTTGTTTCCTCTTTTCGTTTTTTGCTGCCAAGGCTTCTTCATGGGATTTATTTTGTTCTGCCTCTTTTGAGGTTTCTTTTGTCTGGCTTGAATTTGTTTCTTCTTTCCTACCAATTCGCTTGTTCAAGTCTGACATGTTCTTTTCTCTTCTATACACTTCTTCATCTTTTAGGAAATGATCCATATATTAAAACTTGATCCTGCATGAGGCACAATGTTTAATTGCCTTCTGTAATTTATCATTCCTAACAAAATGTTCTTCTCCAAATTGGTATGCTTCTAAATCTTTCACAAAATTTTATGTACCTTTGAGTACCTTAGTAAACTTATATGCTTCGATAGTAAAAGGGAGTGGAGGATCAGATGCTTTCTTATTCTCATTTAGAAAATGTCTGACTACACTTATGAATACCTATCTTACTACTTCCTTGTGAACTATATAATCTGTGACATACTTTGGCATCAAAGAAGGACTTTTGGTGCCTCCGTACATCCGAATATAAGTACCTTCTGGTGTAAAATAATAATCTCCATACTCATTGATCACCTCCAATGCACTGTCTCACATGCAATTAGGATCTTCATCGAAAATTAGTTTATACAGTGGTATTATGAACTCTTAACATATGAGTTTGTAAAAGCTGGCACACTTATGGGCCCACATGATCTAGTAAGCCACATAGATGGGAGTTTCATCTGGGACCCAATAACATCCTAATTTATAAAATGGGTTCCTAATCAGGATGCAATCAATTAGGTAATATCCCAAGTAAAAATATGCGTTATTCTGCGTCAAACCTCCTTGAGATGCTGATATTGTTGCAACCATGCTATCCAAAATAATATCTTCCCAGTTAAAAACAGTACCATGAGTGGAAATATGATAAATGATTGGAACCCAACTAAGATTGTATATGTTTGCATTTTCCCTCCCAAAGATTCTGCTCAACATCATAGCCATAATTATGAATGGGGTTTTCAAATTCTGTGAATCATGTTCTTCACTGGCTCTTTGCCTCAGTTGTTTTCCCGGGAGAAGCATTTTCTTGGCGTATTTTGAATGGTCTATATTGATGTTCTTAATCCAGTCATCAGTTAGAAGCAATTTTGGAGCAGGTAATTTGTAAGCTATGGCTATATGTGCTGGTTGAAATGAGGCAAACCCCTTTCCATTAGCTCCTACAATGATTCTAGACTTAACATCTATATAAGGCAAAATATATCCTCTTACTTCGGAGCATGGGAATAATTCCGGGCGAGTTGCAGCTTTGTGGAGACCAGATTTCTTAACATTTTGATAAATTACCATCTCCTCAATAGAAGCATTAGGCACATCTTGATCTATGATAAGTTGGTATATTTCCCCCCATTTGTATTCGGGGGCTACTATGGTGATAGCTCTTGTATCTTCAAACAAGCACTACAACAAAATATCCCTTTAGGGGAGGTTTTGGCTCGTGGGGGTCTTGGTAAAACCCCCCCTAAAAGTTTTTCAGACCTTTGGAGGTGGTCTTTTAAAACCGTCCCTAAAAGTCATGGAAATTGGACTTTTAGGGTTTTTTTTTTAAAACCGCCCCCAAAAGTCTTGAAATTTGACTTTTGGGGGCGGTTTTGGGAAAACCCCTCCTAAAAGCCCAATTCTCATAACTTTTGGGGGCGGTTTGTCAAACCCCCCCTAAAAGTCACGAGAATTGAACTTTTGGAGGCGGTTTTTTTTGGAACCCCCCTTAAAAGTCATGAGAATTGAACTTTTGAAGGCGGTTGTTTGAAACCCCCCCCTAAAAGCCCAATTCTCATAACTTTTGGGGGCAGTTTGTCAAAACCCCCCCTAAAAGTCATGAGAATTGAACTTTGGGAGGCGGTTTGTTTGGAACCCCCCTTAAAAGTCATGAGAATTGAACTTTTGGAGGCAGTTGTTTGAAAAGCCCCCCTAAAAGCCCAATTCTCATAATTTTTGGGGGCGGTTTGTTAAAACCCCCACTAAAAGTCATGAGAATTGAACTTTTGGAGGTGGTTTTTTTGGAACCCCCCTTAAAACTCATGAGAATTGAACTTTTGGAGGCGTTTTTTTTGGCACCCCCCTTAAAATTCATGAGAATTGAGCTTTTGGAGGCGGTTTGTTGGAGCCCCCCCCCTAAAAGTCATGAGAATTGATCCCCTTACCCTTAGACGTTATGTCTTGACTTGATAATATGGCCCAATCAATGATAACCATTCTTGGTCGCATAGAGCTTGAAATGGCCATTTCTTGCTTGTAAGCCAAATATTTCCCACATAGAGATGACGTTATGGACTAGGGCACCATTTGTGGGCCCCGATCCCTTGAGGAAAATGTTATGGCCTAGGACTTTATATGTTTACCCAAGAACATGGACTAGGCCATGAGAGCCATCCTTAGTGTGCTAAACTTGAAATGAACACTAAATTCCACTTACATGATAAAGATTCCCTTTATAGGGCTTGTATGGTGGACATAGGCCTATTAATGTCACATGATCCCTAGAGACAAAATGGCCTAAGCTGGTAAGGTTGATGCAGAAGAATTATCCTTACTTACATGGCATATTTGGATGTGTGAGGTTTTGAGTTTAATTAATGTGTCCTCCCACCTTGTAAATGGCCATATTTTGCCTTGTATTTGTTCTTTTTCCTTGACACATTAATCACATATTACATTCTTTTACTCCCTCAAATTCCTCACTAGTCATGTCTTCGACAAATGAAGGCCAATGTCCAAACTATGATGATAATCTTAAAAGGTACCATGATGGAATGCCCTCACCATTCGACAATTTTTGTTGGTAATTGTAACTGGTATGTCAAATCCACTCCAAGTATCTATTAGGTCCACATAAAGAAACAACAAGACCAATGTAAGAACATATCTCCATGATTGAAACAATTGATATCTCCATTGTAGCATTCTTTTAAACAATTTGTGAGCCTCCTTGATTTTCCCATTTTATATGCAATCCCAAATCACAACATTCCACGAGACAACATTATTCTCAAGCATGCTATTAAACATTGTTGAGCTTTGTCCATCCATTGCAACAAATCCTGGAATTAGCATCTATTTTAGCTCCCTTTTTAGCATCCACTATCACTTTTAGTGTATTTTTCATCATTTTTTGTACAAAGTGGACGCTTTTCCACGAGATGGCGCTTTTAATGGTGTTATTTGCATCCTTTTTTGAAAGTAGATGTTAATTGGGACGCTAATTAGCAACCCAATTAACGTCCCAATTAGCATCCCAATTAGCATCCCAATGAACGCCCATAATAGCATCCCAATGAACGTCCATAATAGCATCCCATTTAACGACCAAAATAGCCTCCAAAATAATGTCCAAAATAACGCTAGGTATAGAGTAAGTGATTGCGCCAGGAATTTTGAAAGGAATTACGACAGGAATTTTGAAGGGGAATTACACCATGAATTGCACTAGGAAAAACGTCCGATATAGCGCCAGGTATAGAGCCAAGCATATCACCAGGCATAGTGCCTAGAATTGCTCTAGGAATTTCGAAAGGAATTGCGCTAGAAAAAAGTGCCAGGAAAACTCCAATGTTGCGCCAGGGATAATGCTAGGCATGTTGACAGAAGTAGCACCTAAATGACCATTTTGGAAACTGAGATACCCTAATTAATCGTAAATAACCCTAAGGAATCCTATGGTCCCTAACGGCATTATAGTGTGCCTAACGACATGCTGATTCATATATCGATAATTATAAATATGGCAATGATGATTTATACAATATTTAATAGGATGTTGATGACAACAATGATGCCAATGTCAATAATGATGATGCATGTTATTATAGCACTATTTGATATTGGTTGGTCCTAATGGAAACATAATTCACCGTAATGGCATCCGAGTGACCATAATATCCCCTATATGACCCTAATCACATCTGACTGTCCCTAACAACATTTGAGTGACCCTAATGAATCTTGAGTCACCGTAAAAGCATGAGGATGATCATGTTGATGATGCATGATGGCAAGGATGTTGATGATGCATGATGGCAAGGATGTTGATGTTAATGATGATGATTATGATGATAATAATGAAGTTGAGATGAATGACTATGATCATGATGATATATGATCGGATGCCAATGATGATGATGATTATGTTTATGTACTCATGTATGGTGTTGATGATGATGGTTATGATGGCGACAATATCCATGTCAATGATCATGATTCATGTGATAGTACTTATGGATCTTTATTTATCGTAGTGGCACCTAAATTATCGTAATCATGGCACTTTTGGATCTCGATTGATCCTAATGTGGGTTCGCATGGGTTTTCAGGAGGTCTACTGACGTCCTGGAATCCTCTGGTGGCTGATTTTGACGCTTATAATCTGTGTGCATGCATTAAGCTGGAAGGGAATATTCGGGGCATGACTGGTCCTGTCAGCATTTTGAACATATATGGCCTTTATAAGGATCGACAACTATTTTGGGATCCTGTCTTTTCCAGTGGGGGTATTATGGATCATTGCCTCATTATTGGAGGTGACTTAAATAGGACACTCTCCTCTTATGAGGTTTGGGGAGCTGTCCGTTTGGAGGATCCTTTAGCCGATTACTTCGCTGATCACTTTCTTAGATTGGGGCTTATTGATATCAAGCCGTCACACCTAGTTTCGACATGGAATAATGGGCGTTCCGGCAGGGATGGCATTGTGAAATGATTGGATCGTTTCCTGGTCCATGAATCCATGGTTGTTGTGAGTAGCAGGGTTAGATCATGGTGTGAGCCCACTGGAATGTCTGATCACAAAGCAATTTTTCTTCAATTTGATTCACATCTTTCTGATACTGTATACCCATTCAATTTCAACAACACGTGGCTGGAGGAGGAGGATTTCTGCGAAATGGTGAAGAAAAAGTGGCAGGATATGGAGCATACTGAGCATCGGTCATACCTGCAAAGTTTAATGTTTAAACTTAACTGCCTTAGGAGGGAGGTGATTTCATGGGATCAGGCTAAGAAATTATCCAAATTGGCTTAATTGAGCCTTATTGAGAATCCCAATTGAAGCCCAATAGGGTATGCAATCTAGAAGCCCAATTGAAAATTGTAAAGCTCTTCCCTAAATTTTTCAGTGTTGAAGATGGAAGGAAGATTGGAGAAGGGGTATCCCTCGAAGAAGTTTTGCTGGTGTTGAAATATTTTGTTAAAGAGAAGAGCCCCGGGCCGGACAGCTGGACGGTGGAATTCTTCGTGCATTTCTTTGATTTGATGGGACAAGAAATTCTACTAGATGTGGAGGAATCTAGACGACAAACCTCCATTCCTATGAGTTTAAACTCTGCTTACATAGCGCTCATTCTGAAGAAGGACAAAGTGAAGGATTTTCATGATTATTGTCCGATCTCTTTATGCAATATCCTCTATAAGCTTATTTCTAAAATCATTGCATGCAAGATCAAGTCCTTGGCGAAATTCATCTTGGCGAAATTCATCTCTATGGAGCAATTCAAATTTCTCTTTAATAGACAAATCCTTGATGTGGTCGGGGTGACTCAAGAGTGCTTACATTCTGTTAAGATTAAAGATATTCAAGCCTTCATCCTCAAAATGGATTTAATAAAAGCTTATGACCATTTGGATTGGTCTTATCTTTCTTTTTATGCTCATTCAGATTGACTTGCCGCTTGAGACTGTTCAGTGGATCATGGATTGTATTTCTTCCACCAGGTTCAAGGTCTTGATCAATGGATCCCCGTCAAATGTTGTTCCTTGTATCAGAGGGGTTCGACAGGGCTACCCTCTTTCTCCACTATTATTTATTTTAGGTATCGAGGGGCTCAGTAGGCTTATAACTGCTGCTAAATCTGAAGGGATGCTTAAGGGGATTAAGCTCACTCATACTTTAGCCATTTCTCACTTAGTGTTTGTGGACGATGTTTTAATTTTTGGGGTTTCTACCTTGCAGGAGTGGTAGGTCTACAAAAACATATTGGATGACATTTGTAATGCCTCTGGAATGGCCATCAGTCTATATAAGTCGAATTTTCTTTTTAATTGCAAGGACCAGGCGGTGTTAAATTCTATTAAATCGATGTTCCCCTTTATCTTCAAGCCGCTGGACTGTGGGTTAAAGTATCTTGGGTACTTTATTAAAGCTAATGATTACATGGTGGCGGATTGGAGATGGTTACTGTAGAGGGTTGATCGCCGGATAAATTGTTGGGCACACCGGTGGATCTCCATTGGGGGAGGCTCATCCTAGCCCAGTCGATTTTGCAAAGTCTTTCGGTGTATTGGTTTGGTCCGAGGAAGTTACCTGTGTCTATTCTTAACTGTATTCGAGGAAAGTTACACTAGTACAAAATGAGAGATAAGTGACTAGGTGACAAAAAAATTTGGTCACCATAGTTTTTTCACGGGATAAATGACCAAAATTGAGAAATTTTAAGTGAGCTAACTAAAAATGACCAATTTGGTCACAGGATAAGAACTAAACTAAAAATGACCAATTTGGTCAGAGGATAAGAACTAAACTAAAAATGACCAAGATAAATGACCAATTTGGTCACGGGATAAGAACTAAAATAAAAATGACCACATAACAATTGGTCATTTATTTGGTCATTTTTAGTTGTGTCACTCTGGCAATGGAAATTATAATTTTGACAATGAATTTGTACAATTTACTAATTTTTAACACTGCAGATGAAGGGGTCTCTGAATCCATCTGCAGTGTTAAAAATTAGTAAATTGTAACATTGTAGATGGACTCAGAGACACGAGATAGTGTTGAAACGTGACGCCATAGGACAACCTACTGAAATTATTTGCAAGATGATTTCATCTAGTGTACCGTCACATCCAATTTGATGCGCTTATCATGTCCATATCTTATTTCACCATTTTCGCTTTCATATTATCCCTTCGACGACAGACCTGCCAAGTTGCATTATGTAGCGCATCAAGCTTGGATATTTGTTATGTTTTTCCCTCTTAGCATATTGTCATGTCATGAATTTGTAGGTGTCATTATGTTTGGATCGTCATACTGGTCACGTTCATATTTTGTTTGAACAAAACCATCATCGTTTGACCCTCTCGACAATCTGTTAAAGTTTCGACAAGTTCATGTATTTTGCGTCATCATTATGTTAGCTAAAAATTGTCAATTCACAAACTCCAATATAATTAATTCTCCATATGCATCCATTCATCAATATGGTTCTCCTCCCGCATGAGTTTGGAAAGTTATAAAGTTCCCCTCGGGTCTCTCCCCTGCAAAAAATCCCCAATATCCTCCATTTTGAGAAGAAAAAAAATCCTCCATTTTTTGTAAAATTATTTTAATTAAAAATTAAGAGTTACCATGATTCTAATATTTAAGTAACTTAAGTCACTTAAGTCAACTTCAGATTCAGAACCATGAGGGTAGACAAACTTGTAATAATATCTGAAATTTTACAAAACTTCTCAAATATAATTCCCTTATCCAAGGAACATTTCACTTGCAGTCTACTAAACTTCTAATCCCAAAATGTAATGCCATAGGCCAAATATCCCTAATATTAAAGTCACGTTTCAATGTCTTACAACACAAAATTAATTGATTAGGCTTTACTGGAATGATCAAATCATTTGCATAAAGGACCAATACAAGCGAATCAGATTTATCAAATATAAGTAAAGGTTTGAAAATGGTAAAGTATTGGGAAACTCAAAATCATATAAATACTAAATACTCATCAATATTGGCATTCTAGGCTTGTGGTGCTTGCTTCAACCCATAAGAGATTTTTGCAGCTTGCAAACATGGGAGTCTCACCCATGTATCTTAGATCCTTTTGGTTGATTTTTATAAACCTCTTCTTCATTGACACCAATAAGAGATATGCTCATCACATCCATTTTATGTAGAGACTAACCAAAACAAGAAGTAATAGACCAAATGGTGCAAATGGAAGAATACCTGCCAACTGGAGCAAATGTTTGTCATAGTCAACTCCCTCTTTTTGAGAAACCCTCTTCCTATAAACTTGGCTTTGTATTCCTCAATACCTCCATTAACTGCATGTTTGAATTTGTAGATCCATTGGGAATCAATAACTTATTTACCAGTTGGTCTTGGAACTATTTCCTAGGCACCATTATTAAGGGGAGCTATACTCCTTTGTTAGAGCATTATTTTATCCTTCTCAAAGCTAGAAGGTTTTGTCTCAATAATAGAAGTCATTATTGCAAGATATGTAGCAAACATATTAGGTGGATGGCTCAAAGAAGATGAAGAAATATATGAGGAAGAAGATGATTACTCCCAAGCAACACCTAAAAATACTATCTTATATTATGCATTTCTTAAAAAAGAGACCTCGTTTTAGAAACCAAGCATATCAATTTTTTTTCAGCCGGGGACATGAGTTGAGTATACTGCATGTCATATTGAATTCCTTCCAGCCTCATTAATAAGATATGGCAACGTATTTTGCATAGGTGGATTCCTAATTTAATGAGAGAGATGAGAAGCTGATTGCTTTGGTGGATTATTGTTTAGATATGATAAGATAACAAGATGATTGCTTAGGTGGATTATTGCTTAAATATGAAAAGATGACAAGATGATTCCTAAGAGTTAAATTTTCTCAGCCAATTAAAAAATTATGAAGGCCATGCATTCCAAAGAAAACAACTTAACTCCAAATAACATTTCAAGGGAGAAGAGGAGATTAATATTAGAATTAGACTATACAACTTTTTTTGTTATGCGAAGGAAAAAGAGATTGACATTGGAATTATACCATACATTTTATTTGTAGGAAAAAGAGATTGACATTGGAATTAGACCCTACATTTCCGTGAATGAGGAAAACCATAGGGCCTATGAAAATGTGAGGACACAAAGAATTCAATTTTGTTTTATGTTTCGAATACTATCTAGGTTGTACGAGGGAGCAACTCCATACTCGGAACTAGGGGCACGAGAAGTTCAGACACCATGTAGATCCATGAATCTAAGACTTGGTTCAATTTCAACCAATTCATGCACACAAAGGATGCATAGGTTGATAGAAAAATGATTGGTGAGTATGCGAGGCTCACAAATCATGTTTCAAATGGATTCATGCACACAAAAGATTCACAGATTTATAGAAAAATAATGGGTGGGTATGGGAGGCTCACAAATCATGTTTCTCAGGGCACAATGGCAGTTATTGGGAAACCCATCATTAGATGTTAAGAAATGCCAGCCAGATGAATGTTGCATGAATTTATAAATACTCCCCTTTCTATAAGCATTAATTTGAACATGGACAACAACTAGGGAAGCAACAGAGCAATAGGGGAGGCAAGCATGATACCATAATCACTCTTCAGGAGGCTAAAATAAGGTGCGTAAAACCTTCGTTCTCATATGTTTAGGTTAATTTTTATTTTTACTGTTTAGCGTGTTTCTTCCTTTGTGAATCCAACTGGTATGACCCCAGAACAAATTTGGCCAATGCCCTAGTTTGTTTTCACAATGAAGCATCCTCGTATGTGAATCATCCGAAGAAGTCTCTACCATGCAACTGTAAGGCCCGCGTCTCTGTACCACAGTCACTATCATCCCCATTAGAGATCAATGTAATTGAAACTAGGGCTTACGCTGACAATGGTGTGGGATGTATAATGCCTTTCGACAATTAGGATTTAAGCAACTCACAGAATGCCCTGTTGGGAAAATTGGGTCTTGTGCGCCAAATTCACACAGGCAACTCAGGCTGCTCTATCACAAAATTCCATACCATCCTCATCCCTAGGCTAGTCCGTAAGTTGGGTATTCACAGTGAAACAAGCATTTAGAACCCAATTCGTTACGAACTTGAATTCTCCATTGTACGGTTGTCCTCCCTAGGTATCCTTCTTCTGTATAGTCAGAGTTCACCCATACCATCTTTGAATACTAGAAATATCCCTACAAACACAAGAAGGGAATATGTTCTTGCTTAAGACATAAGAGGTTCACAAAATCTGGTGAGAAATCCAGTACAAAAAATCAAGGTAGACACTTGTAGATCTTCCACTTGGAGCATCAAGGATGGACAGGGATGTTTCAGACAGAAGTAGGAGTAGGTGAGAAACAAAGGTTTCCATTTCCAAGCTTCTGCCAGTTTCCCTGTGCGCTTGTAACAACAATCAAAATTGCAGGATTTCAAGAGCCATCTGTTAGCAGAGGAGACTAGAACGAACAGAGAAGCCGAAGTCTCGGTGACCACCTAGTTGTAGCCAAAATATCACTCTTCTCACTAGTTCCTAGATCACACCGACCTCTTAGATGAAATTAGTCCATTCAAAAATATATTCAGAGTAACGTACTACCTCTTACAAATCATAAGGACCTCCATACAGGAGAAAGTGGGTATGCAGGCTTCAGTTCAAGTAGGGAATGAAGAATACATGATATTACTAATATATCACCCAGAACTCAGGAATATAAAATCAAAGGGATATCCAATCCCTATTTAGATCAACCACATAAGCCCCAGAATAAAACATCAGGATTTCAGGACTCCATGTTTTCTCAGTTCAAATTTGTTTGAGACAACTTCAAAGTTAGGATGCTGGACCCATCACCATTCTACCTATTTTCTTCCCGAGGACAACAAAGCCTCATTTCTGAATACCCTCTAGTATAGGGATATTTCAAGCATTCAATTTCAACTGCCGGGGGATGATCATAAGGAAAGGGGGCTTATTACTTGTACACAACATCAATTCAATAAACCTGGGATCATATTCAAAGAAGAACAATTCCATTATGGATGAACAACCCAGTCACATGAAGAAAGGAAAGGAAAATATATAGGATTGTGAGGATCAACAGATAGAGAAGTCGTACTCATGTACATGTACATAACCGACTTTCTCTGGGCAACAATCTCTTTTCTAATTAGGGATTACTGGAAATCCCATGCCCTCAACTGTTTAGATAGGCTTATGGAATTGAGAATTATTGTTCATCTCCGGATTGTTTTTTGTCAAAGATGCTTTATTGCAGTGTGTGTGGCTAGTTTTAAATTCTATCTGGTCTGATGTCCTGCTTTAGAAAGTTCAATTCGATTGGTTTAGTTCCGTTGAAAATTGGTCATTTAGCAATATTTTTTTTTATCTATTTTGAATGTGTAATTAGTTAGATGGTAAAAAAAATTGTTTGCGTCCTGCGCACTCTCAAATAAGAAGCGTTTTTTTCTGCAAAATTATCCTTTATTTGAACTTGACTATCGGATTGGTTAGATTCTAACACCTGCGGATAAAATTTCAGTCAGTCCCAGTTCAACTTTCGTATGGTATTTTTTGAAGGCATTTCAAAATGTATGCTTCATGTTCCCTTTAATATTTTGATTCCTATGACTCAAACCCCATTGATTGCAGTTTGAGTCGTTTATGGTGTTATTGAATAGAGAAGAGTTTTTGAAATAATGTTTCCATTTTGAATAGGTTTGCAATTAATCCCGAATGTAAAAATAATTAATTTGTAGCCTAATTATAGTTCTCTTGAAATATGTTATGCAAACTTGAGATTTATCTTCAGAAATACACAATTCAGTCTAATTTTTGTTATGATAGGAATTTCGGGGAAGTTTTCTTGATAACTAATGTCTAGATTTGTTGTCATGCCTAGAAAATTTCTTTCAGTCTGGCCCAATAAATTATCTGGTTTTGTTTATGCTATACTTTTGTTTATATGTGGACCTTTTGTTTGCTTGTCCAAATTAGTTGACTTCTGATAAAAGAAGTGTAGGCTAATGTTCCTTTACCATTAATGTTATAAACTCTAATGCATTTTCAGTTTTCCTTGATTTTGTTGAAGATTGGATTTTTGTTCCTTGGCAGGTTTCTTTTAGCTTCAGCTTCTGAATAAAAAAATCTATTGAATTATTTTACTTTTGTTTAGGAATATAGGAATTGCATAGAAATTTTTCTTGGTTACTGATGTCTAGATTTGTTTCCTGTAGGAGAGTAGCTTTTGATTGCCCTTTGATTGGTTCCATGCGTAAAATTTGTCATGCAAGCAAGCTTTGTTGAAGTTGTCGGTTATAGATTTGTGTGAGGCTTATTTAAAGGGAAGTTTGTGGGTCTCTTGTTCTCTGTTAAGGATGAAAATGGATTGATTTGGCTTGCAAGGTTTCTTGGTATATTCATACCATCCATTCTGAGATAGCATCCAAGACCTGAAAAATTATTCCATTTATTCTTTCCACATGAGGAGGCATTCACTATTTGTTATCTTGGATTGCTATTGATTTGTTGGTGAGGTGGACACTGCACTGTTTTGCAGGCTGCCTGTTTCAGTTTTTCCAATGGCCTATGGAAATATAGAGAAGGAAGAAAACGGGGTGGTTCCAGAGGATCTACGTTGCAAGAGATCAGATGGAAAGCAATGGAGATGCAGTGCACGGTCTATGCTAGACAAGACTGTTTGTGAAAAGCATTATATTCAAGCAAAGAGGAGGGCTGCAAACTTTGTCAAGCGTGCCAACGAGAAGAAGCTGAAGAAAAAGGAGGAAAGCAGTGAGCCAGTGTTTGAAAACAAGCAGAATGAAGTTGAAAAACCACATGTCACTGCCACAGTTGGGCGGGAGCTCTCAACCATCCCAGTGAATAAGAAATCAAAAGAAAAGGTTCCAAAAGGCCAGCTTATGTATCAGTCAGGCCCATCTATTCGGCATAGACAACTGATCAGTGAAGAAGCTGAGGTGGATATATTAAGAAACCGTGGAATTGAAAGAGACTGATTTTCTAGGGTATCAATCCCATGCAGCTTCAACAAACACCAAAATTGCAAAAAGTTTGATAAACAAGCCTGTTTTGGTGAGTTTAGCGAGTTATCGCCACTTTTGTATGGCATTGTTTCCTTCTATTTCCTTCTAGTATTCTTAGGATTCTGATGCTGTTATGAACATATAATTGGAAGCATCAATTAGAATTCGCATGGCCTTGGTTAAGGAACATTCTCTGCTATTGTGTCTCAGGATTGCACTAGCAAGAGGACTGGTACCTTGGTTGAGGCAGAAAGTGCTATATGTCATCAATGTCAGAAGAACGAAAAAGGGAAGTTAGTCCGATGTTCAAAATGAAAAGGAAAGCGTTACTGTTTCTCCTATATTTCTAACTAGTAGGAATAAGCTTTTCTTCCAGTGGATAATGAGCATAAAAAACCCTAGACCTTTTTGTTTTAAATATCTAGAAGCCTGTAATGACAAGAACATTTGAAAATTTGATAAAATCTGGATGTATCTAACTTTGATACACATGCTTATTCATTGTGGTATAGGTACCCTGAATATTCAGAAGAAGATATTGAGAAGGCTTGCCCATTTTGTCGTGGGAGTTGCAGTTGCAAGGCATGTTTGCGTGGGAACGAACAAGTGAAGGTATTTGATCTTTTGAAAAGTTTCATTAACCATTTTTCTAGGGTGGACAAGTTGTTTGCATATTGGAATTCTGGTTGTTTTTTTGTTCCTTGTTATGTGGTTGTTTATGCCATATGGGAATACTATTCCCTTTTTACTGATGATAGCAGTTATAATCCGTGGAAGAAAAATATCTCATATTCTAGAAACTGTTGTTTTCTATATGCAGGCCAGGTTGCAGGAAATAGAAAACACTGAGAAAATTCGATACCTCCATTACTTTCCGTCTATGGATCTTCCTGTGCTCAAGTAGATCCACAGGGAGGAGTGCTCGGAGAAAGAGGTGGAGGCCAAGATTCAAGGTGAGTATCTTGTGGTATGCTTCTTTGCCCGGGGATAGTTTTAAATATTTTTCACGTGCTCCAGTTTTTACAATGGTTGTAACATTCTTGAAATATCCCTTCTGCTCAGGTGAACCAACAATAAAGCTGGAGATTCGTTAAGCAAAACTTAATGCAGATGAAAATTTGTGCTGGTACATGTTCAAAGTTCAAATCCCTTCATTTTTTTAACTAAAATACAATTACACCCTAGTTAACATAGGATGAGGATTTAGTTATCTCCAATGTTTTTGATATTGTAGTTATAATCTAAAATCATCATACCATCTCACATGGCCATTTGATGTCTTCTGTATTGCTACAGTGACAACTGCAAGACATCTATTGTTGATAACCACCGAAGCTGTCCGTATTATTCCTATGATCTATGTGTCAGTTGTTGTCAAGGTCTTCGAGAATGTTTCCAACCAGTAGGTGGTAAAGCAGAATTGGCCCATCAACAGTCTACAGATAGAGCTTATTCTTATGGTAGAGAGGGATTTCCAAGAAATAAGAAACAAAGGTGTCAGGGGGAATACCTGGTTGGGAGCTTCACTCTCATGCTACTAGCAATAGCATTGCGGAACCTACAGACATATTACCATATTGGAAAGCTAATAGTGATGGTAGCATTCCGTGTCCCCCCAAGGAATATGGTGGCTGCGGTAGTCATTTCTTAGAATTAAAACGCATTTGTAGAACGAATTTGATTGCAAAAATTGAAAAAGATGCAGAGGAAATGGCCAGCAGCTGCAAAGTTGCAGAGGGCTTGAAGATTTATCATCCATGCACATCATGACTTAAGCTTGGTTCTAATTTGAAAAATGGATATTCTGAAAGGAATTTACGCCAAGCACCTCATAGGAAGAACAACAGTGACAAGTATTTGTACTGTCCAACTGTATAGGATATTAAAGAAGAAGTTCTTGAGCATTTTCAGAAACACTGTATTAGAGGTCAACCGGTTATTGTGCAGAATGTTCTTGAAGGCACATCAGGTCTCAGCTGGGACCCAACGGTCATGTTGCGGCCTGTTCAGAGACTATGAATGGCAAGTTTAACGATGAGTCAAAAATAAAGGCCATTGATTGCTTAAATGGGCGTGAAGTGAGTTATTTTCTCCAATAAATATTACAAGCATGTTTCTTTTTCAAGTTACCAAACAATTATGCACCTTGATTTAGGTTGTGAATGTTCTGGTATTTTATTGGTCTTCATAATTATCGTTGTATAGAGTTGCATCTCATTCGTGCAGACAAGCTTGATATCACGACGTCTGAAGACGTCTTATTACTATTAGTGAGCTAGATGCATTTTGAATATTTTTGATCCTGCATAATTATTAGTTAGGATTGTATTTTAAATTTTTGTATTTTAAGATAGTAAAATCAATACACAGAGTACAATTATACAATCCTGTTACTGACTTAATAAAAGAGCCTGAAAATATTTCTGATCAGGACCCTCATATGAATTATGCTAGAAAAGTTCATCTATATCCAGATCCTGCATAACTAATAGTTATTTATTCTAGTGGTGGTGATTTTCTAAATATCTTTAGGCAGGGTCTACTAAGGTCAAGATTAGGCAGGGCCTACTAAGGTCAATATCAACACAAATTCTTGCATAAGTGATAGGTTTTGTCCACCTTGTCAACTTTGTTGTACTAATATTAATTGCTTTGAAATTGTGCAAAATTTGATGGGAAAAACAATAATGCTACATATACTAGAAATTTCAAAGGAGCTTTAAGTCCCAAGTTGAATCCTGATGACTATAGAGTCTTGCCTTGCTAGAAATCAAGGCTCCCTTTCAAAACCACATCTTTATTTTCCTAGGAGGAGAAAGTTCTTAGGAAACAAACTCTGTTGATGAGGGATAGCTCATAGCCCCCCTTTAGCATCCAATTTTCAAGAATCCAACTACCGTTAGTGTTTTATAAGGACAAAGTCTAATAAATATGCAGATGAGCCTAAAAGTGTTTGATGATATATGCACTAGTTATAGTCAAAGAAATACTCACATAAGAATCAAACAATTTATTCCTTGATATTTATATCCCTCCTCCATCTTCTCATGGTTATTCACCTCATGAGTGAGTTTAATGAAGCAAGGGACCTTTGTTTGGGTTTCTTAGTGGCACCACCTTCCCATTCCTCTAATAAACTACTCAACCATCATAGTTCCTATTTCCATTCTCCTCCACTTACACATGTTTAACATTAAGGGGGTTGTCCCATAGTTAATGGAAATGATAATTCCATTTTATGTTAGTGAAAAGGGATATTCTCATAGTCTAGATTTTTGACCCATCCATTGTCCATATAGTCTAGATTTTGGATCATGACTTGAGAAAGTCATCTCCTTCAAAGGTACACTTCTGAAATTTAAGAATCCCTCATCCTAAATGTCACTCTACTACTTCTTGTTGATGGTGGTCATCCCCTTCATCTCGATGGTTTCAACTTTATTCTAGCTATTCTTTCAGATTTTAGTTTGGTGGACCATAGTTGATACTCTGTGGGAACCAAACCAGTGACCACTCTCCTACTGATAGGAACAACTGTGAAATGCATTTTTCAAGAAATTCTGAAATTGTCACAGATTCAAAATTTTGGACCTGAATGTCGAAGAAAATTCGTTTTCAAGGAACCTTGATATATGTCCTGATTAGGGACAAACTTCCTCCATCATACAGTGTGGAAGGGTGGAAATACGACAGGAGTAATGTACTAAGCAGATAAGATGTTGATGAGTTAGAAGCGTGGGTGGTTTACCAAAAGACAAAGTTGCTCCCTTCCAGATAATAGAATGGTTTAGGTACCAAGTTGCTATGGTGGCAATTGCATATCTTTTCAGAAAGGCATTGATATTTTCTTTCGTCCAAAAGATGCAATTCGATCATCCTCAGAATTAAGAATAACCTGTCCAAACCACCAATTGTTTGTAGTTCTTATTTGGATCTTATTGATTATGTAGTTGGATTTGAACTGGTGACGTTGTTAGAGAGTTGCACCTTTCCTTACTACCATATTTATTTTTTCTAAGATGGGCATTTCTCATAAAAAAACAACAATAGCTCTCTTATCTCTTAATTTTCATTGGACAATGATCTTCAACAACTCTTTAGGGTTAGATATTATCTCATTGTTCTCAATCCTGTCAGGGACATGGTCTCTTCATGTATGAGCTTATGCTAGATTGAGAAACAACTCTCAGAAGTACTGCCAATTGATTTCTTGATATGTTGTACCTGATTCCAATCTGTCCGATAGAATTTGAATAAAGAAATTCTTTCACTGCTTCATAACATAATGGTACTGAAGATAATGATTCAATCATGGGTTTTCAAACCATATTAAATCTTTTGGTTTCCAGATAATGATGACCATGCAACATCATGGTATTGAAGATCATTGTATAATGCTTGTAAGTGGAGGCATATTCAAGCATTTTGATTTGCAGAAATTTATTTTTGATCTACTGATTGTCTTGTTGCTTTTAATGCTAGCCTATAAGTCTTCCTCCGACAATGCAAGATGCCCTTAATCAGAGTCTCTCAAACAACAATGTCACTGATGCCTTTCAAATGGTATTGGCATACTCTGAAGTCACATAGATCTTTCATGTTAGACATTTCTTTCAAAATCATCCTTCTTTGTGTTGTGGGAATGTTGAACAAGTGTATATAGAATTTCACATGTCAGCTGGCCAGATATTTCCTGTTAGATAGTTACGAGGTTCATCCTCATAAAGTTTGGGTAGCAAATGAATATTTCGTTCATGACCTTCCCAATGGAAACCTATGTTTCCTAGGCTGTATTGAGATTACAGGCAAGTACCATCATATATCAAGAGATTAAATAGGCTCTTTCTTTCCTTACAAGTCATGACATTCCTGTTCTTGGAATTTTGTCACCATAGAATGTGCCTCCTTAAAAATGCAGTTATTGATGTTTATTACGAGTATTAAGAAGCTCTCCATTCTCTATGATCCATTTTTTTCATGGAGGTTTATATCCATGGGACATGGCTTTATAAAAATGCAGGCACCCTTGTTTGCATAGAACAACTCCGTTCATAGGATATAGACTTTTCTTTTCTCAAGAGGTGCTTCTATTTAAGATGCCTCCTAGAAACAATGTGCCTCTGTATATACCTATATGAAAACGGCTCCTTAAAACTCATACTGCAATGCAATGTTTTATGAAGTTGTTTACAGTCTAAGCCTTCCTGCACCCTGATTACCAAAGGAAATGACTTAGGAAAGATTTTTTGCTACAATAGTAGATGGTCAAATATCTTCTAGTTGGCCTCAAGTTTGACATATTAGAATGCCTTCAATCATCAATGTTCTACGTTAGGACCTGATCTTAAGGTTGCATGCTATATTGCTAAGCATGTGATACTAAGCATCTATCTAGAGATTTGGTACATGCTACTGTCATCAGGAAGGGGATTTTCATTATTATATCTGTAAGGCTTGAGCACATTACTGTGCATAGGAGTATTTATTGAATGCAGGAAAAGAACTTATGTCACGATTTTTAGTTATTTTGAATTAAGATGCAACTTATATTAAGATATTCATATTCTCTATGGTATCTTTCTGTTTCCTATATAGAATATTCCTTTTAATGATAAGGGGCATGAAGGCTTTCAAAACGGATCTCCGATATAACTAAAGGTAAGGGATCAATTACTAGTATGTGTATGGAACGTTCATTTCAAGCCATAATCAATTCCTCATTCAATAGAAAGGATGAAATACTAGAACCACATATCTTTTCCAGTTATGGAACAACATTACAACAGGCAGTGGATGGGAGTGATTGTATGTTTTCCAGAAACCCATTGCATCACTAAAACTGAACTTTAGAATTAAGAATGTTTCCTAGCATGAAACATTTTCTTCTTTTCTGCATGTTACAACTGCTTATTGGGTGGCCAGTGAATTGTTTGTGAATACCTGTAGTCCCATACCATACAAGTGACATTTAGTGTCTGATATAACCTATCAATAACTAATAAACAACTTAATATTCGAACTGAAGTATGCTTCTGAAGATTCACAGCAAGGCAAAGCAGATAAAAGGAAAATAAAAGTAAAATCAAGTCAAAGATTGTGAAATTCATTATAGAATTCTTTTAATTGTTTGTGGTATTTCCTTTAACTGCACACCTCTTCCTTGTTCTTTGCTCCCAAGGTATTGAGGATTCTAAAGGATTTGATTGAGAGTTATTCTTTAATTCTAGATATAGGTACCATACTAATTGGCAATTCCATCCCTCATTGAAAGCTAAATTTGGATTCAACCTAAGTCTATCTATAATTCTAGATCACCCTATTGAGTTTTTCCTTGATCCTTTTATTCACATATAATAAGTAAACATTCTTTCTTACCTACCTACCTAGGTAATCATTGATCATCTTCAATGGTTCCCTACCATAAAAAATTTATCATCTACCGAATTTACCAAGCATCATCTATGGCATTTCAGCCTCAGAAGTTAGAAGGATGTGCTGAATTTAGATACACATTTCTCTAGACAATTTGAAAGTGCTCTCCTCTGGCTATCAGAGACTTGGAGCTACTAATTTTAGTAAGATGTTATTTTCAAATTTTCATAAATTTGATCATAATCTAAAAACAAATTTTAATGAAACTCTCCCGTGTTTTTTCTTAAACCTGAAATTGTTTTTGTTATTTATATATTGAGCTAGGTTTTAACAAACCCATTTCTGCTATTGTTATCTCGACAGCCTATCTTGCTTGCAAACCCATTTCCTCCAAAAACAACGACAAATGGATTTTGGTAACCCTGTATCCTTTTGAAGTGGGTTTGAATGTCCATTCTTTGCCAATACATCATAGAGAAGCTGTTAGATATGACAGTCTTGTTTGCAGCTTGTTTCAATAATTCCATATAGCAGCTTCATTTATGCTCTTCCATACTACTCCCCCTGAGATATTGCTGGCATTTTCTTAGGTCCTGGCGGGCATTTACACAAACTCTCTGAGCATACAAACATTCATTTAAAAAAATTTGTGGCCATTTTTCAAGGCCTGCGGGCATTCTGTCCATGCTTGCGGGCACTTTTCATGCATTTTTATCAATCCAACGGGCATTTCTTTTTCTCTGGCAAGCATTATTATAATCCAGGCAGCCATTTTCTTTCTTTTTGCAGACAGGTGCGGGCATTTCTTGACTGCTGCAGGATTCCTGCGAGAATCTCCTCAAGACTGAAGACATTTTACTTTGGCATCCACCACGGCTAGCAGGTATCCTTCCATATGCATGCATTTGCACATCTTCTAAAGTATGTATTTTCCTTATGCTGTTGCGGGCATTTTTATGATGATGCAGGCATAACTTTCAACACTACGAACACTTTTCCAATGTTGTAGGAATTTCAAGTGCAACTCCTCTACCTACTGCGGGCATTTTGAGACCTTATATAACACGTTGCAGGCATTTCCAGCTCTTCCTGTGGGTACTTTCTTCACATACTTTTGGTAATTTTCTTCACTGACTGACCACTTCATGACATTGCCTTTTGTTTGTGGGAATATTTCTCATTAGTACGTAATCCTGAGGGCATTCTGTTAGGGATGCGTACATTTTTACTAAGCCCGGGACCAAATTATTTCATCCCGCGGGCATTTATCTGGCCTCAAATCATTTTGCAATAATGTCTATTAGTATCTGCGGGCATTTCTCTTCAAGAAATGGGAATTTAGGTGCACCTTCAGTTGTAGAGATGGAATTTTCCTTCTGCTGGCGTTTATTTACACAAGTGTTGGCATTGTTTACTTGTCAAGCAAGCATACTTCATATCTGCATACACATCCTTATAAACAAGGCCAAGAAAGTGTCCTTCAAATTTGTCCTTGACTGCTATACAGTTTTCTTTCAGTAAAAATTAGTCTATTTTGGAAGGATTCTCAAATATGATCTTAAGGACAATTCCTACTCTTGAGGACTGTGTTTTGATGACCAGAAATCTTGGTGCAACTATGATCCTAGGAGCTGTCATTCTTCTTGAAAGAGCCATCATGAACCTTGTCTGGTTCATCACCAAAGCTTGGACTCTTCCACTCCTTTTCGACTGTCTTAGATTTCTCCTGTTCTTCTTACCATACTACTAAATCTGCTCTTCAAACGAACTCTTCCTAATCTGCAACAAAGTCCTTACAAATAGGACTGCAACTGCTCATTAATACTTCACTGGATATTGCTTCAAATTTAGGTTAGCCATTTTCCAATATGGTTACAGAATGCCTGGCATCTTTATTCTTTGCATTTGAATTTCAAACTTCAAAATGAATACATCCATTCAAAATTGTTTTGTACACAAGATGATTTTCCAGATGACTGTATTTATACTGTAATTTGTCATTTCCCGAGACCAAGTAAAATCATATGTCCTCGCAAAGACTGTGCATATAAAAGTACACGCAAGAATACAAATTTCTCTTAGTTTAACTTCCTCAATTATGTGATTACCATATTCAATTTGTGTTTGCACACAGGCCAGCTATCTTGCTTGTAGGTTCTCATCATGTCTCATCATGATAAGACTCCTAGCTAATATTAAATGGATGCTATTAGGAGTGCAAGTTCATGAGTTCACTGCCAATTACTCTTGCTCCCCCTATCACCATGCCAGCTGAAACCATGATCCTTGGACCTGTTTTACTGCTTGGAGTAACCATTTTTTTACCTTTGAGTTCATCCTTCAGCTCAATGAACTCAAGGTGTGCTAAGGTCTTTGAGAGACCTTAAACTTGGCTTGCCAAATGGCATCCATCTCCTGTGCAATAATCAATTTTAAACAAATCATTCTTTTTCACCCATACCTTAGAATCTCCTTGGGTGTGATCATTTGTCCTTTGGCCTTCAAATCTGTCTGTGTCATTCTTCTTCCAAGATTCATTGACTTTCCTTGCTGATGGGTATGAAAAAATTCTCATGGATTGTCTTCTTGAACTTGTGCATGCTCATGCTTTATGGCCAACACCACCACAAGTAAATCATCTCAAAGTTTACCAATATATGTTTCATACTGACCTGGGCAAATAATTTTCACCCCAACATTTTTTGTCTCCTAGAAAAGTTAGGCCTTCCATTCCACGTTCCTTTTGCCATTCCCTGTGCTTGTTTTCACTGCAAGTAAACGATGCACATTTATCTTGAAAAAATGGGTTAGTACCTACCAAAGGGAACACATAGCAAGATCTTCATGAGTTAGTTGTAGATTCTCCATCCATCAATAGGAAATTCCTAAAACACATTATATCATTTGTGAAATCAAATGCCATGTCATTTCAGTTGTAGAAGAAGAAGTTCAAGTGTAATATTATATGTTGTCCAACTTGTGGTATCAGGAATGTCACCTTATCGATCCTTGTATTGAATTACATATAAATTAACACTAGATCTCCCTCACAAGACTAGCGCTAGGGCTGACATGATCTTCCTTATTTGGCCAATTTTTTATGTGTTGAGGTAACGCTAGCAGGTGTAAGTGACAGTTGATGCCAATGGCTTGAGGAAACCCTTTTTCTGACTCAATCAACTCCAACAATCCACTCATCCATATGCTATAGTTGTATGGAAAAAGTGTTGGAAAAACATCCTAGGCAAGCCCTAAATCTGATTCATATCTCTACTCACATATGCCATTACATCTGGAGGTTGCAATCATTCAAAAATAAACATTCTAGGGGTCCAAACTGCCACCAATTATGACTCATGTATAACATTGGTAGGAGAGATTACTGCTGTAAATTATGCCATCAATATTCATCCAAAAGTGTTTCCAAAGGATCATCCATTAGTTGATTCAATCTCTTCATGGAAGACATCATAAATAGCTCTTCTCAATTGCTTATGTATGGTTATACAAGACCTCCATGACTGTCCTAAGACATGCCCTAGAGATTCCACCATGTATTGTTGGAAATGACATATAAGGTCTCCTCAGAATAACATTACAAAGGTCATCTCAAACACACAAATCCAACAAGCAACAAGGTCATGATTTAGTGTTGTTTTTTCCACACGTTTCACTAGGGTTCTTTCATATTGTTGCTATGAGGAATTAGGGTCGAGTGTTGGTACCACTTGTTACTTTGCAAAATCCATTCAGGAAGCTCTAGTGCAACTTTTTCAAAAGATCACACTACTTCTAAGAAAATTGAATAAAAAGTTGAGTTCATATTTTTTGAACTTATATCAACTTCATACTTCATAGAGATTCTCAATATATTACAGTGCTAATAAGACATTAATTACAATTAATGGAGAGTAAACTTAGCTTATAATTGACAATTGGCCTATAAACATCCCATTTAAAACAACAAGACTAAAAAATCGGTTTGTGATTGCAGAGAGAGAACATGGTTCTATGATGTATTCTAGTATTTAAATGTATTCCATCTTTTTGTTCTTCATTTAATATCTGATAGATTGTTGTTTGAGCTTTTTGTAGGTTTAGATTGGAACTCATTCATTCACATTTGTTCATGTTTATGGTAGCATGGCTTCTCCCTCCTCTGCCATTTTTTAAGAATGTGTTGGTCCACTTGTTGATGGCTTATTCCAAGGATACAATGCTACAGTTCTTGCATATGGTCAGGTGTGCATTTAGATGCCAATACATAATTGTCTTGAGCAATTCTGAGAGTTTTAGTAACACTACCTTTTCTGCAACAAAATTAATAATTATGCCTCAATATAGCTGTTAAAATCCTCAAATATGTTACTTTGTAATAAGCTTTTGTCCAGAGGTATCTATGGAAAATCCTTTCTTCATGGTGCAAACTGGTTCTGGAAAGACATACACAATGGGAACATGATATACACACGGTGGAAATACAAAAGGAATTACTCCCTTGGTTATGGTCCATGGAGGCCATATATAAAAAAGTCAAAGATTTGAAGGATCAGTGAAAAATCCTGTTGAAGGTTTCATTTATCGAGGTTAGTTTATTGCTTATATTTGCACTTGAACTTGCTGTTTTCCTATCCTTGTGTTGCTTAAGTACTATCTATGCATATTTTACATGCCCTAACTTATCAATAAGGGTTTCAAACTTTCATGTGTTTCATAAAAAATGGAAGCTATCCTTGTGTTGTTTGAGTCCTATCTATGCATATTTTTCCAATACCAAACTTTTTCAATAAGAGTTTTCACGTGTTTTGATACTAAGAAATGGAAGCTTCACAAATCCTATACTAAAACATGAGACCATATTTGCCTTCATCTGAAGGACAAGTTTGCAAGAAGCTGATACATCTCCAATGGAAGATATGAAAGACCAATAGGGCACCTCCAAGTCTGTATGTCCAATAGGGCTACTTCACTTCAGATAAGAGGCCTTTGTTAGAAGTCTAAGAGATTAGTCTTATGTACAAATTCCTTCACTTGTCTATGTGTCCTTGGCTGCCCTAAGTTTAACCAATCTAAAACACCACAAGATTATCTTTTTCTACTTCAATTGTCATATGTATGCTGATATAAATGCCTGTAAAATCAGACCTTAGAACCAATGGCTGTCTTAGTCTTTGTTTATCCTTAGCTTAGTTCAATATGTGTTGTAGGTGTCCGGAATTCAGATAGGAATGTGTGCATGCAAGACCCCATTCATCTAGCTCGAATTCATAGGTGATGTCAATCTATTTCCATTAAAAGATGATTGCTGCTACTTTTCAGCTAATCCACCAGCTAGGTTATAGCCTAATACAATTCCAGTAAATTCATAAAAGGTAAAAATTCATTATTCAAGTCTGCTCATAGATTACTCCATCATTTCACCATGTCTGTGGCTACCACTTTTCTTCAAATCTGTAGCTCAAAGGCAGTACTCAATTCTTGAAACTTGAAGCTTATACACTGATACACTCTTAAACTGAGTTTCCAAAGTCTTGCGGGCATAATTGGAGACCTCTGTGGGCATTTTATCAATGTAATGCACGAGCTGTAGGCATTCTCTTATGCCTTGTGGTCAGTTTTCTATTGCTGGAGGGCATCCCCTTCTCATATACAAGCATGCAACGGGTATTTTAAGACCTTGTCGGGCATTTACTTCACAATTGCAGGCATTTCTTCTGATAGTGCGGGCATTTTCAGTGGTTAGACGGGAATTCCTCACTATGTCTGCGGACATATGTATTTTTAAGTCTGGCAGGCATTTTGTCTTAAGGTCTCGCGGACATTTAACTTGATGTGCGGGCATTCTCTTTCACCTTTTCATATAAAAATCATACTTCGATCAATCAACCTCGTTTGATTGATTACTTTCCTTTCTTTTCTGTAATGCCCAGAAATTATTTGCCTAGATCTTATGCACAGTTTCGTTGCCAGCTATCAATCTTACATCATATTTTTCTCATGTCTTGCTTACAACTCCTTATCTCAGGGCCAGAGCTACCTCACATTATTATGTAGACATCATTATAAAAAAGAGTCTTCTTAGAAATTGGTTTCCTTCAAAGATCGGAGCTTTCATAAAAAAATCATTTCCTCGCAAGGCCTTAGACCTTAACACACATCACATATTGTAGTTTGCAATCTTAGGTCATATTTAAGACATATTTATACCCTGGGAATTTCTCAATGTGCTATGGGAATTCTGTCATGTATTACACAAGTTACAGGGATTTTCTTCATACGAACATGCCTTTGTCTAAGACTTGTGGGCACTTTGCAATATTTACTGGAATTTTTCATTTGCAAGGTGGGCATTTTAATGCTGTTGTGGGAATATGAGAATTTCTTTAATTTTTTTTGAGTATTTCCTCACTGTTTGAGAGCTTCCCTTATGCCTACGGGCATTTTCATCATTTCTAAAATGGATACCTTTGTTTGTGCCATAGGATCCACTTCCTCCTCCTAGGAAGCAAGCCACATTTATCTTTCGACAGTAAAAGGATGGTGTCAGTCTTCTTCCAAGCCCACCCCCAAAAACTGCATCAAAAAATCTGCACAAAATCCACTATAGCACTATGGGATTCACCTTAGAAAACTACTGTTCCTGATTGTCTGCATTGAACATGGCCAGACCCGTTGTCAAGGCACTTGGGACCTCTAGTGCTGCCTTTTGTTGTATGCACTGGGGTTTTTCCTTCAATCTTGGCTCTTGGAATTCTTCCAAGTCTTCCTAAACCCTAAACCGTAAACCCCTAAAAGAAAATCAATGACCAAATGCTTCTGGATCCAATGGAAATAAGTTACGTTCTTACCTCTAGACTTGGGTAATTTTGGTTTCTTCCTTGCTGTGATGTTAGCATCCTTTCAAACAATTCCAATTGCAGTTCCCAAGTTTCGACTTGGTCTTTTGCAGTTGGTTTAATACAGACTGCTTTTAATACTTTTCTCTGAGAACATAGTCGATCAGTCCTATGTTTTGTTATATTATATAAATCTTGTCGATCATGTAAATAAATCTTGTTATGTTTTGTTATATTATATAAACATTTCTTCTTGCATCATTAATACATGAGGTAAGCCATCTGTATTTTTATTGACTAGTTATGAGCCATTTGTTCTTGTTGAGCCAACCGATGAGTACAGATCATGACATACACCCAAAAATAGATTGCTTATTCACTATCTTGTTCAAATTAAATATTAGTGAATCCAGACAAAAAATAATATATTCATTCACACAAACATTAGCATGTCTATATTAGCAATGAATCAACTCTAGATTCCCATTAAGTTTATGAAAATGTATGACAATGTATGGACAACTTGAAGTTGAGCAAAATATTTAAGCAACTGACTATTCAAGTATTCACAATCTCATGTTATGGCATTTATCATCTTGTTAAGGGATACAAACGTTTTGTCTTCTAGTTTATTCACATTGTCTATATTGAGCAAAGTACATAAATTCTCATAGTGGAAGAGACAAACAAGGCAGATGATTCTTCTTGAATATTTGCCTTCCATGCACAAACTATTGAGCTCCTCAACTGCATCAATATGTCATGTCTACAATAAGAATCACTGCACTATGTTATGAAATGCATATCACATGATTGAAATTTGTGTCTGCAAATTGTATGCAATTTTTTTCAGCATTTTTGTTATTTTAATAAGTAATCAAAAAGTTTGGAATTATAGTTCTTATGCCTTGTGAGGATTGCAAAGAGAAGGTTGCTCTTGCATGGTAATTTGCAGATATTTGGGTACATGTGGATATCCTATTACAATCATCCATGAAAATTCTTATTGTCTTTTCTTAGACTTAAAAATAATGCAATATGAGTGTTAATATTGCTCATCTCCCTAATTCTTAAAGGGTGCTAGCTCAATGGTAGAGAACCTGCCTTACAAGAAGGAGGTTGGTGGTTCGATTCCTCCGTACCCTATTGATATTGCAATATTGGTATTTTTAATAAAATATATTTTATTATGATATATTATGGCTATAGAGGGGGTTTCAAACCGTCTTTGTATGTTTCTACGAGGGGGGTTCTAAGCCACCTTCATATGTCACTACGAGGTGGTTCTAAATTGCCCTTATATGTTACAATTAGGGGGTTTTAGAACCACCCTTGTAGGTACCTACGAGGGGGGTTTGTAACTGCCCCCAAAGGTTTGTAATAAAGAATTTTAGGGGGAGTTCTGAACCGCCCCTATAGGCATCTACTAGGGGGGTTCCAAACCTCCCCTATAGGCATCTACGAGGGGGGTTACAAACCGCCCATATGGGCATCTACGAGGGGGGTTCCAAACCGCCACAATAGGCCTCTACAAGGGGGTTTCAAACTGCCTCTATAGGCCTCTACGATGGGGGTTCAAAACCGCCCCTATAAGCCTCTACAAGGGGGGTTCTAAATTGCCCCTATAGGACTCTACAAGGGTGTTTCCAAACCACCCCTATAGGACTATACGAGGGGGGTTCAAAACCACCCCTATAGGCCTCTACAAGGGGGGTTTGAAACCGCCCCTATAGTCCTCTACGAGGGGGGTTCCAAACCGCCCCTGTAGGTTTGTATGAGGGGGCTTCACAACTGCCCTTGTAGGTCTCTATGAATGGGGTTCAAAACCGCCCCCGTAGGTCTCTATGTGTGAAAATCCTCACAGCAGATCTAAGAGATGATGTGTACCTCACAAGAGTAATTATGATTAAGCAAGAAAATAGAAGAAGAGTGAACAATACAGTATAATGAGCAACAGAATAATATGGTACAGTAGAACTTAGATAGAAGCAATAATACTTCACACACACTAATTAATTAATCACAGTATGGACAAATAAATAGTACAATGGTAGAGAGGATTCGAATGCCTAAGGTGGCAATTCGAATTAGCCTCTCAGATTGATCATAAGATCAATAGAGTGTCATCGGAGCACAACTAGGTGTCCTCATGATCATCAGAGCACAACTGGAAGTCTTCATCATCATCAGTGGAGTCATCAATACTGAAGTAACTGTCAACCATCAGTCAAACTAACTCTGGTAGGTGTAACTCAGTGTAACTAAGTGTAATTGAGTGTAACTGAGTGTAATTGAGTGTAATTAAGTGTAACTGAGTGTAACTGAGTGGTAGGTGAAGAAGGGCGAGTTGCTTCCTAAAATCAAGGAAGAAGGGCGTATTAAGCAACTGGAGGGATAAAACTGAATAGTGAGAAGCTCTTAGGGGTTGGCTAACTGAGGGCTAGGTGATGGACTGATGACTGGGATGCATGCAAACCCTAAAAGTGCATGCATGACTGAAAATGTAAATGATCAAAATACTGGTGGGACTAGGATGGAGTATAGGAATATCCTAACACCCCCGCTTAATCCATCCTGGGCCCTGGTAACTAAGACCAAAGGTCACCCAATACAATGAATAATAACAGTCAATAAACCAAGGAAGTGGGAAAATTTCATGGGAAACATACCCCCTCCTCAAAAAAACAGACTGTAAGGCACACACAAAAAATAAATGCTCCAAACTCAAGCAGGTGTGATGCTTGGTCATATGTCTGGAGGTATCTTCTTCTTGGGAAGAGTGGATCATGCTCAAAAAGCATGTGTTTGTACTTGCTCTTCAGTTCGAATGTGATGAGAACAAATCCAAGAGTATGAGAATGATCCTTGAACTTGTGATTTGAATCAGCTGAGGTAGGATCAAATTTTTGAATGTGCATATAGTCCTTTGTCTTCTCCTTCGAACCTTCATGGGTGAGATTATACCAAAAAGAACTATTACATGTTTGCTTGAAATCAAAATCAAATTTAAGACTTTCAAAACAGTTTCTTGAGATCTCCTTTGAACCAGCAGGGGTGAGATCAAAACTATCATATGCACGAGAAATTATCCCAAGCAGTAATTGCTTAGAACCCAATTTAGATACAAGACTTGAATCATGGTTTCTTGAGATCTACTTTGAACCATGAGAGGTGAGATAAAAACCAGTAGATGCATGAGAAATTATCCCAAGCGAATGACAATGGCCATATTCTTCAATGACCTTTTGAAAGCATGAATTTATGATCATATAGTAGTATAAAAGAGGAGATAGCTGGAGAGGAGCGAATGCATTACCTTCAATAGCTGTTTTGACCTCCGAAATAATCATGTGATCATGATGCAAACCAACAAACTCTGGTGCAAGAGAGGATTTAGGACCTTCTGCAATATCTAGAGTGTGAGCTGGCACAGAAAGAGAAGAAGGTTGGAGCATGAGTGGAGAATCTGCAAGTTCTTTGTCAACAACTTCAATATGAGATGATACTGGTTCATGATCTGAGAGACCACCAAGGGGAGCGAATGCATCACTTTTCTTGCTTTTGAAGGGGTTTGGACCAAATCCTTCATTTTGTTTGCCGAATCTTTCATCCAGATGGGCCCATAGCTCTTTTGGAGTTTCAACATCATCAATGATTTGGTATAACATGTATTCAGGCAAAGCAGACATCATTCTTCCAAGGGCCATGTCACCTTTATTCAACCAGTCAATATTCTCTTCAGAGGATTCGAACTCTCTTTCAAAATAACAATCAAAGAGATCATGGCTCTTCAAATATGCTATCATTTTTGGTTTCCATTCATCATAGTTGAATGGAGAAAGAAGAGGGATTCCTTCTAAATATGAATACATTGAAGCTGTAGAAGACCTGTAAAAACAATAGAGAATAACTGCAACTGCTACTGCTGCAAAAATGCAGAAACTGTTGCAACTGTTGCACTCGAAATCTTGGTAATAAGATGCAAAAAACTCTCAAGAATGGAGATAAACAATACTCTCAACATGCTCTGATAGCATGTGAAAATCCTCAGCAGATCTAAGAGATGATGTGTACCTCACAAGAGTAATTATGATTAAGCAGGAAAATAGAAGAAGAGTGAACAATACAGTATAATGAGCAACAGAATAATATGGTACAGTAGAACTTAGATAGAAGCAATAATACTTCACATACACTAATTAATTAATCACAGTAGGGACAAATAAATAGTACAATGGTAGAGAGGATTCGAATTCCTAAGGTGGAAATTCGAATTAGCCTCTCAGAGTGATCATAAGATCAATAGAGTGTCATCGGAGCACAACTAGGTGTCCTCATGATCATCGGAGCACAACTGGAGGTCTTCATCATCATCAGTGGAGTCATCAATACTGAAGTAATTGTCAACCATCAGTCAAACTAACTCTGGTAGGTGTAACTCAGTGTAACTAAGTGTAATTGAGTGTAACTGAGTGTAACTAAGTGTAACTGAGTGTAACTAAGTGGTAGGTGAAGAAGGGAGAGTTGCTTCCTAAAATCAAGGAAGAAGGGCGTATTAAGAAACTGGAGGGCTAAAACTGAATAGTGAGAAGCTCCTGGGGGCTGGCTAACTAAGGGCTAGGTGATGGACTGATGACTGGGATGCATGCAAACCCTAGAATGCATGCAAACCCTAAAAGTGCATGCATGAATGAAAATGTAAATGATCAAAATACTGGTGGGACTAGGATGGAGTATAGGAATATCCTAACACTATGAAGGGGTCTATGAGGGGAGTTTATAACCGCCTCCGTAGACCTCTACAAGGGGGTCACAAACCGCCCCCAAAATTCACTTTTGGGGGCGGTTCTAATCTCGTCAAAAACCGCCGTTAAAGGGAAAAACTTTTAACATCGGTGCCTTTAGGGGTGGTTTTTCCAAAACCGCCCCCAAAGCCAACCCCCCCCCCCCCTCCCCCCCCCATAGGTCACTTTTGGGGGTGGAAGACAACCCCCCCCGAAGGCCAAAAATGTAGTAGTGAAGGTTTCCATGATAGTTTCTGGAACTACCTCAATGTCCGAATCAGATTCTAAAACTTTGACTTTGCTCTTGGAAAACCTTCTATACATATCTGAATCCTGTAACAAAACATAGTATCAAGATTTTACATTGTTTATGTCTGCAATACAATTAACATGGCAATAATAAATCCTATAAGATCATGAAGACGTTCAGATAGATTAGGCCTTGTATTATCAAAAAATTAACTTGTTAATTCATTTATAAATTTATTTTTCAATGCAAATCATTCTATGAAGAGAATGTGTGCTTGCAACAATCTCTGTGAAAAAATTGAAAATCATACATTATGCTTGTTCTATCAAACCAAAATAATCATTTTGGAAAATATAAAATCATTGCAGTGACCACCTCTAATGATAGTCTATACTCCCTTAGTTTTCTAAGCATGTTCCATCAGATTCTAGGGTTTCAGACTGAGTGAATACAATGGTGATGAGAAGATTTCATATCAAATATTGAGTAAACAAACATTTCCTTCAGATTTCTTATGTTTAACCCTAGGCTCGGGCGTTCATACTACCATAGAACTAATTTAAGTGCACTTTAATTTTTTGAAACCAAAAGTGTAAGAAGACACTCTATATGAGAACGAAAAAACTAAACAAGCCCGTTTATTGACTATGCCAACTGAAAACACAAAGGTGATCATGTTATCTGGCTTTCTATTGTTTCGTCAACTCAAAAATCTAGGGTTTTACTCACATTCTCTTAAGTCACATCGTCTAGGGTTTCAATGAAAAGAGTCCATTTTCGAATCAATAAGAATGGTACATGTTGAAGTGTTGGTGAACTCTCTCTATGAAGAAGTATAAAAAATAGATCAAAACCGTGGGCTCCAATATTAGGCGGAACTAGGGAAATAAACATTTTTTTTTACCTAACTTCTAATGCCCAATCGAAAAAAACACACCTATCCGAAAAAATTGGACAAACTTACCTGGAAGAATGAGCGTGTTCCCGAGCTATGGTTCGAGTGGGTAGAAGATCCCTTCTAGGTGGCGTGTGATACGATAGAGGCTTGTTACAATTTGGTTAAGTGAACAACATTTTGAAAATGCGGAGTTAATTCAAACGAATTTTCTCCTTTTAAACCTAACTCTTAACCTTAAATAATCCTCATTATAATGCTCATTAAATGGACCCCGTTTCACATGACGTGACATTTCATTAGAGGCCAAAATATTTTGATCCGACGTGTTTCGGTGACCAAAAAGGTTTCCAGCCAGTCGTGTTTCTCACCATTTGACCTTTATTGGAGGCAAAATGACTTTGGACGGATGCTTTTTTTAGTAATAAAACAAGTTTTACGCCGTGATGTTTTGGGTGAAAAATTGATTCTGTGCTGGAGGTAAGAATGGAATGGGATCCAATTGTGTATCAGGATGTCATGTCCCCAATTTTGGTTCTTCCAGTCCCATGGGTGAAAAGGGGACCAAATCAACCCCTAAGGGAATTAAATTGTATTAATTCTATTTGCTTAGAATTAATTTTAGCCAAGTCCCATAAACACTACTACATTTTGACCCAAAATCCGACGGAAAAATCCGACGGCGCGTGGATTTATCTTTATAAACTTACCAAAAAACACAAGTGTACAATTTTTTTTAAAATGTGGCAACAAGCGTCGGATATGCAACAACGCGTTTAGTAAACGTCGGTTAAGCGACGTCTCTTTTAGTACACGTCGGTTAAGCGACGGTTAAGAGAGCACGTTTAATAGGTCAGATATATGAAATATGTATAGTCGTCGCATAGCCGACGCTTACTAAATGAGACGCCGTTTAAATCCACGCGTCCTAAACGCGCCGTCGCATATTCGACGCTTGTGGCCATTATTTGCAAACACTCATATAAATAGAGATGTAGGCCTAGGTTCATAATCTCACACACTCACTCTCGCACAAATCTCTTGGACAAGAAATGCGAAATTCCTAAGGAGTATTAGGGTTTGGTTTTTGGCCTTGTACTTTTGTGGGGATCTTCCCACTTGGTCTTGGAATTTGGTCTTGCTCTTTGGTGACTTCTCTCTTGAAGTATCTCTTGGTTAATTTCTTGGTTTAGGGTTTGTTTTTTGGCCTTGTGCCTTTGTGGTGATCTTCCCACTTGGTCTTGGAATTTGGTCTTGCTCTTTTTGTGACTTCTCTCTTGAAGTATCTCTTGGTTAATTTCCTGGTTTAGGGTTTGGTTTTTGGCCTTGTGCCTTTGTGGGGATCTTCCCACTTGGTCTTGAATTTTGGTCTTGCTCTTTGGTGACTTCTCTCTTGAAGTATCTCTTGGTTAATTTCTAATTGGTTTATCATTGGTAAATCTTTCTTGGAGAAAGTTTTTCCTCTTGTGTTAGGGTTTACCCTCACTAGTTAGGGTTTTCTCTTGTGGATTTGGCTTTGACTCTTGTGGAAAAGAAGATTCATCATATACTTGGTTTTGTTTTGAGTTAGGGTTTACCCTCACTTAGGGTTTGCTCTTGTGGATTTGGCTTTGACTCTTGTGGAAAAGAAGATTCATCATATACTTGGTCTTGTCTTGAGTACTTAGGGTTTACTCATGTGGATTTGGTTTTAACCATTGTGGAAAAGAGGACTCATCATATACTTGGTCTTGTCTTGAGTTAGGGTTTACTCATGTGGATTTGGTTTTAACCATTGTGGAAAAGAAGACTCATTATATACTTGGTCTTGTCTTGAGTTAGGGTTGACTCATATATTGTGGATTTGGTTCTAACCCTTGTGGAAAAGAAGACTCATCATATACTTGGGTTTGATAGTACTTTGTTCTTAGGGTTTGAGTAATAAAATGCCATGTAACAATAATGTTACAGGTCATCAAGATCATCCAGAACAAAATCGAGAATTGCTTGCTAGGTTGTGGGATGGAGTGGAAAGAAGGGGTGATGGAAAATGTTATTGTCCTTGCAATCGATGTAGGGGCTTTAATAAGAGAAGGTTTCTGATCTCAACAACTAAAAAACATTGTAGGGAACATGGACGTGTTGAGGGGGGGCATGAATATAATCCATTGGTAATTCATAATTCATTATATATCATGCGGTCTTTATATTGAGAGTTTTTGTAATTGTATATTGTATCATTTTTATTTTTCTTACTTATTAATCGACATGACTAACGTTCTTTGTTTGATGTTTTAATTGTAATTATAAAGCAAGGGCCTCCTAGGGCTGTTCCGAACATGGAGAATGTGGTAATTGCGGAACAACTAGCGCAGGAAGAACAATATGCAGGTCCTTCGAATACTGATCATGATCAAGTTAATGATGATCATATGGAATTAAACGATGATCATGACGATAACATAATTGAGGATGATGGTGCAAATACATTAATCAATGATGCATTTAATGTTAGAATGGACAATGATCAACAATATCATGCACCGCCAATTGATGACTTTGAAGATATTAATGATTTACCTACACTTGAGAAGGCGACGGAACCGCTTTTTGAAGGCTCCCGCATAAGTGTTCTCTCTGCTGTGTTGCTGATAATGAACTTGAAGGTTATGAATGGTTTTTCAAACACATCCATCACGCTGGTGTTAAGGTACGCATGTGATTATATGTGATTCGTCGGATCTCAACTTTAGTGCATATACTCCAAAACTATGTCACACCTTTCAATCAAAACCACTTTGATCTTATAATATACTCCAAAAAATAAGGATGTATTTGTTGTCGTTAATAGTATGCTCTTCAAATATTTATATTAACCATTTTTTTAAAATTTGTTGTAACAGCTTGATAGGTGAATATTTCTTACCGGCATCAAATAAATTACCTCGCACATATCGAGATTTAACTTCCATCATGAAATATGTTGGAATGGAGTATCAAGCAATTGATGCATGTCCTAATGATCATATTTTATATTATAATCAGTATGAGCTTGCAACAGAATGCCCTATATGTCATAGCAGTAGATACCGAACAGATCAAGTAACCAAAAAGGTGTCTCGTAAGGTTCTTCGTTATATTCCCATTATTCCACGCTTGCAACGACTGTTTAGGTGCAAAAACATAGCACAATTTATGGATTACCACGCACAGAATAGAAGTGGAGATGATATTCTTCGAATGCCTGCAGATGGTTCTGCATTTACAGACATGGAGGAAAACTGGCCACACTTTAAAGAAGAACCTCGTAATGCTATACTTTCTTTGGCAGCGGATGGTGTCAATCCATTTGCAGAGATGAGATCTACTTACTCAGTCTGGCCTGTTTTTGTTATCAACAATAACATTCCTCCATGGATGTCAATAAAGAGGGAGCATATAATGTTGGCAATGATTGTTCCAGGTATAATTTGTACTTTAGAACAATGTTTTTTAATGCATTAGTATTTAATTTGTCATGAAGATCAATATTGTTGCATATTCATGTCATATATATTTTTCATTTACTTATATGTATTGTATTTGTTGTTTTCTTTTAGGTAAGTACCAAGTTAAAGATATGAATGTATATATCGAGCCTCTTGTTGATGAACTACTTAAGCTATGGAATGGTGTCACTATGTATGATGTCTCTAGACCAGTAGGGCAAAGGGAATTTCAATTCCATGCAATGCTTGCCTGGACAATTCACGATGCTCCAGGGCTAACACATTTTTGTGGTCTTCAAACAAAGGGAAAATTTGCATGTCCAGTTTGTGGTCCCAAGATGAAATCTCGTCATTCAAAGAGTTTGTCAAAGGAAGTGTTTGATGAGTATAGGCACTTCCTCTCTAAGAATCATAGGTATCGAACTACCGAAAAACATCTTTTTAATGGGAAAGAGGAGACCGCATTAAAACCACAGAGAATGACACCTCACATATGGAAGTTGCAATATAATAGAAATCGTCAAGGTATGATTCAATTTGTCTATCTTATATATTCGTATTGATCATCTCTTATATGTTTTTACTGTTTTATTTTGGATTGTATTAATTTTTTTTACTGTAATATACTACATTTTAATCTCTTTAACTTATATATTGATTACTAATGGTCTGCATGAACATCATGAAGGTGTAAATGGGCTTCCATGAGGAATGAAAAGTTATCCGAAACAATTTAGTAGGCTTCCTTACTATGAGCACTTACTAGTTGTTCATTTGTTTGATACAATGCATATCGGAAAGAATGTAACTGAAACACTATGGCGAATATTAGACGGAAGGAGTGACAAAGAAAAAATTGTCAAAATTTGCAGTGACATTCATGAATCCAATCATGCAATGAAAGATATCATTGAACATTTAAACAACGATGGAGACCAAATTAATATAAGGTCACTTCCATGGTTATTGAGTGAGCAACAAAGCAATGCAGTAAAAGAAGTGATACAAAAAATGAAATTTCCCACAGGATTTTGTTCGAACATAAAGAATATCTTAACAAGGAAAGGTGATTTTGGCGGGTTAAAAACGCATGATTGGCATATCTTCATTAAGGTAATTATATTTTTGGTATAAATATTGGTATATTACAATACTGCATGTTTTTTGTTTACTTCTTTTCTTAATTTTGAAAAATATATTGATGAGACGTGTTCATTGTTACAGTATGTTCTACCTGTATCTCTCCCAGACAACTTTGACAATAATGTCAAACGGGTCATATATGATCTTGGAAAATACATGAGGTAATTAGAAACAATATTTTTCACGCATCATCATGTAATTTGTTTAATTCGTTGTATAACTTATATGAATTGACATTTGTTTTAGTCAGTCATGTAGATTTGTACTACAATCTTAAATTTTCGTCGTTAAATGATATCATTATTTTCTTGCTTTACATGTAGATGGTTGTCATCGAAAGAAATCCACAAAGAAGATATAAAGTATTGGAAGAGAGAAATTCCTCGTTTAATGTGTCAAATGCAGAGATTTCTACCTTCGGCATTTTTCAATGCATAAGAACACTACCTCATACACCAAGTTGAGGAGATTGAATTGTGTGGACCTATACATGCAAGGTCCATTTGGATGGTTGAGAGGCACTTGAAATTTATGAAGGCTTTAGTTAGACAAAGAGCACGTCCAGAGGGTTCTATGGTGGAGGGATATATGGTATTTCAGGCCATGGTGTATATTGTTGAATATCTTCTAGGGTTGGGGTCTATTAAGACCGAATTAGATCGATGCATTGGTGATCCAAAGTCCACTAAGAAATTAGAAGGAGAGTACCTGACGGGGAAAGGTAAATCGAGGAAGGTCAAAGGTAATTATTAAATGGTGTTATAGATTAATAATGTTAATACATTTTAATAGTATCGTACATAATTATTTCATTTTTAATATTCATTAATGATATGCATCATTAATATTTATAATGTTACATTGCGTTAAGTAATTATAAATTTTTGAGTTGATTTATGTAATTTTATTTTCATGCAGTTGGTCGCGAGTGGGATGCACTACATTTGTACGTCGCAAAAAATATTGATTGGATGAAGGTATGGATCGAACGATGTAATCAATCTGGTCGAGGACTATCATGGGAAGGTGTGGCTTCATTGGTTAAAGAAGCACATCGCAATGAAGATGTCAATCTAACAGAAAGGGAAATCGATTTAGCATATGGTTTAAAAGATAAACAGGTAAGCATGATATTATAAATATATAAGCCATAATATTTTCAATTACGTCGACATTCATGTTCATCTTGATTAATTTCATTTTATTTGCATACTTTAAGAACATAAAATACTTACTAGTTCATTATCAATTGCAGGTAAAACACCACAAGGCTATGTGGTGCAACGGTCGTAAATATCGCATTAAAAAGTTGGATGACACAAGGAAAACATGTGATTCTGGGATAAGTGCAGTTTTTGAGGTCACTAATGTTTCATCTAGAAGCGACAGACGTCCAGAATTGTCAGAAAATCGATATTATGGATATTTGGAAGATATCATTGACTGTGACTTTAAATCATTCAAAATAATTCTTTTTGTTGTGAAATGGTACAGGCTACGATTGAATCGATTTGATCCCGATAGAACTGTTATTGAACATGCTAATGGATTTACCATGGTCAATACAAGGTCGCTTGAGTCACGAACGTCAGAGCCCTATGTTCTTCCAAGTCAATGTGAACAGGTATTTTACTCAAAAGTTCCTGGTAGACAGGGTTGGTCGTTTGTTATTAGACATGATCCAAGAGGAAGGCCGGTAAAGTATAATATTGTAGAGGAAGCTGAAGAGGGTGTTGAAGAAGAAGGTGATCATGTAGAGGATCAACATGAGTTGGATGTTGATGATCATAATGTTACGCAGGAAGATGTTGAAGAGTTAGTTGAAGCAGATGATGTTAGAGACAATGTTCATGATGAAGATGATATTGACGATCATGATCAATTTATTGAAACTAACAATGACGACGATGATGATATAGCTGCCTCTAATCCTTATAATGTTGAATCTGGATCAGATGATACAGATGCAGACTTGGATGGAGAAGATGATCATGAAGTGCATTGAACATCATTCCAAGTGATGTGGGGGGGGGGGGAGGCAGATGAGCTTTCACCTTCACATGGTTGTCCCTGTTGAGTAGAGAATATTAAGATATTCTTGAAACAAAGAGAAGCTCGTTAAGGTATTTTACTCAGAAGTTCCTGGTAGATAGGGTTGGTCATTTGTTATTAGACATGATCTAAGAGCTGGAAGGCAGGTAAAGTATAATATTGTAGAGTAATGCTTTTACTAGTTTGCTTAAATACATGAAATAACATTAATGTTCAGAGTTCTAAACAAAATAACAACGTTCAGAGTTTTAAACAAGGCCGAGCTCCTGGATTTATTGGCTAGTATCATGCGGATAAGACTTAGTGGGAGGATAGGTCACGGGTTCGACTCGTCCTCCTTATTCATTTTGGCATAACAAATGTTGTTTTTAAATTATGGTTACAACCATATGCTACCCACCAAAATGTTACTCTTTTACATATTTTAATACATAACAGTTTTTAAACCCACGCCAACAGTAGCAGAGCTATAGGGTTTAAACCCACGCCAACAGTAGCAGAGCTATAGGGTTTAAACAGTCCCGTGCCAACAGTAGCAGAGCTATAGGTTTTAAACCCACGCAGCATTCGTTCCTTTTCCTCCCTTGTTTACGCATAAGCAGTACCAGATGCGATGCAATATGTTGAGCTTTAATAGGTAGAATAAAGGTGGCTAGAGCTTGGGTAGGGGCTTAAGAAGCAAAGTAGGTAGCAGGAGAAGTCCGTTGTTTCGATTTGGAGCAGTCCACCATTTCGTCGATTTGGAGCAGTCCACCATTTTGATTCGGAGAAGATTCAATCCGCCATTTCGATTTGAAGCTCAGTCCATTCAGCCCCGCCATTTCGATTTGAAGCTCAGTCCGCCATTTCGATTTGAAGCTCAGTCGATTCATCCATTTCGATTTGAAGCTCAGTCCATTTAGCCATTTTGATTTGGAGCTACCATTCCATTCCAAATGTCTTCAGTAAGTGACATTCTCATCCATAGCTTCATTTTCCTGATATGCACACTGTGTGGGACATTACATCTATAAATGTTCATTCTGTAGTCGGTCCAAGTCCTCCAACTAGAAACTTGGCTTATTGATGCAGGCACCACCTGCAATACCTAAGCAGACCCTTGATTCCCAAATTTTCTGTACTGGAATCTTCACTTAATACAGTCCTTTACCATTCTTCTCTTAGTTTTTCTTAGTTTCCAATTAACTCTGTGTCAGAACTAAAAATAGATAACTGTCACTATACTTGGCAATTCTATCAAAATTGAGCAAGACTTCTCTATTAGCGAATTAAACACTTTACCTTTTGCTTAGCCCTCAACGGAATTTACTTTACACTCAAAGGTTAAACACCACATGACCATTCGTCATGACCTAAGCCCCAACGAAAAATCACTTATCGTACCAATTGTACCTTCTTTTCATTTTCCGCTTCCAGCCAATGCACGACACGTATCTCTCAGCGGAAAACTCCACTTTGCCTCGAGCTTTGAACCGTCACTTTCCGCTGTGATCGTGATCGTTGATTTCTGACTTCAGAACTCCGCTCTCATCCTGATCGTTAATCTCCTATGTGATCAGAACCATCCATTATTTAGCTCATCAATCTCCGCTCTGTTCTCGATTGTTGATCCCCAAATGTTATACATATGAGCGCCACTTATAGACTGTACATGTGAGATAGGGCTTTTGCACTGTGACAATTATGATGACTCACAAACCATTACAATATTTCATGGAATCGCTGTTTCCCTTAACGAATCAGATGTATACTCGAAATAGAAGGCTAATCAAATCCCACACGGCTGAACATAATGTTAAAATATATATAGACTGTATTTTACCCTAGGATATACACTGTAACGTTTCCAATAATTCACACTTCATTTCACTATTCCTTAAACTCGATGCTTTCATATGAAATTGATGAATCATATGTATCCAACCAATGATAACAGAAATATCACAACATATATAGATGAGATGAATCATATATACTGATATTTTACACAGCAGAGAGGAAATTTAATGATTCTCCATCATTTTTTTACATTTCACTGTATGTAATCAATCACACTCTACACCCTGCTCTCTCTTCTCGAGCTCTGTGAGCTAACCTTCATCTAGGCTAAGCTACCTATTCATAATACTAAAGACTGCATTTATTTACAATGGATTTCTGTTTCCAGATCCTATGATTAAGGAACAGAGTCCTTAATAACCTCAACTGACCCCTACGAGTCATCATTGACTCACTAACAATTAACAAAAACTATCTTATCTTTTACAAGTGGAAAGGATCTAGAATCCTTGACCATTATTCAAATTTTTCACAAAAATAACAATTTACACAAATGTGAGACCCTAGGTCTCTTTGAATTCTCTTGACCTTGATGAAGTCATGGGTGACTTCTTTTTCATGAGCCTATGCTCCTGCATCACTTATGTCACCCTATACCGATGCCATCACATCCTTCCAAAATGATCTCTAAGGACTTTGTGACTAGTGCAACAAAGTTGTGTTAGAAATCATGAGATAGAGGATCTGTGATTAATTCAATAAATACCCTATCCCAATAAGATAAACACAAGATAGATGTATCACATACCATAAACACATATAAAGACTTCAAGAGAGTATGCAATAGATAGGATGCCCTTGGGCTGATGAATAATTCAATTGAATGAGATGATTACAATCCACAACCACCCATAGGTCCACCCATTAAGGGCCTCAATTACCCACCTAGTGGTTTGGCACATGGCCACACGTGAATATTAGCCAAGATATCTCAACACCCCCCGCCCCTGATTTTCCCCGTGTATTGGTTTCAGTTTGAAATTAATGTTTTTAATTTTTTTTTTGCAGTCAGCTGATCGAGGCAAGTCCCTAATGGAGCCTGAGAGGCCGACACCCCCCTACAGGCGACAGGTATATATACCACATTTTTACTTACCTGCTTTAGAAAGTACGTTTGTTTAATTATGATATCAACGTGGTCAATATTTAAATATGTTTTTAAATAAGATTTTCCCCGTGTATTGGTTTCAGTGCGAAATTAATGTTTTTAATTACTTTGTTGCAATCAGCTGATCGGGCCAAGTCCCCAATGGAGCCCGACACCCCCCTACAGGCAACAGGTATATATACCAAAATTTTACTTACCTGCTTCTTTAGAAAGTACATTTGTTTAATTATGATATCAACGTGGCCAATATTTTGTTTGTAGGCTGAGGGTCGAGGTAGGAGCCCCATGACATATGATATGTCAACAGATGTTAGCACGCCACGCTCATCGGGTCATGAGCAGGTATATAGCACGTTGTGAATTTCAGAAACTATATTTATACATATTTATGTTATCTAATTATATTAATGATTTCAAATTGATATTAATGTTTTCTATTTTTATGTCGGATGATACTTATCTATAGATGGATCCAAAGGATATGGATTTGGGGCACATTCTTGATGATGTTGACCTCAAGAATTCAAAGAATATCCGGGATGCAGTTCAAAAAGCAAAAACAATATTAAATCAGGAGGTCGTCAATCTACTTATATCGAATACGCAAATGACGCAGGATGATACTCAAGCAAAGATAGATCGTGTGTTGCTTAAAGTAAAGCGCTTGGATGTAAGCTGCAAACTCTTTCATTATAAGTCTATTCCAAATGCAATTTTTTTTCCTATTCGTATATGAGTAACTAAAATATTATTTGTTTCTACAGGAATATTTTTTCCCTGGTGAGAGGCATGCTGGTACCATTGAGCATGAAACCCCCTTCGCCACTGATCATGTATCGTTGCCGTCTGGCCAGTCGGAAACACAAAATGAGACACCCCAGACGGAACATGAGAGTGCCGATGAGGATCAGGGGCCAGTACATGGAGAAGAGCATGACTTTGATGCTGTCGTCCCAGCATTTCCTGGATCTTTCCGTGTCACTAGCACGGGAACATCTGAGACTACTTTTTTGGTGGACGAAGATCTCATTCCCTACAAGATGGAGAAGATTCCAGGTACTATTTACAAAATGTTTTAACTATATATTATAATTTTATTGGAATGTAATTATGCATCATTCTTTTTACACTAATTAACACATACTCGTTTTTGTAGGAAATGATTTCTTTTATAAACATCTTAATGATTGGTCTTTAGAGCTTTTTGGGCCCACTATCCGCACATGGTGGAACCGACAGAGTAAAGTTTTGAAAGATGAGCTTATTGCTCGCTTGGTTGGGTTTTTTGGTGCCGAAACCTTCAACCGAAAAAAGGTTCTCGAAAAAGCTGGCCAACATTTACATTATGTACGGGAGAAATATCGGAACAACTTAGCAGATAATCCAAATTATGAGCGCCCTCCGATGATTCCAACAACGGAGTGGAAAGGCTTGCTGGATGATGCAAGGGAGAAAGCTGCGAAAATAGCGAGCAAGCTAGTACCCGAGTCAGCTAGAAGGTATGCAATACTTTCAGCAATGCAATTATATGTTTATTACACTTTATTTTCCATTTTTTTGCAATGTCTAATGTATTTAAAAATACTTTTATAGGCTACCAGATACGTCGAAGGCCACCCAGGCAAGAATAGAAAAACATGGGCAACACAAGCTTGGCCCTGGTGGATATTCCAACCTGCAAGCACGAATCGTAAGTATGATCAATAATTATTTTATTGTATAGAAATTATAGATTGCATTTAAATTGTTTTCATGATGATATAACAACAACAATGATGACCTAATTGAAAATTACAGGCTCAAAGATTCCACGATTTGCCAACGGAGGAAGACATGAGGATCGGCTACCAACGCGGGTTTTTAGGTGTTGTTGAACATCGAACAAGCAACCGTGGTAGCCAAGCAAATTCTTCCAGTGATCCATCCTGCGAACAGGTAAATACAATAAACAAATTCTATTTAAGATTGATTCACTGTGTTCTATATTCATTAATAAACTAGTACATAAAATATTGAGTCTCTTTGTGTTAAGCCGCACAACGAAAGTAGAGAAAATGCAGAGGATGGAGGAGAAAGAGATATTGAAGTTCATGTTGATCGAAATCCAGGTAATAAATATTCTTGTGTTAAAAAAAAACTAGCATGGATTAAAGTCTCAAATATTAAATTGCAAATACTATATTGTTGTAAGTGTTGATGTTTTAATGCAGAGGGTCTTCATGTGCAACTTGAGGCAGCAGCAGAAGATCAAACGCAGGAAATTCATGTCACCCATGAGTTGCCAGGTACAAAGCACCGCTCTAATGTTTTTTTCTTAATGAAGGACTTACAATGATTATAATAGTAAAAACATGCCAAGTACTTAATATTTCTTCATTTTTCCAGTACATCCTGGCACCTTACAGCAGCCACATACACGTTGTGAGCACACGACCCATCGACAAACACAATCACAGGCAGCTATAGAGGGCATAGGAAACAAAAAAAAATTGGTAGAAGAGGATGTCACACTTAGAGAATTTGTGGAGAGAAAAAAGCATCAAAAAAAGTAGTGATTGTAATAAGTACACTTACATTATTTTTATATGCATTGTCCTCGGATATTATTTTTGATATTATGGAGTAATGTCTTCAACTATTTATTTTTTTCTATGTACGAATGAATGAATGAGTTAATTAATGAATGCTATAAACTAATTAATGATCGAATGCACGTAATTCCTTTAAGACAAGAAACTCACGATGTTCGCACAAAAGATCATTTATTTCCAAGCACGTGCATTGGGTATGGGGAATTGAGAGTGATGTGAGGGGGGGGGAGGGGCCATATGAGCTTCCACCTTCACGTGGTTGGCCCTGTTTAGTAGAGAATATTAAACTATTCTCGAAACAGAGAGGAGCTCAATAAGGTAAAATGCATGCATTATTACAATGTTTCTTTCTTATGACCAGATACGTTGTTTCTTTCTTCTAGCTAACTATAGACATGCATTTTCTTTACACTGCAGAGTGAGAATATTGATGGGCTGGAGCTTTCTGGTTTGGAAGATCTTCAAAGTCTCAGGATGAGGATCGTTGGAATCCATTCTGTGCATCAATACCTCAACATCTTTTGCAAACTCTACATCCGGCTCCAAATCCACAAATATGAAGAGGTACCCATCCTTCAATTTAATTTAGGTTTTCTATTGATTTTTCAATGTGAAGTAGAAAAGAAGGGTTCAGTAAATCATTCCCAAGAAATAGATGAAATCCAGTGGATGAACAACAGGCCTGTAGCAGAGGTATTGAGGTTTTATATAGTCTTAGTGTGTTGCAACTAACGAAGTTCCTAAGGTAAATTTCATGGTAGTTCTCACATTGATAATCTGGAATTGGTTTGCTAATATGATTAGTGGGTTGTCATTAGATGTTCATAAGGTGGAGCTTGCAAATCTCAATAATGGTGATTTGTCAATCAGAGGATTGATCTGATCGACTCTTAGTGAGGGAAAGGTTGCAAGGACTTGAGGCCTTCAGAAATACTGTACAAAATGACTAAACTTTGCTGCAGTTTACATTAACTGAATGGCCTGTTCAAAATGTCTTTTAGGGAGTGTGTTATAGAAGTTAATATTTGGTAAATAGCTAACAAGAGTCATGATTTTTTATGTAGCTAGTTAAGATGGATTTACTATAATAGTACCTAGGTCGACTTACTGTTGGTTAGATTCAAATATCATGGAGTCAATTTTATGGCTGATGATTCTGTTATCACTCCGTAATTTCTTGAGGCTGTGTTCAAGAAACCCAAAGGTAACCTACAACCAATATTTAGGTTAGCTGTCTGACTCAGCTAACCAGAGAGGGCGATAACATCCTTCGATGCTCCCTGACTTTTAATTCCCATCGGGCCCACTCTGTCTTCTAGCGGAGATTTGGTCATTCTGCTATCTTTTAATGTTCTTTGTATTCTTCGCCAAGCCTCGGCCAAGTTAAGAGCTCCTCTAATCGTTAAAAACCCCCGCCAAGTACAGCAAAGCAATTTTTACTCAAAAAACTTCCCGAAAAAGAGACTTTTTTAAAGAACATGCACTGTTCTTCCATGCACCTTTACAAAATTTTTATACTGTGATAACACCACCTTCAACAAATAATCCTTCAGTAAATCATAAAACCCCAAGTAGAATTCAACTGACAGCCCATCCAGTCCTGGGACTTTCCCTTTCTTAAATGGGTTTAATACATTTAGTATTTCTTTATCTGATATTTCTGAAGTTTTAAGTCCTTATTCATATCATCATTAATTAGACTAGGAACTAGACCTATGATTCTCATAATCTCCTCTTAAAAAGAGACTTAAAGTGTAACCTTTTTGCCTTCGCTTTTTCCTTGAAAGATCTAACCAGTGAGCCTTCTGGGTGTCTTATTTCCCAAATAGTATTCACTTGCTTTCTGTAATTGGCATATTTATGAATTTCTCTGCGTGTTATTGTCCCCTTCCTCCCAAATTGCCTTGCTCTTCAATCTCCAGCCTGTTTCTTCATTGTCCAAAAGTTCTTTCTTCCTCTCCATCTCTTTTAAAGACTTCTCCTCTTCTTTGAAAGAAACACCTGAGTCATTATGATCAAATAATTCCTTTATTCCTTCCTCAACTTCTGGTAACTCCTTTCTTGAATTTAAAGCAAGAAACTTTGCCCAGCCCTTTATGACTCTGATTATATGGAGGTTATATGCAAACTGTTTCATAGCTTCAGATCCTTTGTCGTTATAAACCTATCCATCCTTTTAGATATGCCATCCCTTCCCCTTCTTGCATTCCTCTAAGTTGGCATTAATTTGACAGGTTTAATCATTAATGCCAAGGGCAAAGTCATCCTCAAAAGCATCAGCATAATGAAGCTGTGCTGCCCCCAAAGGTGGCCTGAATAGTTCAAGTATTGCATTGTATGTTTTCATAAATCTATTTGAAAATTCCTGAACTATTTCGTTGGGATTCTTCTTTAAATTTTTGTACTGAGTCAGAAAATGTTGTGGATTTTTCTTTGCTTCCCACTTATCCAAAAAGGCTGCCTCAAAAGCTGCATAATCCCGTATCGAGCCTCCTGCTAAGCCTCTATACCAAACTTTAACTTCACCTGTAAAGCTCTGTGCTAAAAACCTCATTTTAACATCATCATGATCTATCTCCTTTAAATCCAGGATATCATTAATCTTGGTCAGATGTTGTTTTGCAGTGATTTCACCCTCTGCCCCATAAGTTGTTATGATTTGATCATAATTTTGTGGCATATCATGTAGGACAAATGGCAAGACAAGAGGTGCATATCTGTCCATGTTTGTATTTATAATAGGAGTGGAAGGCACAATCTGGATATGAGGATTAGATGGCTGATAAAGTGAGGATGCAGGAGTTTTCGCAGAAGACTCTAGCAAGGAAGACTGAGTTTGGGGTTGACTGAGCTGAGAGATAACTTCAGGTTTATACTTTTGCAGGAAAGTATATGGTTCAGAATATTTATATCTCTCTATATCAAAAAGTTTCTCTTGCAATCCTTGTTTCAGGCTTTCTATATCAAATAGCTTTTGTTTCAGATCAGTGGTTAAGGTATCCCAGAAAATATTTATGTCTTCTTGATCAAAAAGAACTTCTTCTTTAGCTTTGGATTTTACTGGGGTTTGAAAGTAATTTTTATCAACAACAGTAGCAGTGAGATCTGATTCTGATTTGGTTCTGAATAAAGTCTGTTCAAATTTTAAATCACAATATAGGTCTTCAATACTCAGCACTCCATCCTTTGGCAATGAGGGTGACTTTTCCAATCTGACAGGAGTAAAAGTTTGAGATTTGTTCTTTGTTTTCCTGAGAAAGTTTTCAAGGTCATCAACAATATCTGGAGGATTAGGGTCTGGATTAGCCCTAGTATATCTTTTAGAAGCCAGTGTAACACAACATATACAGATCACTGATCTGTTTCCAGGGGAGTCGCCAAAGCAAATATTAGGTCTACAGCCTAATTTTTTTTCAACCTTAGGTCTACAGCCTTAATGGAAAACACATATTGTGAGAGTAGCAATCACAAAACTTATAGACGCATGCAACTCTATGATTCCACTAACAAGGATCTTAATTGAAAAACGAGTTGCCACACTTCAATGCACTCTTAGTATAGAGTTCTCCTTTATCATTCTCCATGATTCTTCTCTTTTTTCAAAAGCTATTTCCCTATAAGAAGAAACTTATGCAAATACACGTACAGTTGTTCCTGTATACAAAGGATAAAGCTATCATTCTTTAAACCATTTCATCTGTCCCAGGATATAGAAGACCCTAGAATATCCTATTAACCAGCACAAGGTCATGTTGTCAACAAACCTAGTGAGGACTTGTGATGATCGAGAAATACAATACGATAAGTCTTGTATTTTTGTCCTATTTTTAAATTAATAATTTAATATATGTGGTGGCTTTGATTGAAATTGCCCATAACACTGACTTATGCATAGCTGAGACCTGCTTTTGGATATTCTGTCATATGTAGTTATGTATGTAAGGGCTTGGTATGAATGGATGACATGTGTACTATATGTGTAGTATGCTTCCTCTTGCAATTGCTATGCGTGTAGAACTCTGTTGTTCCTGACCTCTGCTGTTGATATTCTCCTAGTTATAGCTGTAACAAAAGTGTATTTTAAAGGTATTTGAGGGAAGTTCCAACAGCTTCTCATGTTTGCAATTGGGATTATACCATATGGACATCCAATTGGAATGGGATCAAAGTAAGAATTTCTTATTCTTCATGTTTATTTGAACATCATTCTTCATTTGTCCCACAAAGTTTAAAGGGATTGAAATGAGATGCCCCCCCCTTCCTCTTCTCAAATTCATGGGTGCTGTTATCACTCCGTAATTTCTTGAGGCTGTGTTCAAGAAACCCAAAGGTAACCTACAACCAATCTTTAGGATGACTGTCTGACTCAGCCAACCAGAGAGGGCTCTCTCTTTGTCACTGTATGATAAATGTATCAAGGAATAGGAGAAACAAGGCCAGATTCTAAAGGTAACAAGTGTTTTCAATGGTGATCAAGGTGTTGGGAAAGTTCAAGAGTAAAGAACATTGGGCAATGGAGTCAAGGATTGAGGCTTAAATCAAATGAAAGAGTAAATCAGGTCACAGAGGTTTAAGGCCTTTTGCATGCATTTGGCACAGATCATTAAACTTTAAAGGTGATAGCAGAAGGTAGAGAAGTGATTGTTTATTTTCAGGATCATGTGACTATGAATTCCTTAAATAAACAGGAAAGACTTATGAAAGACAGGGAAAAGTAAATTATAATAGAGCACCAGAACACCAACGATGAATTCTATTACAATTTATCTTTCAATGGTATTTACTGTAAATACTGTGGAGCATGGAAACATGAATTCCAAAGATTTAAATTAACAGTAAAGAAGAGGAAATAACACAAATGAATGAATTTCACATAGAAGACATTCTGCAACAAAACATGGAAGGAATCTTAAACATGAGAAAACCTGTATGTCTGTTCTTTCATTGAAGTTCACAAAATCCCAGATACACGAGTCTTTTCTTCTTTACAATAAGAATTTCTTCGACCAAAGACCAACCCTCTCCCTATCGAAGTAGGGTCTATTTGTAGTTAATCTATTCAAAGGAGAGATGCAAAAAACTAGGAAACAGTTACATACGTGGGGATCATGTCCCAGCAAAATAGCTTAAATCCTATCTTCTAAAACAGATGGCATAGTGACCATTTATTACATAACCAACTCTAAAAATAGAAATGACAGCTGTATGAATATTTATGAGGTCGATAATCCTTTTATGATCAACAATATCCTATTCATTTCCAGGATGGAAAGAGATATCATTGATGTTTTCTGATAATTTTAGCCTTCAAAGGCGCATACTGTCTGAACAGGATCGCTTGATTTCAGGCTCGCTTGATTAACTTGTCATCTTCCTCTGAATATTTCCAAAACAACTGTAAATAAAGTATCTGTGTGACTGTTTCTTACTGTAGTAAATCCAGACAGCAAGCTAGAATCATGGACTCCCTAAAACTTCTTCTGCAGGATCTAAACTTTATAGTTCTTAGCAACAGTATCAAATATTTGACAACCTTGACTTACTTATGCTTCACGGACATCTCACTGGCACTTCTTGGACCTGAACTTGGTATAAGAACTCGTGCTCCCACCCTGAATACTTCTTTCCAAGCATCATCCTTTGGAACATAAGCATCAGATAATTCTTGCATCAACACATCAAGCTCTATTAAAAGACCTTCTGTAAAGACAGGAAATTTAGATTTAACCTCCCTGAAAAGTAATGGAAGTTCGAAGTCCTGCCTCATCTTGCTTACTACCACCATGCCTTTAAGTCCTTTTACCATATCATTAAATTTGCTATGGTCTGATATGGATTTAATCAACATTTCTTTATATTCAGGCCATGCTATTAGCATATTTTCATCATCCCAAAAGGATGGTAAACCATAACCAATCAATGGTAAAAAGGCTTGCTTGAACTCCTGCACTTGCTTTTTAATCTGGGACATCTTTCCTCTGACTGAATTCAACAGAGTATAGTTCTGCAACACCCTCTTGGCATCTACTAACATAACAGTTCTGTTACTCACCTTTAAAACCTGTAACTCAGAAGCAGGAGCTTTACTGAGGAAATTAATGGCGTTTTGAGCTACCTCTTGAGTTCTGTTAATTAACTTTTCCTCAGCTAATTTACATTTGTTGGATTCCACTCCCAATGCCTTCTCATGCTCCTCCACAATCATCAATTGAGGCCTGAAAGCATTGATATCTGCTATCAATTCATCCCAAAGCAAATGCTTTGCACCTTCCAGTGGCAGAACTCCCTTGGTTTTCTCTTTCAACTTACAAATCTTATCTTTCAGTTTATCATTTTCTTCTTTGAGCTTGATGATTTCCTGCTCTCTAGGATCCTGAGCTTTAATCTCTTCAATCTGCAGTTTAAGTTCAGAAATTGTGTCCTCTAAGTCTGAAACCTTCTCCTTGAAATTCTCAATTTCAGCTTCATGTACAAACATATCTGCAATGTCATGTATGATCTGGTCAATTGGTGACAAAGGACTAGTTCCCCTGTTTGATTTCAATTGTTCAATTTCTTGAAGCAATTTACCTTTCTCTTTCTCCAATGCCTCTTTCTGCTCCCGAAGGACTAGAATTTTGGCATTATCTTCCACAACCTTTGCATTCAAACCAGCTATATCTTCATGCAACTTAACCAAATTAGGTGAAGGTGTAGTATCAACATTAACATTTACAGCTTTACCCCTCCTTCTAACTGTCTTAACAGTTTTGACTTTGACTGTTGGCTGGGTTTCTTCCCCTTGTGCAGGTGGCAACTCTTTATATGAAGCCAACTCAGTTTGTAAATAAGCCACCTGTGTAGACCATGCTTTGTTTGCAGCTTTCTCCTGCTTCAGGTGAGCTTCCAATTTTTCTATTTTCTGCACTGCATTCTTATGTGCCAAGGTCTCCCTAATCAAGTTAGCATAAAGGACTTCACTGGCTTGTTTGTGGAACCAAATCTTGTCAGGAGCTGGTAATTGATCCATTTCTAAACGAATCTCAGAAGCCTTTTCATCATCAGTGATGGCCAAACTTAAAGATCCAGTTGCTGAATCCCTCACTGTCATCAATGTTGTCTTCATATCAGATTTTTCTTTGAGTTCATTCAATTGTTTTTGCTCTTGCATCACAGACTCATTTCTCTGATCAATGTAATGTTTGAGGAGACTCTGCTTGTTTTGAAATTGACCTTCAGCAGCTGCAGCATAGCTATATTTCTTGTATTGCAGGACCGGTATAGGGGGTAGTTTACTGCTTTCTTCAGGGTTTGCAGTAGTATTTTCAACTCTGGTTTGTGATACTTCTTCTTGAATAATAGTACGGGTGATAACTAGCTCCCTTATCATATCAACATCAATGATCTCTGTATCCATGGCAGTTTTCTTCTTTTTAGATGTCTCAGGTTCCTTTGTATCCATCTCCGTGGCCTCTGGTTCTGACCTTTTCTTGGTAGATATATGCTCCACTTTTCCCTGTGCAGTATTTGACTGTGAAAAATCTATATGATCTCTAGCCTCTACAATCTCCTTTAAAGGCTCACTGATCCAGATCTGATCATATATAAGAGAATTGGCCTCTCCCATCCAAGTTTCAGCCTGACTGTGCTAAAATATACCTCTGCCATACTCCTGTCTCCTTTGTGAAATAACATGTTTAGGGTCATATTTTACAGGTGGTACTTGAGGGAAATCAAGCTGCTTCAGAACTTCTTCAATAATGGGCAATGCTGCTTCCTTCTTTAAAATGAAATTTCCCACAGTCATAGGATATTTTATCCATGAACTCCTTTTCAATGATGGGGCAGTGAAATGTTCTTTATCTGCATAGATCCTTTGCCTCATTACCTCTAAATCAAATACACTGGTAGTTAAAAATATAGGTAACACATATGGTGATCCAGTGAATCCAAAGACTCTGACAAGGGAGAAGTTTTTTTCCAGGAACCAATCTCCAATCAAATCAGGGTTTAGGATTTCTTTCAAGTCATTTGAAATTCTGCTGATCTCTGGATTAAACACTCTGAACAGATTAAGTACGATCAAATCCATGAATTTGGCATAAGACCAGGCATGGTAAAATGGTGAAGAAGGAGGCCATTTCTTGAAGGTTTCTGAGTCTGTAATGGCTAGTGCTCTTAACTTAGCATGAATTATCAAAGCATATAAGTATGCCTGATACCTGAAATGATAGATTTTGGAGAAATTGGACAACTGAAAACACATTTCTTTGGAAAAATATTCATCAAACCTAAGGGGTGTTGTTCCAGGTCTATCTAGGTATAGGAAAATTCCTAACATTGCTTCAGTCACCTCCGAACTAGTGTCTGACCCTAAAATTTTACTTAATAGGGTTATAGCAGCAGCAATAATTGGTAAACAAAGTTTAGATGAAAAAGGAACAGACAGGTTCTCTATTGGTTTCAACAAAACCTTCTAATACATTCGTTCTTTATCCTCACTAGAAACTTTCTTGTAAATCTGGGATATTTCAGCTTCATTAAAAGAGATAGAAGTTGAAACGAAATCAACAGAATATTTCAGGGTTTCCCTAAGGGTTTGAGGGTCTACTTTGCAGATAATTTGGTCACCCTGGTAATTCATAATTACTCCCTCTGAGGTTGAAAAATGTTCAGCACATAAGGATACAAATTCCGGGAAACTAGGTAAAGGATACAATGTAGAAGGGATCAAGGTACTGTACAATTTGGTATGGAACTCGGAATTGTCAAGGGAAGCAGTACCGAGGTCATTGTGACTGGTAATGATATCAAAGGGTTTTGAAATTGGGTCATATACATCCCAGAAATGGTCAGAAATCAGGTCTTCGGAGGAATCTAAGGTTTTTACAGTGCTAAACATGGTGAAAGCGAGTAATTCAACAGAGGAATACTCAGAAATTGTGTACCTGAGGGTAAGGGCTGACTGTAGTTACTCACAGTTGAAATGTTCTGGTATCTGTAGCAGCTGAACCAATCGAACCTTGATCTCCGAGCATAAATGGCGGAAAAAGTCTTTCAGCGATCTTTGACGGTAACATAACCATAAAATGTTAATAGTTAACATGTTAAGCTAGACCGCAGCGGAAAATAGGATATCGTACATTTCTGTACGGGTATCCATTTTCCGCTTCCACTCAGCGACAGCCACGTAGCACCAGTCACATCTCAGCGGAAAACGGACTTTCTTTAACCTTCATGATAGATGTATTATCCGCTAAGATCTGAGCCATCAGATCTTGGCGGAAATTAGCGCTGCATCTACAACCCTTGATCTGTTCTGGCGCTTAACCTCCGTCGGGCCCACTGTACTTTATAGCGGAGATTTGACCGCTCCGCTATTTTACTTCATTCTTTGGGTTTTCCGACAATTCTCTTGCCAAACTAATAGCTCCTCCAATGTTTTAAGACCTCCGCTAAGCATAGAAAAGCATTTCTTCACAGAAATTTTCCAAATGAGAGTCTTTTTTTAATGAACAACACTATTTTTTCCATCGACCTTTGCCATAAATTTATACTGTGATAACAGGTGCCTTGTGTTATCACTCCGTAATTTCTTTGTGGAGTAGGAGGAGATGGAAGAGGCTCCTGTACCCCACCTAGATGTAGCAACTATTCAACTTGGCAACCTTTTTTATGTTTTTGCTGGATACAAAACTATTGATATTGTAAGTTAACAAGCCCATTATCTGAATAGACTGGTTAATAATCTGTTTAGACTCTTAGATGTCATATGCGTGTGCATTATCTTTATGAGTTGGGAATATGATTTTTTTTAATGTTTTTATGTACATGGCAAAATTGACTTTGAAGGTGAGCATTGCAACAAACTAAGTAAACTGAGTAGGCTGGGAAATATTTTTATAGAATTCCCTCTCTTCTAGCTTTTTTTCTCTATTTCAAACACCTTTACTACTTCATGTCCAATCTCACTGTGTTTGAAATTGGGTTACAAAAGTTGTTTGTGTCAATTATTTGAATGTTTACATCTTGAAATTTAATGCATCATCATGTGATTTTGGTTGTAATATATCCAATAATACTTTCTCTTGAATCTGATCTATAGAAGTTTCAACCAATAGTTTTATTTTGGCAACCTTGAATTTTGTATTCCACCATGTGATTCTTGATGTCTAATATGAATCTATTCTTGAGAATAGGTTAGAGAAGTTATTTGAGCCAATATTTTCCTTTTTCACACCTTGAACTATCATAGATCACCATGCACTTCTTGTTTTACAATAATTAATGTTGGGAATCCTCCAATGTTGAAGAAGAGCATACCAAATCTAGAAGAGGAGTCAGTATTGAAAATTGCACTCTCAAAATTCAATTTCATTGATGGCTTATCAAGAAAACTAAAAAAACATTCTGAAAGGAAGTAATGAAGTGATCATCCATAACTTTAGTCGGAACCAATTTGTTAAAAACAAGTGATAGATCATCCATCATACAATAAAAGATATGAAATCTTCATTGGGTTATTTCACCTAAAAGATATTCCAATGGCAAGAAAAGAAGATTGATTAAATTTGTAGACTGCCCGCCATTTACACAACTTTCAGTGAGGACATCCAAAGAAAAATATTTAGGGTTTGGAGTTAATGGGGACTTGAAAATACAAAGTAGCCTCGACATAACTAATTCATTGGAGCACATAGCTCTAACCATTCCAAAAATGGGTTTGCACCTCGAGAAATTTGATCTAGAGCAAATATTAGGTCTACAACAAATAGGTGTTTCATAGTTCTGTTTTTCTGCTTTGAAGATTTCTCCTTTTTAGTGATGGTACACATGTTTAAACTTTAAGCATTTACCTGCAGGTGATTGAACATATGGAGGTATCATATCATCATTCGGCTGTTCTCATTCTTTGTAGGTTTGTGTTGCCTCATCTTTGTATATCTCTGTAATTATCATGCCTCACCTTTGTGTTGCCTCATCTTTGTGTAGGTTTGTCGTGCCTCATCTTTGTAATCATGTTGTTGTTCTCATCTCTTGGTCTGGTATAGGTACTCTGTATCTCTTCTTTGGTTTGATCTTCATTGTAATACTGTACAGCTCTGTCCAGATGATAGGGCCATCAATGACAACATACAGATCTGTCATCAACAATATCTTTCTATGGTTGGCTTTGTATTGTAGTATATTGTTAAATTTCTCACTCCTTAAATTATGATTGTATCTGTAATATGTACATTTGTCCTGTCCTGAGAACACATAAGATAATTGCTTTTGAGAGTGGAATATATGGACTGCAGCATACTGAGTGAAATCTTTGTGGTGTGTAGAGTTAGGAATTCAGTTGACATTTCTGCAAAAGATACAGAAACAACAAAAGGCAGAGTGTATCCTAGGTCAAAAAAAATATCAAATGGGTCTCCTTTGGAAAGAGACTCACAAATCATTGACAAGATCACAAAAGTTGATATAACAAGCAAACAATCAACGGTACAAATTTGCACAGAGAAAGATGAAAGTAGCAGCAGCAGTGAGAGTGATTATCATTCCTCTGACATGGATATTGAACCCAGCTTTCAGAAGGTGAAGAGAAACAAAAGAGAGCGTGAGCCTACTGTAGATGAAAATTCTTTACATCAAACATAATCTAAGGTAGTGCAAATTTATCTATTTCATGAGTATTATTGCTTCTCCTAATCTCTGGAATTGTAGCACTATCTTTAGACAAATATTTTAGAAGTTCCATGGTTTGTCTTCATAGAAATGTTTACTTGCTGCTTTTATACTTTCAAGTGGACTTGCTTATTCAATATGAAGATTTTTCTATTGAATGTCTTGGTACCATTGATCCTCGGCCTACAAATCTGTGCATATATTTATTAATTTAAAAAAAAAAAACGTTTACAGCCTGTCGGTTAACCGACACCTAGAACATTTACAGATTGTTGGTTAACTGACACCTAGAACATCTACAGACTGTTGGTTAACCGACCCCTAGAACATCTACAGACTGTCGGTTAACCGACACCTAGAACATCTACAGACTGGCGGTTAACCGACACCTAGAACATCTACAGACTGACGGTTAACCGACACCTAGAACATCTACAGACTGTCGGTTAACCGACGCCTAGAACATCTACAGGCCATCGGTTAATCGACGCCTTGGAGCATTTGATCGACGGTAAGAAGCCGTCGGTTTGTTTTTTTAAATTGTTCTAGGCGTCGCTGGATTTTCGTCGGTTGTCCGACGCCGCTCCAAGGCGTCGGTGAACCGACGGTATGCTAGATCGTCACTTAACCGACGGCTTGGAGTGGCGTTGGACAACCGACGAAAATCTAGCGATGCCTAAAAAAACATAGTGTCGTACATGCGCCAGGGAAATGTCGAAAATATGACAATACAATCGTCGGATTTTGGGTCAAAATGTTGTAGTGAAATTTGAAAATTTATTTATGAAAATTAATTTTGATAAATAAAATTAATGGATAATGAGCAAGTGGGCCAAGAGGGTGCCCCATGTGGATGATGTTTCCAAAATGGAGTTGGTGGTGAAGATATGGCAAAAGATGAAAAGAAGGAAGGTGGAGATAAGGTTTCCAAAAAAAAAAAAAAAAATGGAAACAACTAGAAAAGCTAAGGAGGGCGCCCTTGCCAAAAAATAGTTCAGTTTACCAAATAGGAAACATCATGAATGGTGTAGTTTCCATTTCAATGCATAGTTCACAAAGCAAGCAAGTTTTGTTGCAAGAAGCAAACATATAAGGTCAAGGAGGGTGCAATTTCTAAAGGAGAGAAAGCTTGTAAAGCAAAACAAAGGCAAGTATGTCCACTCATGGGTGACCTATTCTCACAGGTCACCAAGCTCTTCAACTTGCTTAGCAGGTCACCCTAAATTCTATAAAAGAAGGATTCCAACTCCATTTCACAACTTTTGTCATTGTGAAGTTTGTATGAGAGCTTGAATCTCCTCTAGGTTTGGTGATGTGCCCAAGCCACTCTATGGTTGATGTGCCCCATTCTCTCATTCTCCCTCTTCTGCTATGATCCCCTTGTTCCCCTTTCATCCATGAAGAATCTTGTTGCAGGTATTGAAGACTATTCTGCAGCCACTGAAGATAACCTTGCAGCCATTAAAGTCTGAACTTCATGCTTCTATCATCCCTCTACAAGGAAGAATTCGAGCTCCTCAATTTTGTGTTGAGATCTAGACCAATCAGAGCCAAATTGTGAAGAGTTTCCAGTGAAGAGAAGGATATCCAGGGAGAAACCTCTCATAGAATAATATTAGAGATTTTCTGCTATACATGAGCTTCTCAAGGCTCATTCACTGTCTCTAGTCCAAGCGCTCCAGTTAGGTGACAATCTCAAGTGAAGGAGGCACTACCTGAAGAAGGATGAAGAATTTACCATTCAAGTGAGCTATTTCACCCTTGAGGAGATGAAGTGAAGGTTGCAGCCCCTTCTACAGCTGCAAGAGGACCATATTATTCTCTCCATGAAGCTTCAAAAACTCTCTCCCATTCCCATTCCATTCTGGATAATTTTAGTACATGGATTGTAAGCAAAACTGATCATATTGATATCCTAGTTTAACTGAGCTATCATCTATTCATTATCTGCCAAATTCAATGTAATAATGTCGATGCTATCCTAATTGTCTGTTATAAACTTTGATATATCTCCATGTTATGAATTCTAAAGCTTTAGGAAGTGATCTAGCATTCAGTTAAGAGAACTAGGAAATTGCTTAAAGAATGAGGCATTTTCTAATGATTTAAGTATCTGAAGGTTAGTTATGAGCAGTGAAAGCATTATGATACTTAGTACAGGTCTGATAAATGTTAATTTTCTTTTATCAGTCATTTATTACAGAATTAAATGTCTATGGGGTCAAATTTTAGTCATTGCCTTGAAGACTAGATCAATGGGCCTCCCTTTTTGACTAGTTTTACTAGATTTATCATAAAAAGAGTTATGTAAATCGAAACAAGGTTCTGTCACTTGATACTGGTCACTAACATGCCATATATCAAAATCCAACCCTTAGTTTCAGAATTTGGGAGGGTCGTACCATGTTTTGGAAGTCAACCATTAGAACTAGTTCGACAGTCCAAGTCACAACAACTTCCCCCAATCTCTCAATCCAATGTTAATTGCTGAATATTGATGCCAAAATACATCCTTGAACACAAACATAAGTTTAATAATCCTTCCCAATGCCCTGATCTAGTTTGTATATGCAGGTGCACCCAGAAGCCTTGCGGTAGACTTCGGCGGTGCCGATGTTTGAAACATAAATTGTCACCGTAATTTGTACAAAGGATCCTAAATTTTTTTTCCTCTATCTACCTTGTTGCTGCACACATCCTTTCAAATTCCAGAACCTAAACCTTTCCAAATCTCATTCCCAGAACCCTCTCAGTTAGCCCTTGGCTAGCTTCCCCAAGACTAGTTCTGCAACTAGTTTCTTGTTTACTAGTCAGTGTCTTAAAGTTTAATTTTGGGTACAAATTTCTAAGTGATATCTGATCAAGGATATTACACAGGACCAAATCCAATTCGGCATCGATTGTTTCAACGAGCAATTGGAAAGCTCTCCGATCGGTGCGAAAACATATTCTTGCCCGACTGTTTCGGTGAAAAATTTAATTTTACTCTGATTTCATAGAAAATGATTTCTTTCCCCAACTTTTTGGCCCAAAACACATATTACTTCCAACTGTTTTGGCGAAAAATTTAATTTTGCGCCGAAACAACACAAATCAAATTTTTTTCTAAGTGTTAAAATTTTCTAAGGCAATTTAACTTTACAGATTTTTTAATTCTAAGGGATAAAAAATAAAGATAAAATCTATGAATGCATCCAAAACTTAAAGAGGGGGGGCCCCTCAAAGTTTAGGAAAATTTTTGGGAAGAGGTTTTCATTAACAATTGGCGACTTGCTAGGGAACTTAGATATCTGAAAAAGGGACACAGAAAACACTTTTGGACCAGATAACTTAATTAGGTTAATAATCACTTCTACTTATTAATGATTTCTAATTGTAAGAGTCATGCTTCATTATTCCGCCTAGTGATTAAAGGTTTCTATTTTAGTTAAGAATAAAATACCTCTTGGATCATAAATGATTATTAACTTCATGGATATGGAAGCCTGGTTTAGATTTCACAATCACTCTCTTGAGGCCATAGTATGAGGTTCATTTACTTACCCTATCTTTTAGCAGTCACTAAGTAAGGCACCACAGGATCGTAACAATATCAAGCAGATGTACTCATGTGTTCCTCATTCATATACCACTTTCATTTCTTTGATGTTTTAGCATACTTTGATACTTGAGTCATTTTAATATATAGTTCTCTTAGTCTTCAAAGATTCGTCGTAGGTTCTTTCGTCCATGATGTCCTTTTGTGTGAGTAATGAATATTTTATTTGATTTATCATACCCACGGATGGAGAAGAACCTTATTTAGTTTCATCAGGAGTATCCTCTTGATTGGCTTTCACATCTGCTTATTCTTCAAATATCCAATTTTGACTTTGATGGATATTAAAAGTTTCAGAGAACTTTTGACTCTATTTGTGCCTTTTGGATTTAATATTGTGGTATAGGATCATTTTGATTTCTGTATATCTGCAAGACTTGCTTGCTTTCCATGGGTCAGCTATAGTATACTACCCTTATTTAAGTGTACAATGAGCGAAGTCCCAAGATAGTAATTTTAGAAGTCTTTATCCTGGCTATTTTCATAGGTTTTAGTACATTTTAATATAGAATGAACCAAGTGACATATTTTCCATGAAATAGAATGACAATTAAGGTAGATAGGTTTCAATAACTCTTTGCAAAAATAAATCTCTCTATGTTTCGAATAAATTCTCACTCCTAAATTCCTAAATCTTTCTGCAAGGGTAATTCTATGAATAATATCACACCTAGTTTCATGCTTATCACTCTGATTATTTAGCTGAATTTATTTAAAACAAAATGCAAACTAACAGTAAGGATAAACTTAACTATTTTGAAAATAACTAAACAACATAAAAGGAAATTTATTTATGTACAAAAATCTTTCCTAAACCTAAGAAAATAACTGTTTGAGAGCTTGGTTGTTTACATGAAGAGTTTCCACTTCCCCTTGTATGTGTTGTAGTTTATATGTTCCTGAACCAAGCTTCTCAATAATCTGGTAAGGGCCAAGCCATAAATGTTGAAACTTGGTATGCTTGTCCCACTTTAGAACTAGATCTCCTACCTCAAAAGTTTTATTTCCAGACTTCCGACTATCAAACAAACTTTTAATATTACATCGATGGAGGTTAAACTTATCTCTGGCCTTTTGTTTTTCTTCTTCAAGTTTTAACAATGTATTAATTTGTGACTGCATGATTCCACTATTGGATCCTCGAGATGCTTGAGCTAAGTGCAAGGAGGATAATAAGAAATTTGGGGGAAGTATATCCTCTTTCCCGTAAACTAATGTGTAAGGAGAAACCCCTAAAGCATTCTTCAGAGTTACCCTATCGGCCCATAGAGCGTCGAGAAGAGCTACATGCCAATTCCTTTGTTTTTCAATGATAGTTTTCTTTAATATTCTAATCAAGTTTTTACTGGTAGACTCTGATAACCCATTCCCTTTTGGATAATAATTAGAAGAGTTTAATGCAATTTAATTCCCTTTTCAATGACAAACTCACTCATTTTTAAAGAAAAGAAATAAGAAGCCTTGTCAAAAACTAAAGAAATTGGAACCCCAAACCTGGTTATGATGTTCTCTTGCAGGAATTTGATAACTGCATCTTTGTTGATACTACGTAAGGGAACAACCTAGGTCCATCGAGTAAAATAATCTGTCACAGTAAGAATATAATGATGATGTAAAGAAGAGTTAGGGTTGATTTCTCCAATGATATCTAAGCCCCACTGTTCAAATGGCTCAGAAATCATAATTGGTTGCAATGGTGTTGTGGGTTTTGATAGTATACCGATGCTCTTTTGACATGCGTTGCATTTTCATGCATAAGCATGTGCATCTTTGAAAATGGTACGCCAGTAATATCCAGATCTCAAAATTTTATGCGCAGTTGTATCCCCAGAATAATGAACTCCCGTGAGACCATCATGCAATTCTTTAACCACCTTTTCTGCATCATCCCTTGCTAGGCATCTGAGAAATACTCCGTCATAATTTTTCCTAAAAAGTACTCCATTGGTTATCTGATATGAAGCTGATTTCAATCGAAGATCTCTTCTTTTCTTAGAATTCCAATGTTCTAGAGTATACCCATGTTGAAGATAATGTATTAAATCTCTATACCATGAATCATGAGTGGTATGAATATAACATACTTCTAACAAGTGCATTTCGGATTCGTTGTCCCATCCATTAACCTCTTCATTTGAATTCTCAGTAAGAAGCTTGCATAGTCCTTGACCTTTGAAAATATTTGCGGGCTTAAATTCGAGATCATATTCTTGTAATGCTGTCACCCAAATTCCACATTTTTCTCCCAATTCCTTTTGCACAAATAGAGATATGACAGCTGGATGAGGCACTAAAACCTTAGTTATGTTCTTTAGAATATAAGGTCTGAATTGCTTCACGTCTTTAAATATCACATAAGCTTGTTTGTCTACATATGGGTAATTGATTTCAGCACCTTGTAACCTAGTGCTCATAAAATATATTGGATACTCATCCCCTTGCTCTCCCTTTTGTGTGAGCACTGCCGTAAGAGAATGATCAGAAGCAAACATATAGATAATGAAATCTTTCCCAAAATCAGGACTGCTTAATGAAGGTGCATGTGCAATAGCGTTTTTAATATTCTTAAATGCATTTTTTTCTATGGCAGCATTTAAACTGTACAGTTTTCTTCACCATTTGTTGCAAAGGTTTTACAATTTGTGCAAAATCTGGTACAAACCTCCGAATTTTTTTTATTCTTCCCATGAATGATTGCATTGCTTTTTTTATTGTGGGGCATGGAAATATGGAGTATAGCTTGTATCCTTTCCGGGTCAATTGAGATTCCGTTTTTAGTGATGATTTTCCCTTAAAGCTTCCCTTCCAACACAACAAATATGATTTTCTTGGGATTCAAAGATATGCCATATTTTCTGCAACGTTCAAAAATTTGTTTTAAATGAAAAGCATGGTCTTCTCTTTTCTTGGATAATACTATAACATCATGTAAATAAACAACAACGCTGTGTTCGATTAACCCTCGGAATGCAATATCCATGGCCATTTGGAATGTGTCTCCAACATTCATAATACCAAACGACATTCTCCTATAAGCGAATGTTCCCCATTTTGTGCGGAAGGTATTCATGAGACGATCCTTTTCAGACACTAATACTTGGTTATATCCTTAAAATCCGTCTAGCAAGGAGAACATTTCTGATCCCGACACAAGTTGTAAAATTTGTTCCATGGGCGGGGCCGGATAATTGTCTTTATCTGATGCTCTATTTAGATTTTGAAAATCCACACATAGTCTTATATTTCCTGATTTATTTAGTATAGGCACCAGGTTTTCCACCCACTCAGAATTCCGAACTTTGAAAATAATTTTGGCATCCAATAACTTATTTAATTCCTTCTGAATCAATGGTTCTAAGGAAGGATGCATTTTCCAGAGTTGCTGCTCAAAAGGATTCGCACCTTGTTTAATTGGTATCACATGTTGTATAATAATTGTATCATAAGTATTTAAGTCATCGTATGTCCATGCAAAAACATATTTGTATTGTTTAAATAGTTTAATAAATTTATGTCTTTCACAAGTCGAGCAACACTTTCCCAATTTAACGTATTTTGGCTCTTGCTCCATTCCTAAGTTCACCAATTCATACTGCATTGAGGAGCTATTTGTTTTAACATTAGATGGATTCCTAAATTTATGTTGTAAATCAAATAACTTCTCTAGAGTTTGTACTCATTTTGGCATAAAATTTCCATTTCTTTTATCCTCATCTTCTAGATCTGATTGATGTTGATTTTCATCCATAACCGATTCTTTGAATGTACTTTCATCAGTCAAGAAATCAACAATTTTCTCATCGTCATCAAACACTATCCAATTAGTAACATTATCTGGAACAAATGTCCTGAAAAGTAATTCAATGGAACATTTATTATTAGTTGGTACTAAACGTGAAGCAGACGTAGCTAATAAATCAATAGCAACATTTTGTAATCTAGGAATGGAATTTATGTTAAGAGCATCAAAATTAGAGATCAAATTCCATACCTCAAATTGATAACCCTTCAAGTGTGGATATAGGAAATGAATAATATTTCTTACATGTGTGACAATTATCTCAGAATCACCAAAAACTTTTAAATTTTTAACATTTAAGTCAACTGCTTTTTTGAGTCCCTGGCTCAGGGCTTCATACTCAGCAGTGTTATTGGTGCATTCAAATTCTAATCTACAAGAGAGAAATAATATTTATCCTTGGGGATCTACAAGAACACAATTGGAACCTTCTCCCTCTTGTGTCTTAGATCCATCAAAATATAAATTCCAAAATTTATTTTCTATTTTAACTATGTTAGTATTATCATCTAAGTCAGTAACTAACTCTACTATATTACAATCAATATCATCAGTCCGTGCAAATTGAAGGAGATCGAACTGTGTGTCTGAGTCATGACCAATGGTTTTAGCTTGATAATTTCCAGGTTCTATTTCCATAAAATAATTTCCCAACATAGAATATGAGAAGTTGATTGGTTCATTCTTTCCTTCTAACTCTGTCACATTAAACTTCATATGTGGTTCTCTTAACACTTTAATTTGATTCTGTTTGTTTTGATATGAAAACCACAAATGTGACTAATCTTTTTCAAAATAACCATTTAATTTACTTGACCAATCCCTGCTTAATATTAATCCATAAGCTTATGGAATATCTACTACCATAATATCAATGAATTTACATACTCTTGAATCTGCAACCAATCTAATCAAAACACTCTTCATTTCCCCTATGAATTTAAAATCTGATCGATCAAGTTGAATAATCCGAGAAGGGGATGCTATTGGATGTCCATTAATATTCTTACAGATAGAAAGCAGCATGATGTTAGACGAAGCTCCCGAATCTACCAAGCAATTATGTACATTATAATTAAATTTTTTGAAAGTAAGCAGGAAAGGTGGGGTTTGAGATTTTGATTTTCCACCAATACTAGCCTCATTTATTTCAGTATCTGATTCAATCATTACCTACTGCTTATTCTTATTGACAACATTGCTTATTGTTGCATTCAAATCAAAATCTTCCAATAGCTTCTTTCTTTGTCGTGGTAAATTACACATTTCAAATAAAGATATATTATATTTTGTTTTGTTTATGTCTTCAACAATATCATACCCCATGTTATCATTTCCTCTAGTATTTCCATCTAGATCAAGTATGTTGGATGAAGGGGTTACTTGTTTATTGGCTAATGGAGTTGTTTCTTTTGTACCTTCCAAAGAATTAGTAGACATTTTCTCTACCACTTTTGGTTGTGATTGATTTGCATTATTAGTTTTATTTTGATTTTTTATGATAACATTACTTGATTTCGCTTTTGGGAGTGGTATACTTTGTTCGTCAACTGGTCCTTTACTCCTAGTAAAGTGGCAGAGTAAACTTTTCTCATTTGATTGGTCTTTATCTTGATCTTCTTAATCTAAGAGTTGTTTGTCCAATAATTGATTCATCACCAAAGTCATAGAATTTATCCACTGAGGACAAGTTTTCTCATAATGGTGTTCTTGATGGAAAGTCCAGAAGTGATCCATGCCAACTTCATTTAAGTTAAGAACAACAGAATCATTAGATGGGAGCTTTGGAACTTTTTCTTTTTTCTTATAGAAAGGTTTGAAATGTTTTCTTGTTGAAGAATTGACAACGTTTCTTTCTCTAAATCCACTATTTTATTGGACAACTTTTGAACCATTTTAACCACACTTTCTAACTCATTTGAAGATTATTCATTAGGCCTGGTCAATAACAATGGTTTCTTATTAGTTAGAGGTTTTGCTTCAGTGTCTACAACATGCTTCACAATACTATTCATTTACGTCTCTACTTTCTTAGCTTCTTCAAAATTTTCCGTTAAAGTAGCCTTACATGATCGTTTAACGAACATAGATAAGGACAGATGTAGTGTTGTGGTATAATATTCAATCAATGATTCTTCAATAGGTTTTGTAGCAGCGCTGAACTTATTCAAAACAATTGTAAACTTTTGATTAAAATCATGCACCTTTTCCTTTTTATCCATTCTTAAGGACACTAGTTCTTTCATAAGTGAAGTTAAAGTTCTCTGCTCACCAAATTTACTTAAGAAGACCTTTTCAAAAATGTCCCAATCCCTTATAGAACCAGTTTGTAAGCTAAAGAACCAAGATGATGCTTTAGGTTCAAAAGTATATGGGAATAATCTGCATACAACATCTTCATGTTCCATATTCAACAAATTTAAAGCCAAGTAAAAACTTTTCAAGTGGTCATCAACATAGATTCCTTTCCCATGATCAAACTTAGGCAATAACTACTCTGTATGTTTGGTTAAATCATGCAAAGGATTGGGTAAATTCAATGGTCCTCTAGCCCTCTAAGCAGGTGGTTGATTAACATTATGATCCATGTTATCAATGCATGGAGGAGATTGTGGAGTTGAATGTGGGGGTGTTTGTGTATGTGGAGAAGTTATTGGCCCTAGAGAATTAGGTCTTAATTAATTTATAGAATCCGGTATATCTTGTAATGATAAATAAACCAATTCTTCTAATGATTCCATAAGTACGTTGTCCTTATTTTTCACAACCCTTCTCCTAGGAGCTTGTGTTCTAGGTAATAATGGTACAATTGATAATCCTCCAATTTTTCTAACGTAAGGATGACTCCAATTTTTATAACGTAAGGATGAGTATGCCTTCAGAAATTATCTACTTCTTGGTGAGGGACATCATATAAATGTTCAATGTGCTTAGTTTCAGAATTAAGCTTTTCTTGGTAATCAACCTCATAAGTCAATTCTTCTGGATGAGATGTTTCAAACGGAGACCCATAGAAATTTCCTCATGAAAATGGACTTCCTTTAATAGCCATGCACTGGAAACCCTCCTTCTAGAGCCAATTCTCTTGATGCCTGGAAAAATACTTGCACTGACAGTAAGGATTCTCCCCAATGAAAAGTCCCAACTAGACTATTCACTGTTTGGAATGGGGAATCCGTTCGATTAACGGTCCGGCTACTGTATATTTTAGTTGACGGTTACAGCTTGGCCCACTGTTTATATTTAATATTTGGGGATGCAAATGCAAATGCTCTAATTTTAATAATGCATGATCCTAAATAAAATAAAATATTTGACTTATAGGTAGAAGCCTCACAAGTGATGCCCAGGTTCTTACCTCTCGTCTTATCACTTCTACCTTATCAATCAATTAAAACTACTCTAATAAAATACATCTTTTAACTAATTAAACTAATCTATCATTGCAAGGACCGGGTTTTAAAATATGAGTAATATATGAGAATGCTAGTACAAATTCAACTGTTAACTGATTGAAATAAAGTATTCACAATCATAGTAAAATGATTACACAAAGATAGCTTTGATACTCATTGATTTTCATTCATTACTCATTTGTAGACATACATTTGCATTTTATAACAAAAATCAGTAAAATCATTCATACGCCATTAGAATAGTACAATAAAGTAAGAAAGATCTCACAGCATAAAAATGAACGAGGGAAGAAGTAATTATGCGCCTTAATTCATAACATTCCATACAAACTCCATGTAAGCTTTCACCCAGCAAAATAGTTATTTCACATTAGCATAAAAGTAATTTCCATACAAAATGTTACTTGCTTCTATTACACCAGCCAAAATCCCCTTTGTCATTCTAATCCATCCTATTTATGTTTACAAATATTTGTCTCTATGTGACCAATCATTTCACATTCCCTCTTAACCTTTGGTTTGCACACTTTTGTCTTTTTGTGGTTACACCCAAAAATAACCAAAAATAAATAGTAAATTACAATTTACATTAATTTGATGGAGGATTTTCTTGACTTGAAATGTAATTGTCCCAAAGGTCACTTTCATAAGATATCACATTAAAATGTTGAGGTTCTAATAACTTTAAAGCAACTTCGTGAGTGGATAGTTCTTTGATCGTATCTATTAGTCCCTTTGCCGTTGCCCTGTGACCTTCTCTTAGAAAGTACACATTTAGAGTTGCTTTCCCTACATGCTGCTGAAGATCCTCTGCAATGAGCATGCCCAGCTCTTTAATTTAACCCAAATCCTCCCCCAAACTATTTCTTAACTCTGCTAAGCGTTTTTCTCTAGATGGCAATTCATCAATAGATTTAGGGATTGGAATATGACATTTCTCATATGCCTAGCATATAACTTGATAAATTTCTTCACACTTTGTAATTGATCTTTGTACTTTGTTTTGTATTCTCTTGGATGAATTCCGACAACTTTCCAAGAGAGCTATATCTAACTTTAATTTATCAGCTGTTCTTTTAGGTAAGTGAGCAGGAATTTCCTTGATTCTCCCTTTCCACCCAATTGGCTTTTTCACTTTATTAAATGTGTCTACTAGTTTCCGCTTTATAGTGGTAGCCTCCGTAGAGATCTGTTTCATTCTATACATCATTTCTCTTAATTCATAAATCTCCTCTGTCAATAACTCTTGGGAATGAAAAAGTTGTTTTTGTAGTTCACAAGCATGTTCAGACAATGGTGCCATGTCATGATTTTGTGCCTAAGCAATTCTAAGCTGCTACATAAAGGACTCCTTTTCTTTAATCCATTCATCCATTTGAGCTTGCAGAGATCCCTTTTCAATCGTTAGGGATTCTACCTGTTGATTTAATTGGTTCCTTTCCTTCTAATTCCTTGATTCGAGATTGGAAATAAGTTCTTTCTCCTTCCATAATTACTAGCTGTACATTTAGAGAATCATTTTCAGCTTCAAGGCCTTGATAATCCAGCAAAATTCTTTCTTTCCCTGCTTCCATGGTGTCTCACTTTCTTTTCATCTCAATTCCTTCACTTCGAGCTTGTACTAAGTTATCCTTTAACTTGATCATTTTTGCTCTGTTGCGTTCTAAATCATCCAATAATTTGTCCACGTTGTCTGCATTAGCTTGCATTGCAACAATATTCATAGAAGTAGTGAATTTACGATTTTTATTAGTACCTTCTACTAGAGTAATCTCCTACACAGTCACAATATCGGGTTGTATACCAATCTTCAGTCTCTTTTCTGACCTCTTTAGGATGGTCTTCCTTTTGGGATAAAAACCAATGGTGTCAAGCTTGGCTATAGAATGTTTCTTTGAAGGAGTAAACGGTGTAAGTCCAAGCTCAACTAATGGGATATGGCCTCTAGTAAGAGGTATTTTTGGGTCGACAGGTTTGTCTACTTCCATATCTTGTTGATTTTGATTTTCTTGTTGATCTCTCTTTTCTTCCACAACTTTCTTGATCTTCTCTTCTTCTTCCTTCTTCTTGTCGGCTTCATCTTGTAATTTTTTCTGTTCCCGCTCAACAACTTCCTTATCTGCTTTTTCTTGTTCTTACTTAACTCTTGCCTCTTCTTCCCTTTATATTCTTTCTTCTTCTTGTTTCCTCTTTGCCTTCTCTGTCACCAAGGCCTCTTCATGGCCTTTCTTTTGTTCTTCCTCTTTTGAGGTTTCTTTTGTCTGGCTTGAACTGGTTTCTTCTTTCCTACCAAATCGCTCATTCAAGTCTGACATGTTATTTGATCTTCTATACACTTCTTCATCTTTCAGGAAATGATTTGTATATTCGAAGTTGATCATGCATGAGGCACAATGTTTAGACCTTTTGTAATTTATCATTCCTGACAATTTTTTTTCTCCAAAGTGGTATGCTTCTAAATCTTTCACAAAATTTTTTGCACCTTTGACCTTAGTAAACTTATATGCTCCGATAGTAAAAGGGAGTGGAGGATAATATGCTTTCTTATTCTCATTTAGAAAATGCCCGATTTCGTTTATGAATACCTATCTTACTGCTTCCTTGTGAACTATATAATTTGTGACATACTTTGGCATCAAAGAAGGAATTTTGGTGCCTCCATACATCCAAATATAAGTACCTTATGGTGTAAAATAATAATTCCCATACTCATTAATCACCTCCAATGCAGTGTCGGACATGCAATTAGGCTCTTCATCGAAAATTAGTTTATACAGGGGTATTATGAACTCTTCACAGATGAGTTTGTAAAAGATGGCACACTTATGGGCCCACATGATCTGGTAAGCCACATAGATGGGAGTTTCATCTAGGACCCAATAACATCCTAATTTATAAAATGGGTTCCTAATTAGGATGCAATCAATTAGGTAAGATTCCATGTAAAAATATTCTTTATTCTGCGTCAAAACTCGAGTTGTTGATATTGCTGCAACTATGCTCTCTGAAATAATAGTTTCCCAATTAAAAACAGTACTATGAGTGGCAATATGATACATGATCTGAACCCAACTGAGCTTGTATATGTTTGCATTTTCCCTCCCAAATATTCTGCTCAACATCATAACCATAATTCTGGATGGGGTTTTCAAGTTCTATGAATCATGTTCTCCACTGGATCTTTGCCTCAGTTGTTTTCCTAGGAGAAGCATTTTCTTGGTGTATTCTGAATGATCTATATTGATGCTCTAAATCCAGTCATCATTTAGAAAGACTTTGGGAGTAGGTAATTTGTAAGATCTCCCTATGTTTTCCAGTTGAAATGAGGTGAAACCCTTTCCATTAGCTCTTGCAATGATTCTATACTTAACATATATATAAGGCAAAATCCAACCTATTACTTCGGAGCATGGGAATAATTCTGGGTGAGTTGTAGCTTTGTGGAGACTGGATTTATTTATATTTTGATCAATTACCATCTTCTCAATAGAAGCATCATGCACATCTTGATCTCTGATAAGTTGGTATATTCCCCCCCATTTGTATTCAGGCACTTATACTCAGGTGATAGCTATGGTATCTTCAAACAAGGTTTCCATGATAGTTTCTGGAACTACTTCAATGTCCGAATCGGATTCTACAACTTTGACTTTGTGCTTGGAAAACCTTCTATACATATCTGAATCTTGTAACAAAACACAATATCAAGATTCTACATTGTTTATCTCCGCAGTACAATTAACATGGCAATAATAAAGCCTATAAGATCACAAAGAAGTTCAGATAGCTTAGGCCTTGTATTATCAAAAAATTAACTTGTTAATTCATTTAACAATTTATTTTTCAATGCAAGTCATTCTATGAAGAGAATGTGTGCTTGAAACAATCTTCGTGAAAAAATTGAAAATCATACATTATGCTTTTTCTAACAAACCGAAATAATCATTTTAGAAAAGATAAAATCATTGCAGTGACCACCTCTAATGATAGTCTATACTCCCTTAGTTTTCTAAGCATGTTCCATCAAATTATAGGGTTTTAGACTGAGAGAATATAATGGTGATGAGAATATTTCATATCAAATATTGAGTAAACAAAATTTTTCTTCAGATTTCTTATGTTTAACCCTAGGCTCAGGCGTTCAAACTACCATAGAACTAATTTAAGTGCACTTTAAGTTTTTGAAACCAAAAGCGTAAGAAGGCACTCCATATGAAAATGAAAGAAATGAACAAGCTCATTTATTGAGTATGCAGATTGAAAACCCGAAGGTGATCAATGTTATCCGGCTTTCGACTGTTCCGTCAACTCAAAAATCTAGGGTTTTACTCATGTTCTCTTAATTCGTGTCGTCTAGGGTTTCAGTGAACAAAGTCCCTTTTCGAATCGCTGAGAATGGTAGTATGCTTGGATGCTCATCAAAAGAGTACATGTTGAAGTGTTGGTGAACTTTCTCTACGAAGAAGAAGAACAAATAGAAGAAAATTGTGGGATCAAATACTAAGCAGAACTAGGGCAAGAAACATTTTTTTTACCTAAATTCTAATGCCCAATCGAAAACAATCACACCTGTTCGAAAAAAATAAACAAAATTACCTAGAAAAATGAGCGTGTTCTCGACCTATTATTCGAGTGGGCAGAAGATTCCTTCCAGGTTGCGTGTGATCTGGTAGAGGCTTGTTACAATTTGGTGAAGTGAGCAACGTTTTGAAAATGCAGAGTTAATTCGAATTGATTTTCTCCTTTAAACCTAACTCTTAACCCTAAATACTCCTCATTAAATGATCATTAATTGGACCCCATTTCACATGATGTGATGCTTCATCGGAGGCCAAAATGTTTTGATCCGACGTGTTTCGGTGACCAAAAAGGTTTTCATCTGGTCATGTTTCTAATCATTTGAACTTTATTGGAGGCAAAATGACTTTGGTCTGACATTTTTTTCGGTAATAAAACAAATTTTACGTTGGGTTGTTTCGGGTGAAAATTTATTTTGTGTCATAGGTAAGAATGGAACGGGATTCGATTGTGTATCGGGACCAAATCCAATTCGGCATAGATTGTTTCGATGAGCGATTGGAAAGCTCTCCGATCGATGCGAAAACATATTCTAGCCCGACTGTTTCGGTGAAAAATTTAATTTTTCTCTGATCACATAGAAAATTATTTCTTTCCCGACCTTTTCGGCGCAAAATGGATATTACTTCCGACTGTTTCAGCGAAAAAATTAATTTTGCGCCGAAACAAAAAAAATGAATTTTTTTCTAAGTGCTAAAATTTTCTAAGGCAATTTAACTTTACAAATTTTTTAAGTCTAAGGGATAAAAAATAAAGATAAAATCTATGGATGCATCCAAAACTTAAAGAGGAGGGGGGCCCTAAAATTTTAGGCAAATTTTGGGGAAGAGGTTGCAGCTGCAACAAGTTGTCATTAAGAGGGAAAGTTAATGTAATATCATCCTCATATGAATATGTATTTGTCCCCCTGATCAACAATAAGGGGGATGTAAGAATATGTGGTAATTTTGTCTAGTTACCACATTTATGTACTTGGTGTCATTATGATGCAAATTGTAACACTTGAAGTCATAATTGGTGGGGAATTAATGTTCATGTAATGGTACATCGTTAGAATTTATGAGACCATGTGTGTGGTACTTGTTACCTAAAATAGACACCTCTGTGACTCCTTATGCCTTAATATGGAATTGCTGCCTTAATATGGAATTGCTAGGTGATATTTTATTTATCACACATTTATTAAGTGTAGTGGTTTTCTTAATATTAGGACCTATAAGTTGAGGAGGTCTATGGGTATTTATCAATTAATTCATTTTGGATATCTTATAAAGCTTGATGCTTGAGGAGTCTCGGAGGCTTACTAAAACAAGGTTTTGGAGAACAATAGCTCATGTTTGACAATGGATGTGTCTCTTATTATTCTCTTGATTTTCTTATGTTTATGGCGCATTATCATAGGAGATTAGATGGTTAATCACCAAATATTTTGATACTTATTTTTCTACCATCGTATCAAAGCATCCATTATAAAAATAAGAAATTCAAGAGAAATAATAATAAATAAGAGAACCATGATTTATAGTGGTAAAATCACTACCTAGAAGAAACATGAATGTTTTAAAAGATAATACATCCTTAAAAAGTTTGATATTACGTATTCTTTGTTTAAAATTTAGAATATTGATATGAGGTATGGCATATATTTTTTATCCTTCAATGTATATCGTTAACTAACTACAGATTTTATGCAATAGAGTCCACATGCTAACTTGGATTCCTTACAATGTTTGTAAAATGATATCTAACTTCTATATCCCCTTGCAAGGGTCCTCTGAGATGTTTGCTTTCCTTTTTTGCACCTTATCCCCCTTATTTCAATCCAACCAATGGATTTATTGGGAGATAAAGGACATTATATCACCATTAATTCTTTTTCATCATCTTTTGATGGCAAAGGGATTGGTTCCCTTCCTTGATCTGTGATCTTTCTGATTAATCCCTCCTCTTCCTCTTCTTCCTTCCCCCTTCTTAAATGCATAACTAGAGGAGAAAACATGTTTCCTAGGGAATGTCTTCTATGTTAGGTTCCTACCCTAAAATCCTTACTTTTGAGTACTTGGGAATTATTTAATTAATGTACAAGGCCATATTATTTGAAGAAGGCCCATCAAGTTTTTAATGGATAGTTACTCAATGCAAAAGGGTCATATATATTAAATAAGACCCACTAGGTGGATGGTATTGATTAATGATGGGAACACAAATAGTTAGGAGAGAAACTATTTATAGAGCTAGTAGGCTGTGTAATAGATGTCAAGTGTTGTTATTGTATTGAAGCTCTTCCCAAAGGGTGTTGAACCCTTGAAGAGGCCCATGAACACTCCTCTCCCTTTTCTAGTTTATCAATGCAAGGGTTATATTTTCCATGTTCTTTATCATTGTCTCTTTTATTTATTTTTTGTAGTTTAATTTCTTGAATAATTCCTCAATAATCAATGTTTATGTTGCTTAAGTACATTACAAATCATATCAAAACTCTTTCCTATGCCAACACATGCCTAAATTTTAGAATTTTCTTTTTGGCTAGAGATGTTTTCCAACATTTTTAAACATAGAGATATGTCATTCAACAAGTAAATTAGTGGTTGGGGAAACATATAAGAAGGGAATACAAGTGGGGTCACCTAGTTGGACACCCTTGTACAAATCTATTGGTATGTAGGTGAGTAGTATCGTATTAAACAAAATATTCCCATGGATTCAATCTTCCACGTACCTTAAGGTATATTAGAAGCCTCCTAGTTGTGCCTAAATAAATCCTTAAATAAATCTGTTGACCATCTTGTTACTATATTACCCTAAGAACAACACTGGGGAGAGAAATATTGTATACTAGGGAATCAAGTAGTGTGGCTATTGGTATGTTCTATTCTCCTTAGTTGGTACTATGAAAGATTCAATTGATTAATATTGTTGGAAATGCTCAGCTATATTAGAGATTTATAATGATTAACACTCCCTTTTTTATAGGCCCCTATATTATCTAGGTGGATGTTGGTGGCTACTCACCTGTTCCACTGAGTTACAATGGTTATCCATTTTTTTTGGAAATTTTCTTTGGTTTATCTGGTCCCAAACTTTTGGGATCATTTTGAGGCTCTAAACAATGTTTTATGGTCAATCGAGGAGCAAGGGGTTTACATTGCATCCCATGCCCCTAGCTAAAGGTTGTAATTCTCAGTTATTCCTTTCTAATTAGTTATCATGCACCCTAAACAAAAATCATATGAAAAATTTGTGCTCCTGGGAAGTTGACGTATCAACTAGCCACCACGAGGCCCAACAATCCTTTTGGCGCTTCATATACTAGGGTTAGGTTTTTGGATGTTTAGGGTTTTTTCCTCTTTATTCTTATGATAAAAGTACCTTTTTGGCCTCTTTAAAATTAGCTCCTATGAATGATTCTAGTCGTCCCATCTCTATTCAGAGATAAGCTACCACCATCTAAGCTAGTTTGTATTACATTGCAATTTACAATGTTTTTCCATTCCATTCATTAATAGAATTTGGGTTTTACTATACTACTATTCTCTCTGCAAAATATTTGTGTGTGTGTTTCAATTTTATATTGTTTCCTTCATTTCATTCTCTTAATAATCCATATCAATGATATCGGAGTGATCTGCTCTTAATGTTTATCGGTGCATGTCCCCAATGAGATATTGGTATTGATATTTGGTCTCGAACTAATTGAGATTTGGAACAACCACTCTCATTGGCCCAAGAAACCTCACATGGTGGGATAATAAAAGAGAGATGATGGAGCAGGAGATCCTATTAAGTTTTTCCTTGAGGAAACCCTCATGTGATAGGGGAAAGAGAAGATGGATAATTTCACCCAGATCCTTCAATGACTACCAATGATGGCGGAGACACCTTCGACCATCATCCATTTTGAGGTGCGACACCCTTCAAGGTACAATTTAACTTTGACATCCATTTATTTGAAGTTCAGATAGATGCAAATGATTTGGATAAATGTTTAAATCTTTTAGGGGTTTATTACTTTGTTCAAAAAATTACTAATAGTGAAAAGACTCACATTTTCACTGCTTAAGTCTCTCCCCCATGTCAAATATTGGTGGGAATGTTAGTAGGAGAGGCATGTTGGGGTTGAGTATACACCATATTGGATGTAACCCACTTGGGAATCTTTTTTCGACGCCTTGAAGGGGTATTTATACCCCATCAGAAAATATGATGACAAGTACATGCGATGGACAAATTTGTGCTAGGAAAAAGACCAGACGGTGTTGGAGTTTACCAATATATTCCATTCCTTGCACTCAAAGCTTAGTATTAGAGATTCTGAATAGCACTTGGTCCTAAAGTACCATAGTATCATACATTGGTACATCCAAATAGAGATGGATTTCCTAAGCATCTCCTCAGAGGGAGTCGCTTATCGATATGTCATCAAAATTGAGCAAAACTTCAAGCGGAAGAATAAGTGGGAGTTTGGGTTTTTAAATCAACTACTACAAAAGCTTGGTAAAGGTGGCCCTAAATCATAGAATAAAGGATAGAGCAAGTATCGCCAAACTCATGATGACCATTCCAAATCGCAAGTAAAGAAGGATAATATGAATTTGAAGAAGGACACTAGAAAGTGGTGCGAGGTCCACAAAATCCCCTAACCTAACACTGATAAATGTTGCTCGAAATAATCAATGATGGCCCAAATGAAATCCTAAGAGCTAGAATATGAATGAAAATTTGATTCAAAGCAATATAAAGGAAAGAGGATCATTAGCGTAGAACTTAATTCCACCGACGCAACTACAAAGATCTAATTAAAAGATCTAGAGGATCTAGAGGAAGGGGAGCATATATTCCACTCATAGATGTGGGTGAAGGGGACTTAGCTACATTTAATTGTTGATAGCAGTAGATAGAAGAACCTCATCCTGGTCGAGGTCATCAAGAGATTGAAGTTTTTAACAATGGTGCACCCCCAACCATAGGCCATTGGTTGGTTGATCCAAGTAGGAGACATCCACGTCAGGAAACAATGTCACTTATCCTATGGCATGAATCCCTACAAAGATGAGGTACTATAAGATGTTATTTTAGGAAAACCCTGTATGTGTAAATTTCATGTTCGATTCCAAATCCTGTCATTTCATTGTTACTTTGGGAGGCCAACAGAGTGTACCCAAGGTAGTTTCAACTACTATAGTTTCCTTGATCTCGACAAAGCACTGTCAGAAGGTAATATATTAGGTTGGGAAATTTTTCCTCTTGATGGTTCGATTATAAGGTGGAAGGAATATCACTATGACCTCCACAGCCTCAACACAAGGCCTCTTTACATAGTAGACGCAGGTAGACAAGATTATAAAGGAATACAGGGACATATTTTCCTCACCTAAACATGTGCCTCTACACTGCCATGTCAAACACTCAATTGATTTGATACCTAGTGCTCCCTTTCCTAATGGAACAATATATAGATGCTCTCTTCTAGAGAATGAGAAAATAAAATGTCGGATTTAAGAGCTCATCCAAAAGGGACCCTTTCAACCAAGCTCTCACCTTGTGGGAGTTCAATCGTGTCGGTGTGGAAGAAGGATGGGACATGGTGACTTTACATTGATTACATAGCCTTGAACAAAATCGCCATCAAGAATAGATATCCAATCCCTCATATTGATGATCTTCTTGATCAACTTAAGGGTTCCAAGTTGTTTAGCTAGATCGATTTGAAGTAAGGATACCACTAGGTCCTGATTGAGGAAATCAATGTGTGGAAAACAACCTTGAAGTCTAAACAAGGCCATTTGAGTGGTTGGTCATGCCTTTTGGATTGAATAATGTTGAAAAAACATTCATTATAATGATGGATGATATATTGTGGTGATTCACAAACTATTTTGTGGTCGTATTTCTAAACAACATCCTCGTCTTTAATAAACTTGGGTGGAACATTTGCAACACATTAAACAGATTCTGAGCACCCCGCGAACACACAAGTTATATGCCAATTTGAAGATCTGTTCATTCGGATTGGAGAGAATATAATATCTAGGATACATTGTGGATGAACATGGGGTGCATGTGGACATATCCAAGATCCAATTCATTCATGATTGGTAAGCCCCGATGACTCTAATAGAGGTCCGCAACTTTTCAAGCCTCGTAAACCTTTACCACATGTTTGTGTTGGGGTTCTCTCATATTTTTTGGCCCTTGAGCCAAGTGACCAAGGGTGGATCCAAAGCCAATTTATATTTACATGTGTCATAACAGAGAGCATTAGAGGATCTGAAAAAAGATACCTCTGCTTGGCTCTAGTCCTCACTATGCCATACTTGCAAGAACCTTTCAAGATTGAGATAGATGCCTCTGGTTATGTTATTGTTGCAATCCTTAGTTAGTAGGGACATTGAATGGATTAACATAGTGAGAAAATATTTGATTATGTTTTTTGATATCCTACCTATGACAAGGATATGTACTCCATTGTTCAGGCCTGCCACATATGGAACATTATATCCCATGGAAGGAGACAATCATCCACACTAATCATATGCTCTTGCAATTCATGCAGAAGAAGGGAAAGTTACATAATGGTTGCCATCAAAAGTGGTCCACATACCTACAACAGTTCCACCTAAACATCAAGTACAAGAAGAGAAGCAAAAATTGTGTTGTAGATTTCCACAACTGACCTCCAATTGCTACCACTATTGTATTTTGTTTCTCATTCCATGCTTGTTAGATGATTTTTTTTATGTTGGATGAATGTGTCTTGTAATGTAGGTCAAACGTCCATGGTATAACGTTGCTTAAACGACGTTAAAATACGTTTTATAAACGTCAAATACATCATACGTTTTTCATTTTTTATATCATCAAAAACATGGGTTGTACGTTGGTTAAACGTCCAAAAAGCTACATCTCCCAACATTTGTGAAACATCTGGAAAACTATGTTCTATAAGGTGGACCTAATTTCCGTCAAATGTCTGAAAAGATACCTTTCCAATGTGGACCTAACGTCAGTCAAACGTCTAATAAGTCACATTTATAAAAGGGATTGCAAAAAAATGTGGATGCAATGTCCATGTTTCATTGAATGAATGTCACTCGTAAATAATCAACGTTAAAGTTATGCTACTGAGGTTTAACCCATGCCACTCATACATCGAACATACATTGATCAAGTGTCCAAAAAGTTACGCTGTGAACATAGAACATACATTTGATAAGCTAGGTTGAAAACATGGAACTACCATCGATCATGTTACCACCTAAGTTGTACTTAGTTGGATTTCCAACGAAGTATTGAACAAGTCTCTTGTTCATCATCAAATGTTCAGAAGTCCATGCAGGCCAATTCTGGCCCTTCTAAAAAAATTGCATGTTCATACCCCTCGGGTAAATTGTAATAGGTTTACCTAGGATGATGAATTTTTGTAAAAGACTTGGATTTCCTAACACTTAGTCATCAATGCAATACTCCAGGGTGCTTTTTCCTTGGTAATTATTTGTTGCTTTTCAACGACTTATAATTTCCAAGTTTCACTCACACCTCCAGAGTTGGATTATTCGTCTTGGTGTTTAGGACTTAGGAGGTTATTAAAGTCTAAGTGTCTATGTATATTACCATTCTAGTAAATTTTTTTGAGTCTTATGAACATGCATTAGGTCACCCTAAATTTAATTTAACTTTTCGCTGATAAATTTTTTTCCTGTAAAACGAAGATTTTTTTAATGTAAAAAATAAAAAAAGGCATAAAAATGTGGTTAAGAGGTTAAATTTTCCATGCAGATGCTCGTTTTCTAACTTAGATCACCCATTATACCCCTAAATCCACTTTGAGAATAATTTGAGTGATTATTTATCAATTAAATTAAATTTCTCTCAAAAAAGGAAAAAAGTGAATAAAAAATGCCAAAAAATAGAAAATAAAGGTAAAATTAGCATCCTTAAATTAGTGGGAACTTGTCCAAGACAATTTTCAGAGGTGGCATAGTCAAATGATATGCATATCTTATTCAACTGAGGTCTAAATCCATGAGATTGGCATCAAATTTTCCCAAGGCTGAGTTTTCCAACTAAGGGTTGTGCATTAGCTCATGAAGAGAGGGCGCATCTATGATGTGGAGAATTGGTATTTGATGGGAGTTAATCCCAAAGAGGGTGGCACATCTATTGAAGAGATGGAACCTATCCTTCAGGATCCAATCCCTCAATTCATGCTTGGAACTTGCCCTCTACTCCCATTCAGGAAGTGTGTCCCTCTTGGCCTCTCTTGGCTCGTTTTCTATTAAGAAGGGTCCATTCTCATCATTTGCAATGGAATGTGGAACCTCTGCCCCTGTATGTATAATTTTTTAATATTGTTATGAATAAAAGGATTTGGAGGTCTTACATGGTGTCTTTGGCTCAAGTTGGATGATCATTGTCCTGTGTTTATGCTGAGGTATCTGTAGATTTTTTTTCTTTTCATTTGTTATTTCTTATCAAATACTAGCCTCATGAAGGATCATGTTTAATCGATAGGAGTGGGTAAAGTTGTTTCTATTACCCACTTAATTAATTTATGTTCAAGATCTATAATTTACATGCCTATTTTCTTATATGTATGCTCTTCTTTTCTTTAACATAAGTCTTACTAGATTTGAGGAGTTTCTTGGCAAGTGTGAAGGATTCTACAGGTGCTTCCATTGGATCTGTGGGAGATCTTATTTGTTTCTGTTAGTCTCCAGAGTCTTTGTTGAGGAATACATAGTCCCTCTCAGCGCCACCATTATAACTCCATTGCCCAAGTTCCAAGGGCACGTCTCTTTCACTTTCTATCCTCCTAAAGCTATGTTTTTCTCTGGTTATAGGCTACCTATTGCTTATTCTTTAGATATGCTTATTTAAAAGTTTAAATCCTTTTCATATATGATTTATAAGTGTTGTATGCATAGATCTTAAAATTTTACAATGGTTTTATCTTTTTCAAGTAGATCTAGCATTGTTTAAATACTTGAGCTTATTTTCCATATTTCAAGTACTTAATATTTTTTTGCTTTTAATGCTTTATTTGGCACATTTGGTGCATAATAGGTTGATGGTTTTACACATTTGACGAATAGGTAAGAGGAAGTGCTGCTGGAAAACCGAAGATCCAGGCCATCCAGGGCCTCCCGGAGCAATATAACTTGATCTTGGTTGATCCTGAAAACCTTGTAAGCATTTGGATCCGAATTTATAAGGACCAAAGGCATCCACCTTTAAAATGTAAAAATTAAGAAAAGCAATTGGGATACTCAGAGCCCACACTCCATCCACCTTGGGGGTCTGCATCATTTTCATGGTGTAAATATTTTTTTTTGCTTTCTTGCCTTTGTTTTGTTTAGATTGGCTAAATTAGATTAATTCCTTCTTTTGTAAAGATAATTAATCATTTACACACACTGTACTAAAGTAGTTAGTTTCATTCCATTCATTTCGCAAATAAATAGTAACAAATCACTACACTTCCCCGAAGTACTGTGTTACTGAAAGGGCTTTCCCAAGTAGGTGGTATTGAAAAAAGAGATTCGTAGTTTAGAATAAATATATACCATTTCAATTTTGTTAAGTGGTTATTTCTTGTAACGAATCTCGACTTTGTTCCTCGTATGCTGTTGTCCATTGCGGGATTTTCCTGACCATCTGGATAATCAGAAAGGGAACTAAGTGGCTAGCTTAATAGGGCAATCCACAAATAATTTATCTTTAGTAATTCTGGAGGTTGCGTTGGACAACACTATATAGTCAGGGGGCTACTTTAAGAAAGTTATGCCTCACCCCATTGGACACTTGGTGTAGTTTCAATCACGCTCAGTTCATAGGGATAAGTTTTTAGCGGGCCAAACAAGAATGAACCCACTAACAACCATCACTTAATAATAAAACTAACAAAAAAGCATTAGCAAAAAAATTTCCGTTTCAGTAGCAACTATTTGACTCCATTGGCACTGGTCTCCTATTCAGTCATTTTTCTTAAATAAAATAATGTGTCATTATTAATCATCTTGGATTTTTCTAATTTAAACCGTTGTTGGTGCTCTCTTGTTTGAGCATTTTCAAACTCCTAAAATAATTTTCCTTTTTTTTGTAGCATAATCAGCATTAGATTATTTTATTAGGGACCACCCCCCTTGGCTTCGCTAAGAGTTGGACTAGACAAAGGATTCAAGTATCAGGTGAAATCACTCAACTCGTGACTTTCCCCCAAGGACATTCCCAGTGGCTCGAATATTTCTGCCATGTTACCTAAGGTGCATATATGGTGGAAACAAATCACACGTATGATAATATACATTCGAAACATGGACCTAATGTTGGTCAAATATGAAAAAAAATATGTTCTAAACATCGATCAAACGTCCGATAAGCAATGTTACTATTTTAGAACGAACATCAGTCAAACGTCTGATTAGCCACATCTATAATTTCCTTGAACAAAAAAAACATGGATGTACCGTCGAACTAATGTCGGATTCACATCAAATATCCTGCAATAGATCAACATTAGAGTTATGTTACTGAAATTCAAACCACTCCGCTTGTACATTGAATTAACGTTGGTTAATGTAGTGTCCCTTTTTAATAAATTTTGTAAAATTGAAAAAATTGCAAATTTTGGCCAATTCGACCCTTAGACTGGTATTGACCCAAATGGCTCCAAATGGCTCCAAATGATTCCAAATTGGTTCTGAATGTGTTTGGAAGGAATTAAGACATAAAATTGTGACTTATGTATGCTTAGAAACTATCAAAATACTTCTGCAACATTCAATTATAATAAGGGAAAGATAGGGCAATTTACTAGTCAAATCGAGGTTCAAATCCCCCAGGGTAGTGGTCAAAGATGGATCTCCAAATGTTGTACGACCTTCCCAAATTTAAGAAAAGAGACATTGTACTATTAAAGGATTTAAATGGGCTTCAAAATACATCATCAATCAATTCCTAAAGGCTTCTTCAACTTCCATAAATCAGATGTTTGTATACTAGCTTCAACATAGGGGGAAATGATAGTAAATATTCACAAATGGTTATGAAACTTGAGAATATTGCTCCAAATGCTTGTCTAATGAATATGAAACTTCTTCATCATATTAATGTCACTCCATACAACAATAATGTATTAGAGTTTCACTTAACCATTCGAATTTGATGCCACTTCAAGTGCTTATAACAAGGTATTGGGGAAATGACACCATTTAATCATAGTTTAGCATTTGTACATAAAATATCTTGGAGTTTCGATCTGAAAGTATTATGAGAAGTAAATATAGAGTATATATATCATATTACAAAAATATGGTGCCTCAAGATCTATCCCAAAGAGATCATCACCTCACCAAGTGCGCCCCTCCTCAAGGAGCAAGAATATGACAAGAAATGGAAGAATAGTTGTAGAGGAAAGATGAAGGAGATGTGATCATGAGCTTCCATGTAGCTTCAACCTACAACAAATGAATCCATTGTAGCTCCAAATGAAAGTTCTGAATTTCCTCTCCAATTTCCAATTAGGATGGGAATCTTTCACCCTCGAAATTGGTACTAAGGCAAGTAGAGTAAACACTCCACAAGCATGGACAAGCTATGCTCTCCAATATGCAAAATGATAAATGATCAAAATCCACTCTCCTTATTTTTTCTTGTCTTTTATAAACTTCTCAAGTCCTCCATGGGTCGAATTCCTTCCAAAATCCTCATGCCAACTAAATTTGGGAAGAGATTCCAATGTGTGCCACTTGTCCAACAATTCCTAGTCTCCATATTCCCTTAATTTGAATGGGTGTCTCTTTGGCTTCCCTAAATCCCTTGTGCGATTTCTTGGAGGATATTTTTAGCCATGACATGTCATATATGTCAGATGTCAGCATTCAGGTCTGATTTGAGTCATAAGTTTCATAGCATCTTCATCATTGTTGTCATAGAAGCTAGGGAATCTAGTCCAAGTGTCTCAATATCTCTCAAATTCCTCTTCCTCTTCCATGGGATTTAGCCTTCCAATCCAATCCAAACTTCATTGAGTCATGCCAAGTATATTGACCTTCCAACTCCCCAATATCATTAGACTCCATCTTGGATTCGAATGGGTGAGAATAGAATGCCATGTGGCATGAGGAATCTAGCTTTGTGTGGGTCCCACACCACCAATGTGTCTCCTTGACCAGGTGCCACCTTATTTTCCTATCATAAATATTTATTTAACCCCTTTTAATATGTTTATGTCAATATAATGTCCATTTGGGGTTTTATAGGCTCCTTATTCCAAATCTAATGTTTCCACCCCAACCTAGAAAACTAGTAGATTGGTGCAATTTTCTCTTTTGAGATTTATTTGAATGGGGACATTACAGTTAAATAATTGATAAGCCACATTTATAAATGGATTGAATAAAAAAAAATGGATGTAATTTCCAATTCTTGTCGAATGAACATCGATTAACCTTTAAATAACTGACATTAGATTTATGCTACTGGCATTCAACCCACATTGATCATATGTCAAACGCAAGCAAGAGCATTGGTAGCAATAACAACAAAGTTGTAACAACAAGGTTGTAAGGTCCTAGCCAATAGTAACATCAGGTTGTAAGGTCCTAGACATCAGTAACAGTAAGGTTGTAAGTTCCTAGACAACTGTTACATCAAGGTTGTAAAGTCCTAAATGTTACAACCTTGTTGCTAAGTTGATTATACATTACTAAATGTTATTATAATTGAAGTTCAAACCACGTTGTTACTATTGTAAGCTTGTAAGGTCCTAGAAAACAATAACAATAAGGTTGAAGGCAGCCGTAAGGTAACATGAATGTTACAACCTTGTTTTTATTGCTGCAAGGTTGTAGGCAATAGTAACACCAAGGTTGTTGAAAACAATAATATCAAGAGCGTGGGGAATAGTAATAGCAAAGTCCTGTTATGTTCTGCTAAAAAAATTCTGAGAGAGTAGAAGAAGAGTAGTTATTTTTTGGCCATAATGCCAAAATCAATCCAAGCGATTGAGGAATTGAGTCCTATGGCACCAACGATTCAACATTTGTTGAATGAGTTTGAGGAGATTGTCTTAGATGATGTTCCAATAGGGTTACCTCTTTTGAGAAGTATTTTGAATCAAATTGACTTGATACTAGGATCAATCCTACCCAATAAAGGACCTTATCGGATGAATCCAACAGAGAGTGAAGAGGTGAATATATAAGTACATGATCTACTTTATAGAGGATTAATTCATGAAAGTCTAAGTCCTTGTGCAATGCCAACGATTTTGACACTAAAAATGACTAATGAATGGAAAATATGTATAGATTCGTGGGATATTAACAAGATTACCATCAAGTACATATTCCCTTTACCAATGATGGATGATCTGATGGACTGTTTGAGTGGGGATGAATACTTCACAAAAATAGACTTGAAGAGTGGTTATTATCAAATTGGAATAATGGAAGGTGATGAATGGAAGAAAACATTCAAAAACAAAGGACATATTGTTTGAATGATTAGTTATGCCATTTGTGCTAACAAATGTTCCTAGCATGTTCATGAGGCTTATGAAGGAAGTTTCCAAACCATTTTTGGGGAATTTTTTTGTCGTGTACTTGAATGACATAATGATTTTAAGAAAAGACAAATAAGAGCATTTGGAGCATGTGAGGAAGGTGTTACATTGGTTGAAAGAGGAGAAATTACTGATAAATCTGAAGAAGTGTACATTTTTGCAAAAGAAATTGGTATACTTGGGTTTTGTGGTTTCCAAGGCTTGAAGATGTAGGAATTCAAAAAGGGAAAGGCCATTTTGGATTGGCCATGAACACCTAAGTACACCTTTTATGTGAGGGGTTTCCATGGACTAGTGAATTTCTACAGTAAGTTTATTTCAAATTTCAGACATATTTGTGCGCCTCTTATTGAATGCATGAAGAAATAAACTTTTAAGTGGATAGTAGAAACAATGAAGTCATTTGAGGACTTGAATAAAAGGGTAATGGAAGAACCAGTATTGTCACTTCCTCATTTAATAAAGTATTTCAAGTAGAATGTGATGCAAGCAGATCGACGATTGAAGCAGTTTTTGTTGAAATTTGGTTGAGCTTTGATCTTTAATTCTTTTAGATGCAGAGACTTGAATCAATGAGACAACCGAATCCATGAAATTCATACAACCATAACACAAGATATACCCTAGGGAAAATCCTCAAAATTATGAGAACAAAAACCCCAACAATTATTCTTAGTATAATATAATGGATAGTAGAGAATTATTTCTTTTACAACATAGCAGATTGTTTTCGGAAGATATGAGATCACCACACACTCTTGATGAAGATACAAAAGCAATACAGAAGAGAGATCAATCGGATGTGTGCCCAACATAACAATAACAAGCACGGACAATACCTTGCACAAAGAGAAATGCATTGCCTTCAATGGAGAAGGGAATTCGCTTCACATTGGATTCATCAATATCGTATAACATATTTATACATTCTTCTCCTCTATTTTTAACTTCTAACTTCAGGATGAACTCGCCCTCAAATTGGATGTATCAATCTTTCATGTAGAGGTGTGCCCCACTTCTCATGTAGTGCTTTATCTCACCAAGCTATCACTTAGGATGAACTCGCCTCTTAACTGAAAGCTTTCCCACTTAGTTAGGTGGTTAATTTAAGTGTCGACATGCAAGTGTCACAACTCACGTGTCATATTTTAGTTTAATATAAGTGTCTTCATGTAATAACACTTAGTTAACTAGATCTTCTTTGTTGTCACTTAGTTAACTCTCTTTAACTGAAGTGTCATCTTTTTGTTTAACTAAAGTGAAAACACTTTAGTTAACTAGTCCTTCTTATTTAACACTTAGTTAGCTGAAATCACGTTGATTGATTTACTTGAAGTGACCACTGTGAGTTCCTTAGTTAACTAAGGCATATCTTTAACTGATGCTTTAATTGAAGCATTGATGCTTAACTGAAGCTTTAACAATTCGAGTTCTCTTTAATTAGGTGTTTGCATGGGAAATTTCGAATTCTCTTGATCTCTATGCTTTATCTTTTATTTCTTTATCTTTTAATGCATGGTCAATATGTTCTAACTTTAATTATCCATCACATTACATTATACTAAGAAGAATTATCGGATGATGTGATCATATTATATTATTCCAGACCAAATGATCATATGATAAAGTAATTCACTTTAGAGGTGATCAATATCTAAAGGAGACTTAATAGCAACTGGTGATCATGGTTAATAATACATCACACAACATTAAATGATTTTAACAAGTAATGCTTGACCTTTATACGGAAGGTCCATCTCATGGATACCTTTATACATAAGGTTCACATGATAATCACGACTCGACACACAAGTCCGGAGTCTTGTCCAACAAGAATTTACAACATCATTACTTTGATCAAGTACCTCTATACGAGAGGAATAAAATTTATACGGAAGGTAATCAAAGTGCTCACCTCTATGTGGGAGGATTAATATTGGCTACACAAGATTGGTTTGGAGAGTGTCTCCTGGTGTTGTACATTTAACACTCCCTCTCAGCGAGGGAGGCATTCTCTACCATACCAAGATTGTCTCGGAAGTACCTGAAGTTTGTCGCTGAAGGAGGATTTGTTAACACATCTGCAATATGCTCATCAATAGAAATGTACTAAAGTTTCATTGTACCTTTCTAGACCATCTCTCAGATGATGTGATACTTCATTTCAATGTTCTTCGACTTGTCATGAAACACTAGGTTTTTGGAAAGCTTGATGCAACTTTGATTATCACACCTAATAAATGTAGGTTCAATATTTTCACCGAACAACCCTGCAAGTAGCTTTCTAAGCCACACTGCTTCTCGGCAGGAAACACTAGCAGCCATGTATTCTACTTAGGTAGTGCTCTGGGCTATAGAGCCCTACTTCCTGTTGGACCAAGATATCATAGCTGATCCTAGGCTATAATAGTATTCGGATGTACTCTTACGGTCCGCAATGATTCCTCCCTAATCTGAGTCTGTATAGCCAAGTAACATGACTCCTCCACCGGAGGCATATCTGAGTCCATATGAAATTGTACATTGAAGGTACCTAAGCACATGCTTAGCAGCTGTCCATTGTCCATGTCTCAGATCAACCATTAATTGAATCAGAATTCTCACGGCATAAAATATATCAGGCCTCGAATGTGTCAAGTACATTAGCGAGCCTATAAGCTATCTATAAAAAGTGGTATCTACTGGATTTGATCTAGATCCAGATTCATGAAGTTTCCTCAAATTGGAAACCATCGGTGTAGTCATAGATTTGCAATCTATCATGCCAAACATGCTCAATATATCCACAGTGTACTTCCCTTGAGATATAAAATTTTCATCTTTTCTCTGCCAGATCTCAAGGCCAATAAAGTAGTGCATTATACCTAAGTCTTTCATCTCGAAATCTGAGGTGAGATACCTCTTGCACTAAGCAATGATATGTTCCTATCTAGTGAGAAACAAATCATCAACATACAAAACCAATATCAATGGTTGGTTCGTCACTACTTTGAAGTACAAATTTGGATCAGCTTCACTATTACAGAAACCTAGTTTATGAAGGTAGCTATCAATTTTGGAGTACCAATCCCTAGGGGATTGCTTAATACCATATAGAGATTTATTTAGCTTGAAAACATGGGACTCCTTCCCAGGCACCACAAATCATTCATAAACCTCTTCCTCAACCTCATCATTGAGGAAGGATGTCTTCACATCCATCTTGTGAAGTTTCCATCCTAGAACATATGCAAGTGCAATCATTGCTCAGATTGTGGTGTACCTTTCAACTGGGGCAAAGGTCTCATCATAATTGATGCCTTCTTTATGAGAGAAACCTCTTCTAATGAATCCATATTTATACTTCTCAATGCTACTATCCGTAGTATGCTTTATCTTGTAAATCCATTTGGAAGTCATAATGGAATTCCCATCAGGTTTGGGAAAAGCCTACAAACATCATTCTTCATTATAGATTTGTACTCTTATGTCATTGCATCTTTCTAAACTTGTTTCTTTGCATCTTCTTCATATGAGGATGGTTCTGAATCACTGATGTGACTCATCAATGCAACATACCCTGAATATCTGTCAGGTTGCTTGCGCTCTCTGGATGATCCTGCCGGTGCTCCATGTTTCTCTTCATTTTGTAAGATGTATCGGAACCAAGTAGATCTTATTTTAGCGGGAGGTTAATCAGGTGACCTCTCAACCAGTTCTACTGGTTCTTCAAGAGCTAGCAAATCTAAGGTATCTTCTGGTTTCTCCCTCTCAAACTCTGGAGGGGGACAATCAGACTCGATATCCTCCATCACTGAATCACATTGAATATCTTTCGATCTTTTGAAAGCAGCTTCCTCATGGACGGTAACATCTCAGCTGAATTCAATGTGTCTCTCACCAGGTACATATATTAGGTATTCTTTAGATGACTCGCTATAACCCACAAAGGTTCCTTTATTTCTAGAAGGATCCATCTCTGTTCTCTTTTCTTTTGGTACATGAATGTATACATGGATACCGGAGATTCTCAAGTGTGAGATGCCTGGCTTCTCACCTGTAAACACTTCTTTTGGTGTCTTCTCATCTAGAATGTAATGCGGGCTTCTATTTTGGATGTGAACATCTATGTGGGTGGATTCTTCCCCTAATGAGGTAGACATATCTTGATCATGCATCATGGCTTTTGCAACCTCACATTGGTTCTATTATTCCTTTCGACAACCCCATTTTGTTGAGGGTTGCATGGTACTTCTAACTGTCTACATAACTACATCACTACATAACTAATTAAATGCATGTGAATCAAATTCACCTCCATTATCATACCTTAATGCATGGATGCGCTTTTCTTTCTGATTTTCAACTAGGGCTTTAAACTCTTTAAATTTTCTAAGAGTTTCACTTTAAGCCTTCATGAAATAAATCCATGACTTCCTAGAAAATCATCTATGAATAGTACATAATATAAGAATCCACTCAGAGAGGGGGATGACATTGTACCACATAAATTAGAATGTATTAAATCTAAAATCCCTTTAGATCTAGTAGAACTGCTAGAATTTTTTTTCTTAACATTCTTCCCAAGTGCACAACCCCAACATACACTATCATGCTCAAAATAAAATACAGGCATACCTTTTACCATCTTTTGAAGTCCTGGTAGTGATCTGTAGTGTAGGTGTCCAAGCCTTCGGTGCAATATATCACATGGAATGATAGTGTGGTGAATCATAGCTTGAATGTACTTCCTAGGTACCTTGTAGGGTCCTCTCTCTCAAACTCCAATCACAAAAACAGATTCTAGGATTTTGGTCTTCGGCCATAAAAGTGCTTTGTTATCCATGAAGATAACTCTGAAGCCTTTGTCTTCAAGAACCGAAATTGAAAGCATGTTCTTCTTCAAGACTCGAACATATAGAATTTCCTCCACATGTATAATATCATCGGTGCGCAACTGGAATGAGGTGGATCCAACTCCTTGGATCAAATAAGTTGAGTTGTCCCCCAACTATACTATGCATGTGAATTCTTTCTCCTTTAGATCGGTGATGGAACTCTTGTAACCAGTCATATGTTTGGATGCACCACTATCAATCAACCATGTGTCTGCATTTGTGATGACGGATCTCGAAAGGGATGAGATAAGGTAATGCTCCTTCCTTGTCTCCTTTTCTTCGGATGCATTATTTTGAGTGGTTTGATCTTCTATGGTGGTAGAAGCATGAAACTTTCCTTTCCACTCCACTTTGAACTCTCTTGAGAAATGGACTTTCTTGTTGCAATTGAAGCATGTACCTTTTGAATTGTCAAAGCCTTTGTTGAAATCCTTCTTCTTTATATGAGAGAACTTATTTTGGAAAAAGGGTTTGTTTCCTTTCTTCATTCTTTCCATGAGGGAAATATTTTCTTCTTTGATGCACACCGATTTGCTCTGGATTCGCCCCTCCTCTTGGAGACAGACATGTCACAACCTTTCGAAGTTAGGTTGTACCTCTCGACCATTTACCGCAGCCAATAATGTCTCCCATGAGGATGGGAGACCATCAATAACGGTTTGGAGAAGATCATCTTCATCCACCACTACTCCAATACTAGCCAACTGATCTCTTACCTGAGAGATCTTGGATAAGAAGGAGGCCATTGTCTCATCTGTCTCCATATTTAAGTTTCGAATCTATTCTTCAATGCCCTCTTTTGAATCAGGGCCTTCTTCTCATATAGATTAGTCAATGTATCATAAAATTCTTTCGTGGTCTTCAGCTGTGTGATCACAGGCATCAAGGTATCTTTTATCGAATCATAGATGATGTGTTTGGCCTTAGCATGGTTCTTCTTGAAGTTTATGTGCCCTGCATTAGATATAGGCTCCCACACCACAGTGGATACATAGCCATCCAAGTCATGCTACTCTAGGATGTTGAGAATCCAATCCTTCCAAGTGTTGAAGTTTTAGGTGCCTCAATATGGTCTTCTGGTCGTACAGAGACAGATGCCATAGTCTTCAAATCTTGTGCTCAACTTATCAGGATCAACGTAGGCTCTGGCTGGCATGAAAAACTGAGCTCCTTCACGCCCTAAGATCTGATACCATGTTGAACTTTGGTTGAGATTTGATCTATAATGATTTTAGAAGCAGATACTTGAAGCAACGAGACAATTAAATCCATGAAATTCATACAACCATAACACAAGATATACCCTAGGGAAAATCCTCAAAATTATGAGAACAAAAAACCCAACAATTCTTCTTAGTATGATATAATGGATAGCAGATAATTCTTTCTTTTACAACATAGCAGATTGCTTCCGGAATATAAGAGATCACCAAACACTCTTGATGAATACACATAAGCAATAGAGAAGAGAGATCAATCGGATGTGTGCCCAACACAAAAATAACAAGCACAAACAATACCCTGCACAAAGAGAAGCGCCTTGCCTTCAATGGAGAAGAGAATTCACTTCACATTGGATTCATCAATCCCGTATAAAATATTTATACATTCTTCTCTTCTATTTTTAACTTCTAACTTCAAGATGAACTCGCCCTCAAACTGGATGTATTAATCTTTCATGCAAAGGTGCGCCCCACTTCTCATGCAGTGCTTTATCTCATTGAGCTGTCACTTAGGATGAACTCGCCTCTTAACCGAAATCTTTCCCACTTAGTTAGGTTGTTAACTTAAGTGTCGAAATGCAAGTGTCATATTTTAGTTTAACATAAGTGTTGTCATGCAATAACACTTAGTTAACTATATCTTCTTTGTTGTCACTTTGTTAACTCTCTTTAACTGAAGTGTCGTCTATTAGTTTAACTAAAGTGAAAACACTTTAGTTAACTAGTCCTTATTTTACACTCAGTTAACTGAAATCATGTTGATTTATTTAATTGAAGTGACCATTGTGAGTTCCTTAGTTAACTAAGGCATATCTTTAACCGATGCGTTAACTGAAGCATTGATACTTAACTGAAGCTTTAAAAATTCGAGTTCTCTTTAATTAGTTTAAGTGTTTGCATGGGAAATTTTGAATTCTCTTGATCTCTATGCTTTATCTTTTATTTCTTTATCTTTTATTGCGTGGTCAATATGTGATAACTTTAATTATCCATCACATTACATTGTACTAAGAAGAATTATCAGATGTTGTGATCATATTATATTATTCCGGACCAAATGATCATATGCTAAAATAATTCACTTTAGAGGTGATTAATCACTAAAGGAGACATAATAACAACTGGTGATCATGGTTAATAATACATCATACAACATTGAATGCTTTTAACAAGTAAAGAATGACTTTTATACATAAGGTCTAACTCTATACGAGAGGTCCATCTCATGGATACCTTTATACGGAACGTTCACATGATAATAATTACTTGACACACAAGTTCAGAGTCTTTTCCAACAAGACTTTACAACATCATTACTTTGATCGAGTAACTCTATACGTGAGGAATAAAATTTACACGGAAGGCAATTAGAGTGCTTACCTCTATACGGGAGGATCAATCTTGGCTACACAAGATTGGTTTGGAGAATGTCTCATGATGCTGTATATTTAATAGTTTTTAGCCAAGAAGGAAGACTATAAGACTCTCAAATTGTATGTCCTTGAATATTTCTATAAGTTCCTGAATAAAAGGAAAGGATTTATTTTTGATTCATATTCTATTGATGATAATTAAATTCTTCCGTTCACGTTTTTTATTAAATTTAATCAAAATTCGGTTAAATGCTTGAAGAAAGGCTATATGTGTGATATTTTGTGAGATTTTGATAGATATCTAGAGACAAAGATAAAATTCACACCAAGTCTAACAGCGATCAAAATAATTGTGTAGGAAAAGTAGAGAAAAAAAACTATGTTACAACACAAGAGAATGATGAACAATTGGAAAAAATTCCATTACATCTATTATTCAGTAAATGTGTACATAAATAATACATATACAAAGGAGAAGTTCGTGAGACTTAGAGGCATTATGAATCCAAAGATGTGGAAGAAATAGATAGGAAACATTCCCATCACTAGACTAGAGAACTAGTTGTAACTCCTGATGGTAGTGCTAGTTGGCCAGTTAATTGACTCTAACCAAGTCTAACTGAGTCTAATTGATAGTAGGTAGGCCTAAGGGTGCATTAGGGATTTAAATAAGTCCAACTAATAGTGGAAGGGCGCATTAGTGAGTTGTTGTGGTCATCGTGGCTCAGTAAGTACTAATACTCATGAAATCAAGAACTGGTGGTCAGTTGACTAGTGGTGATTGAATACAAGTGCCTTAAATCAAGGTAACTGACTTATATGCTCTTAAAATTATGCATGAGGGCACCTTTGGAATTCAGTGATATAACCAAGTTGCTCTAAGTGGATAAGAGGGATACTGATGGCCAAAGTTAAGCTCTAGGGGGGCAAAAATAAGGACTAGGTGCTAGGAGACTCTCCTACGACTGCATGGAATGCATGCAAAGCCAAGATGAGATGGTTAGAATATTCCAACAATATGTTGTGAATATGATAATAGATCCTAGTCCTATAGGTGTTTAGGTTTGTTGCAGGTCCTGGTCTCTGCATCAAACATGATGGATTATATTCTTAGCTCTTGATACAATGGTCAGTCATCCAACATTCGGGTACATTAGAGCAGTAGTTACATACTATTCCTGGTAGCAGCATGGGGGCGTCTTAGAGGAGAAGTTCCAATGAGAATTTCAATGTGCAAGCTCTTTGGCCTATACAGGTTAGTTCCAACTAATGAGTCTACCTTAGATGTTAATGTTAAAGGGGATTTCTAAGAGTTTATATCTCATAAGAAGGAGACACACACATTAGATGGTCAAAATATTGAGGGTCTAAAGTTGGAAAACATGAAATTATATTTTGCATAGCCTTGGTCTGAAGAGTGAAATGAAAATAGTTAAATCTGAGAATGCCTCAGGGGTGACACCCAATATTCTACCCTTCGAATCAGAAACCAATATGCACAAAAGTAGTGGTGAATCTAATGCAAACATATCAGGTAGGGAAATCCATATGGGATGATTGAATTTAGATTAATAACTTTATGAACTAGATATCAACATGAATTATGTTTCTAGAGAGGATCAAACCTCTATTCCTATGTCCATTTATCTTAAATATATTCTATTATAGGGTGTTCAAGGAGGGGCAAATGAATTTGCAACAATTATTGTGTTGAATGGTAATGGATCATCATCCCATGTGAATGGGAAGATGAAGGCAGATGTTCAAAATTCACGGGTTGACATAACTACTTATATGGAGGACAAGAAAAAAAGTGCACTAAAAGCAGGACATGGACGGATAGGAGAACATTGCTTACCTTTAGTATATTGATCTTATTAATCAACGTTAGTTTTATTGATTATTATTCAAAAGGTGACGACTAATTTTGCTATGACAAAAATCCTACAATGATGAAATATCTTTCTTTCCTAATCACAATTTCGTTAAAAAAAATAAAATCATAAAGGAAACATGAGCTAAATGATCTATATTCTTAAATACAAAATTAATAGTTTAGTGCACAATATAAAAGTGTCATGATAGATATGGTGCCAAACGGGCTATAAAAAATTAAAACCATAAAGGCAACACAAACTAAATCATCTAAATCACTAGAAGATTAAATATAAAATTAATAGTTTAGTGGGAAATAGCCCTCGACATTCATAAATAGCATGATGAACTCTATGTTGAAGGTCACCATAGGAAAATGTTTGAGAATGTGTTGAATATGTCAACCATTGATGTGTAGGAGGAACCCTATTGATGGTGCACGGTGCCTTATCCCAAAACTCTAGCAAATAGAACAATTGTGCCACTTCCATCTCCACCTTTTTTTCTTGCATGCATAGGCACATATTAGGGAGCTATCATGTCATGTAAAATATGTGCAAAGTGTTACACCTTAAATTGTGACCTCCAGTTTGACATGTTTCATTACCATGAGGAGCATAAGGTCTGATGTTCCCTAAACATGTTGAGACCCACTATTCTATGGTTTATTCATTCCCTAGCCATCTTTATCAGAGTTCCTAACCTTTTGGTAGTTGAATCCTACTTGACCTAGCCTTATTTTGAGCCTTGGTAAGGGAGCAAAAATTACAAGGTTGTCACTTCTTGCATGCCTTCCAGAGAGCGAAAATGACAACATTTTTTCCCTGTGCTCTGCCTTGGGGGAGAGAAAATCCCGTTGAGACTACTTTGCCATGATTTTAGGGCTGGGATTCGAGCTTGATATTGGGTGGATCACCCTATCCTTCAAATATCTCTTGAATTTACATTCAAGGTAAGCTGAATCTCTCTTGATCCATCTTATCCTCACTTGAATCAACTCTTTCTCCCAAGTAGTTTGGATTCTCCATCCTGTAAAGAGAGCCTCATACCTTGGGTCAAGGGGCTTAGAGGGAAAGAAGCTTAGAGAGATGGTACTTATGATATTGTGGTGCTCAAAGTGATTTGGAATGGAACCTTGAAGGACATGTTGCCGTAGAGTCATGTATAGATTTGTATATGGTGTTCATGGATTTCCATTAATATAACTTGGCCTATTCTCCCATTTCATGTCTCTTTTGATAGATATATGAATATGTTTTCCAATTGGTAGTTAGATCTTGTTTGATACACTTGGTGCATCAGAAGGTGTTGTTCTTTGTCTTTGTATGCAGGATCACAAATTTGGATCTGCAAGCTAGGAGTTGCATCAATGAGGAGCAACTAGGAAAACTGCCTGGATTAAGGTAGGTCATCTACCTTCTTCTTCCCTTCTCATGTCTTTGCTTGCTTGTGTATGAATGAGGTCTAGGATATGTTAAGTACCACTTGTTTCATTTTGTCTTGGATTAGGGATCTAGGGAACCTACTTGTGTCCAAGAGGGATTCAACCTATTTGTAGGGGGGATTTCCTGTAACCTTCCCCTTAAAATTGGATGGCATGACAAGTGACTTGGAAGCATTGAATCAATGAAGCAGAGACCGAAACATAATGTGACGATGACTGAAGCATTCTTTGCATGGACCAAAGGAGTAATATGACTCATGGAATTGGTATGACTCAGAGGCAAGCAGATTACCCAACTGCAAGGAAAGACACAAACATGTGTGTTTAAGGGCGACAATAAGCTACCATAAAGATTTCCAACAAAACTTAACCCATTTTCCAAAATTTTCCCCATCATGATCGATGAGTACCTATTTGTTTTTTAAGCTTGAGGAGGGTAACATATGCTCGATATATCTTATATATTCACATTCATTGGAATGTACTAGGATACCGTGGGAGTCATTGACATTACTGGTGATTTCCCTCGCGCTTGTTAAAAAATTTCATCAATGACCAGTAATCAAGTGGTCTCTACCATGTTCAAATTCAAGACCTTTATTCACATGGATAGAATCGTATCATTTCAGGATCAGGTTGAAGACCTTGGGGACTCTTGTTATGTACTTTACCCAGGTTGCAATGGATATTTTTTGAGTAGGTTCCTACATGGATATCATGTTGGCACTTATATGTATACTGTCGCGCAGATCCACTTTGTATTGGTCTGTGGTTGTGTCATTGTTATATCATGGATATACCTTGTATTGTTGTAGCCATGATCCTTCTTCAGTCATTTTTAGGTATGGATCCACATTGTATTTTCGGTGGCCATATTATAATTCAATATCGTCATGGATATGCATTGTATTGGTCATCAACCATGCTCTGATTTAGTTTATTCTGAGCATGGGTATTCCTGACTCGAAGATGATATGGATAGACAGCTTGGTCTTTGATTGTAGCTTCTTTATGGCTCTCTTCCCTATACACTTTGCATCTACATCTTGTTAAAGTGTTTTCGGTCATCAGATCCATTCTAACCTCACACTTTAGGGGGCACCTGTTACACCTTAAATTGTCACCTCCAGTTTGACATGCTTCATCACCATGAGGAGAATAAGGTCTGATGTTCCTTAAACATGTTGAGACCCACTATTATATGGTTTATTCACTCCCTATCCATCTTTGGGAGAGTTCCTAACCTTTTTGGGGTTGAATCCTACTTGACCTAACCTCATTTTGAGCCTTGATAAGGGATTTTTGCTCCTTATACCTTGATTGGGGAGTAAAAATTACAAGGCTGTCGCTCCTTGCATGCCTTATGGGGACTTAAAATGACAACATTTTCGCTATGTGCTCTGCCTTGGGGGAGAGACAATCCCGTTGAGACTACTTTGCCATGATTTTAGGGTTGGGATTCGAGCTTGATCTTGGGTGGATCACCCTATCCTTCAAATATCTCTTCAATTTCCATTCAAGGTAACTTGAATCTCTCTTGATCCACCTTATCCTCATTTGATCCAACTCTTTCTCCCAAGTAGTTTGGCTTCTCCATCCTATAAAGAGAGCCTCATACCTTGGATCAATGGGCTTAGAGGCAAAGAAGTTTAGAGAGGTGGTCCTTATGATATTGTGGTGCTCAAATTTATTTGGAAGAGAATATTGAAGGACATGTTGTCGTAGAGTTAGGTATAGCTTTGTATATTTTTTTCACGGCTTTCCATTAATATAGCTTAGCATATTCTCCCATTTCATATCTCTTTTGGTGGATATATGAATATGTTTTCCAATTGGTTGTTAGATCTTGTTCGATACACTTGGTACATCAGAAGGTGTTAATATTTGTCTTTGTATGTAAGCTCACAAATTTGGATTTGCAAGCTAAGAGCTGGATCAATGAGGAGCGTCTAGGACAATCGTCTGGACTAAGGTAGGCCATCTACCTTCTTCCTTCATTCTCATGTTTTTGCATGTTTGTGTATGAATGAGGTCTAGGAGATGTTAGGTACCATTTGTTTCCTTTTTGTCTCGCATTAGGGATCTAGGGAACCTACTTGTGTCCAAGAGGGATTCAACCTATCCATAGGGGGGAATTCCCTGCAACACACGGTTGTATATTTGGAACAAATATGCATTTCTTGTTTTTAAAATGTGATAAAAAATGTTGACTTCAATCATATGTTTTCCAATTGGTAGTTAGATCTTGTTTGATGAACTTGGTACATCAGAGGGTGTTTTTCTTTGTCTTTGTATGTAGGATCAAAAATTTGGATCTGCAAGCTAAGAGTTGGATCACCGAGAAGCATCTAGGACACGATCTAGGATAACCGTATGAACTAAGGTAGGCCATCTACCTTCTTCCTTCCTTCTCATGTTTTTGCCTTCTTGTTTATGAATGGGGTCTAGGAGATGTTAGGTACCATTTGTTTCCTTTCTGTCTTGGATTAGGGATCTAGGGAACCTACATGTGTCCAAGAGGGATTCAACCTATCCATAGGGGGAATTTCCTGCAACACAAAGTTGTATATTTGGAACAAATATTCATTTCTTTTTTTTTAAATGTGATAAAAAATTGTTGACTTCAATCAAACACCAAGATGTAAAGCTCAATAATGTGAGAGTTTCTTGAAAGGGTCAGTTTGCAAGAATTAAGGGAAGGGAGAATTTGACAGATTGCAATGCTTGATTGTTGGTGAAGAGACCATGCAAAGGATCAAGAACTAACTTGATTGGGAAAAAAAACCCTAATGTTAGGAAAAATACCAAGCAACCATGATGTTCGGATATCCACATCATCTTTTTCAGGATCTTGCATGCAAATTAGGGTTTGCATGCAGAATCTAGGGTTGGCATGCACAGGCATGCACTGGCATGCATCCCAGTCACCAGTTTGATGCCTCCAGCACCTTATCCACTTCATTCTAGCACCCGGGAGCCACTTACCACAGAGTTTTAGCCCTCCTAAGCTGAAAGGCGCCCACTTCTCACCTACTGCCAGAGAAGGGCGCACTTGTTCACCTACCACTGCAGTTCCACTTCAGTTACATTCAGTTAGCTCCGATTCTCCCTGATTTGAGGCTAGTTTCACTCCCGACTGACTGTATCACTTCCGTTTGACCTCCAGTTTGATTAGGTGACTTGTTCTGACTTCAGTTAGCCTCCCATGCGCCCCCACTGAGCCTCCAGATCCTATATCAGTGCTACATACTTCAGTTACATTTATTACACTCAGTTAGACTCAGTTTGACACCTGGATGACTGGTTGTTGTGATTGATGAGCACCACCGATGATTGATGAGGACTCCTAGATAGAGTCAAGCTACTCCATTCAGTGATTTGAATGACCTCCTTAGGTAATTCGAATTGCTCAGTCATTGTGACAGTTTGTATTGTAATTCATTCACCCTTTCTGGGATAGAGAGCACTGCTGCATGTTTTGCACAGTTTTGCACCATATTTTCTATGTTCATCTGTTGTGATTGATTTACTTGTTCATTAGATATGCTGTGACTAATTTTACATGGTATCAGAGCCATTGCAGGGACAAGATCTCTTTTCTACAGGTGTTTATACAAGAAGATTTGACTGAATTGCTAAAAATTGCAAAAAGTTTGGCATGAGATATCTCAAGGGCATTCGCTCCTGTGCATGCAAAGCTTGAAAAATATTCCAATACCACTCCAGAAGCTTGAGTTACCACATAATTCCTGGATCTGATACATTGGACCCATTCAACATTGCTTGAAATCCAATCCAAGGTGTGATGCAACTCTCAAAGGGTGGATTGTTCGACCTTATTGTGGTTGTTTTGATGTGATTTGCAGGTTTATTGTCTCCTCCAATTGCACTCTCTATCTTTTGCATGCAAGCTTCCCTACAGCAATTGCATTCGCTATAGTCTGCATGCAAGCTTCCTCTTCATCAGTTGACTCGCTCCTTGCAATGGAATACTCTTCTTCAAATCCTATCCTCACCCCATTCAATTATTTTGATTGGAAAGATGATATGGAGATCATATTACGTTCAAAAGGTTACTACCGAGTCACTCTTGGTCTTGAATTGGAGCCAAACAATGTATCAGATCGAACCAAACACTACAACAAGCTTGATGAAGCTTATGGTCTTCTTTGTCTCTCCATCTCCAAGGATCTTCACTTCCATCTCAGCGGGTTGAAGACTCCAAAAGCCATATGGGAGCAACTTGAAACACTATTCGGCAAGCAGGATGAGCTTAGGGATTTTCAATTAGAGAATGAATTGATTGGCCTTAATCCTGAGAATTTCGAGACCATCAATGAATTCTTCACAAAATTCAAGAACTTGAACTTGCAATTGAAGAACAGTGGTGTTATCAAAGAGGATAAACAGTTGATCCTCTCCATTCTAAGCAAGCTTGGGAAAGATTATTCGGTATTTGTCTCTACTTTCAATTCCGGTCGGCTAACTACCCCGAATTGGAAGATGCCTACCTTGAATGCCTTCATTGAGTCCGTTACGAAAGAGCATGACAAGTTGATTCAAATGGGGTCCATAAGCTCCAAAGATTCAGCCCTATTTGTTCAAGGACCCAAGATCTCGAATGGTAAAGGAAAGCTAAAGAAGGAGAAGCCCAAATTCGAGCCTCACAAGCAAAAAGACAAAGGCAAGCAAACGGATGCACCATTCAGTTTGAAATCCAAGCAAAAGGGCAAAGAAGGTAACCAAAAATCTAAATGTACTTATTGTAACCGTGGCTTTCATCCCGAAAGTTCATGTATGAAGAAGACTATAGATCAAATGGCCCTCCTTTTGGGAAAAGAACAACATAACCCTTCCTGACGGTGCAAGGAAGAAGGATCAGAATGATGATCATGAAAGAGGACAAGCACTCATGGCAACGGTTTCGAAGCCCACTACTCTCTTGATAGATTCGGGTGCATCAAATCATATGGCTGCAAATATTGATTATTTTTCCTCATTCGATCCAAACAGCTCCATCCCCATCCATTTGGGAGATGACTCAAAAATTTCTTCAAAGGGCAAAGGTACGATTCATGTATAACATGGATGCTTTAAGAATGTTCTCTATGTGCCTTCCTTAGCTTCGAATCTCCTTTCTGTGTATCAAATGACACATACTGGTGAACCAAAGCAAGTCACATTCATCCCTAATACAGTTGAAATTTCTGATATCAAAAGTGGAAGACTAGTTGCGGTTGGAAAGGCAAACCACACTGCAAAATGTTATGAGTTTTCGCACTTTATTCCGCTTGCAAAGCCCACTGCTCTTCGCACACATGGTAATGAGGTTAGTAGGATTTGGCATGAAAGATTTGGACATCTAAATTATAAGTATTTGCTGCTGCTATCAAATAAATCCATGGTAGATGGGCTTCCACAACTCCGTTCCTCGAAGGGAATATGCACCGGTTGCATTATTGGGAAGCACCCCGAGCACAGATTCGACCGCGGCAAGGCTAGCAGAGCCTCTACTATTTTGGGATTGATCCATTCTGATATCAGTGGTCCACTGCCCCATATGTCATTAAATGGTTCAAGGTATGTTTTGACATTTATTGACGATTTTTCCCGCTTTACATGGGTATTCTTTCTAAAAAACAAGTCAGAAGTGCTTGGAAAATTCAAGGATTTTAAGGCTTCTGTTGAGACCACCACTGAGAGAAAGATCAAAGCTCTTAGATATGATAATGGTGGGGAATATATCAAGTCCGATTTGCTGCAACTTTGTTCCCAAAGCGGAATCAAGATCCAACATACAGTTCCCTACACACCCCAGCAGAACGGTGTAGCGGAAAGGAAAAACCGGTCACTGAAAGAGATGGCTACATGCATGATTGAATCGAAAGGTTTGGATGCAAATCTTTGGGCTGAAGCAATCAATGTTGCTGCATATATACAGAACCGTGTTCCACATTCATCCGTGAAAGGTATGACTCCTTTCGAAGAATTCTTTGGTCACAAACCGGATGTGTCAAATTTGAGAGTTTTTGGCTCTACTGCATGGGCTAGAATCCCTTCTGAGAAGAGACGAGCTTTGGATCCACAAAGTATCGAGTGCATATTGATAGGATATGGGGAAGAATCAAAAGCATATAAACTCATGGATATCAGATCTAAAAAGATATTCATAGAGCGCAGTGTGCAGTTTGAAGAACCGCTTCAAGAATTGCAACTAGTCGAGGAAAAGACTGTCGATTCACCGCCTTCACCAGAAGAAGATCCGAGCAGCGATAATGAAGGTATGAGTTCTGATATTTCTGATATTGTAGCAGCATATGATGATCATGAAATATCAGGTTCGGAATCCGATCATTATGATCCTCCTCAGTTACCAAAGTGGGCCCAAAACACTCTACAATCTGCTGGTTCTAGTCTTGGAAATCCTGCTGATCCGAGACGAACAAGAGGAGACTTTCAAAGAGCAGGTATGGCTCTTTCTATTGCTGATCCATTTCTTCCTGAGATTTGTTATTTGATGGCTGGTTCATATCCTACATCATTCTATTCAGCCCATCGAGATCCGAGATGGAAAAGTGCCATGGACAAAGAGTACAGTTCTCTTCAAAAGAACAATACATGGGAGCTAGTTTCTATTCCACCTGGAAGAAAATTAGTGAAGTGTAAATGGGTCTACCGTACTAAAGTTGCTGCTGATGGAACTATCAGAAAATATAAAGCAAGGTTGGTGGAAAAAGGTTTTTCCCAAGTCCAAGGAGTGGACTACACAGAGACCTTTGCACCGGTTGCAAAGATGGATTCCATCCGCCTTGTTTTAGCTATTGCCGCATCCAAGCACTGGGAAGTGCACCATATGGATGTGAAGAGTGCATTTTTACATGGAGACCTTGCTGAAGAGGTCTATATGCAGCAGCCAGAGGGTTATACATCAGATCCATCATTGGTTTGTAGATTGAAGAAGTCTTTGTACGGGTTAAAACAGGCCCCAAGAGCTTGGTACGCAAAGATGGACTCCTTCCTTCTTTCTTAGAATTTCCAAAGATGCAAATCTGATCTGAATGTGTATCTTCAGCGAGTTAAAGGTAATTTGTTGGTTATTGTACTTTATGTTGATGATCTGCTTATTACTGGTAGCACACTTACTTCAATAAACAAGCTAAAATCTGCCTTAAATCTAGCTTTTGACATGAGCGATTTGGGTTTGCTGAGTCACTTTTTGTGCTTGGAGATAGCTCAAAATTTTGATGGGATCACTATATCTCAGCAAAAATATGCTTCCGACCTGTTATTGAAGTTTAATATGGCTGAATGTAAGGCATCCCCGTTCCCATTCCTCTCAGGAATCAGTCTTGAGGAGGGAGATTCCACACCGCTTGCAGATTGCAGTATGTATCGACAGTTGATTGGTTCACTACTTTATTTGACACATTCACGGCCTGATATCTCATATGCCGTGAGTGCCGTGTCAAGATATATGCAGCAGCCACATGAGCTTCATTGGCGAGCAGCCAAGCGGATCTTGCAGTATGTGCAAGGTACGAGACAGTTTGGCATACACTATGCTGCAGATTCTGAGCTAGATTTCATTGGTTTTACTGATTCAGATTGGGCAGGTGATAGCATTGATCGGAAGTCCACTTCCGGTTATGTTTTCATGATTGTTCATGGTGCTATTTGCTGGTCCAACAAAAAGCAAGCAGCCATTGCACTTTCTTCAGCAGAGGCAGAGTATCGAGGGGCAGTCAATGCCTGCATTCAGGCAGTTTGGTTGCAGGGTATTCTTTCCGAGTTTGGTTTTGGTGGCACTACTTCGACTGTCCTCTTTTGTGACAATCAAAGTGCTATCAAGATATCCACAGATCCAGTTCAGTGGCAGAGGACCAAACACATTGAGATTCATATGCATTACATTCGACAGTTGGTGCATGACCGCACCATCATTCTGCAATATTGCCCTACTGATGAGCAAATTGCAGACATCTTCACCAAGAGCTTCACTGAGAAGAAGTTCTCTTACCTCCGTTCACTGTTGGGGGTGAGTTCCATCATGGTGGAGACAGATTGATTCATTATTATGCTTTAGCTTGAGGGGGGGCTTTCTTCCCACTGGGTTTTCCCTCTTTCCTCACTTAGTTTATTTTCAGCATTTTTTGGATTATTGTATTGGGGTGACCTTTGGTCTTAGTTACCAGGGCCCCACATTATTTTGTTGGCACATCATATTCTAGCTTGAGGGGGGGTGTTCGGATATCCACATCATCTTTTTCAGGATCTTGCATGCAAATTAGGGTTTGCATGCAGAATCTAGGGTTGGCATGCACAAGCATGCACTGACATGCATCCCAGTCACCAGTTTGATGCCTCCAGCACCTTATCCACTTCATTCTAGCACCCGGGAGCCACTTATCACAGAGTTTTAGCCCTCCTAAGATGAAAGGCGCCCACTTCTCACCTACTTCCAGAGAAGGGCGCACTTGTTCACCTACCACTGCAGTTCCACTTCAGTTACATTCAGTTAGCTCCGATTCTCCCTGATTTGAGGCTAGTTTCACTCCCGACTGACTGTATCACTTCCGTTTGACCTCCAGTTTGATTAGGTGACTTGTTCTGACTTCAGTTAGCCTCCCATGCGCCCCCACTGAGCCTCCAGATCCTATATCAGTGCTACACACTTCAGTTACATTTATTACACTCAGTTAGACTCAGTTTGACACCTGGATGACTGGTTGTTGTGATTGATGAGCACCACTGATGATTGATGAGGACTTCTAGATAGAGTCAAGCTACTCCATTCAATGATTTGAATGACCTCCTTAGGTAATTCGAATTGCTCAGTCATTGTGACAGTTTGTATTGTAATTCATTCACCCTTTCTGGGATAGAGAGCACTGCTGCATGTTTTGCACAGTTTTGCACCATATTTTCTATGTTCATCTGTTGTGATTGATTTACTTGTTCATTAGATCTGCTGTGACTAATTTTACACATTAGATATAGAAACCTCACCACAAGATGAAACACCCTATCTACCAATTTGAATAGTGGGATACACCAGAGCAAGTATGGGATGGAACACAAACTAAGGTAACCAAGAATTGGATGCTAAATTCTCAAATATTGAATTCCAAATGAATAAGATGTCTCACACCTTGAAACAATTCAACATGTTAGAGTACAACTTTTATATTTCTAAATAAGGCAAGTACAAATTACCTGACCCACAGTCATGAGCATGCAAGGTGAAGGAATTGCATGTCCAAGCGTCATACCTACACATAAAAAACAAATAACATTAGATCATATATTGCACAATTAGCTAAATACAACATAAATTGGTAAAAAATAACAACAAAACATCCATTTAAAAATCACGAGCATAAATAAAATGCATATATCTTTTAATCACCAAATTCATTGGATTTAATGATAGTTTTTAGTTGAATTTATGTTCCACATGAATACTTGCATAAATCAAGATGGAATATGTGTGTGTGTGCGTGCTCCTATGGGGGTGGGGGGGGGAAGCAAGTGGTAATGAGGAAATGGTATGAGAAGTTGTAAATAGAAGGTCACATGTTCAAATCCCCCCATCTTACCCATGCCCCATGCTTGTGGGCTGTGTGGGTGCACTTAGGGGTATAGTGGTAGTGGATGGGAATCGACCCCATGTCACGTGAGTACTAGCCCCGCCCCAATAGTCAATTCTCATATATATATTTAATTGAATGATAAATACATATGCAAATCAACATGTATCATATTCTTAAAAGACCAAAGGAAAATACATGTATGGGCTTCTCATTGTTTCAAGAATAATCTATTCTCTAATGAATAAGGCCAACCATGTGAAGGTGGAAAATCATTCCCCCCCCCCACTCACATCACTCTCAATTCCCCATACCCAATCTATATACTAAAATATACTCGAAAGAAACACAACAAAATAACACTCATTTGCAACAATCAATATTAATGCATATAAAACATGATCACAAAAAACTATAAATGTAAAATAGAGGTACATAAATATAAAGATCGACATATAATCAAATCAATTTTAGGATATCTGAGTCCAATTACTCTTGCAAAAATATGTATAATACAATATTGTATACAACAAAAAGTGCCTGCCATACATAGTGGGCAATATCTACTACCCTACTTCCTTCTAGGTTTTTTCCTTTTTCAGAATGTCCACAATTTTGACATAAACATCATCATCCTCATTATCTTCTCGACCAATTTCTTCTTGTACATTCAGATTGATATTAGACTGCAAGATACATCTCCTTGTAGGATGTCTAGTACTAGGATCGACGTCAAATACAACTAAAGCAAACCATTTATAAATCAACTCATTTATACCACACATAAACCCCAAAAATATTAATTTCTATTCAACTTGTTCATGGTACCTGTAGGTGTAGTAGGGGTAACCTCGGGTTGAGCAGTACCTTCGGTGTCTAAAAATGGCTCTTAAGGAATACCTAAATCTTATTGTATTGCATGCAATAACATTTTTAGTTGTTGTAGAACCACATAATCTCGATTTGTACTGTATAATTAAGTATTTGATCATAATGAATTGAATTTATATGCATCCTCGTTGACAACAAAAGTGTTGGTTGCAGTGGCATTTTTTATTTAATGTAGGGTGTTATAGCCTCCTTTCAAGGAATATTTTAACTCTTCATTCATTGGCATGACACCAAAGTCCGTGGAATACATACCATAAGATAATTAATTTTGGTAAGGAAATCATTTAAAGCATAGTTGAAAATGCAATAATGAAAAGTTTTAAATCTTAATACTTACATATCTCCCTTTCACTTTAACGTAGCCCCCTAGGCCAAGTTTGTGTTGGCTAGTATTCTTAAGTCTGGCATGTGTATCCTTTGAAGTGTCTTTGAGCCTACATAAATGGTCAAGTACATGTTCATGTGATCTAAAAGTTATGGTCAAATGTATTATACAATATATAATTTCATTGTTCTTTACACTATTTTATCTAGTTCTCTCGAACTAGGATCCCTATTTTGTCATCTTCTTCTCCTTGGAATCCTCTATTAGTGCATCCCACTCATGTTCTAGAATTAGTCTAGAAGGATCAAAATAGGGGTATCAATCGATATTAGTGCGGTAATTGTCCTACACTGATTTCAGGTAATTTCTCGCCATCGTTTGAACCAACTTTTGGTTGAATACAAAACCAAACAACATGGTCATGTGATTCATCAACTCCTTCTTCAAGTCGTTTCTATGGTATTTATAACTTGTTCTAATTGTTGGGGCAAATAGAGAAAATTCCTTTTCTTGTAATTGTTGGTAGAACAAGTTATTTCCTATATTGCAATAGAATATTCTAATTAGATAGATAGAATGAATATACAAATATTCATTGTTTTATAAAATCAAAGTATGTCAATGGATTAGATGTTATTACCATGGAGTTTTAATCCCTTCACTGGCACCAATTCATGGTCAATCTATAAAGAAATTGATAATTTTCTAGTCCTCTTAATGAGTAAGCCAAGTATCTTGGGACTCGTATCAACCTTTGATGAATGAGGCATAGGAGTAATAGACCTATGGTTCGTATGTATAGATGTGGCCTTAGACTGTCCCACACCAACGCTAGGTATAGAATCAGGGGTAGACACAACAATACGAGGATTCAAGGCATAAGTAGCAAGTGATACTGATTTATTCCTCTCTCAAGAATGCGTGCGAAAATACAATTCATCAAGTCAAGCTCTTGGATTCATTTTTAAAAATATGTCATATTATTTAAAGGAATTAATGGGATATAATTTAAAAATACATACGTTGTACTTCTTGATGCTTGCCATCAAGAATTGGATTCTTCTTTTATTCTTGGGAGTCTCTTCAATGCCCACCAATTATGCAAGTTCTTTAGCTAATTTATTAACCTTTTTTCGAATAGCTGCAAGAAGGTTGAGAGATCCTGAGATGTCTACATTTGCATCATGATCAAGATGAGGTGATGGCATGAGAAACTACAAAAAATAATAACATATAAGTTCGATAAACTACGTAACAATAATCATTGCAATTCCAGGAAAAAAAAACAATAATCATTGCACTAAGACAAAAGAGAACAATATGGAATATAATAATGAACATATAAAAGTTCATATATTATTTCACCTGCTCGTGGTATATTCCTTTTCCCCGATCAACCTGTAACATAAATGATGATTTTTCAACCATATATCCAAAGAGGGGTAGAAGTTCTCAATTCTCTTCATCAACATTACAACATAAAGTATATGTAATGACAAATAATGAATATACAATATACATGTTTTTTGGTAAATGATGGACATGAGTGTTAAACCATAGTTACCTAATTCCTAGATTCTATTCAGATGATAATTGATCAACAAATCCTTCACCACGACTATGATTTTATTGCAGTGACCACAACTTTGTTTCTATCACGCTCCTCAAATACGCAATTGGGTAGTTTGTTTGTGATTCTAGGATGATTATTATTTATAAACCCGACAACATTTCTAGAAGCTTTGGGCCTTCCATTGATATATATGGAATATCCTTTATCTTGGTTGTTTTCTTTCATTTTATTATAATTTTTGAAATATCTGTATATGCACATACTCTTTATATATCTTGTTATCCAACCCCAATGTGGGGAATCATACATTGGGCCAACATAATCTATCAATTCCACTTCACAATTGTATGGAACGTTCACACCATCCATTGTAAAAAGCCACAGTCCATGAAAATTATATAGGGCAATTCGATATGTTCTTCCATTAATATAGTAATTTGTGTTTATTTCAGGAAGCGGGTTTGGTTCCAAATTATTCAAATAATGTTTGTATCTTAATGGAACTTCCTCGTCTCCAACAATCTCATTGTCATAAGAGTGTGACCCTCCTTTAGCGAGAAAGAAATCCATATGTTTTTAAAAGTTTCTTCTCACATTAATACCTCTAGATGATATTGATGTATTGCTTGATGCTTTTCCTTATCCAATATGTTCATAACAACCATAAAGATAGGTCTGATAGATATCTATTTGGTTGTGCATTTAATTAACATCAAACAACAACGATCATATTTCAACCATATAATCCAGATAGAAAAAATTGCAATTAATCGTGAGTAGTCTTCGATAAAAAAATGTATATGTAGTATTCGATAAATCTATGTGTTCCTCTCTAGAATAATAATATATGAAGGCTATCAAGAATAGGTGCATTAGCCATACATGAAACATCTTTATCATCTTAATAATAACTCATACATTGAACTTGTTTTAGAATATGATCAACTGCTTCAACCAAATAATTACCTAGATCCTCTTACATCCCTTCATATTTATGGGGGGCCAATACTTTGATGAAGACACTAGTAGAGGATAAGTTCAAGACATTGAGATAGTATCTTGGTGTGATGGAAAACACTTTCCTCGACAATAAAAATAGTTGGTTAACTGTTGTGTGGAGAATGTTTTAACTCTTGTTATGAGTGGGTACACCAATTGGATAGAGTCTCATGATTGTTGGATGAGATAATTATTTCACTAAGCCATCATCTCAATAATCCATCAAACTCTGAAGGGACATATGATGCCTCAGTTTTGTCTGTTGGAATAGAAAAAGGGAATCACCACATAGATGCTGAGTTCAAGGAAGAAGAATCCTTGGATGGAAGCATAGATATATTTGTTATAGAGGGAGTTATATTATCTCATGGAGATGAGTAGGTCGTACAAGGTGGACAGTTGATTCCACATAAACATAGACCTACTGCAAGTACTTTGTAAGGAAATCACGGTTCAGAATGCCCATAACTCAAGAGCATGAAAAACTATTAGGTTATGGTGGACAACAAACAAATTTTTTATAAAATGTTATTGTTGAACACAACAAGACACTAAGAGAAGGGGTGAATCAATGTCTTATATTATCAACAATAATTTTCTTTGCTTAAGCACTACTATTGATCATGCATCATTAATGTTGCAATGTGTAGACAATAAGGATCACAAACAAGAGAAACACGAGATATGTATTGAAATATTTGATAATTCACAAGTACATCAGTTTGTAGAATACCCCTAATCTTCGGGGTTCTCAACACCAACTTAGGGTCGATGAGGAATCCAATCCTTGATGCAAGAGCCAGCTTGCAGACATAATCGAACATGTCATGAGGAATCCAATCCTCAACGAAATACCTATATTATAGACAAGACCCGGCTTGTCAAGTGGAGACACTAATCTCTAATGAATGACACCAGTCATGACTAGTGCAAAGTTTCACCTTCAAAGTTCCTTCAACTACACATGACGAGGATGGTATTTTACTACAACTACTTCTTCTTATTGTTTCCCTCAAACTGTAAATCCTTTGTCTACTATACGATTCAATCTGTGAGTCTATATGCACATTCCAACTTGTCGGATGTTTCATTATGCATCGTGTGCTTCAAGTAGTAGCTACTTTGTTTTCTCCACTCTACCATTTATATTTATGTTAGCTTGAGATATTGTTCTTGAGTTTCCGTCATTGTGACACCACTTTGTTCAACATAAAATGTTATTATTTTATTGCATTGTATCCTTGTCGATTTGATACCAAGTTATTTCATTTTATATTAAATCGAAATATTATTCTTTCATTGAATTGGATCCTCGTCATTCTGTCACCTTGTCACTTCATTTTACTCATGTTTCACTAGCGAGTATACCCCAGATCAATAAGTTAATACATGTACTCAATTGACTTCATCTTCGCAATCTTAGAGTCTTATTGCATCCTATTTCAGCTCCCAAAATATTTACACTCAAAGATGCTTCAATCTTTGTTTATTTATATCAATTTTGATATCAATTTAATTTTCCTTTAAACACGGTTTTCTTAAGTGGACCACCCGTAGGGATTATCTTTCTCGTCGACACCCCATCTTTCTTCCTTCATGATCAAATTCTCCAATATACTTTCTTCATGGTTAAGTTTTCCCAAACAACTAACTTGAGCCGACCAAATCTTTCATTATCCACTTTTATCTGTGCAATTGTCTTGATATTTTTTCGGCGTGTTACCTTCTATCTACACATTGTCATTTGTATTACTGTTTAAGTCTTCTTCATTTTTCCTCGAAGTGATTTTCTGGTTGATCTGATCTCTTAAAGTTGAGGACTTTGTCATTTCATCAATACTTCATTTTTTACTGCTCATTTTGATACTTTACCAAATTCAAACTTCGACAATCCACACACTACAAACTTCATCATTTCATGCATTGCGAACTTCAAAATTCCACTAACTTGTTCATTTTGACATTTTACCAATTACACACTTCAACATTTCATAGGCTTCACTTGATTTATCGGCTTAACTGTTGGATTTCTATATGCACTTGACATCTTCATGCTTTTGTACACATCGAAATCCTTTACTACTCTGACTATGGTCTTTCTCAATTACTTGTGTACACATCTGCATCCTTTTCCTGATTTGTTAACTATGAATTTCAACAATTATCTCATTTTCTTGATGTCACATTGTTTTTAACATCAATGACAATCTTGTTCTATATACTTCTTCAAACTGGCTTCAATCTTCTCATGCATTCCAATCCTATTTTACATCAATGACAACATTAAGTCCAACAATCTCCGCCTTTGGAATTGATGCCAAAACCAAGTAAAACCTAGCTTTCTTTAATGTAACAACCCCCCCGAGTGTAAGCACTGATCAATTTTCATGTTCTTCCTCCCCTTAACTATTCGTTACTTTCTCTCCCTTTGTTAATTTATCCCCTTTGACATAAATGGAAAAGGGCTCTTTTGAGCTTGAACTTGGTCTTATGTAGTTCCCTTGAGAATATGCTTGTTCTGATTCTGATCCCCCTTGGGTTATGCCTAGATTCTATTGTTTCATATTGGAATTTTGTTGGTATTTACTGTGTTCTTCTCCTGAGACTTCACCACATATGACCATCACAATCCTTCATGTTTCTACCTAAGAAGAGTCCACACAATCTTGATTGCTTCCCCTATCACGTGCCCCAAATTATGAGTCCTAATGATTATGGCTCTTTCTATTTCAATACATTTCATCTTCAAGTTTGGGGTTATGCATCCACTAACTCTTCTTCACTCGTCCAATCACCAAATCCATGCCTCAAATATATAATCATCCATTTGCTCAACAACAATTTATGTCAATGTGTTCTAGCATCAACAAAAATGCTCCAATTATTTGTCTAAACCTTATTTCATTGTTTTGTGTTTCTTTTATGTGATGTGCACTTAGTATTTATTCAACATTGAACTTTCTTGTCCATGAGCGACAATCTTGATTTTTTAAACCTATCATATTTTTTCTTTGGCTCTTGATAGGTCAAATTGTGCAATAGACTACCTCCCATGATTCAAATTCGTCGTCAAATATTGTGACATATGCATGACTCAATCATTTAATTTTCTTGGTACCTGTTATATGTCTCACATAAGCATACAAACCCAACATTAATGTAGACAAAGAAGAAATTGCCAATTCATTCGTGCCCAAAATGAATGTGATTTTACTTTAGCGTATTTTCAACCTTTGCAGAGGTATGCAATCGTAAATGATTTAAACTCATTTATGAGCGATGATCAATTGGATTTATCAATTGCATTTAAAATATGTTGAGTTCATATGACTCTTTCTAGTGCATTAGCTCTGAGTTCCAGTTTTCTAATGTCCAATTATCATGTGAACATATTCTCTTAGTAGTTCTGTCACAATGTATAATCTTCTACAACATGTTAATTCCTATGTAGCCAATATTTCCGCGGTATTTCAGTTGCAAAAAATAGAATTCACAGACCTTAGGAAAAAAATGGAGAATTGGGGGTCTCAAATGAAGGAGGTTGACATCAGAGAATGGTATGCTCAGGCACAAGTTAATTAGAGGAATACAAAGGAAATAACAACTCTGAAGAATCAAATTGAACGGTTAGAGAGGAAACATGAGCATATTTCGGTTCTTTTGAAACAACTTCGAAAGATACCCATCAGTGCAAGTTTTGAATAGCGACCTTCGCTAGATACTGAATTACGCCTGCCTTTGCGGACTCTTGGATATTGACTTGAGCTTCGGCTATCAACAATTTCTTCGCAAACAATGTTGTAGTTTTGACTTTTTCTTCAAATGTTAATATTGTACATGAGAAGGGAACAACAATTTTGTAGACCAATGACACTGTTAGACTTGCCAGTAATGGACGATTTTGAATGTATGTAACTTTTTGGCTTCTTCGACATAAGCTCCTTTATAATATAAATTTTATTATTTTAGTGGATGTGTGAATCCATTCTTGTATGGCAGTCTTCAATTGTTATCTAGATTCGACTTTTCTTTCATCAACATTATTCACAATATATATTTTTTTGTCCTTGAATTCATGGTTTGTACATAGTGTTCCATTTGAACTCAAGGATCTTCACATGATATAAAAAATTAGTAGGATATGCAACAATCTTTTGTTGCTTCAAAACTATTATTATTAGTTTCATCGACATATGTCTTTGGAGTTTTTCTTATCCATTTTGAGAATGCACATGCCTTTCTGAATGAAATTTTTGATACTACACCTTAGTTTTCCTTCCTATATTGTATGAAGTATTCACTGACTCTCTTCTTGGGCTCCGACATTTTTTTTTATCTTTGTTCCCAAAACCATTACAAGTGTAGCATCTTATTGTATGACAATACATTGCAATATGTCCATAGTAATTGCACCTCAAACATTTTATCATATTACTGGAATTTTTCTTGCCATACTTTCACACTCCAATGCTTTATGAATGAACTCATAAAAAGAAAAACAATAACCATTAAAGAATTCCCATACTTGTTCTTTTGAGCCCACTTTGATGATAAATATTTTCCCAAATTGTTTTGATATGAAGAGCTCACCTTTTGGTGTTCCTGCGGACTTGTTCTTTTGTAGCTTTGCTGGTTGAATGAATTCACAACATATTCTTGATATAAAAATTCATTTTTATTTTTGAAGAGGAAGAACCTATCTCTTTCTTCAAACTCGGAGTCCATTTATCATCTTTGAATTTTTCAACTGTCTTGTTGTAACCGAGACTAGATTTGTCAGTAGGTAACCTTTAGCTATTTAGTATCTCGTCCAAAATTGATGAGTTGTTCATGAAATTGAACTTAGCATATGCTTCCTTAGTATTTCCTCTGAACACTTATATTTCCAATCTTAGATTATGACATGTGTCTTCTTTCTCCATCAGCTGAATTTTCAAAACTTCCTCTATTCTTTTGGATTCCTCAAGTTGTGTTTTCAATCCAAAGACCACTTCTCTTGTATTTTCTAGAAATTTTGTGTTTTTATTGAGCTTGTCATTTGATTTATGCATTTCTACTTCCTCTGTTAAATAATCAATTTCCGTCTTTAGATTCGTGATTTATTCCTCTTTGGTTTTCAAGGATTCTTCTCCTTGTAATTTTAAGTCAATCATTGATTTGGTGACTTGTTCATGCTTCTCTTGTTCCTTTTGTTTATATTCCTCGAATTGTTGATGTAATAACACATTTTTCCTTTGATCTCTCTCCATCTCTTTTAGTACACACATAACTTTGCTTTCAAGGATATCAAGATCATCCCTTGAAAATTTGACATATGCATCATATTCTAATCCTTTAACTTCTTCTAAAGCGGCTATAACATCATTCTTAAGTTTTGTTGTGTCCTATTCTTCATTTGTAACAAAAAAATCAACCTCACTCTTTGAATTAGTGCAGTTTGAATATCTAGGAGAGTACTTACCTTTTTCAACTGTGTTTTCATCCTTGGATCCTGCTTCTGTTGTACTTGAACATTGCATTTGGTCCTTACTAAGGTTGGATTCTATGTTTTTCACTCCGACTTGATAGAGCCAACTTGAGCCATATATCTTTAGAATATGTGCATTGTCCCGTATTTTCTTTTATTTGAATTGATAAACCATCGAAGATAGCCTCCAACGCCATTGAGTCATTTTTCCTTGCTTCCCTTTTTGCTAGATGCTTTGATTGGTTCCTTGAAGGAGTAGATTTGCATGCAATTGTTTCCCAAAAACCAGATCCTCTTGACTTCATACATCCTTTCATTCTTTCCCTCCAAGAAGAATAATCTGTCCCATCAAAGAATGGAGCTTCATTTATATACAATACTATTTTCCCATCCATTGTGTGTTCAAGGATATCCTTCCAGTTGTTAGATGTTTTGAAGTAACCAACTTTGATACCAATTTTTGAACACATCGAGACACTGAGAGGGAAGGGTGAATTAGTGTCTTATATTATCAACAATAATTTTTTTTGCTTAAGCACTATTGTTTAGCATGTATAATTAATGTTGCAATATGTATACAATAAGCATCACACACACGAGACACACAAGTTGTGTATTTAAATATTTGATAATTCACACGTACATCAGTTTGTAGAAGACACCAATCTTCGAGGTTCTCAACACCAACTGAGGAATGATGAATCCAATCCTTTATGCAATACCCAACTTTCATACATAATGTAACATGTAATGAGGAATCCAATCATCGATGCAAGACCCAACTTACAGACAAGACCCATCTTGTCAAGTGGAGACACTAATATCCAATGAAGGACACCAGTCGTTACTAGTGCAAAATTTTGTCTTTAGGGTTCCTTCAAATACACCTGAAGAGGATGTTATATCATTGCAACAAATCCTTCTTACTGAACTCCTCAAACAGTAAATCATTCATCCACATCATGATTCAATCTGTGAGTCTATCTACACATTCCAACTTGTCGGATGTTTCATTATGCATTGTCTCCTTCAGCTAGAAGCTACTCTATTTTCTCCATTCTACCATTTATTTTCCCATTAACCTCATATATTGTTCTTGAGTCTTCATCATTGTGACAACATTTTGTTCAAACTGAAATGTTATTCCTTTATTACATTGTATCCTTTTCGATCTAGTACCAAGTTACTTCATTTTATCTTAACCCGAAATATTATTCTTTCACTTAACTGAATCCTCGTTAGTCTGTCACCTTGTCACTTCATTTTCCTCATGTTTCACTAGCGAGTATACCCCATATCAATAAGCCAATACCTATCCTCAAACGACTTCATCTTTGCAATATTAGAGTCTTATCACATCCTATTTCAACTCCCAAAATATTCACACTCAAAGATGCTTCAATCTTTGTTTATTTATATTGATTTTGATATCAAATTACTTTCCCTTTAATCAAGTTTTATTAAGTGGACCACCCCTAGGGGATTCTCTTTGTCGACAGAACCCCATCTTTCTTCCTTCATGATCAAATTTGCCCATATAATTTCTTCATGGTTAAGTTTTCCCAAACAACTAAATTGAGCTGACCAAAGCTTTCATTATCCACTTTTATCTGCGTAGTCATCTTGATCTTTTGTTGGCGTGCTACCTTTTGTTTGCACATTGTCATTTGTATTACTCTTTAAGTATTCTGCGTTTTTCCTCAAAGTGATTTTCTAGTCGATCTGATCTCTTCAAGTTGATGACTTCGTAAGTTCATCAATACTTCAATTTTTATTGTGCATTTCGATACTTTACAAACTGCAAACTTCAACAATCCACACACTATGAAATTCGTCATTTCATGCACTGCGAACTTCAACATTCCACCAACTTGTGCATTTCGACATTTTACCAACTACACACTTCGACATTTCACATGCTTCACTTGCTTTGTCACGTTGACTGTCTACTTTATGTATGCACTTGACATCTTCATTATTATGTACACATTTGCATCCTTTACTACTCCGACTATGGTCTTTCTCACTTGCTTGTGTACACATCTGCATCCTTTTCCTATTTTGATAACTATTCATTTCAACAATGATCTCATTGTTCTTGATGTCACATTATTGTTAACATCAATGAAAATATTGTTCTATATACTTCTTCAAACTAGCTTCAATCTTCTCATGTATTCCAATCCTATTTAACATCAATGACAACATTAGGTCCAACAGTTATGGTGAACGCCATGATATAATGTTTGTTGTAAGTTTAATTCCCAAATTTATGGAGTTTCTGAAGAGCATCCATTGGAAAGATGGAACAACAAATTATGGTATCTTGTATATATCAGATTCATATTTTAATCTAACTAGATATACTAATAGTGATTTTGCATGCAATGTTGATGACAATGAAATCACATAATGGTATGTGTTCAGTTTTGGATCGGGTGCAGTATCATGGGCATCAAAGAAGCAACCCATTGTGACTTTATCATTAGCTAAGGTAGAGTATGTAGCAATGATAGGAAGCATCTTATACTGTGTGGATGAGAAGAATTTTGACTGAGTTGTTGCATGATCAGGAAGAACCAACTCATATTTTCTATGACAATAAATCTGCCATTTCATTATTGAGGAATCATGTTTTCCATAAGAAGAGTAAGAATATTGATACAAGGTATCATTTTATTTGAAAATGTGCAAACAATAATGAAATTAGTGTGGAGTTTTCCAGGTCAGAAGATCAATTTGTGGATATTTATACAAAACCATTAGCAAAGGAGTTGTTTGAAATTCATAGAGAAAATATAGGGGTTTGTATGGTGTAACAACATTTTTTGAATGTTGTAGCGTGTTGTAGCAGTTCACTGTAACAACAATTTTGGAAAACTAAAATGTGTAGTAGTATTTTGTTTTTTGATGAAATAATTAAGGGGGAGAATGTTGGATGAGATTATTATTTCACCGAGTTATCACCACTATAATCCATGAAACTTCGAAGGGACATCCACCACCTCATTTTTGTTCGTTGGAATAGCAAAATGGCATCGCCACCACATAAAATTTAATGCGGATTTTTCCTTTGTATATTTGTAGCCAATAGAGATTCGAAGAGCTGTAAGCGAAGGGGAAATTTAATTTTTTAAGGTAACATACTGATTGAAATCTGTAAAAAACCAAATATCTCAGTCTTTGTATAAATGTATGTTTTCTGGGTTATTAATATGTGATAGAGTTGAGGTTGAGAATTGTAATACCCCCAATTCGACCCTTAGGATATATTAGCCTTTAATGTAAATAATGTGTACATGTGATGTATGTTTTCCTAGCGTGGAGCTCAAGGCCAAGGCCCCGCTAGTGAAAGCCCGAATTTTATTTAAAGGGCAAGTATTTGATATTTTGATACCATGTGCTCTTAAGCCATGGAAATTGTAATAGGATGTAAATAAACATCAGGCAATATAAAATGTCCAAAGCTGGCTACGGAGGCAACGAATGAGAAGGGGCCACGTGTATCCACTAGGGAGTGGTGAGGGGGCTATGGGAGTGACCCATAGGTTGTCATTTGTCATTATGTGAACCCATTGACTTCCTTAGGTGACATTAATGCCAATTGTAAGGAAGTGGTTGAGATTTTAGCCCATGACTTTGATGGAGTATGGGCAGCCCTGAAATTGGTATGGGAAGGTATGGGCTCTTTTGACTTGTCCCACAAGTCACTCTACATCTTGGGGGTTGCTCCATCCTTATCCCCATTCCATTGTGGAAGTATGGGACATCTTTTTCCACCCAAAAACGAGCTCCCAGCAATGAGAAAACCAGAAATCGCGACTTGAAGGAAACCCACGTTTTGGGAAGCCAAAAACGTCCCGATTTGGTATTGGACAGAGGAATCCAATGGGGGATCCATTGGTAGGAACCTTGGGGCGAATTTGGGAGCAATAGCTACCCCAAAAGCCATGGGAAAACCCAGTTTCAACGACCCAGAAAATCAGTGACGGATTTGGGTTATTTGCTGAACAGAGCGGTGAGAAATCCAAGTGTGGATGTTCGAATGGAGGCTGGGATCGTTGGAGTTTAGCTTGATGTGTACTAGCTCTGGGATTAAGCTTAGTGGACTAGCATCCCTCTCCATTTCCCATTGCATGCTTGAAAAACCCAACTTTGTGTTGGCTTAGCATGGTTGTCTGAGTGAAATCCTGACTGTGAGGGAGCCATCTAGTTCCTCCTTAGTGGATACACAGCCCAGCTCGGGGGTGATCTCTCAGCTGAAAGAATACAGGTTGGACAGAGATCTATGGTTGGGTGGAACGTTGCTCTCACGTAGCCAGTCGTTTGGGCCATTATAATTCGAGATAAGTATTCTTGATGTTAATTCTATGCCCTGCAAGCATTTTAATTAATGACTGTTGTTTATATGTTGAATGCATGATGAAACTGTGTGCAGATGTATTGTTTAATTCCGCTGTGTTTATATTGAATCGAATCTGCATATAGAAGTTTTAAATGTTAGTTATTTATGTGCAAAAATTATTGGGGCTAAATATGCCATAAGCCCGGTATGTTGTTAATGTTTCCTTCCCTGTTGTTCTATGGAGAAGGGGACGTTACAGAGTGGTATCAGAGCTCTAGGTTCAACCCTACGGTTGTTGGACCCTTCACAGAAATGCAAATCATTGAGTGTACATGCATTTTGTAATTGGAGCTAAAACGCATTAAAAGGAACTGAAATGCATTTTGTGTGTACATGCATTTTGTATTTTGTATTTTGTATGTACAGGGATTAATTGTGAATCCATTGCATGGACTGTTGAATGTGAGATAATGAAAGATTTCAAATTTTTTTCCTAAGTCTGTTTGAAAAATTCGTTTAAGACTGTTTCGGGAGAATTCCCGAATGTCTTCCGCAACTGCGGAAGCATTCGGCGAATTGCTCCGAAACTGCGGAAGCATTCCGCGAAGTTTTCCGCAACGCGGAGGAATTCGGGAAGTCGCCTCGAAATTTGTGGAAGGAATTCCCTTCCGAAATTTTCGGAAGGAATTCTCTTCCGAAATTTGCGGAAGGATTCCGCGAGTTGTCCCGCAACGCGGAAAAATTTGGCGAAATGCTCCGAAAAAGAAGAAAATTTTTCTAAGTGTTTTCGAAAATTTTGTTTAAAGTTGTTTCGGAAGGAGTTCGGGAAAGTCTTCCGAAACTGTGGAAGGATTCCGCGAACGGTTCCGCAATTGCGGAAGAGTTCGGGAAAGTCTTCCGAAACTGCGGAAGGATTCCGCGAACGGTTCCGAAATTGCGGAAGAGTTCGAGAAAGTTTTCCGAAACGGTGGAAGGATTCCGCGAAGGGCTCCGAAATCGCGGGAGGATTCGGGAAAGTCTTCCGAAACGGCGGAAGCCTTCGCCGAATGGCTCCGCAATTGCGGGAGCATTCGCCGAATGGCTCCGCAATTGCGGGAGCATTCGCCGAATGGCTCCGCGACGGAAGCCTTCGCCGAATGGCTCCGCAGTTGCGGGAGCATTCGCCGAATGGCTCCGCAGTTGCGGGAGAATTCAGCGAATCGCTCCGCCATTGCGGAAGCGTTCGCCGAACTGCTCTGCAATTGCGGAAGCGTTCGACGAACTGCTCCGCATTGCGGAAGCGTTCGGAGAACCGGCCCGCGCGCCCGAAAAAAAAAAAAAAAAAAAAAAAAAAAAAAAAAAAAAAAAAAAAAAAAAAAAAAAAAAAAAAAAAAAAAAAAAAAAAAAAAAAAAAAAAAAAAAAAAAGAAAAGGTGGCTAAAACTTGATTTTTTGATAGCAGGAGCATCCGGACTCAGAATGCGATGATTTCTGTGGGGCTCGGAGGCCATTGACGAGGGCCATGAAAAGACCAGTGAAGACCCGTAGCCCATTACACTCCGATTTGACAGAAAATGGATAATAGTGACTTTTGAAGGACAGAGTCCCGAGGCTTGACAGAAGGCCGGTTTAAGCTGAAATTGATACGAGGCAGTCATGCAGCAGGCACAATGTTAAGTTCCGAATCTTGGAACCAAACTCCAAAGGATGTGGAGTCGGGGTGAGCAAGAAGGCCAAAAAGCACTGTTCCGGGCCACTTTTTCGGGATTTTGAAAAGCTTGTGGGCAGTAAAAGTGACCCTAGATATGGGAATCAGAAATTTTACTGAACTAGACATTTCATATTCTCATTAAGACAGACAACTTCCGTTAGACGAAGATTTTCCAGAAATGCACCGTTTGGGAGATAGCCATTTTTGGCCCAAAATTTGAAATTTTGGGAAAATGTGAAATTTTGGGAAAATGTGAAAAATGAGAAGTAGCAAAACCCAGAAATTCATAGAACACGAACGGTGCATCGGAATTGAGATCCGTGAATTTCCGAGTGTTCCTTGTTATATGGACTAACTCCGCCCGATAGAAAAGTTTTTGTGATTCCTCGTAGATTTTCTTCCACAGGTGGCTGAAGTTGGCATTCGGGACCAAAATGCAATTGTGTAAAATGTGCAGAACTTGAGTGAAAGTTGTCATTTTTGAAGGGATGCAGTTTCCGCACCTGATGTCGGAATGGAGCATGAAGACAGGCATTGGAAATATTGTTCAGCAGGGAACAATGATGCATGACCAGAGTTTGAATGAGGTCTATAGATATCATAGTTATTTAGTGCAGAAGAGTGCTAGCGGCTGTTTTGACAAACAAAATTTGTTGTCAATATGGGCAATTTTTACAATTGCATGATATGGAAGAGAAATTCCATGATACGAGGAGGGATTGAAAAGGGAATAATTCCTTAAACCCCTGTTTGTTATCATACTTATAATTATGAAATTGTCATATGGCATAAAAATGTTAAAAATGTAAGGGATTACATAGATGTATATGCACTAGATGACATCTTAACAAACATTGCATAGTGCATATGGAAATGCTTGTGCATGAATGAGATATTGCATATTGGTAAAAGAATGAAGTCTGCATATGCAATGAACCGCTAATAGAGAATATTGTGGTTGATAATCATTATTGATGTTGGTCTTGGTTGTAGGACCAAAGATAACAAAGAGCATGGCTAAATGTGCTGAGGATGTTGTTGCATGAAGCCAACAACCTTATGCAGAAAGGATGGTGCAACAAATCTATGATCATAAAATTGGCAAAAGGACTGAGCAGCCTTGGTAAGAGGCCAATTGATCAGGTAACAGCAGGAAATGTTAATGGTAACCATGCAGGTAGTGATTATTGGTGCCAAATTGCATGAATGTTGAAAGAGGATTTGGTAAGATCTCTTCAACTATGTTTGAGTTATGTTGAGTTAGTTTGCTTGTGATATTGAATACCGATTGGGACTGTTAACCTACCAAGCTTGGTGAGGTGTGGGTAAGTGAAGGAAATGATCCTTACACCCTATGACTGTTTAGAAATATCAATGCATTCATATGAATTTATATCATGCCATGTGTATGTTGGTTATGTGCTTAATAACCAAAGCAAGTGAGGACTGGTGGTCCTGATTATGGTAATGCAAGTTATATGAGATAGTCATGCTTCGATCATAATATGCTTGAATGCATAGTACTCATGAAACAATGCAAGGTAGCATTGAGTAGATGTGCATTAAGAGATTTTATAAATCTTGTGATGCATTGTATGAATGCATAGGGATGATGCATATGTTATTGAAAGATAAATAATGAATGAAATGATGAATTGATGATAATTCTAAGATCATTTCATGAGTTGTTATGAATGCAAAATAGTAAGTGCATGAAGAGCCCAATCATGATCGATGGGCTGCTAGAATACCTTGTGGAAGGACAGAGTTGTATGAATGATATGACTGTGAAATAATGAGTATTTACGATTTAGTTAAGCTGCATGGATAGTGTGACTATGTCTTGAAAATTCTATTATGATAATGACGCATATATAGAAGTGTATATATATATTTCATTGCATTTCAAATGTAACAGCTGAAGGTGTTTGAATTATTGAGTGTTATAATTCTGAGATCACTTCAGTGACTATTATGGCAATGAATGATTATGTGCGTGGATACTCACAACGTGTTTGGCTGATTGGAGTTTCAGTTTCCGGTAGGAAGGTCTTACATATGGCAATGAGGATAAGTCCATAGTAGAGACCGGGATCTACCACACGTAGAAGCCAAAGGTTATGAGAAGGTTCTCATGGTTGAGAGCTCTAAGTTCTGTTAGTAAGAACAGTTGTAAATATCAGATTTGTAAATGTTTCGAATTTGAAATTTTACTAATAATTGCTAATGACTGTTTGGCTTATATGAAAATGTGTCAGGAGGACATGCTGTAAGTGGATGCTCATGTATGGCAGCAGGCATAAGACCATAATGGGTAGAGTGGTGTCACTTACAGGAGCCAAACAATATGAGGATAGTCTCATGGATAAGAAAACCAATTTCTGTAGTAGACAGAGTTGCAAATGCATACTGAATTTAATTATTAGTGCCATGGATTGGTTATGGAGCAATCAGATTTGAAATTGTATTGCTAAATGTTGCTAACTGTTTGGCTGTTTAGTAAGTGTGCCAGGAAGACACATTGCAGGAAGACCATGGGAGAGGTCCTGCAGAAGTCAAACTTCATGGGAAGGGATTCCATGATTTGAAAATGGGTTCCAGGTGGAATGCCATAAGACATTATTAATGTTTCATCTGCACTGCATGATTGGTAAACAATATGAGTGAGATGGTAAAGGTTATGTCAGTAAGACATATGAAGGATATGTAACATCAAAAGGAATTGGGATGGCAAACCGAGGGACTGTCAACTCAGAGAAGGAGCCTCCATTCCTCATTAAAGAAGAGAAATAACATCGGCAAAATGGATAAGTTTTCCATAAACCCTTAATGATATATATATATAATTATTAGAGTTAATATGCAGAGCATGTTTTGATTTTATTTCCATCATGAAAGACTGCTTGAAGTATGATTAGGACCTTCATAGCTCACATCAGTAAGGAGTGCACGCCTTTCTGGTGCTGAGTTATGTTAGGGATGCCAATATTGACTACGCCTTAAGGGAATGGACGCATTCCTGGTGTTTCAAGGTTGGATAGTGGATGTTATGAAATAGGTTTACAATTCTAGAGCAGCGATACTAATGAGCTCGCTATCCATTTTGTGTTGACAGATTATACATATGAAACTAAGTGTTGCACCTGAAAGAGAAAAGTGAAGAAAATAGTACTCAAGAAGACTGTATAAGCAGTGGTAACCCTTGCATAGGGTGAGTGGGTATCATGGGGCCATGATAGCCTGCAGTTAAGAAAGTTACCTAAAGAATTCCTAAATGGAACCGCCGGCTTACATAAGAGAAGAAGTGCCACCCTTGTGTGGGTGAAGAATTGTTATGTGCATTGAGGGATTGTGATACCGTGAAAGGATGATGCAGCCTAAGGCAGAGTAGTGGAGCCTTGACCTGTAATGGTCGGTGGCGCAGTTACCTTCCATTGGTCGATGACCCAGACATATGTGCTGGCTCGGCAATGGAGAGGGCCAACCAGGTATGGGACTGGTTGGGCACCACCAAATGCTTGGTAAACCCAGTCGGTGTGAAGGTGTACTGGTAGGGCATTAATTATTTGATGATTTGGAACAGCCTGCGTGCTGGCCAAACATCTTAGTCCACAGGAGGATCCCAAGGCTTGTAAAGTAAAAGCAGGACCCTATGGACCAGAGAGGAAATGCACAGTACAGATAAGTATTCATTTTCATTCATTTCTTATTTGAAATAATGATGGTTTCAAGCATAAAGATTGTAACAGTGAGCTGATGCATTATTGTTTCTTTGTTGGAAACCTTGGTCAATACAGGAAGCAAGGACCCTGAAAGAACTAAAAGTCGCTTGGTAAATCCAGAAAGTGGCTGGTTGTGCGAGATTATTGATGATTTGGAACAGCCTGCGTGCTGGCCAAACATGCGAGATTGTTGATGATTTGGAGCAGCCTGCGTGCTGGCCAAACATGCGAGACGGTTGATGATTTGGAGCAGCCTGCGTGCTGGCCAAACATGCGATATTGTTGATGATTTGGAGCAGCCTGCGTGCTGGCCAAACATGCGAGATGGTTGATGATTTGGAGCAGCCTGCGTGCTGGCCAAACATGCGAGATGGTTGGTGATTTGGAGCAGCCTGCGTGCTGGCCAAACCTACAAGGTTATTTGATGTTGTGGAGCATCCTGCGTGCTGGACAAACATACAAGACTATTAGATGCTGAGGGGCAGCCTGCGCGCTGGCCAAACACCCAAATCCATAGGCGATTCCAAGGCTTGTAAAGCAAAGAAGGACCCTATGGAATAAAGTGAAGACATCTAGTGCAGATAAGTATTTGGTTATCTGGTAATTTCTTGCTTATGAATATACATGTGTATATGATTTGGTTATGATTTCCTATGAAAATAAACTAAACATGCGAATTAATTCAATGTTTGAGTGTAGGTATTGTTGGAAGCAATGACTATGGAAGCATCTTAAGGATGCATGTGGACTTGTAACCACCCTAAAGAGATCAGCATGAGCAGTAATGAAAGATGGGGCTAGTGGAACTGTGTGAGTCCTAGCAGCTAGGAATTAGACCAACCAAGTGGAGGAACTCCATGGTTGAGAGATCTGGAATAGACCATAGACACTACGTGTCTTAGCCAAGAAGGGCAGGTCAAGCATTCACGTTGAAGTGAAAGAGGACAGGAGCATGAAAAACCACAGTGGTGGTGTGGGTTCCAGAATGGAACAAGACTAAGAGGAGAAACTCTTACTGCTCTCTCTCTCTCTCTCTTTCCCTTTTATTGATGCATCTATAGAATTAGAAAATTGCTGAATGCAAGCATGACCGAAATTAAAAGTGTGTTTATTTGATTAAAGTGAATTGTGAATGCTAATTAAGGAATTCATGTGTATGTTGGGCAAGCATAAAAAGTGTGGAAGTCTCATGAGTAAAGCATGGACTATCCATGTCAACTGGGGATAAACCATTGACTCATTTTTAAATGTTCGGGTTATGCTTGGCCTAACGAGAATTGTAATGATGAATTTCACAGGTGCAAATTGAATCGATTGGTTGCAGCCGGTGTAGGCAAGTGTTGCTAGTGAGAAAAGTGCGGTCAGTTGTTTCCATTGACCATGGCAGCAGACCGAGGGCTATTAGAATTGGCTGGAGGTCTTCTTCAAACAATTGCCAAGACCCAAGAAAATCTTGGAGAGATGCTCAAGATGCAAAAGCAACAGAACAAAAGGAACCACAAGGTCTTGCAGGACACTCTTCGTTTGCAGAAAGAGGTAAAAAGCATTGTGAAAGCAATCAGCAAAGGAGAGAAAAGTGGATCAATGAAGAAGCATTCATCCAATCGTCCGATTAAGAAACGCTCCAGGTGGGAAGACTCAAAGGAAATCGAGCAGGTAAAGATGAAGCAATCAGTGAAGTGTTGGAAATGTGGAGGGGATCATTGCCTCCGCAATTTCCCAACAAGAGAACCTCAAGAAGGTAGCAGCCATAAAGTTTTCAGACTTGTGGACGAGCTGGAAGATCCGAATCAGCAGGAGCAGCTCGTGAAAATCAAAGGACTTGGTCCTGAAAGTTCAAAGTAAAGGACAGAATGCAGGGCAGATCTGCAAAGTTTTGAACTTTTGGACATGTGTAAATTGTATATGTATGCCTAAGTCTTGGAACACCGAGGACGGTGTTGTTCTAAGGGGGAGGGGAATGTAATACCCCCAATTCGACCCTTAGGATATATTAGCCTTTAATGTAAATAATGTGTACATGTGATGTATGTTTTCCTAGCGTGGAGCTCAAGGCCAAGGCCCCGCTAGTGAAAGCCCGAATTTTATTTAAAGGGCAAGTATTTGATATTTTGATACCATGTGCTCTTAAGCCATGGAAATTGTAATAGGATGTAAATAAACATCAGGCAATATAAAATGTCCAAAGCTGGCTACGGAGGCAACGAATGAGAAGGGGCCACGTGTATCCACTAGGGAGTGGTGAGGGGGATATGGGAGTGACCCATAGGTTGCCATTTGTCATTATGTGAACCCATTGACTTCCTTAGGTGACATTAATGCCAATTGTAAGGAAGTGGTTGAGATTTCAGCCCATGACTTTGATGGAGTATGGGCAGCCCTGAAATTGGTATGGGAAGGTATGGGCTTTTTTGACTTGTCCCACAAGTCACTCTACATCTTGGGGGTTGCTCCATCCTTATCTCCATTCCATTGTGGAAGTATGGGACATCTTTTTCCACCCAAAAATGAGCTCCCAGCAATGAGAAAACCAGAAATCGCGACTTGAAGGAAACCCACGTTTTGGGAAGCCAAAAACGTCCCGATTTGGTATTGGACAGAGGAATCCAATGGGGGATCCATTGGTAGGAACCTTGGGGCGAATTTGGGAGCAATAGATACCCCAAAAGCCATGGGAAAACCCAGTTTCAACGGCCCAGAAAATCAGTGACGGATTTGGGTTATTTGCTGAACAGAGCGGTGAGAAATCCAAGTGTGGATGTTCGAATGGAGGCTGGGATCGTTGGAGTTTAGCTTGATGTGTACTAGCTCTGGGATTGAGCTTAGTGGACTAGCATCCCTCTCCATTTCCCATTGCATGCTTGAAAAACCCAACTGTGTGTTGGCTTAGCATGGTTGTCTGAGTGAAATCCTGACTGTGAGGGAGCCATCTAGTTCCTCCTTAGTGGATACACAGCCCAGCTCGGGGGTGATCTCTCAGCTGAAAGAATACAGGCTGGACAGAGATCTATGGTTGGGTGGAACGTTTCTCTCACGTAGCCAGTCGTTTGGGCCATTATAATTTGAGATAAGTATTCTTGATGTTAATTCTATGCCCTGCAAGCATTTTAATTAATGACTGTTGTTTATATGTTGAATGCATGATGAAACTGTGTGCAGATGTATTGTTTAATTCCGCTGTGTTTATATTGAATCGAATCTGCATATAGAAGTTTTAAATGTTAGTTATTTATGTGCAAAAATTATTGGGGCTAAATATGCCATAAGCCCGGTATGTTGTTAATGTTTCCTTCCCTGTTGTTCTATGGAGAAGGGGACGTTACAAGAATATATTATTTTTTCTCTGTAAATTGTTGAAGCATGCTATGCCTTGTTTCTAAGTGTGTGAGTTTGTAAACTCAGTTTATGTTTGATTTTCTATTGAAACAGAGCTCTATGTTTATTTAGTTATTTATTTTTTTGAAGTTGATCTTTGTTAGGTTTTTATAGTTTGTTGTAGTTGTACTTGTGTTTTTATTATGTGTTGCAACCTTGTGCTGTAACTTCCCTACAACCTTCAATGATGGAATTTTGTCCCATACGCCACTTTTTCTCTATTTTTTTGCTTGGCCTAAAAGGGAACACTTGTTGCATAAAATTATATAAAGTTGGCTAGTTGTCACTTTTAGGCATATACATACCAACTTGGTTACCAAGTTGGTGAGTTGGAACTTGTAGGCATATGCCTTCAAAAGGGATATAGTCTCATGATGGCATTTTGTCTCATAGGACACTTTTTCTCTATTTTGTTACTTGGCATAAAAGGGCACACTTGTTGCATAAAATAATGTGAAGTTGACAAGTTGGCACATGTAGGAATATGCCTATGAACTCAGATACCAAGTTGGAGAGTTGGAACTTGTAGTCACATTCCTACCAATGGGATAGAGTCTCGTTATATTTCCTCCAAGAGGTGGAGGTGATGGGGGGGCACTTCCCCCAAAAGGTGGAGATGGGGTGCTACCTTTTCCCTGTCATGGAGAAGGTGGGGGAGTTGTGGATTTTCAAAAGATTGGGTTTCCAAGATAATCATTACGTTGTTTTCTGTTCATAATTTTTTACTTCAGCTAATATGTTTTCTACAATTAAATTACAGTTTGCAAGTTCTATTACAATCAAATTTAATGCAAACACATTAGCGAGAAAAGTTTTACAAATAAATTAATTCCACATTTGCTACGAACATAAAATAAGATAATAATTAAATAATTAATAATTAGGTTAACTAAAGTTAGGTTATGAAATGAGGCGTCTCCTCAACATCAAATGCCTGAGCCACATTTAAAGCAGGGCCATCATTGTAACATATCATCTTTTATCCTATCAATCAATCTATTATTATTATTTATCTCGAATATGGAAGACAGTCTCGCTTCTTAACCTAGTGAACGGATACGTTCACTGCATTTGGTATCAGAGCCAGCCTTTCCTCAGGCTTCTAATGATTTTCGGTTTTTAGCAAAACACTCAAGGATTCCTTGAACTCGGATCTGTGATCTGACACAGGATTTTAGCCATCCATACTCAGATTTTCTGAAGAAATACTCTGCTACAATTTTCCTTCCACTCGCCCTCACACACTCTATCTTTCCGTTGCTCCACACCTAATCTTCCTTCACTCCCTTCACGCACTATTTTCCTTAATACCCATCAAAACCTTACACTCATTTCTCCCACACTCCGCTTGCTCCCCATGTTACCTCTCCGCGCCTCTCCCTGCATGTAGTGCTCTGGTTTTTACAGCAGAGCACTGTGTAAAATTTCAGGTTTAATTTTCTACGTTTTAACTTTACCAGTTTATGGAAGTAAATTTCTAAGAATTACTATGTGCCTAAATAATATTTAGTGTACTGTCGTGTTTTCTTTTATCACCTTACATTCGTAATTTAAAATAGACAAACATACCAATATTTTCTTTCCAACAATCATGTACTAGCATAAGAATATGTTTCACAACTCAGTAAATCAGTAAATAGCAGTAAATCAGTAAATTTAAGCATCATAGTAAATAACGGAAATTACCTGATGCTGATGCTAACCGTAAGTTGTAGCAGGTTGTATAACCCCTTAGACAGACAAACTGAAGTGTCCACCCTACCGACCAGCTATAATCTTGCTGGCCCTTGGAAATCAAAGGATTTCCAAGCCCTCGAGCCCACAATCTGATAATCCCGAGAGCAGTGTTCCCTCTGTTCTCAAAAACCTTTCTGTTCTCCCAACTTTCTGTTCTCCCAACTTCTTTCTTCCCCCAAACCAAAAAAAAACCTCCTCAACCTTCAACCTTCTCCCCCTCTATATACATGTCCATCCTTGAGAAGACCTTGGGCTTACTCCACCGCCCCAAACTCCCCCTCTCGAGCCCCTCAAACCTTTACTCCTTTCCCTAGTTCATTCATCCACGTCTCATTATAAAAATGTATAATTAATTACTCTTATGAAAAATTCATTTGGTTTTGGATTGACGGTCGTAATTATTTATTACGATGGGAATTATCACCCCAAGGTTATCCATTCGGGACAAGTTTCATTAAATACAAGTCTATCCGCCATCCTTGATATTTTAATGTTATTAATGTAATTAATAAAATATTATATAATTAGTTGCCCCCTTGTCAACTTGGACATGATGTGTCTTAATTATCCACCTTATCTGTCGAGACTACTTAGCTTGAGGTTTAAATTCCAAGATTAACATTGAATAATTAAATATCCATTTTCCATCACATCACGTTTATTCCAAAAATGATTATCTTATTATGGCTAACTTTTGAAATGGAATTAATCACACAATATTAATTTATAAATCAATATTTTAAATCTTACTTATATTGCATTTGTTACGATAGGGATATAAATGTTTGCTGGAATATCATTTATTAATTAATAATAATAATTAAATCACCCTTTGACAATAATAAAAGGTGAATCAATCATAGTATTCTTAATTATTTGTTCATCACATGGGTACCCTATCATCAACATAGCATCCTTGTTCTTATAAACAAAGCACTTGTGAGGGCTTAAACAATTTTACTAATTACTTAGACACTATCATTACCCTATTCACAACAGTTCTTCTATAACAATGTTAACTGACGGTACTTGTCTTAGTTTATTATTACAATGTTTTCATATAATTACTAATTCACTTATTTACACATTGACAACCTAACCATTCATTACCTAAGTTGATTGATGTATCCTTAATTGAGTTATCTATGACATTTATACTACTATTCAAGCATGACAAGTATGTTATACACCAGTAATATTGTACACGTACAAGGTGTGCATGCATGGCCAGTGTATGCACATGCCGGACATCTACTATAAACAAACCCCATTCCGCCTATGCATACTTGCTAACTAACAATAGTATCTACCCCCATGCAGAAGAGCAAGCATAATATATAGTATAATTACTTTAACATCCTCGGTTATTTAACAGTTAACCCTTTACGATTTAACATCATTGTCTTTATGTTTACATTAGTTTAATCAATCAAGTACAGGAGGGGTGCCTACTTCCATTAACTCGGAATCAAGGAATACTAAACCCCCAACAGTGCTAACTAACACATCCTCCCATCATAACCTACGTCCAGCATCCTCCCTATCCTTCCTCTGCTAGTACAACAGTGGATGTCGGACTCACCGATCTGACCACATAGAACTTGAGAGCGATAGCGTCGGCTGAACAGCGGACCTATCCTCCCCTAGCAGGCATCCGACAATCGTCATCACAACAAAATGGGGAGCGTGTCTCAGCACGGCCCTCCCACGACCTCGGGTCTCATGGAAACATAGGGTGGGAAACACATCCATCCCTCTCAACATACTGGGCCTACGCCCTTATCAACTCATACTTGCTGCTATCGGGATTATCAGTTTGTGTTATCGTATCCTCATTTTGGCTGCTAAGGTTTGCTGTATGAACATGTTTTTCCTTTCCAATATATATCAGATCAAGTAACTGGCTATCCCATAGCCCCTGTGTCCTGTAGGTTAGTGTTTTGCAAAATACAATTTATAGAAAGCATTTTCCATTGATCGCCAATTGATCCATGTTATCATTTTATTTCATGTAACTTTTTAGCTCATCATAGATGCGTATGACATATAACATTTCAGCAATTCATATAAGAAGATGGTATCCACGTACCGAATCATATATTTCACATTTCATTAAGGAAAACATATAAACATATACTGCAATTGTAAAATAAGGAAATCATATGATAATCATGACATCATAACTGCATAACATAGTAACATCATAATCATGGTGAAATCATAAGACAGAGTAACATCATATAATGAGGTCCAATATAGTTTACTCAGTCGAGCTGAGTTCGACAAAATATATAAGAAGTAAAGTATGGTGTGTCTAACTAATAAATATGCCGAATCAAAATATGGGCATTACACTACACATTCACCTGTGCCTTCCTCAGCTCACGCCAGAATCCATCGCACCTCACTCTCCCTGCGCCCTCTGTGCTTCTACCTACATTCCGCTAGCCACCTCCACACCGACCTCCATCCGATCGACCTTCTACGCCTCCCTCCTACACTTGCTGCATCACACCCTTCTCCACCGTTCCTGTCTCCTCTGCGTACCACCCTTCCTCCACTCCCCCGTGCATGCTTGCACGCCCCCACTTCCGGTGACCACTCCACTCCCTCACATTGTGCCCCATCTCCATTTGCTTCTCCCAAAAACAAATCCACCTCCACGCAGCCTCCATCCCTCCGCTCCCTGCAGCTCCTGCCATCCTCCCTTCTACCACCACTCCTGTGCCTCCTTCCCGCGCCCTCCCATGCCACCACGCCTGCAGCTCTCCACACTCATCCACCCCATGCTGCTCTACTTTCGCATGCATCCACCACCCCCTGCGCCCTCTCTACCCACGCCCACCTCCTTTCAGCTCTCATCCTCCAGACCACGCCCTTACACACACCATCCACCGACTCCCACCGCTCCTCCTCCACCGGCCATTGAAACCCTAATTTAAAACAAACAAAAAATTAAATATTAAACGTTATAATATATTATTATATTTGTTTAAATATTTTAATTTTTGGAAAACATATATGTATATAGTTTATGAAAGCATTAATAATAATATTATTAATTAAATAATTAATAATTATTATTAATTTATTAAGATAATAATGATTTTAAAAGAAAAAAAGAAAAAAAAAGAGATAAGAAGTATTGAAGAAGACAAAATCGAGAAAAAGACAAAGAAGACAAAACGAAGAAAAAAGACAAGAAGCGAAGATCTAGCAAAGGCTATCCATCATTGGATAAGTCAAGTCAAAGAAAGATGACCAAGTTTAAGAAAGACTCAGCAAAGAAATCAAAGAAGATCATTCCACCGTCGAAGAAGTCAGAAACCATGGAAGCCAATTTGCGAGAAAAATTAGAATCCACGTTAAAACGTTATCGAAAAGACAATGAAGAATTGCGCGACATAAATAATAGTTCAGAAATAAGAATGGAATTACAAGAAAGGTACAATGAAATAAAAATCTCTGACCAAGAAAGGCGTATAGAAAAATTGTATGCGCAATTTGACGAATTAAAAGATGAAAATAAAAGATGGAAATCAAGATATAAAGAAGGAAATAAATAATTACGAAGCAGAAATAATACGCTTGAACAAAATCGTTAGCGACAAAGATGAAGAACTAATGCAATTATGACATAAATTAGAAAGTCAAGAATTAGAGGTCGGCCAGTGTCGACAACAGATAAAAGTTCTTCAACAACAAAATGATGACTCTAAAAAGACACATAAGTCAGAGATCGCGAAGAGTAATAAAGCATTATCCAACAATGCTGAAGAAATTTTTAGACTAAGAAATCATAACAAGATACTAGTCACAAAAATTAAGAAGTTGAAAAATAGCCGGAAGATAGAGCAATCTATGGACGACATTGAAGGGAAACTTCTAGACAAGCAGGAAGAAAATAGTTGTATCAGAAGTCATAATGAAGATCTTAAGGAACAACTTAAGACATCTGAAGATGACAGAAAATCGCAAATCGAATTGATTAAGAAGTTTCAAAATGATAACAGGCAGTTAGAAAACAAGTTGGAAACGATACAGAACAAAAACTTAAATCCTCAAGAGACGAAAATACAACTTCCAACTCAGATCAATGCTCTAAAGGCGACATTCATAAACGAAAATGACATCGTGAAAGTTCCCTATCGACACCCCAACCATAAAAACCGATATTTGAAAAAGTGGGAAATGTCGAAAGATAATGGTACTAATGTGATCAAATCTCCTGACTACACATCAGTAGGGAATCCCATCAGTCCACAACAAATCAATTTGGGATGGGTTGATCCATCGACATATCAGAAGTTATGTTCAACTCTTAGCAATTCGTATCGACATGTTTCGTCATCTACGACACCACATAAAATGATGCAGAAACATTATAAGGCTTTGAGGACAAAGCCTTTCTAAGAGAGTGTTAATGCTACGAATATAAAATAAGATAATAATTAAATAATTAATAATTAGGTTAACTAAAGTTAGGTTATGAAATGAGGCGTCTCCTCAACATCAAATGCCCGATCCATATTTAAATTAGGGCCATCATTGTAACATATCATCTTTTATCCTATCATCAAATATATTATTCTTATCTATTATTCAATATGAGAGTCGGATTCGACTATTAAATTAGTGAACGGATACGTTCACTATTAAATTAGTGAACGGATATTTAAAGAAGTCAAGGAAGACAAATTATCACCGAAAACGTTGAAGGAAGAACCATCAAAGAAGTCAAGTCAATTGAAGACTCAACAAAGAAGTCAAAGGACATCTATAGTCCAGAACGAGCATCCATCACCGAAGAAGTCGAAGACCATGGAAGCCGGTTTGCGATTACAAGTAGAGGAATTAGAAGCCACGTTAAAACGTTATCAAAAAGACAATGAAAGATTGCACGACATAAATAACAGTTCAGAAATAAGAATTGAATTACAAGAAAGGTGCAATCAAATAAAAATCTCTGACCAAGAAAGGCGTATAGAAAAATTGTATGCGCAAATTGATGAATTAAAAAACGAAAATGAATTCAATCAGAGGTCAGGAAATCAAGATATAAAGAAGGAAATAAATAATTAAGATAATAATTAAATAATTAATAATTAGGTTAACTAAAGTTAGGTTATGAAATGAGGCGTCTCCTCAACATCAAATGCCCGAGCCATATTTAAGGCAGGGACATCATTGTAACATATAATCTTTTATCCTATCATCAAATATATTATTCTTATCTATTATTCAATATGAGAGTCGGATTCGACTATTAAATTAGTGAACGGATACGTTCACTGCATTTGGTATCAGAGCTCGGATTCGACTCCTTCGACCTGAGCTCGGATTTGGCTCCTACACTCAGAGCTCAGTTTCGGCTCTCCCTTTAGAGCTCGGTTTCGGCTCTCCCTTCAAATCCAACCGGAGACGGTTGCTGCTCGGAATTTATCCATTTGGTTGCTGCTCGGAATTCATCCATTTGGTTACTGCTCTACATCAGGACTCATTTTCCACCTTACTCACCAACCTTCTACTCACGTGACAATTGCTCTCACTCCACTCTCCATTCCACGCCTTCCCTCCACCATTCATCGGCTCCATCCACCCTATGCATACATCATCCTCCCTCCTCTCTGCGTTTTCCTCACTACCCGCTCCACAACCACCTGCACATGCCTCGCGCTCTTCCCTCCTGCTGCGACTTACCTCCTGCTCCATATCTCTGCTCCACGTCTGGGATCCATGCCCGTCACTTCCCGCTTGCTTCTCATCTTCCTTCCTCTTGCGTGTTTCCCCCACCACCACCATTCTCTCCACTCCCCGCGCCTACACACCTCCATCCTGCACGCCCTCCCACACCTGCACACAACCCCCACACACTACACCATCTCCGCCGCCATCCACAACCTCCATCCTACTCTCACCTCTCCGCCGCGCCTGCCAACTCCCACTATCACGCCCGCGCCTGCATACGCCCTTCCAATGCCTCCATCTCCCACACTTTACCAGCGCCCTCCTCCACTGCCAGCGCCTCTCCCTCCCGTTGCTGCCCCTTCTCCCATCCGCCACGTCTCCACCACGCCTCCTCCTCAAAGCCGCCATTCCCTCCTTCAACCCTAATTAAAAAAAAATACAAATTTTAATTAAAACAAAAATTATTATAATAAATTAAATATTATTACCATTTTGTTTTTATTAAATTTTTTTTTTTTGACCAAAACATGGGGAAGATTAATTAGAAACCGGTAAAACAGCTACCGGGTGCTTCATTACAAAATGAGAGAGTCTTGGGCTAACAGCATTCTTGGATCTGGCACATATCCAGCGATCCCAGGTGTAGTAGTCCTTTCTGATATTGGCCGCATTACAACATAGATGCCATATTTCCTAGCAATTCCAGCAGCGTAGAACAGGAAACCGGTGAAAGGAGAAAAAATGAGCTAAAGATCTTTGCCACGAATTGAAAAAGCACGTTCTCCAGCTGTTGTGAACTGTTCCATGTTCCTTTTGATTCTGCTGCGTCGGAGACATGAGAGGGATGGAATAATAGAAGTCACGAATCAGTCTTACATATCGAAGAGGGGAGTGGCAGCAGGTGGGTCCCTTACGGCTTGAATCGCAGATCCACAAATTTGTTACAGCGAGCATTTCTGAGTTTAGAGAAGAGAAGATCAGACAGGTCCTGACCTGCCCCCATCTGAAGACCGACAGAGTTTGTAGGACGAATTTAAGGGAGGTTACAGTAGGATTCTCTGCCATCTACAGAAATTTGCCTCTGCCCAGGAGGACCGCTCTATTTGCTTCAACATCTGCATGACCGTTGAGATCCCTCAGAATATGATAGAAGCTGACATGTTGAAATTTGGAGGATAACAGAGAGATTTTGTGGATGATCCTTGACATTTGGAGTTGAGCGGGGAATTTCTTAAGATTCATAGCTTGGATGATGATTCTCGAGTCTCCAAAAACTGAAAGCTTGTCAATCTTCATATCACGAGCCAGCTTTAGACCTTGCCACAATGCAAAGGCTTTAGCTTTGTTATTAGTTTCCATACCAAGGCCCCAAGCATAAGAAGACAGGATAGAGTTTTTGTCCGATAATAGGACCCCTCCTCCTCCTGCTAGCCCTGGGTTCCCTTTAGATGCCCCATCAAAGAAAACGCAGCTGTCCTTTAGTGACGATCGCCAGGTTTGGAAAGCTTGATCTTCCATCCTGATTTCCCATTTCTCCAAACGGGCTATACTTACAGAGCGGTCTGCTGCTTGAGATGAGTAGTGTGACAGCCATTTAAGTTCGCTGTTGGACAGCTCTCTTGAGTTCTTTAGCATGATTTTAGAATCCATTACTTCAGCCAGGAGCGCTTTGCATATAGAGGCCACCGAGGAGCAGGTTCTCTCTTCCTCTCTAAAGATTCGCCTGTTTCGTTCAAGCCATATTTTCCAGCTGATGACTTTAGGGATCCAAGACCAAGTGGCTTTGAGGAGATACTTTTTATTGATATCGAATGGAGAGAGCTTGGGCCACATAGAAAACAGATCATTGAAATTATTAGGGATTGCTACTGAGCCTGGACTGAGATTAAGGACAACCTCCCAAACTTCCATTGCAAAGGGACGGTTTAGGAGAAGGTGGTTTAAAGTTTCCTCCTCGGCGTGACAGAGGGGGCATATGGATGGACCTTCCATCCCCCTTCTTTTAAGAGTGTCACCAGTAAGGATGCTGTTATGAGCAACAGTCCAGCAGAAATGATCAATCTTAGGCACAAATGGATAAGTCCAGATGAAATTCCATTTCGCAGGGTCAGGAGCAGCATAATGAATGGCTTGGAAGGTTCTATAGCCTTCAGCAGCGGTGTATGAACCAGAAAGCTGACCCCATCCTCTTTTGTCTTTAGAGCGCTCAGCCACAGGAGCTTTTCCTTGCAGAAAGTTAATCAGGAGGTTTGCTTCCTCTTGTAATTCGGGGGGAAAGTTACCCAGATTCCAGTCCTTCCACACACAGTCCCCTTCATTGTCCCAGATAGAAATGTCCCAAAGGGTCTCCCTGTTATTTCCTTTCATCCAATGTTTTAAATTTCTCAGGTCTGGGATTTGCTCTAAAGGTTGCTCTCCCATAATGGAGTCCTCCCACAACTTAATGTGCTTACCATTCCCCGGAATCCAGAAGAGATGGGGTGTGAAAAGCTCTGCAACTTTGAGACAAAGTTTGTGTTAAAATTCAATATGCTAAGATAGAAAATAGCAGCATTACATTCCATTTCACAATAATAGCATATACAGGATCACTGAAGAAACAACAAGCATAGCATAAACACAAGAGACAGAGATTTATCCTGGGAAACCCTCATGGGGTAGAAAACCCAGCAAAGCTTCCTCAATATAGATGACCAGCAATATACAAAGATGCAAACCCTGAGCATAAGCTCCTTCTCCTCCATAGCAGACCTCTCCTCCACAAATGCGCCTTTCTCAAGTGAGTGAGTGTGTATAATGAGGAACACACCTCCTCTATTTATACACTACTCTGATATGTATTTTACACAAGTACACGTAGGCTCGTATTTAACCAATAGGTTAAATACCCCACTACAACTAACTGGGCCGACCCCTCTAGGGTGGTCTAATAACCCTTTGACCCACATAACACATACAGGGCTGACCCCTACTAGGGAAGTCTAATAACCCGAGTTACCACATTCCGACGGAGGAATAAACATCTCCGGATATACAATAAGATCATCACGGAGGAATGAAACATCTCCGGAATAATAAAGTACAAATATAATATTCTTTGAAGTTACAATATCTCAACACTCCCCCTTAACGAGAAGGATATTATAACAACATCTGCACGAGCAAGGAGTCATCAACATCATACATGATACATCTATAAATCATTGGAAGCTTTCTTCAATTTGTCTTCATCAGTAACTCAAACAGTTACTGGTACATCAATGTCAACATCAATATCAGCATTACGATCATCAGCATCGTAATCACACGATCAGCAGCATCATCATCACACTATCAACAGCAGCACGATCAGCATCGTCAACATACGATCATCAGCATCGTCATCACACGATCATCAGCATCGTCATCACATGATCATCAGCATCGTCATCACACGATCATCAGCATCGTCATCATACGATCATCAGTATCGTCATCAGCATCGTCATCACACGATCATCAGCATCGTCATCAGCATCGTCATCATACGATCATCAGCATCATCACCGCATGATCATCAGCATTGTCATCATACGATCATCAGCATCGTCATCATATGATCATCAGCATCGTCATCACACGATCATGGGCATCGTCAAGGAATGATGTAAACCAGTCATGTACCTTTTGAACCGAAGTCCAAGGACGATCCAGTCCTATCTTTATCGAAGACATACGTCTACGGCTCTTCTTTCGGACTTAAGTCCAGGAATGATCCAATCCCTTCATTATCAGAGACATACGTCTACGGCTCTTCTTTCGGACTGAAGTCCAGGAATGATCCCAATCCCTTCATTATCGGAGACATACGTCTACGGCTCTTCTTTCGGACCGAAGTCCAGGAATGATCCCAATCCCTTCATTATCGGAGACATACGTCTACGGCTCTTCTCTCGGACCGAAGTCCAGGAATGATCCCAATCCATTCATTATCGGAGACATACGTCTACGGCTCTTCTTTCGGACCGAAGTCCAGGAATGATCCCAATTCCTTCATTATCGGAGACATACGTCTACGGCTCTTCTTTCGGACCGAAGTCCAGGAATGATCCCAATCCCCTCAACTGTCCACTAAGGACTTCATTCTCGGAGACCTTACGTCTACGGCTCTCTTTAGGACTGAAAGTCCAGGGATGATCCCAATCCCCTCAACTGTCCACTAAGGACTTCATTCTCGGAGACCTTATGTCTACGGCTCTCTTTAGGACTTAAATTCCAGGGATGATCTCAATCCCCTCAACTGTCCACTAAGGACTTCATTCTCGGAGACTTCACGTCTACGGCTCTCTTTAGGACTGAAAGTCCAGGGATGATCCAATCCCCTCAACTTTCCACTAAGGACTTCATTCTCGGAGACCTCACGTCTACGGCTCTCTTTAGGACTGAAAGTCCAGGGATGATCCAATCCCCTCACATGTTCATCAAGAACATGTATCCTCATCATCATAACATGTATCACCTCAACATGCATCATCAATATCAAAACATGTAAAACCACAACATGTATCATCATCATCAAAACATGTATAACCACAACATGTATCATCAACATCAAAACATATATGACATGTATCATCAACATCAAGACATGTATAACCACAACATGTATCATCATCATCAAAACATGTATACATCACAACTAGCATGTATTCTTACTAATACATCAAAACATGTATACATCACAACTAGCATGTATTCTTACTAATACATCAAAACATGTATACATCACATCTAGCATGTATTCTTACTAATACATCTAACATCAAAACATGTATACATCACAACTAGCATGTATTCTTACTAATACATCAAAACATGTATACATCACATCTAGCATGCATTCTTACTAATACATCTAACATCAAAACATGTATACATCACAACTAGCATGTATAAGTAAAGCTAAGTATTCTAAGTATAAGAGTCCTAAATCTAAATAATTCTAAGTAACTGGTTGTAGAGAACAGGTTACCTCATCAACGACCTTGTTGTTCGATGAGACAATCTCATCAGTAGTGACTATACTACTCCCCCTTTCGAGGAGGGTCCTTTTAAACTACACCAAGCTTATCTCGGAAGTATTCAAACTTCACTCGAGACAGAGGTTTGGTTGGTAACTTCTTCACTTGACGTAGAGGTTTGGTTAGTACAACGGTAACCTGTTACAAATTCAAACTTTTAGAGTTCCTTTCTGCGTCATATCTTGTTAGTTCCCTATGTTCTTTGACTTATCATGGAACACTAGATTCTATGACATCTTGATACAACTCTAATTATCACATAGGATCTCAGTTGGTTCTATCTCTAAGTCAAACAATCCTAAAGCCAAACTTCTTCACAACTAGCAGAGCAAGCAGCCAAATATTTCGCTTGTGCTGAGAGCCACACTAGACTGCTTCCAGCTAAACCACGAGATCATGGCTAATCCCAGACAATAACATCCTCTCGATGTGTTCTTCTTGTCTGATACACTTCCTGCCCAATCAGAATCTGAATAGCCATCTGAAGTCATGATCTTCAAGATAGCATAGATCAAATTCTATCGTGTCTTTTATGTGCCTCATCACATACTTTGCAACTATCAGGTAAACACATCTAGTTTCCACTAGATACTAACTCAAGGTGTTCATAACAAAGCATATATCTAACCTAGTATATGTTAGATATATCAAAGACCCAATAATTTGACTGTACAGAGTTATATCCACTAACTCTGATGAGTTAACCCCTAACAGCTTCAAGTTGGAATCCATAAGAGTGGCCATTCCAACACCTCAAGTCATATTTCTCATCATACTTTCCCTGGTTGAGAAATATTCCTTCTGAGCCTTGCCATACTTCCAGACCTAGGAAGTAAAGCATCAATTTGAGATCTTTCATTTTTCATTTCTGCATTGAATGATCTTCTGCATATCTATCTGTGCCATCTCTCGTTAGATGGGTCTACTGATATGAGCCTCAATATCATTCGAACTCTGTGGTGAGTTCCTTCTTGCATCCATGTCATATGTGTATCATATTCAATCTTGTAGCAAAGGTTGAGATCCACATCACCCATGGTGATCATTAAGCTTATCAAATTATTATCGATCCTAGGTACCTATACAGAACCTGATTCATACTTCTTCTTTAATTACACCATACTTGGAGCAAACATCTTGTCGTGATTCTCTTCCCCTTTCTAAGAGAATCTTCTAGCCATGAGCCTTCTATATTTTGTTTGATTTGTAAATCTTCTTGTTTGAACATCCACCACTTGTACGGTGTCCATCATTCTTCATGATCTTTCCTACAAATCAAAATTAAGTACATGATTAGTAATACTTCATAATCATCAAAAGATAACCCATTATGCATACAGATATCATTTACATAGTGATGCAACTATTTTGACCATTACTTTGGCACAACACTTTCCCATATCCTGTATGCATACAGTGGCTATCTATATGCCTTCCATCTCTACCAGAACATACTATCGAGAGTGTGCACAACTCTCAGCATGTCAGCAAAGAGGTTTCATTCTAGACAAGCAACAATGGAATGTTTGTCCAAACATATGCACATTAGTTGTATATTGTTCAATGCTCTATGAATGTTTACACTCAGCATTATATATTCTAGGAATAGAAATATGCATGCAGGCAATATCATTACTATTTCAAATAGCAACTCAAATACTTATCTTTTATGTTTGTGTGGCTGCCTCCCGCTTGATCTTCTGTATGTCTTTTGAACTTCTATTCATTCTGTACCACTGTGCATGCTCAAGAGTCATCCTCATGATCTCATACACAAACATACACTCATTAGTATATTCTAAATGCTATCAAAACATTATAGTACTAAATAATCTTGAAAACGTATAGTCATGATTATAGTTAATAAACATTAGTATTCAAGATTTCAGGGAATTCTTCTTTTACTCATGCATATCATTGATAAAAGATATAATATGCATAATCCCTTGATTACTAACTTTATGAATAAGCATAACCAATCATTCCAAGTATACTTATATAAGGGATCCTAACACAAGGTAAGATTCATGGGAAACATACCTGGATTAGTATACCTACTTGGTTATGTACAACATACCTAAACAATCTCTTCAATGATTTAGAGATCCTGAGCTAGAACCTGCATGTCTCATAGGTTAAGCATAATATAACGAAGTCATACATACCTCGTAAGTAGAACAAAGATTATGGATGAGTCTTTGTCTTCATGTTTTCATGGTCATGGAGCCTGATTTGTCTTTTGTGATGTACCTGTATCTTGTTAGCAGACAACCTCAACCTCACACAACACCATAATGCATTAGTACAATCATAAGTGTCAACACCCTAACCAATGAATATCTTCTATCATGCATTCATAATTTTGTTAAGGTGATACAACAAATCTAAAATCAAGATTGTACTAACTGTAATAACATGAAGACAAACATACCATAAACTTAATCATGAACAAATCTCAAAACATACCTCGATGAGTCATACCTATCGAGATCGCTTGTAATCTCCTTATGTAAAGCCTTAGCCTCATCTCCCTCTGAAACATGAACTCCTTCACTTATGTAGGTGACCAATCCATCTTCTTCTAGGATTAACCCTATCCACTTGATTTGCAAGAACTGGACCTGGAGCTGGATATGGGTTTGTCAGAGAAACCCCAAAAATTCAAACTTTGAATTTCAAACTTCCGAAAGGATAGAGATATGCGCCTTGATGAGCTGATCAATCTGATATATTCAGAATTTGAAAACTGCAAAGTTTTGCTCCTCAATTTTGCCTTTGAAACTTTCGGATTCACTGGACTTGACCCTGAACTGGGGTTTGATGAAGCCCACTCTTTTGCCCCATCAAAAAGTTTGATCCAAATCTCTAAGCTTCTATTTTTCTGAGGAGCCTCCAGCCGTGGTCACAGATTTCAAAAATTCCCATTTTTACAGAAGCCCTAATTTTCCGTTTTTCTGATCAAAGTCCCGAACTAGGGTCTAATCAAGCCCGGCCTTCTGCCCAACCAAAAATTCTGTTCTTGGTCTCTAAATTTCTATTTTGATGAGTAGCATCCAGCCGTGGTCTCCGATTACAAAATTTCCAACTTTCTCCAAAGCCCTAAATTCCAGAAGTCATGAATGAAGGTACCAAAAAGAATAATTCTGTTTTGACAGAAATATGTACCTGATTGTTTTTGGTGTAACTCTGAAATTTTTGATCCACAGGGTCTGAAAAAGTTTCCTGAGATAGCCTGACCTGTTATCTTTCCATCCTGACAGGTCTGACCTCAATTGGATTCTCTGAGAGAGAGTTATGCCAAATGTCGCAACGTGACCTGTTTTGGAAAAATACAGGAGAGCGAACTTGTATGGCATGCCACGTGTCACTGTTTGACCTTCGGCCTCTGAAAAATGTTTCTGAGATAGCTCGGCCTGTTATCTTTCCATCCTGACAGGTCTGACCTCAATTGGATTTTCTGAGAGAGAGTTATGCCAAGTGTCGCAACGTGACCTGTTTATGGGATAATACAGGAGAGCGCACTTGTACGGAGTGCCACGTGTCACTGGTTCAACTTCGGCCTCTGAAAAAGTTTTCTGAGATAGTGCATACTATGTACTACCTGTCACTTTTTACGCAATTTCATTTGGAGCTTCCTAGCCCAATATATGACCTTTTTCCCAAGGTCACCTGATTTTGACTCAGATCTGGAAGAGGCAGAAACCCTATATTGTACAGATCATAAATCACAAAGTACAACGAATTAGAGGTTTTCCTTTGGACACAAGGTACCTGGAGATTTTATCTTCGTCCTGTAACAATTTAAGATCCGAAAACTTCGCCAAAACGGATTTATAGCGAAAGTGCTACGATGACTGGTTTTTGCTATGTAAAACCCTAACCTTCAAATTGTCGTAAGTAAAGCAAGTGTCTTTAGTGCCATACCTTGTCTTCCTTCAGGTTAGCTCTGATACCATGTTAAAATTCAATATTCTAAGATAGAAAATAGCAGCATTACATTCCATTTCACAATAATAGCATATACAGGATCACTGAAGAAACAACAAGCATAGCATAAACACAAGAGACAAAGATTTATCCTGGGAAACCCTCATGGGGTAGAAAACCCAGCAAAGCTTCCTCAATATAGATGACCAGCAATATACAAAGATGCAAACCCTAAGCATAAGCTCCTTCTCCTCCATAGCAGACCTCTCCTCCACAAATGCGCCTTTCTCAAGTGAGTGAGTGTGTATAATGAGGAACACACCTCCTCTATTTATACACTACTCTGATATGTATTTTACACAAGTACACGTAGGCTCGTATTTAACCAATAGGTTAAATACCCCACTACAACTAACTGGGCCGACCCCTCTAGGGTGGTCTAATAACCCTTTGACCCACATAACACATACAGGGCCGACCCCTACTAGGGAAGTCTAATAACCCGAGTTACCACATTCCGACGGAGGAATAAACATCTCCGGATATACAATAAGATCTTCACGGAGGAATGAAACATCTCCGGAATAATAAAGTACAAATATAATATTCTTTGAAGTTACAATATCTCAACAGTTTGTAGATTGGAGATCCTTTTTTCCGGTAGGACGGTCTATCTAAGCAACTAAGTCTTGATCCAGGAAAGTATTTTTTCCTCAACGCTTTCTTGCTCCAACTATCCCTTCCGGAAACAAGATTCCACAAGATTTTTTCCCCCATTGCAAGATTTTGTTTAGCAAGGTTCTTGATTTGCAGACTCCCTTCCTTAAAAGGCTTTTGGATCTTATCCCAGCTGACCAAGTGGGGCCTGTGCAGGTTTCCTCTCCCTCCTTCCCAAAGAAATTTCCTTAAAAACTTTTCCAGATTTCCAATGACAGAGGCAGGGGCAAGCAGAATGGTGTTTTGGTAAATAGGAATGCTCATCAAGACAGATTCAATAAGAACAGTTTTCCCTGCAGTGTTTAGCCAGTTAGAACCCCAGTTTTGAATACGTTTTTTGAACTTCTCAGTAATGGAGGACCAGTGATTTGCTTTTGGGCCACTTTTTGAGATAGGCACCCCCAAATAAGTGAAGGAGTCCCAATCATGAACTGCTTCCATTCCTAAAGCTCTTGCAATCTCTCCGAGTTCCCGGATTGAGCAGTTCCAGCCATAGATCTTACTCTTCTGGAAGTTGATTTTGCTGCCAGAGATATGTTTATAAGTTTCCAACTCTTTCTTGAAGTGTCTTGCAGTGGGGAGACTGGCTCCACCAAGCAAGAGAGTGTCATCAGCAAACTGAGCATGATTTATTTCTTTGACGGTTTCAGCCATGCGAATACCAGGGAGCACGTTTTGTTGCTGACTGTGAATTAATTGGAAGCTTAGCACGGAAGCCTGAATGGCATAAAGTAGAGGGGAGAGAGGGCATCCCTGTCTTAAGCCCCTGGAGGCTTGGAAAAAGTCAGCGGGTCTGCCATTAACTAAAGGGGCAATCCAGGGCGAGCTAATGCAACCATGGACCCAGGTTACAAAGGAGGGGGCAAACCCAAGCTTCTTCATTACCAGGAAAAGGAAATCATGTCTGACCCTGTCAAAGGCATTGGCCAAGTCTAGTTTTATGACCATCCCTTCCTCTTTTAACTGGCTGCTGGAGTGAATGGCTTCTTGGACTAGGAGGATATTATCCTGAATCTTCCGACCTTTGATGAAGCCCCCTTGGTTTTCCGGGATGATTTTGGGGAGGAATTTTTTGAGTCTGTTAGCAATAATTTTTGTCACAATTTTATAGCTCAGGTTGCACAGGGAGATAGGCCTGAATTTGGAGAAGTGGACAGCCCCTTTTTCTTTGGGGATTAGGGTAAGGAAGGCAGAATTTGTACTCCCTCCAAGTTTATTTGTAGATTGGGAATATCTAACCATTCTGAGGAGGTCAAGCTTAATCGTGTCCCAGCAGGTAGTAAAGAATCTTGCGGTGAACCCATCTGGACCAGGGGCACTATCAGGCTTCATTCGAAAGAGGGCAGCCTTAAGTTCCTTCATGGTGATAGGGGAGGTTAATGAGAGATTATCAGCTTCTTGAACCAAGTTGGGGATCAACTCAAAGGGATGGCTTGAAGGGTTTAGAGGTTCATCATCCGGGGCAGAGAACAGCTCTTTGAAGGAATTGAAGGCTGCCTTTTTAATCTCTTTAAAATCTTTAACCAGGTTACCTTGATAGTAGATTTCAGTGACAGCTTTATAATTTTTCCTGGCTTCTGCCTGCTTGTGGAAATAAGTGGTGTTTTTGTCTCCACTTTCAAGCCACATGCTTCTTGATTTTTGTCTCCAATATTCTTCTTCTGTTCTGCAGGCTTGGAAGAAGACTTTTTGAATTTCAGTTTCTTTGGAGTGAATGCTATGGGTAATTGGGGTGGATTCCATTAAATGTTGGTGTCTTTCAAGGGCATTTTGGGCCTCAATTCTGCTGGAGGATGGGGATTTCAGTAATTTAGCCCATTCTTTCAGATCCTTTTTGAGCCTTTTGAGTTTCTGCTCCCAGGAGAAGGATGGAGAACCAGGGAGAGGGATGGACCAAGAATCAGAGACAATTTGTTGGAAATCTTTTTGGAGGATCCATAGAGGACTGAATCTGAAGGGGATGGGACCCAGGTTAGGTTCTGAGGACAGCTCCAGAAGGATGGGTTTGTGATCAGAGGTGCAATTGGGGAGGATTTTAGAAGAGGCCAGCAATCCAGATGATAAGAAGTCAGAGTGAATAAGGAATCTGTCAAGGCGGGCTGCGATGTGACCCGGGCCTAGTCTTTTATTTGTCCAGGTGAATTTCCCTACAGAGGGTTTGATGTCAAGCAGATCCCAGCCAAGAATAATGTCCTCCACCCATTCTATGGCTTGGTCTCTAATTGGGGTGCCCCCTTTCTTTTCATCCGTTGCCAAAGTGATGTTTAGATCCCCTGCTAAGATGATATAACCAGGGTTGTGGATATTGAGGAAGGACTGCACAGTGTCCCAGCAGTGTTTCTTTTCATGCAAGAGATTAGGTACGTATAAGTTAAAGAGACTTACTTGAGTGCCAGAATCAGTTTGTCGGAGCTTGGTGTAGATCCAGTGCATGCTGCATTCTTCAGTGAGAAGCTCAAATTTGGAAGAGTCCCAGAAGGTAGCTAGTCCTCCTGAAGCTCCCCTTGAGCTTATCGCTTTCCCTTTCCCTTTTTTCCAGAATGCATTTCCAGCTTGATAGAGGACAGAATCCTCCATTTTCGTCTCCTGAATCAGAAGGATGTCAGGCTTATTAATTCTAATGATATCTTTCAGAGCTTTTTCTTTTGATTTGGAACCTAATCCTCTGCAATTCCAGGAGACGTATCGCATTCTAAACTTTTTTGGGAGTGGAGGCCCCCTTGGGGGTCTGGCCTTGCTTGGATCTAGTTCCCATCATTGTTGGGATCGTTTTTTGGACCCCTTTGACAATTTCTCGGCGAGATTTTTCCTCCCTATGCTGCTTCTTTGGTTTGCGGCCTCTCATGGAGCGAGAAAGGGCTGCAATGGGGCTGCTTGATTCCAAGTCATCTTCCTCTGTGTACCCTCCATGATCTGTTTCAAAATTTGAGGGGTCTTCATCCAGGTCTTTCGAGTTTGTTGGTTCCAGGTCGAGATCTGGGGTTTTTTTGGGATCTGAAGTCGGGGTGTTTCCTGATTTAGGACTGGGTGTCGTTTCTTTCTCAATTTCATTATGAGGGATTTCACCGGGCTCCGGGGAAGCTCTCACTTCAGGGGATTTGCTCTTTCCAGATTCTATTATTTCAATTGCTGGGCCTTGTGAGGAGCTTGCGATTTGGGGTCCCTTTGATTTGTTCTGCTCTTCTGTTGTGATCTTTGCTTCTGCTGGAGTTCCATTGTTGACAGTGTTTACATCTTGCTTTTTGGTGTTATTCGGGGCTCTTTTTTCATAGGCTTTAGGAGCCGCTTTCCCTTTCTTGATAGTTTGCCATCCATCATTTCCTTCTGGTTGCTGAACTTTGGGGCAGTTCTTCTGGAAGTGGCCGTGTTCGTGACAGTGCCTGCACTTGAATGGCAGCTGCTCATAATCCAGTTTTTGATAGTGCTGCCAGGAGCCAAGTTTGAGTTTGATTGCTTCAGGCAGACCAGCTTCTAAGTCCACTTCAACGCAGACCCTGGAACAAGTATACTGCCCTTTTGGGTCTGCTATGTCGATGAAACGCCCGAGTTTGTTGCCAATTTTTTCAAGAGATGGGGAGTTCCAGCAATGTACAGGCAGGTTCGGCAGACGGACCCAGACTGGCACTTCTTTTGGGGCATCTACATATGGGTCGAAATCAAGTGTCCAGCGGTTGAGGTACAGACCCTGGGAGCCCATGAAGTACGGGCCATTTCTGAAGATGAGGTCCCGGTCATCTTTAGAAATGAACTCGAAAATGTAGAAACCACGACCCACAGGATAGCAGGTCACGCTGTGTTTCAGATGGGGCCTCCAATTCCTTTGAATCCAATGATCTGTGGTTTTGGAAGAGGGCCATAGTCCCATAAACTGACCAACTAATCCACGATCTGCCAAGGCCAGAGCTGTTTTGATGGACTGTTCTTCTGGAAGATCAATTTCAGGAATTTCATCAAGCTTCTTAATGAATTTAGGAATCTCAGCAGCAACCTTATTCAACCCGGTGGACCCAATGAGCCTTCTGAAGGCTTCCGCAGGAGGAACCGGAGAAGAGGGAGGGGCCTCCCCTCCCCCAGGAGTAGCCATGGAGGCTGCTCAACAAACCCAGGCAGCGCCCAAGCAAATACTCGCGCGCACGATGCTCTCGAGCCTCGTCTCTCTCCGAAAAAGCATACTCTCCTCTCTCTACAGTGTTAGGGCCATTATTAAAATTTTTACTATCAAAAGTTTGCCATAAAATTATATAATTATAATAATAATCATATAATTATATTATATATATATATTTTTACTTCATTCACTCTTACCTATTCATAAACTTCATAGTGATATTATTATTATTTAATAATTGTTTCACAATTATTAATTAAAAAAAAAGAAAAAGAGAAGAAATACCGAAAGAAGACAAGAGAAGTCAAGGAAGACAAATTATCACCGAAAAAGTTGAAGGAAGAACCATCAAAGAAGTCAAGTCAATTGAAGACTTAGCAAAGAAGTCAAAGGCCATCTATAGTCCAGAACGAGCATCCATCACCGAAGAAGTCGAAGACCATGGAAGCCGGTTTGCGAGTACAAATAGAGGAATTAGAAGCCACGTTAAAACGTTATCAAAAAGACAATGAAGGATTGCACGACATAAATAACAGTTCAGAAATAAGAATTGAATTACAAGAAAGGTGCAATCAAATAAAAATCTTTGACCAAGAAAGGCGTATAGAAAAATTGTATGCGCAAATTGATGAATTAAAAGCCGAAAATGAATTTAATCAGAGGTCAGGAAATCAAGATATAAAGAAGGAAATAAATAATTACGAAGCAGAAATAATACGCTTAAACAAAATCGTTAGTGACAAAGATGAAGAACTAACTCAGATACGAAATAAATTAGAAAGTCAAGAATCAGAGGTCGACCAATGTCGACAACAGATAAAAGTTCTTCAACAACAAAATGACGACTCTAAAAAGGCACACAAACTGGAGATCGCAAAGAGTAATAAAACACTATCCAACAAATCTGAAGAAAATTTCATATTAAGATATCATAACAAGACACTAGTCACAAAAATTAAGATGTTGAAAAATAGTCGGAAGGCAGAACAATCTACGGAATACATTGAAGGAAAACTTCTAGACAAGCAGGAAGAAAATAGCTGCATCAGAAGTCATAATGAAGATCTTAAGGAACAACTTAAGAAGTATGAAGATGACAAAAAATCGCAGGTTGAATTGATCAAGAAGTTTCAAAATGATAATAGGCAGTTAGGAAACAAGTTGGAAAAGATATAGAATGAAACCTTAAAACCTCAAGAGACAAAAATAAAACTCCCAGCTCAGATCAATGCTCAAAAGACGACGCTCGTAAAAGAAAATGACATTGTGAAAATTCCCTATCGACACCCCAACCATAAAAACCGATATTCTGAAAAGTGGGAAATGTCTAAAGACGATGGTACTAATGTGATCAAAGCTCTTAACGACCGATTAGTGGGGAATCCCAACAGTCAGCAACAAATCAATTTGGGATGGATTGACCCATCCACATATCAGAAGTTATGCTCTACACTTAGCAGTTCGTATCGACATGTTTCGTCAGCCATGACATCGCAAAGAACAATGCGAAAAAATTATAAGGCTTTGAGGAGAAAGCCTTTCTAAGAGAGTGACAATGCTACGAACATAAAATAAGATAATAATTAAATAATTAATAATTAGGTTAACTAAAGTTAGGTTATGAAATGAGGCGTCTCCTCAACATCAAATGCCCGAGCCATATTTAAGGCAGGGCCATCATTGTAACATATCATCTTTTATCCTATCATCAAATATATTATTCTTATCTATTATTCAATATGAGAGTCGGATTCGATTATTAAATTAGTGAACGGATACGTTCATTGCAACATTTTACTATCCATGTTGGTGACATGGACATGCCATAATCCTACCGTTTACAGATCACATAGAAACTCCCATAAATCTCAAAGATTCCAATTGACCACTCAAGTGGGGAGGTCGAGATTGTGCCTAAGACCTCACTAATTTGTGAATTGAAGTAACCTAGATTTTTGTTAATCACTTGTGTTTCCAATGAGACAAAACAACCTATAAATATGAGGTGATTCCCTTAGTGGTCTCAAGATAAGGAATGGAAAGCAGAAACTAAGATCTATGATCCCTTTGAATTCACATGGTAAGAGAGATGCATGTTCAGAGGTGGATTTCCTAGAGGAGTGTAGTGTTGACTCCTCATCTTTAGAAATAAAATTCAATGAAAAATGAGGTATATCACCTTCCCCTTATATCCTCTTCTAATACATACCTCCATGGCAAGTTAGTTGTCTTCCTTAGTGATTCATGTATTTGTAGTTTTTCTTTGCTTCTCTCCATGCATTTCTATCAAACTCCAGTGGTTGATGTGAGTGGTGAATCTCTTTTTAAAAGTTGAACATGCATATGCCCACTGTATGCAGAACATATTAATGGTTTGAAATTTTAAATGTATATCTAGTATCCCACTATCAAATAGGATCCATTGAATCCTAAATTGTTGAATTATAGAAGCAAAAGGGAAGATGCAACATGACAAATAATGGTAGAACATAATGAAGAATAACCATGGATGAATTATTTCAAACTGCAAGCATTCACAGAAGAAAAGTTCAATGTAATATCTCAACTTCTTGTCAAATGTACACATCAATCTTCATAGCAATTCTAGAAACATTTTTTCATTAGGAGAGGTTTATAACACTGAGGGTAATCATGCTAAGAGTAATGAACCAACACATCATGTAATGTTGCAATCATGGATTATTTAGCTTGTATGGAAGATGAATCATATTAAGGGGCCATTGAGCCCCTTAATATTACCTAAACCCAAACCCAAACCCAAACAAAAGCAGGTCAAGATGGAACTCACTAGTTTTGGATGCATATTGGCCTTCAAATCTCTCCCATGTTTGCCTACTTGTCGATGTTTTCAAGTAGTTGGGTCCCTTGCTTACTTTCCCAATATGCTTGCTTGCCCAATACTCTTGCTCGCCGATGTTTTCTATGCTTGCTTGTTGAGTTTGCAATGGATTTGGGTCACCAAGGTCGCGGGTATGGAGGGTGTGCAAGAGGGTTAATGAGCACTAATTGTAGAATCATCATCAACAACAACATCATCATCACCATCCTCGTTATCATCATCGTCGTCGACATGATGATGATCATCATTTTCACCATCATGAACGTCATCATCTTCCATAATATCATCATTATCATCATCTTCATCACCATCCTCATCATCATCGTCGCCGTGATCATCATGATCGACAACAACAACAACAACAACAATGTCATCGTCATCAATGAAAACAATGTTTTTATCATCATAAAAAAACGTCATCATCATCATCATCATCAACAACATCTCCATCCCCATCATCATGTTGGTCATCATTGTCCTTAAAATCATCATCATCATTCTCAACATGAACATCAAAGTCATCATTAGCAGCATCATCATCATCTCCATCCTCATGATCATCATCATCGTCGACACGATGATGATCATCATTGTCATCGTCATTATCCACAATACCATCATAATCATCAGCATGATCATGATCACCATATCCATCCTCATCCTCATCGTCATCATGATGATATTCATTGTCATCATCAACAACAACATCATCATGGTCATCATGACGATAGTCGTTTTCATCATCAACAACAACATCGTCCTCATCATCATCATCACCATCATCATGGTCATCGTCATCATGATGTTCGTCATTGTCCAAAACATAATCATCATCATCATCATCATTCTCAACATGAACATCATTATAATCATTGACATCCTCATGATCATGATCATCATCCCCATCATCATTATGGTCATCGTCATCATGATGTTCGTCATTGTCCAAAACATAATCATCATCATCATCATTCTCAACATGAACATCATTATAATCATTGACATCCTCATGATCATCATCATTGTCTACATGGATGATTATCATTGTCATCATCATGAACATCATCATTGTCGTCATCACGAACATCATCATTGTCCACAATACCATCATAATCATCATCATGATCATCATCACCATCACCATCATCATCATCATCATCATCATCATCATCATCATCATCATCATCATCATCATCATCATCATCATGACAATAGTTGTTGTCATCATCATCAACGACATTGTCATTGTCATCATCAGAAGCATCATCATCATCATCATCATCATGATTTTCGTCGTCCCTAACATCATCATCATCATTCTAAAAAACATCAAAGTCATCATCATCATCATCATCATCATCGCCATCCTCATGATCATCATCGTCGTTGACATGATGATGATCAACATTGTCATTGTCATGAACATCATCATCCTCCATAATACCATCGCAATCATCAGAATGATCATCATCACCATTTACATCCTCATCGTCATCATGACGATAGTCATTTTCATCATCGTCAACAACAACGTCATCACCATCATCCTCATCATCATCATCATCATCATCATCATCATCATCATCATCATTATCATCATCATCATCACCATCCCCATCATCATCACGACCTTCATCATCATGATGTTCACCATTGTCCTCAACATCATCATCATCATTCTCAACATGAACATCAAATTCATCATCAACATCATTATCATCATCATCGCCATCGTCATGATCATCATTGTTGTTGACACGATGATGATCATCATGAACATCATCATCATCCACAATACCATCGTAATCATCATCATGATCATCATCACCATTTCCATCCTCATCATCATCATCATGACGATATTCGATGTCATCATCATCATTAACATCACCATCATCATCATCATCATCATCATCATCCCAATCAACATCATGACCATCGTCATCATGTTGTTCATCATTGTCCCTAACATCATCATCATCATTCTCAACATGAACATCAAATTCATCATCATCATCATCATCATTGCCATCCTCATGATGATCATCATTGTAATCATTGTGAACATCATCATCGTCCATAATACCATCGTAATCATTACCATCACCATCCTCATCCTCATCATCATCATCATCATCACCATCATCATCATCATCAACATAAGGGTTTAGTCATTCAATTAGATGGATGGACTATGATGGGTTGAGGCCAAGTGAACCAATCTAATGAAGATGAGAAAATTTCAAATGGTTGAATCCAATGGACATACGATTACTTGAGATAGTATTTGTTAGATGGGATGAGATGATAAAACAAAATGATACAAAGGATGCCTTATTGTCTCTTTTATCCCTAGTCCTGAATCCATGAAGGATGATTGAAAATATACCTTTAATTTGTGACTATTCTCCATTGACAAGTTAATTTCATTTTGACACATTTCTCATTCTCATTAGATTCCTCACTACTCACCTTTATGAATGAGAAATTATAATTAAACTATGCCACTAGTATTAAATTATGGTTGTGGTAGAATGTTGTATTAAATAAACAAATCCATCCCATCTTAGGAATGTCTCCTTTAAAAACCCAAATTACATTATTTGTGTAAGTGATCATTCTCCTTGGTACCAATGTTTCAATGGGTGTACTTGCAAGGAAATTCCTATGGGCATCCAATATTGTCATCCATGCTTATTCTTTGTCATCCAATATTTATCTTGGTATCTAGTGTTGCAACTATGGACACCATATCCCAATGTAAGGTCAAAATGGGCCCTGTATGATGGCCTAGGGCCTCATGCATGGCCTATGATCCTAGAACGAATATTTTATGGCATACTAGACCCTATCCTTTGACCTTGGACAATGTCTTATGCTACAAGAATTTCCTAGTGTATAACACCTTGACATTGTCACCACACCTGGATCACATGCCAATAATACTTTATGTAGGGCCTATGTGGTATGGTTTGAGGCCTTATAAATGGCATATGATCTAAATAACCATTCATGGTGTTCTATATCTTGGCATGATGACCATATCCCACTTGTAGGCCAATGATTTACTATGTAAATAATTTATGAAAAATTGGGGTTATGAGCATTTCCCATGGGGTCTCATGCATGGGCCTAACCCATGCATAAAATTGACACATTCTTAGAAACACACCTAACCTATACACATAAGCTGCGACAAGGGTAACTCATTATCATGTATGTGATAAATATAAATATTAATATAATGATAGATAGTTATATAAGGGGACCAAGTTAAATTAACTAGGGTTATAAAGATCGGTGGCTAGAGGTACAAATTGTGGTTTTGGGTTAGAATTGATTATACTATTACTTATAAGGATTAAGGGTTATTAATGTTAGAGGGAGTATTGTTAATGATAATAGAGTTCAGGGTTTATAATATTTAAGGGTATGGATAATATGAGTTAACAGTTAAGGGTTAGTATTTGGGGGTTATAAACATTAGGGGGTTACTAATTACAAGGTTTAAGTGTTCATGAGGGTTATAAGGGATAGCCTTTATAGAGATTATAGAGATTTATAATTAGGGTATATTGTAGGCATTAAGTATTTTAAAGGTTATACAAGTTAGGGGTTCTATGGGATAGAGTTAGAGAGGTTAGTGTTAATTCTAGTTATAGGTGTATGAGCTATATGTGTAAGTGGTTATAGGCTACAACAATTAAAAGAGATCTAGTTAATTAGGGCATGTTTTGTGGTAAATTTTATTAGTACTAATGGATAATAGTTATGGTAGATAGGTATTAGGGTTTAAAGGTTACCAGTTAGAGGTTATAACCATTTTTTGTTTAAGGGGTTAGAATTTATAAGGGTTAGGAGATTGGTGATTTATAATTTTTTATTTGATAAAGTTGTGGCATTAGGAGATTGTTGCAACTCACATAGTTTTTTAACATAGGAGTTTTGTTTTAACTCTCAACCATTTTGGAAACAAGAGTCTTGCTGCAACTCTCGACCATTCTGGAAATAACAATCTTGCTGCAACTCCCGACCATTCCTAAAACAGGTCCCAGCTGTGACTTGCCCCGCTCGACCACATTTCCTATCGACGTGTTTCAATCATGGCCATGCATTGCATGTTTCAATTCCATAATTTTGGAGGTAAGTATAGGTAAGGGAAAATTTCGATCCTTTCACACACATAAGTACTGTTACGAAGACGGATGTAGTACCACCTTTGTCATCGATCGACCATGGATGACTTGTTCCTTCGATTGGGGGGAGGGTTCCACGTCATCCATGTCAACCAACCCACAAAACCCTATTATAATTATACACTGTCCTCCTGTCCAATCCGCTCTATTGTCATAAACTGTGGCATTTGTTTCCACCAATGTTTGAATATGTTAATCATCGACTGCTTTATTTCCTAATTTGGAAAGCTCCGTAGCTCGACTCTTCTTTGTAATTGGGGAATTACTACTGCTACCCTATGTTCTTGTGATCAGATTCAACTAGTGTTGATTAATTGGTGGGATGGGTGGATCATTTGTCCTTCATGAGCCATTGATTGTGGAACAATTGAGGCATAACAAGAGAATTTGCACAATATTCAAAGCCACGGGGTGGATGGGCTATTTTGAGAAATTATAGGGATTTGATGGAGAGTTTGCTTTAGAATTCACCCAAAAATTTAGGATTTCTAGAGCTCATGTTTTGGGTCTTAATGTTAAGGTTATAGAGGATATTATCGATGTAGCCACAATATTTCCCCAAACAAGTGAGCGGTGGTTTGAGAGGAAGATATAATTACTAGAACTGAGGGCTGAATTTTTGACAAGAAACGAGACGATGAGGGAAAAAGTAAAAGGATTTGATCCTAAGACTTTGCCAGAACCTTGGCAGGAGGTGATCCAATTGACCCAAAGGTATATCAACTATGAAGGAATGTATAATCATAGCTTTGGTTATCACTTCAATTTGTTGTCCCATTTAAGACATCGAATACTAGTGACTGTCCCTTATTTTCTGTTAAAGACCCTACAAAATATGGCTCACCTAGTGCACATAGCTAGGAATCCCTTTGCATGTGTTTCTCACTGCGATTTGATTAAATTACTCGTTCTTAGAACTACAAGATGAGCACACATTGCATGGAATGATTTGTTGGTACAACCACTGGGAATGCAGGCCCTAGGTGGAGAAGAACAAGGAAAAAGGACAAGAATCAGATAATGAGGAAGATGGTAAAAAATTACCTGAACAAAAGGAGATGGAGAAACAAGAGCAACAATAGTTATAACCACGAGAATAACAAGAACATGTACATAAATAGGAACCTCCTTCCTTCCCTATTATTTATGATGTAGATGTGGATATTATTAAAGAAGATCCTCCTAGGGAAGTAATTCATCTTTGCCTAATTGTTGAAGAAATCCCCTCAACTTCCAAAGTTGGGGATATTTGAGGAAAAATGAGGTTGGATTCAGAACTCCACAAAGAGGTTACCAAAAGAAAAAGAACGCATTCTTCAACTGCACTAGAGACATAAGGTCCCTTGGTTGGTGCAGGTGTTGTAACACAAGAACCAACACATGTATCAGAGGAAAATAAAGAAGAATCACCTATTGTAAACATGAATCAGCATAAGTAATGGCGAGGGGAATGAAAAAACTATATCAAGCCTTAAATTCATAAAGATATCCCTTACACAAGACACTAATGTAACACAAGATCCTGTTGTAGGGGGAATAACACAAGAACCTGTTCATGAAGAGTGAGGAAGAGTGAAAAGGAAAAGAAGAGGGACTCCCTATGTTCCGTGGGGTAAGTTACACATGATGACAAATTATGTTTCCTTGCAAAGGCAGAATATTAGATTAAAGAAATTATTGTTGAAAATAAGGCATAGAATTAAAGCCTTGCAATTAGAAATTGGATTGAACATTTTAGCTGGATCAACTGTTGATTTTTGTACTCGATCACCTTTTGGTTCACATGAAGGTGACCAAGTAAACGATGAAACTCCTGGATCTGCTTATATCATTGTACCTACTGAAATCATTGGGACTACTGCTGAACAAGTTGAGGGGAAGGATATAGGGTTGAATGGTGATGTTATTTTTCTGCCACCTCCTGAAATTTGGACTAATGGTAAGATAGTAGAGCAGATTGGGGAAATACAAGAAGAAGAGCAACCAATAGGCATTATTCTTGTCAACAAGGTACAGATGGAAGATGTTTTTGATACATTTGTTAGACCTTTGACTCGGGACAAGGAAACATAGATTCCTGGATCCCCTCATATTGTTGCATCTACTGAAATCATTAAGACTGCTGCTTAACAAGTTGAGGGGAAGGATACAGGGTTGATTGATGATGTTATTTTTCCATCGCCTCTTGAAATGAGTCAAACTAATGATCAGAAAATAAAACAAATTGGGGAAATATAGGATGAAGAGAAACTAGTAGGCAGTATTCCTGTCGACACACAAATGAAAGATTCCATTTATACATTTGTTAGACATTTGACTCATGACAAGGAAACATAGACTGATGATCTTGTTGAAGGTCCTCAAGAACGTTCATGCTTGAAGGCATAAATACTCAAATGGAAGGGAGAGGTAGTAGCCTATGGAAAATAGGTCATCCCTACTAAGTATTATAAAAAAATCATTTAGGAATTGAGGGAGAGATGGGCTAAGTAGCTGGTTGTGCATAGGGAAAAATGGGATACTTGGAAGTAAGATAAAAAGAATGTATCTGAGAAAAATAGATAATGAATTCACTGATGTAGTCCATTCTGAGTTGTAGGGCCCCTCGCCTTGCCTATACCATTTTTATGTAGGAGAGATATTTATTATTCATCGGTACTATGCACTACTTAAATCTCTAGCCTATACAACTATTATTACAAACACCCATAATGAAGTCATTTTTCAATATCACATACATATTCAGTATATCAAGGAAGATGCCCTAAAGGCATGTAGGAAAATATGGGATATTGTTGATGTTGAGATCCAACACATGGAAGCATTTAGTCACCCCAATTTTGTGGAAGCATTGCAGAGGGTTGATAAGTATATAGCCTACTTGAGAAGATGTGGGACCAGGTAGATTTTCCTTAAGTTTCACTATCCACTAATATAGTGTCCCTATCAAAAGTACATGTATTTATATACATTTGGAGCTTTAGAGGAAGAAGAGATGTGGCAAGCAATTGAAAGGAATTGTGCTTTTGTTGCTACATGGGTAAAATGATTGTAACATATCAACAATCTACATTCAAGAGACTCTTACATAGATTCATATTTAGATTGATTTGATATGTGCAGATTGCATGAGGACATGCACCACTTCCAATTGGGGTGAGATGTTGGGATGCGAAATTTCCATCTTTTTCTCCATTATCCAACCCTTTTTTCCACTTATGTTATCTACTTTTAAACACCTCCTTACTTCCACTGCATTTATTGAACAAAGTATTCTTTTTGCTTCATCTCATGATAGTTTGATGAACTATGTTATGATTGGTAGAAGATTTTCCTACTTGTACTTTACTTATATGATTGGCTCATAAGCAATTGTTGCAATTTAATATGCAATAGGTCCCTTTTTATGATGTTGGTACACCTTCCTAAGTACTATATCGTTACACCAGTTGTATCTCATAACAGGTGGATCATGAAGCATTGTAACTCCTTTGGTTTTGTGATACAGTGACCAAGTATTGTAACTCCTTTGGTTTTGAGATACATCAGGCAAGTGTTGTAACTCCTTTGGTTTTGCGATACTACAACCAAGTGTTGTAACTTCTTTGGTTTCTCAACAAAACCACATGAGTGTTGTATCTTTTCAACTTAGGAAATGGTTGGATCTCTAGAACCATTTAAAGAGGACGTTATGTTTAATGATTGCCCATTTTCTTGAATTTTGTTTGTAATTTACTCTTTATTTAGTTTATTATTGGAACAACGTGAGATTCATTCAAATTCTCACAACTATTCCTGATATTGTTTGGAAGGATACTTTGACTAAGGACTATATAAATGAAGGTATTATGTGCCTCACAATGGGATTGGTGGTGGTGTAGTAAACCTGGTGTAACATTGCAATTATTTCCCTACTCTAATAAATTTGATCGTTTCATATTGATGCATATATAGTTCTTTTTATTAGAGTTTGAGAGCATCTACAACACTTTTTTTTAGGGAGGAAGGGCCCCCTCCCCAGAACAGGTGCTGCTTATATTTGTTATCATAGGTAAATTTTGTTATCTCTGTAAGTTCAGGTTGATTTCTTAATTTTGTAGTGATAATGAATTATGTTTATTGTTAAATGTTGTTACTGTTACTCTTTTGTAGGACTATTAATTTGATCTTTGTTATATATTGAATTGTATTTGTTTTGATTTTTGAATTATTTACAACAAGTGTGATTTTGGTGTGAATTTGAACTCAATTGCAAGTTGTGCGTTTCAATAAGCTTTACTTTTATGATTTTGTATGCTTTACTACAACTCATCATTAGATGACCAATGTCAAGAAGGAACTTGTAGCCTACCTAGACTTTGCATAATAACTAGAAATAACCTTCGATCCCTGGTTGACAATTCTCTGTTTGGTCACTTGAATTTTTGTAAAAGAACAATCCAGTCAATTGTAGATGATGTTGTAGAGGTTATAGGGATTAGGGTTAGTGTTAAAGTTGGTTATAAGTGTATGTTCGTAAGGATGGTTTATATTGATTAGGGGTTATGTTGATTGAGAGTTCATCTAAAGCCAATATTTACATAGGGAAGAATCTTGAATTATTTAAAAAATTAGGACAAGATATTCTGATAGATTCATTACATTTTGATAATTTTATTTACATAGGGAACAATCTTGAATCGATCTCATTCTCTCTATTTAGGTGGAAATATGTTTGGCACTTTTACACATGTGGGTTTGCTTTCATTTACACCTTTTTCATTTAGAATGCTTTTATTAAACTTCTATTTTGGCATTTTCATTACTTATGGGAAATAATGGAAAATCATTTAGGTGTATGAATCATCAACCTTGGAAGAGATAATGAAACCGCAGACATTCATCAAATTTTCGTGATTTTTAAAGTCCTTTTTTTATTGTACCAACATTGTGATAAAATTGTGGTATATACATGTAATTCATACACATATATATGAAGTTTCCCACTGCCTAATACTTTTGTAATTGCAAATTTGATTTTTACATTTCATTTGTTTATTGATTAAGTTGATTTCCAACACTTGTTGCTCATGTTGATTTTACATAATTAAGAGTTGAAAGTTGTAAGTCACTTAACATAGCTGAAACTGCAGTTTTGGATTGTTGAAATCATTTTAATGCAAAAAGGATTAAACTCCCTTGAATACCCCAACTCTAACCTGATTTTTCAATGTTAATAATTGATATCTACAGTTCCATCATTCCAAAATGATTCTTACTAGATTTTAAATAAAAAATGTTGGATTTTCTTTTCATTTATTTTGAGTAGTCATAAAAGGTCAAATTCATACAAAGTTTAGAGTATGGTTTTTATAAAATAGTGTTTCTATTTTTTTTATAACAATAGTGGTTAAGGATTTGTATTGAAAATATTGCCTGAAAGGTGGCATAGTAGAGTTTTATAAAAATTCATCAAAAATCGGAAAGGAAGGATGGAAAAGATGCAAGCATAAAGATTTGTCCTCTACATAAGATTGATTTTCCTTCGCAAGGGAACTATGACAATATTTGCTTGTATACATGCAAAAAAAATCTCCTAACATATGGCATGTTTTTCAAAACATTTAAAAGACTAGCAAGGATTAGACAGTCTAATTGCTATCAGCCTTTGAGTACCTTAAGGGGCTTGGATTTTCAAAATGCCTCTTTGCTTGAGCCTACTGTGCAAATAAAATTTGAAGCAGATGAGAGGGATTCTCTATTATGAATTAACATTTTCCTTTGAGATGCTTTTTTTTCTTCCTCCAATGTCGGAATTTTGTGAGTTTATCTTTGAATCTAAAACTTTGTCATTGGAGAACAATGTGCATCTTTTCAATCTAGGAACCATTTTCATGGGCCTTTACCACTACAATATAGATGGATTCTTGATTAGCATTAGTGATTTCCTCATGTCATCTCATGATTTTTTTCATTTCCCTGACCTTTGCTCCAAGTTTTCCCATTTCTTCATGTGCTCAAAGAGAATCTAACTAAGAGGCGGGGCGTAATTCTAGTGGCGGCCAACACTACAAAATCCAAGAATTAGAGGAGGGATGGAAATACCATCCACCAGGCTATGCCATTCAAACACTACTAGGTTCATAGGTGGGGAGTCTCTTTTCCTTTGAATGCACCACATAACAAACCCACTTGCAAGTGGAGATGGGGTTCCTTCCATTTGAAAAGGCCTATTGTGATTATGCTGAAGTGTGTGAGAGGATATAATCCTCGGGCAATGACGGACCTTAAATCTTAAATCACACAAGGTGTTTCATTAATGAAGAGATGGCGCCTTTGAAACATGGTGATCTTGCAAATTATAATAATTATGAGAGGATTAAGGGATTGGAACCACGGATATTTCCCCATTCTTTTGAAGAATTCCTTTTTCAAAACTGGTGGCTATATTGGTATGGCTATCCACATTCTTGTTCTGCTCGCGAAGGACATGAAAATATGAGATTGTGAACTTCCTGTTGAATTCTTTTAATTATGCTTAAGAGGGATTTATTCGAGGAAATACTCAATCTCCTCACGAGTCTAATTATGATTGCCCAATCCCTGATTACCACTAGATGCTTGATTTGAGAGCTTACCACAATTATGATGCCTTGGAGTAAGGCAAGAGCCTCAGCTTGGTTGTTTAAGAAGGTTCCCAAGCGCCATTCGTAACATATATGTTGATTTCCTCTGGGGTCAATGACCCCCCCTTGTAACGTTTATATTTATATATTAACTTGGTATCTCTTTATATTTTTATGTGGTAGTTTTTATATTATGGACATATATCAATTTTTTTTCTCCATATATATGATATTTTTTCAAATATATATAGATTTTTGATAATATTTATATTTGACAAACATATATTACTATTAATTATTCATTATAATTGTTTAAAAAAAATTGATATATGACAACACAAACATTATTTACATAATAACATATTTAGTTTATTAAATTGTAAAAACAATTTTCTATTAGAATTTTAAATTCATTAATCTTATTATAAAAGATAAATATATATTTATTAACCCATCTCAGTCATTTAACACAAAGTAAAGGATAAAACTATTAAACTATTAAAATTTTAAATTCACTAATATATTATAAAACGTAAATTTATATTTATTAACCTTTTAGTAATCTCACTCTTTTAGCATAAAGTAAAAGATAAAACTAATCCTTTTGAGAAGTTCAAAATCTTCGCAAACCCTTCTTTTCATTGAAAACATAAATGGAACTCCTCACACTTTGCTTTTATGTTTTTTCAAAAAGAAAAAGGAAATTTGCATACTTTGAAAACATCAGTTTTTAGTTTTGTTGTGAGTCGTAGACATCCAACATTAACACTTTATTTGGTAATTCATTAACTTGAATAAAATAAAAATTTAACAAAACTATCAAAATACAAAAACTATTTTTAAGAAGAGCAGCATAGCTACGATGTCCTGCGAAAAACACTTTAAGCATGGAAAAATATGCAAAGAGGATAATGGAAATTGCATAGAATATTAAATGTTAAGCTTTGAAATATCAAGAATAATCTTGTAAATATTCATAATTGCAAGATGTGTAATTATTAATTTTGAATAAAAATTTGATGAGTAAATGATTATATGAATAATAGTAAGAAATTTTTATTCCATCCATTCGTGTTCAATTCCGTTGAGACATCTTATGGCTTGGATGACCAAGTGACGGTTGGCTCGACCTACCATCCACAATATGTGAGGAAGTCTATTGAGATTTCCCATGCATGTTAGCTTTCCTTGATTCCTTCGGAATAGCAGGAAAGTGATTTTTCCACTGAAAAAAGAAAAAAAAGAAAAAAAAAAGAACAATAGCAAGAAATGAAAAAGATATATATTTTTCTTTTAACTAAACTTATCACAGTTCTACATATAGGATTCCTTTAAAAGACAAAAAAAAAAAAAATAGAAAAGATTGTGATTCTTTATTCACACTAGTTTTTACATAGTTGGTTTATACTTCAAAATGCTACGAGACTCTTCAATTCCATAAAAATTTCAAAACATAAATTGTATTGCAAAATTATTGCTTAGAAGCCTTCACAAATACTTTATACAATAGCTCAATATTAAGCAGAGTATGTCCAAGACTCTCCAAATTCCTTTGATGGAAGTTAATTCTTTATGCATATGCTTTCTATCTTTGCAAAAGGATTTGGAACTAAACTAGTATCCATGCAAATTGTATTCAGGAACAAATTCGATGTATTTTGTTATCAGGGAGAAAATGTTTTTGCCTTGCTTGTTCTCATCCTTACTAGGGTATTTCCAAGATTTTGATGCCTACATAATTGTGATTTTGGAATACAATTATGCAGTCGTGGACAAGTCCAAGATTGCCTAAATCTTTGTTTTTTTGGGGTCTTGTGATAGCATCAAAACGTAAACCAAGTTGTAAATGAAAGAGAATGGCTTTATGCAACAAAGAACCTGATTAGTAAATAAAGCAATTGTTATTCATGAAAAAAATGTTTAAACCATCAAAATCTAATCGGTGGGGTTAAGGGCATTTGTTGAAAAGTGAATGTTTTCATAACCAAAAGTCTAAATGCATGTTAAATGAAAATGCATAATGCAATGGTTTAAAATCATTATTTGAATTTCTTTATGCTACAAAAGAGTATTAGAGCAATAGAATTAGAGTACTAGAAAAAGATAAAACAACAAAGACAAATATAATTAACAAATAATAAATATTTTGTTGGTTAAATATTGCATAAATTTGCCAATAATTTGCAACAATTGAGGGATGTAAATTACAGTTTCACGTCAATTACAATAACACAAAATATTAAATAAATTAAGTTAATAAATAAGATGTATGCAAATAGTTTACAACATAAATACATTGCCTTTTATATTTCTAAACAACTATTAACATCAAAAATATTTCACACTTATCTTAATCATAGCACATTTTGCCAAGTAGTCTAGCCAATAATGGTGTCTTAGTTAACTTGAACATAACTTACATTAGCAAATGAAAAGTTCATTTCTGTTTTAAATTTATTAAATTTGTGCAAAAAATAAGAGCGAGATTAGTTGAAAGGTTTCATTTCTTAATTCTCTATATTGCAAGGCTAACTAAAATCAGGTTGTTGATAAAATTTTGTTCTTCTCTTTGTATAGTCTCTTAAAGCTTAATATAATTTTATTATTTTGGACCAAGGGAAACAAATTGTTGTTTGAAAGGAATCTGAATGATAGTTAAGCAACTTTCCACTTTGATTTTTCCCTTAACTAGTTTGACAACAAAAAAAATCCAGTGGTTTTATATTTCCATTGTAGGTATTTCAACATTCTTGTTGACTACCATTTTGTTGATTCTAGGGATATGTTCTATAATGTTCTTATTTTATCCCATTATTTGAGGTTGGGATAAGAAAAGACCTTTACTCTGAAAAGAGATTGCTAGTATTCAAATATGATTTCTCTCAAAGCTTAATAGAATTTTATTATTTTGGACCAAGGGAAATCAATTATTGTTCGGAAGGAACTTGAATGATAACTAAGAAACTTTCCACTTTGATTTTTCCCTTATCTAGTTTAACAACAAAATATTAAGTAGTCCTATTTCCATTGTAGGCATCTCAACATTTTTTTTTTGTCTACCATTTTGTTGATTCTAGGGATATGTTCTATAATGTTCTTATTTTATCCCATTATTTGAGGTTGGGATAAGAAAAGACATTTACTCTGGAAATATATTGCTAGTATTGAAATATGATTTTCTTTTTTTATCATTTGAAAACTAATAACAATCTTTTAGTGACACTTATATATTTCAGACTAAGCGTTGATTTCTTTTCCTCCAATAATATATCACTACGTTAATTTTATTCATCATTTTTTTGTTCAAGTGGAGGATTTTTGGAGACTATTGGAAAGGATTAAGAACAAGTTAGAATAAGAGTTCTACTCCAAAAAAAATTTCAAGAGAAATGGTGCAATTCAAGGAAAATTGTAGGAAAAATATTGATAATCATAATCGTTAAAATTCTTATGCTTTATCGAAACCTAAGTAAAGAAAAGAATTATTTTGAGTGGTCCAAAATTGTATTCCTACATCCATAAATCTTGTAAATAAGCATTTACTATATTTCAGACATGTTATATTTTTTGACATCTTACAGATGAACGAGAAATTTGTATTTGAAGGAATCATCAAAAAATACTTTGTTTTTGAATAAGTGGTGGATATTTGCTATAGAGTGTTATTTATGATAGCTAATAGTTTATACATGTTATACAAAGGCGAAAAGAGTGGTAATCTTGAATGTCTTGATGAGGCCATCAAATATTAACTTGGTAGATTCAAAAACAAATATGGAAGCATTCAAGTCCATGGAAAACATCTTGTGACATCCTCCAACCTCCAGTTTATAAATATGTTTTCAATTATACAATCAATAAACCATACATCAACAAAATATTGTAAATGAGATACTTTGAATTTCTTTAATTTACAAATAATATTAATAGTATAAAACTCACTATTTATCTTAGATAATATAGTTGATATTAACTCCAAGCAACAGACTTGATATGACACATGAACAAGGGATAAAACATATATTGAACAATTTGTCTATAGCGTTGTATCAAACCCTGACTTGATAATAATAAAACACAAATTGACAATCTAAACTAGATTTGAGTTTAGTTGCGAGTCAGTGTGTAATTTCCCCATTCAAATAAGTGCATAGTAAGACAATCCCATCAATCCTACTAGTTTCCTAGGTTGGATGGGCACATGTGGGATGGTAATAAGGAAGCTAATAAATTATATTTAGACATTAGAAGGGTTCAAGCATTTAATAAATATGGTGAATAAATAAATTCAAGAGAAATTCTAAGTGGCAAGTGGTTTTAGAGACATATGGAGGTGGTGGGACCCACACTAGCTTGATTTTTCAATGACACATGGTAGCTCTCTCTTGCCAATTTGAATTCATGGGAAGGTGAACACTCTTGGGTGAGTTGGTAAGTCATAACACATGGCATTGAGCATCTTAGGTCGAAATGGGATGGAATAGTAACCTCCATGGGAGAGGAAGAGTCAAATTGGAGACTAGTGGACACTTGGGCTAGATTCCCTAGTTTTATGACAACAATAATGAAGCATCTATGACATTTATGAAAAAATTCAGACCTGACTTCTTACACCTGACCATTATGACATGTCAGCCCCAAAAATAGGCTCAAGGAAGGAGCTCATGGAGTTGGGGGAAGCTAAAGAGACTCAAATTCGAATTTGGGAGAAGATGGAAGGTTGGAACTAGGAGACAAGTGACAAATGAGGAATATTTTCTAAATGGAAATTTATTGAATATATTGAGAGGATTTTGACCCCTTGAAGTTTAATGTTGGTTATAAAATGTAGAAATCAAGTATGAGAATGGATTTTGATGATTTGAGAAAAATTGCATTTGTGAAGAGAGAACTAGTGGATGACTAGTTTCTTGCCTTAGCCAATTTCGAGGGTGAAAGATTCCCATCCAAGTTGGTGTTTGGAGAGGCAAATCAGGTATTTCATGGTGCTTTAATGGAGTTTTATTTGCAGGTAGCAGCTACAGGAAGTTTCATGGTTTGGTTTAGTGCAACACTTTCTCTCCACCATTTCCAATTTTGAAGGCATATTCGGGCTCCTTGAGGGATTGCGCTTTGGGTGAGATCTTGCACTCATTGGGAGAGCGTCATATGATATTTTTCTGATTTTAATAGCTTCATATCCTCTATTCTTCATATTCAGAGACTCTCAGGTCGAAACACCCATTGACTGTATGCAAAATTATTGATTAATGAGCAAACAATGTCCATTTCCCCAATGCTTTGATGTATGACACTATAAGGTTGATTATTTCGAATGGATGGATGATTCTATGATATATTTGTGATTCATATAATGCCATGAATATATTATACAAGTTTCATGTACTTTACTTGAGCATTTGAATCATTTTTACTCAGTTTGTTTGTATTGAGAGGTGAAATAGTGTCATTTCCCCAAGGGTCGAATTGGGGGTTTTTGCTGTTGAATGTGAGAGAGTTAGAACAGTAGTAAAAATCAATTAATGGTGCATATGAGACCTTAATCACATAATTAACACATTACATACCTATTTTCATAAATTCATGGGAGTTTGGAGGCATTTGGAAGGCCATTTGTAGTGTTTCCCCGGGGGATTTGATGCACAAATTTCTAGTCAAAATTACATATATTGATCAGAATACAAATCAAGTTTGCAGCAGTATTTGGAGGGCCATAAAACATCCCTGAACATAATATTCAAGTCTAAATACCATTCATACACTCCTACAGAAGATTTGGGATCATTTGGGTTGATTTGGAGGTCAAAACAGTAAAACTAGTCAAAGGTTGAAATTGGGGAAAAAGTGGAAAAATTGAAAAAATTGGCATTTTAATAAAATTTTGAAAAAGGGTCATTACAAGTGGCATCAGAGCATGTTCTTGGAACCTGATGGTCTTAAAAAGAAGTCAAAAGAATAATCCACCACCCCTTGAACCAGTATTTGAAAATATTTTTGTTGAAGAAGAGGTAGTAGAAGAAGAGAAGTCTTTTACTGAAATCATGGGTAGAGAGGAGGAGGACAAAGCAAGATATAAGGAGGAACTTATTGCAACCTTAGACCCATGTTTCTATAAACTTTCAACAAACATGGATAGGATATGTGACAGATTGTTGCAAGGATTCGAATTGTTGATTAGCCAGCTTCAAAGCAAAGGGATGATAGGAGATAATAATGGTTCACACTCAGGGAAAAAGATGAAAGGAAATGAGCATATTTTCTCAAGTACAGGACCTCATAATAGACCTGATGAATTTCAAAGCACACAAAGTCATACTGCACCTAAACTTCTCACACCCAAAGAAGAGCCCAATATTGAATTGGATTACAAGAAACTAATAAATGATTGGAATGATTTGAATAAAGAGTGTAAAAGAGGTGTACCACTCAGTGACTACATTGATGCTATGCAAAATATTAAAAGGAAGGGAGACAATAGGAGTCCATTCCAAAACAAAGAACTAAATAGTGCTATTGGAAAAATGTCACTTCCTACTTTTGATGGTTCTCCTCAAAATTCTGCTAACACTTGGGGTGCAAAAATTGGATGTATATTTTCAGCTGAATCCTATGTTGGAATAGGATGCATTAAAAATGGACATATTGCATTTGGAAGGAGATGCCAATAAATGGTGGTTTCATGGGCTAAAAACCTTGGGTCATAATCAGGTTAAAACATATGAAGAATTTGTTGACAGGGTACTAGAAAGATTTGAATAAAAAGATCCAGAACTGCCTTTCAAAGAACTAGCTCAATTGAAGCAAACTGGGTCCCCTACTGAATATATGTTGGACTTTCAAAAATTATCAGTCAAGGTGGCTGATGTATCTATGGGAAGATTATTATTACTGTTCACTCAAGGTTTGGCTGAACCCTTAAGAGGTTTGGTCAAAACCCACAAGCCAACTACATTAAAAGATGCAATGAGCTTGACTAGGGATCTCCAAAATGTGCTTTCTGGAATGAGATTTCCTCCTAAGCCTAGCTACAAATTTGAAAAGAAACCTTGGCAAAGGGATGGATATGATAAGAAACCTTGGAAAAGAGATTCATTTTAGAGGAATAAAAAAGAGGGACTAAACAGGGATGAACTTAGAAAAAAGAAACTGTGCTTCACGTGCTTCCAACCATGGACACCGGGGCACAAATGTACCAAAGGAAAGGCTCAATACATAGAAGTATTTTTTGATAATGAGGGGTATGATGGGGGCATGGATGAATATGGACATATTTCAGATCAAGAAGAGGCATATGAGACAACAATAGAAGAGGAAAGACAAGAAGAAAATCAGCCTTCACCGGACAAAGCAAGAATGGCAGTGCTTTCAGCAGTACCTCGCTATCATACTATTCGATGCAAAGGTGTGGTACAAGGACAAAGAACTTCAGTTTTGGTAGATGAAGGAGCCACTCATAACTTCATTGATGCAGATATGGTAGAGAAAAGAAAGATACTTATTGAACCATTTGATGGCTTCACAGTTGTCATTCCCGGTCACAACACAATGCAATGCAAAACATGGGTTCCAAAGCTGCAAGTCACCTAGGTAACTATAATTTGGTTGATAGTTTTTATGTGGTTGATGTTGCTGATACTAATGTGGTTTTGGGAGTGCAATGGTTGTATTCAATAGGAGAGCATATAGTAAATTATCAAATTCCCGAAATGAAATTCCAAGATTCAAAAGGAGTACAAAGAATTGTGAGAGGGAAACACACTTATCCAAATCAAGTAGTGACTTGCAATAGTATGAGATCTATATTGAGGCATGGGGATATAGAATGGGCTGCTGAATGTCATATTACATCTCCCAAGCCAAGTATAAATATTTTCAAACACCCAAAGGAGATAGAGATACTTTTGCAAAAATATGAAAAGGTTTTTAGAGACCTTCCACATGGTAGGCCACCGGATAGGGGGGTTGAGCATAGTATTATTTTGGAGGAGGGTACTTCACCCATTCAGATACCACCTTATAGACATCCTAAAAAGTTCAGAGATGAGATTGAAAAATCTATCCAAGAACTCCTAGAGTTGGGACTCATTAGACCAAGCTCTAGCCCTTATGCTTCTTCAGTAGTGTTAGTGAAGAAAAAAGATGGAACATTGAGAATGTGCATAGATTTTAGAGCCTTAAACAAAAAGACTATCAAGAATAGGTATCCTATTCCTAAGATTGATGAGCTCATGGATGAGCTACATGGGGCCAAATACTTCTCAAAAATTGACCTTAGATCAGGGTATCACCAAATTCGAATGAAAGATGAAGATGTGCAAAAGACCGCTTTTCGATGTCATTTTGGCCACTTTGAATTTCTTGTCATGCCTTTTGGGTTAAATAATGCTCCAACCACCTTTCAAGCATGTATGAATAGGATATTTTGCAAGCAACTAAGAAGGTTTGTTTTGGTTTTCTTTGATGATATTCTCATTTATAGTAAAACATGGGAAGAGCATTTGCAGCAGTTAGAGATTGTGTTGAAGATCTTGCAAGAAGAGTCCTTATTTGCTAAGTTATCAAAATGTGAGTTTGGGATGAAAGAACTACTGTATCTTGGGAACATTATTGGGAAAGAAGGAGTGAAGGTACACATGAAAAAAATCAGGGCTATCTTGGAATGGCCATCACCAAAAAATATTACCGAATTGAGAGGCTTTATTGGCATATGCACCTACTACAGAAAATTTGTGAAAGGGTTCTCCAAGTTGACTTCTCCACTCACTGATTTGACTAAGAAATATGCTTTCAAGTGGGATGAAGAGGCTGAAAAGGCCTTCCAAAAAATGAAAGAGGTAATGAGTAGTTGTCCCATACTTACACTTCCTGATTTTACTAAACCTTTTGTTGTGGAATGTGATGCTTCAGGTGGAGGAATAGGGGCTGTCCTAAAGCAAGGCCAACATCCCATAGCCTTTGAGAGCAGAAAGTTGCAGCCTCATGAAAAAATTTACTCCATATATGATAAAGAAATGATGGCCATTATGCATGCATTGGCCAAATTCAGACAATACTTGGTGGGCAACAAGTTTGTGTTGAAAACTGACCACAATAGTCTAAGACACTTTCTCACCCAAAAAGATCTAAATGAAAGGCAACAAAAGTGGGTAAGCAAGATTCAAGCTTATGATTTTGATATTGAATATGTCAAAGGAAAGAATAATACAGTAGCAGATGCTTTGTCAAGAAGGCCTTCTTTTTCTCTCATGGATATTGCCAAGGATTGGAAAAACATGCTACTAGTTGAATATGCCAAAGACAAATTTGCTTGTGATGTGTTGGATGGAATCAAAGGGGATGATAATTATAGGATTTTGAATGGGATGATATATATAAGGGAATAATTTATTTAGTTCATAACTCCAAGCTCAAGTACCGAATTTTGCAAGAAGCACATGATTCCCCACTAGCGGGCCATCCAGGGATCTTCAAAACTTATAGACAGTCGAGGCACATATTTTTTTGGAAGGGGTTGAAGGAAGATGTTCAGAAGTATGTGAACGAATTTAAAGCATGTCAACAAAACAAATCAGAACTTACATGTCTAGCCGGCCTATTACAACCATTGCCCATCCCGGAGCAAAAATGGGACATTATTTCCATGGATTTCATCATCGGATTGCCTAAATCCTTGGGTAAGGATTGCATCTATGTGGTAGTTGATAGGTTGAAAAAATTTGCTCATTTCTTTGCTGTTACATCATCTTTTAGTGCTGCACAAGTGGCTAATATTTTTTCAAAGAAATCTTCAGATTGCATGGGCTCCCCAAGAGCATTGTCAGTGATAGAGATAGTAGATTCATGGGTGCTTTTTGGAAAGAACTTTTTAGATTGGTAGGAACTCAATTGACTCCAAGTACCAGCTATCATCCACAAACTGATGGACAAACAGAGAGGGTAAACCAATGGTTGGAAGGATACCTAAGAAACTATGTGGGAGGGCAGCAAAAAACATGGGCAAAATGGCTACACTTGGGTGAGTTTTTCTACAACACCACTTATCATATGTCAATAGGAATGTCTCTTTTCAAAGCATTATATGGCTATGATGCACTTACATTTGCTAACATTATATTTGGTGATAGTAGAGCCCCAAAGGCTAAAGATTGGGTGGAAGAGAGCCAAGAAATTTTAAAGCTCTTGAAAGACAATTTGCAAGTTGCTCAAAATTGGAAAAAACAATATGTTGATAGGCATAGAGAAGAAAGAACCTTTCAAGTCAATGATTTAGTATATTTAAGGTTGCAGCCTTATAAACAAACATCTCTCAAAAAGAATGGAGCAAAAAAATTAAAACCAAGGTACTATGGGCTATACAAGGTAGTGCGGAAGGTTGAAGAAGTAGCATATGAACTATAACTTCCGGAAGGGAGTAAAATCCACAATGTATTTCATGTTTCTTGTCTCAAGAAATCTCTTGGTCAGCAAATCATCACTTCAGAAATACTTCCTCCTTTGGATGATGAAGGTCAGCTCACACTTGTTCCGGAAAAGATTTTGAAGACACGGGAAAGAAGGTTGAGGAGTAGAATCATCAAGGAATATTTAGTGCAATGGAAGGACTTACCAAATGAAGATGCCACATGGGAAGAGGAGAAGATTTTGCAGCATCCAAATTTGAAATTGCTTGAGGACAAGCAATCTTGGGTGGGGAGGACTGTAATGTCCCCATTCAAATAAGTGCATAGTAAGACAATCCCATCAATCCTACTAGTTTCCTAGGTTGGATGGGCACATGTGGGATGGTAATAAGGAAGCTAATAAATGATATTTAGACATTAGAAGGGTTCAAGAATTTAATAAATATGGTGAATAAATAAATTCAAGAGAAATTCTAAGTGGCAAGTGGTTTTGGAGACATATGGAGGTGGTGGGACCCACACTAGCTTGATTTTTCAATGACACATGGCAGCTCTCTCTTGCCAATTCGAATTCATGGGAAGGTGAACACTCTTGGGTGAGTTGGTAAGTCATAACACATGGCATTGAGCATATTAGGTCGAAATGGGATGGAATAGTAACCTCCATGGGAGAGGAAGAGTCAAATTGGAGACTAGTGGACACTTGGGTTAGATTCCCTAGTTTTATGACAACAATAATGAAGCATCTATGACATTTATGACAAAATTCAGAGCTGACTTCCTACACCTGACCATTATGACATGTCAGCCCCAAAAATAGGCTCAAGGAAGGCGCTCATGGAGTTGGGGGAATCTAAAGAGACTCAAATTCGAATTTGGGAGAAGATGGAAGGTTGGAACTAGGAGACAAGTGGCAAATGAGGAATATTTTCTAAATGGAAATTTATTGAATCTATTGAGAGGATTTAGACCCCTTGAAGGCTAATGTTGGTTATAAAATGTATAAATCAAGTATGAGAATGGTTTTTGATGATTTGAGAAAAATTGCATTTGTGCAGAGAGAACTAGTGGATGACTAGTTTCTTGCCTTAGCCAATTTCGAGGGTGAAAGATCCCCATCCAAGTTGGTGTTTGGAGAGGCCACTCAGGTATTTCATGGTGCTTTAATGGATTTTTATTTGCAAGTATCAGCTATAGGAAGTTTCATGGTTTGGTTTAGTGCAGCACTTTCTCTCCCATTTCCAATTTTGAAGGCATATTCGGGCTAGTTGAGGGATTGCGCTTTGGGTGAGATCTTGCACTCATTGGGAGAGATTCGTATGATATTTTTCTGATTGTAATAGCTTCATATCCTCTGTTCTTCATATTCAGATACTATCAGGTCAAAATACCCATTGATTGTATGCAAAATTATTGATTAATGAGCAAACAATGTCCATTTCCCCAATGCTTTGATGTATGACACTATAAGGTTGATTATTTCGAATGGATGGATGATTCTCTGATATATTTGTGATTCATATACTGCCATGAATATATTATACAAGTTTCATGTACTGTACTTGAGCATTTGAAGCATTTTTACTCAGTTTGTTTGTATTGAGAGGTGAAATAGTGCCATTTCCCCAAGGGTCGAATTGGGGGTTTTTGCTGTTGAATGTGAGAGAGTTAGAACAGAAGTAAAAATCAATTAATGGTGCATATGAGACCTTAATCACATACTTAACACATTACATACCTCTGTTCATAAATTTGTGGTAGTTTGGAGGCATTTGGAAGGCCATTTGCAGTGTTACCCCGGGGGATTTGATGCACAAATTTCTAGTCAAAATTACATATATTGATCATAATACAAATCAAGTTTGCAGCAGTATTTGGAGGGCCATAAAACATCCCTAAACCTAATATTCAAGTCTAAATACCATTCATACACTCTTACATAATATTTGGGAGCATTTGGGTTGATTTGGAGGTCAAAACAGTAAAACTAGTCAAAGGTCGAAATTGGGGAAAAAGTGGAAAAATTGGCATTTTAATAAAATTTTGAAAAAGGGTCATTACACTGTGGTAGAAGACAATTGAAATAATTTTTGAAATTCGGTAGTAGCATGGACAATTGTAAAGAACCGAAAACATATAGAGAAAAAGAGCGAGTCAAAAACAATGGGAATGCAAGAAAAGAAGAAATGAGTTGGAGGCATAGATTTGAAACTAGGAAAAATTGTTTCCAAATTGCATAAGAGAAACTAATGATATGTACTATGTGTATGAATAACAATGGAAGTGGCTATGCTGGTACTATAGCAAAATGAAACATATTCCATATTCCATATTTAATATTCTGTCTTTGTAACAACTATCTAAACTAGCTTGGTTTTTTCTATTTGGGATGTATATAAGCCTCCAAAATTTTTTTAATCCAAGAGACAATACATGGAATTGAGAAGGATTTACCTCTAAGACTATTACAACATCTTTTTCAATGCCATTAAGCATTTTTGCATGGTGAACAGTTGTGTGGTATTTGCAAATTTCTTTCTGCGGGAATATAAGGAGATCTTATAAACCAAAGAAAGTTCAAAGGTTAATACAATGCTACAAGGTAGAACAAATAGAATCAAAACAAAGATTAGGTAGTGGCAAAGGAAGAAGATTATACCTACATGTTTTCGATATTTGGTTTGACAACGACATTCTGATTTTCAATTTTCTCTCTTGATTTGATGAAAATTTTCAAGTCCTTTTGAATGTTCTGAGGACTAGTAAATTTATGGACATGCAGTTGTGAGGATGATTATCTTTGAATATCATAGTGTCAATTATTCCAGACAATTGTCGTGTGATTGGATCTTGTTCATGTTCAATTCGGAAATGCATGTTCCTGAGCAAGATGCAAAGAGATGAGCTCATGGATCATTATTTTGTTCAATTTTATAAAAAAAAGGGAAATAACAGAAGTAAAATGAGAACATATTTTTGCTGAAAAGGTTCAAGTTCTAGAGAGTAAGCTAGTTGTCTTTTTACTTGTTAATAGAGCAAGGCATAATTATAATGGATTTTTTTTTCCAATATGATTTCCTTCCTGAAATCAATAAAATAAATGTTAAAAATTTCATAAATATATTCTTGTAGAAAACAATGGATAGAGAAATTGCTAGTGAGAAATTAACAAATCGAGATGCACTTTCTATGGAGAATGCTTAAAAATATCTATGAAGACACATTTTGTACGAATTCTGATGAATTTGTGTTAAGTTTTGGCAAGTATGGCAAGTTTTCGATGAGTTTGGTGAACAAGAAATTTCAAGGACATGTCGTAGGTGACTATTTTCCCATGCCAATACCTAGCAATATTTACAAGTCTTAGCCAAGTCAGACTACACCAATGTGGACGACTCACCACTCTACACCATAGATTAGCAAGGTCATATAGATTAACGCAATAAACTTTATACTACTAATACATGAATAATACAATTTATTATATGATACCACAATCCTTCCATGGGCTTCAAGATATATTCTCAAAATATCTCTCATTTAGATCTCACACATAATCACTAACAACCATATTGAAATATTATAGAGAGTTATCATGGCATAAAGCATTGACTACAAATCGGTGTGTACCCAAAAACCATTTACAAAACCTATGTGAAGAAACCATGTGCCAAAAACTATTTTAACGGTTAAGTGATTGGCACATTTTCCCGCACAAATGGACATACCATTTTACTTGAACTATGAACTATGAAGGCGAATTCTGATAACAGATTTACTAAGTCAATTGTGTTCCTTTATAAAGTGCTAAATCTTGACGTGTACTTTCAATTCTATTACGCAATAAGATTGACTACATTCTTTTAAGTCATTAAAACAAATACATGATATAGAATTCTCTTGAAGATGGGAAATATTTTCCGTTGGATCACTATCCAATTGCATTTTATATAAAACTTTACGATGGAAGAGATGGCTATAATAAATTTTCAATTCCAATTAAATCTTTAAGTGATCAACAAGAAAAGATGAAAGATAACAAAAAAAAATAGTTTCTTGCTACCTTAAGAACATAGAAAGGTAAAGAGTAGAAAAGTTGTTGACTCCAATTTGTCAGAGAACACTTCCACATTAACATGGTTGTTTCATTAGAAGATGATGAATACAGATAAAACATTTAACAAAAGGTCAAAACAGTTTAAACATGAAGGATGAGAAGATAGTTTTGTAAAGTTTTAAATAAAACTTTATCATGGAAGGAATGGTTATATTAGATTTTCAAGTTCAGTTGAATCTTTAAGTTATTTGTTATAAAAGCTGAATAATATGGGTAAATTAATTCTAAAGCATAAGTGATAACATGTAGCTTCTTGATACCCTAAAAAAATAGAAATTTAACGAGTGAATAAATTGATGACTCTGTTTTGGCAGGAACACTTCCATATCAACATTTTTGTTGGCTTAGAAGATAGTGAATACACAGAATACATTGAGGGAAAGATAAAACCAGTTTTGACATCAAGGATGAGAGGACAATTCTAGATGTGAAATGAAGAGATTTTAATATTTAAAATCAGTTCCTAATGTTTTATGTGACAGTATTTCAATGGTATTTTTCCAAGCCAAAGAATATTCAACATTTTAGAACTTGGCCAGTTCAATAGTTTGACAAATGAGAAAGAAATAAATTATACTAATACCCACTAATGACCAAACAGATCAATGGAACTAAAAAATACAACAAATAAAAATAACAAATTAGGAGCACCTAGGACATCTCTTGCAGAGCTAGAAAATGAAGTTAAAAGGTGAAACAAGCATAATATCCTAATAAAACAAAGGTATATCCATAAAGGATCAACCCTCTGCAATATAGTACAAGAACTACCACTACATGGTGTCTAAGTCTGAAGATTATCCTCTAGAACTATCTATCACTCTGAAGTCACAAATACTGAGCTTAGTATTGTTGTAGGATATAAAATATTGTCATTTGTTTTTTCATTTAATAAATTTCTTAGGTTTTGTACTAGACCCAATAAATGACAAGAACACAACATAGATAAATGCATAATCTTAATAACCCTAGAAACCTACAATAGAGAGCATAAAGCATCCAAGTGAAGTCGAATGCAATAAGTGAACAATCTGATATTTAAAAAAAAACAACACAAAAGCAACAACCGAAATCTCCACGCACCCAAACCTTGTCCACTTTTGAAATGTAGCTAGATACATATAAGAACCCATGAAAAAACTAGCCATCAAGCTCACACAAACACATCCTATCTTGGGTGTAGCAACTCACATGCATCCAAGAAGCAATATTGAGAAGTCAAATCACAAGCCCTCCCCCAACAACGAACCAACAATAACAAAATACGAAACCCTACACCCAAGAAACAACAACAGGAGTTAAAACATGCACACATGAAAATTTCGAAACATAAACACAAGATAACACTAAGATAACCAAGGAAAAATTCTTACCTCCAATGTGATTGTTGCAAACACGAATGCGTTGAGTACACCGAAACCGCCAAGCAAATGGCAAAGAGAACTAGACACCGCACCAAACTAGCATGTGAAAACCTCGAACCTTGCGGCTCCATAGACAATATAGGAAAAACCACAAACCCTGCAATACCCCCGCTAGACCAATGAACAATAAAAATGCTGCAACGCCCCCGCTCCAAACAACAAACGTTGCAACACTATTGCTCCAAATACAATTGAAATCCAGCATACGCTAAGAAAACCAAAACTACAAAATGAACAACAGACAACACCCAAATAAAACCCCCAACAACGGTCGCATTACCCCAACACCTGCAATATGTAGACCATACGGAACAAGCCATCCCATCAACTTAAAAACACAGTCCATGTCTGGAATCGCATAACCTAAAACCAAGCAAAATGCATTAAAACGTAGACCACCCCAGCATTAAAACACTACTCGTCTCATTCAAGTGCATTTAACAATAGGGAACCCACCCACCGCCATGCCCTGAGCAACAAAGCTCGAGGACAAATGCCAACTGCACAGAACCAAGGAGAAATATAAAAATGTTATACCAACATCATAGCAGTATTTAATATCTCCAATCACATTGCGACATATTGCAATTAAATAATTTTAATTTAAAAGAAAAAACGTTAAATAATTCTATGGACTATACCATGGCCAAAGTCCATGGCATTCAATTAATTAAAAATTGTGATCTCTATCTGTCCACTACTGCCTCAAGGACATAACAAGAGCAACATAACTGCGATGTCCTTGCGGAAATCTTTAATGATGGATGAATATGTAGAGAGGATAGTGGCAATTGCATAGAATATTAAATGTTAAGCTTTGAAACATCAAGAATAAGCTTTTCAATAGCCATAATTGCAACTGAACAAAAACTTGACAAGAAAATTATTATATGAACAATAGCAAGAACTGAGGAATATATATATATATATATATTGTTTAGTTCTACCTATAGGATTCCTTTAAAAGACTAAAGTTTTAAATATAAAACATTGTGATTCTTTATTCACACTAGTTTTTACATGGTTTGTTTATACTTCAAAATGCTATGGCACTCTTCAATTCTATTAAAATTTTCAAAACATAAATTGTTCTGCAAAAATATTGCTTAGAAGCAACAATTCTCTTCACAAATACTAAATATACAATAGCTCAATATTAAACAGAGTATGTCCAAGACTCTGCATTTTCCTCTAATGGAAGTTAATTCTTTATGTGTATGCATTGTAGCTTTGCAAAAGGATTTAGAACTAAACTAGCTGCCATACAAATTGCAATCGAGAACAAATTCGATGTATTTTACTGCCACGGGGATTTTTTTATTTATTTACATGTTCTCATCCTTACCAGTGTATTTCCAAGACTTTGATGCCTCCAATATATCATTTTGCACAGATACAAATCATCAAATACACTACAAAGAAAGGTATATGTAAAATCAAAAGGGGAAAAAGAGACCATCATAGAATTGTGATTTTGGACTTATAGGTGTATAGCAGTGCACAATTCTAAGCTCGTCTAAATCTTTGTTTTTTTGGGTCTTGTGATAGGAAAGGTAAATGGGTTGTAAATGAAACAGATTGGCTTTCTGCAAAAAAGAATCTAATTAGTAAATAAAACAATTGTTATTCATGGAAAAAATGTTTAAATAAGAAAAATCTGATTAGTGGGGTTAAAGGCATTTGCTGAAAAGTGCCTTTGTCATAACCAAAAGTCTAAATGCATTTTAAATGAAAGTGCATAATGCATTTGTTTGAAATCATTATTTCAATTTCTTTTATGTTGCAGAAGAGTATTAGAGCACTAGAAAAGATAAAACAACAAAGACAAATATAACTAACAAATAATAAGTATTTTCTTGGTTATATATTGCATAATTCTGCCCATAATTTGCAACAAGTGAGGAATGTAAATCACAGTTTTACATAAGGTAGAATAACATAAAATATTAGATAAAGTAAGTTAATAAATAATTATGTATGCAAATAGTTTACAACATAAATACATTGCTTTTTATATCTCTAAATAACTATTAACATAAAAAATATTTCACATTGATCTTAATTACAACATAATTTGCCAAAAAGTCTAGCCAATAATGGTGTCTTAGTTAACTTGAACATAACTTACATTAGCAAATGAAAAGCTCCTTTCTTTTTTAAATTGATTAAATTTATAAAAAAAAATAAGAGCAAGAGAAGTTGAAAGGTTTCATTTCTTAATTCTCTATAATGCAAGTCTAACTAAAATGAGGTTATTGATCTAACTTTGTTCTTCTCCTTATATAGTCTCTCAAAGCTTAATAGATTTTTATTATTTTGGACCAAGGTAAATAATTGTTGTTTGAAAGGAACCTGGATGAGAGATAAGCAACTTTCACTTTGATTTTTCCCTTATCTAGTTTGACAAAAAAATATTCAATGGTCTTATTTCCAATGTAGGCATTTCAACAATTTTTTGGCTACCATTTTGTTGATTCTAGGGATATGCTCTATAATGTTCTTATTTTATCCCATTATTTGAGGTTGGGATAAGAAAAGACATTTATTCTGAAAAGAGATTTCTAGTATTCAAATATGATTTCTCTCAATGTTCTTATTTTATCCCATTATTTGAGGTTGGGATAAGAAAAGACATTTACTCTGAAAAGAGATTTTTAGTATTCAAATATGATTTCTCTCAAAGCTTAATAGACTTTTATTATTTTGGACCAAGGGAAAGAAATTGTTGTTTGAAAGGAACCTGGATGATAGCTAAGCAACTTTCCACTTTGATTTTTCCCTTATCTAGTTTAACAAAAAAATATGTAATGGTCCTATTTCCATTGTAGGCATCTCAACATTTTTTTATCTACCATTTTGTTGATTCTAGGGGTATGTTCTATAATGTTCTTATTTTATCCCATTATTTGAAGTTGGGATAAGAAAAGACATTTACTGTGGAAAGAGATTACTAGTATTGAAATATGGTTTTCTTTTTTTATCATTTCAAAACTAATAACAATTTTTCAATGACACTTATATATTTCAAACTAGATGTTGATTTCTTTTCATAATTTAGCTCTACATTAATTTTATTCATTGTTTTTTTTTGTTCAAGTGGAGGTTTTTTGGAGGCTACTGGAAAGGTTTACGAACAAGTTATTATAAGAGTTCTACTCCAAATTTGTTTCCAAGAGAAATGGTGCATACAAGGAAAACTGTAGGAAGGATATTGAGAATCATAATTGTTAAGTCTTTCGCTCTATCGAAACCTAAGTAAAGACATGAATTATTTTGAGTGGTCCAAAATCGTATTCCTACATCGTAAAGCTTGTAAATAAGCATTTACTATGTTTGGACATGTTATATTTTTTGACATCTTACAAAAGAATGAAAAATTTGTATTTGAAGGAATAGTCAAAAAATTAATCTATCTATAAATTATGAAATTTTCCTAACTGTTTCTAGTTGTTTTAAAATGCTAACTTAATTCTGCTATCTTTATGAGAGAGTCTCTATTTTGTTTTGGGTTTTGAAATAAGAGTTTATCCAATAATTTAAACAACTAACTTAATATGCATAATTTAACTGCGGCTAAAATTAACTAAGAAATGTAAACTAAAATAAATCTAAGCGCAAGTTAACTCTACCTAATTCTATTTTTTAAACTATCCTAATCAGGAACAAACAAATAAACATTTGAAGCACATCAATATCATAAAATTAACAATAACCTTTTACATATTGTTTACACATCAAATTTGCAGTAACCTTTTACATATTGTTTACACATCAAATTTGCAGTCATTTAACATGATCAATTGAATAAAATTATAAAAGAGCATAAAATCTCTCAACAAACTTCTATTCAACTGTAAAAATAAATTCTTACAGATCCCAATCGCAATCGAGTACAAAGATGATTGCACAAACACTAATCTCTGGTCTCAAATAATGCCTGAGTAGAAATACGCAGGGCTTCCATGGATATCCAAAAATAGTAGCAAAGAAGATTACTGATTCTTCTTCTGGAATAAAAATTACAGAAAAATGAATATCCTACAGCTCTCGGGTAACAGCCCTTCGGAACCATAGATCTTCTCTCCCCTCTGGGTAGTGTCTCCTCCACTCTGCAAACAGAAAGTTTACACAATAGAAAACAGAAAAATGAAAACAAAGTTTCACTTATTCTGCCGAGACCCCCTCTTTGGCAATCAATCGGTTGTTTCTTAAATAGGATAGCTGATCTCCATCGCTGGCAGATAACTGCACACCAGAACCATCTCCCTGAAATCAGAGAACTGATACATAACTCCTCGTTAATATCCCTTCATTTTCGGGATGCTTCCTTGACCATCGATCTTCTATTTGATGACTTATACAATCGCTTTCCATTTATGTTCAAGCTGTCCTGACTCTTCTCCAATCTGCGCGTTAACTTCTTTTCAATGATGTGGTAAAAATTGATGTAGATCTTCTTTGACTTCCACAGGATCATGAAATTCATGGTAACTGCAGTCATTATCTTCGTAATCAACATACTTGTGCCCGTATTTATCTTTTACCAAAGAAACCTGCACAAGGAGAAAATAGAGTATCATTTAATTATAAATTAAAACCGTAAAAGTAAACCAAACAATAATAATTCATCCCTGGCAAATTTATGGTAAATTTCTGACAAGCTTTGTGATTTGCAATGCAAGCGGGTCAGTCAAAGTAATTCAATCTCTATCCAATGTCGTACTCATGGTGCAAGGGTCTGAAATTTCGTTAAACATGATCAACACACCATTAGTAACTCCCTTTTGTGCTCAAACAAACTCATAATCTGGTGTTTTAGGATAACTACAGAGCTGTAAAGTCGCAAAACTAGTCTCTTTTGGCAAATGGAGCAGTTAAACTTTTAAAACTAAATTTGATGTCATGGAGCATAACCCTCTTTTAACGGGGTTCCACCGTTCTAGTATTTTGGCATGATTCTAGATTGAGGAAAACAAACTGCAGATCCTCTAAAAATGTGTGCTGGTGTTAAACTCCGTGATTCCCTTCTCGCTAATAACTGGAAGTTGTAGATTGGGTGGCCACATCTTTCAACAAACCTACTCTTTCTAGATTCAACCGGCAAGCTTGCAATGAAGGGGAAATGACACGTTCACCTTTGCTGGAAAATGTGAAATTTGGCATTGTATACAATAAATGAAATTTCCCATAATCCAGTGCAATTTGGTGACTGCTGTTCGTTTCACAAATCCCTTGAAATTCTGCCTTCTGATATAATTTCTCAACAATCTCAAAGATATCTCTTACTTGGAAAACAATGGTTTCTTCGACCTTTAACGTGTTGGCGTGAATCTCGTTTTATCATCAAGTTGAATTGGTGTTTTCAAACTGCATATAAATGTTCTATCAAGACGAAATTAAATGCAACAACAGAATTCCCATTTCACACTTATTTTAATGCTGCAATTGTCATGTAGTCGGCTTGATATTTGCGATCCTTGTATAATAGATTTCTGTTCATAATGGTAACTCATTAATTTAATGAACGTGATGATATTTAATGACAGCCCGAGGTTGAGCATAGCTGGAGTCTTCTTTTGTATTGGCGATCCTCTCCATCAATTATCCTTAAAAACACGTAGCAATTAAAACTTCGAATCTTTCTTCTTTGAAATTTATCCCTGCACAAGTTAAAATGATAAATTAGAGATCAAGTAATAATCTCCAAGCCCATTACGTTATCGTCCATTCACTTGGATATTCATTTTACAAAAAGATGTTTCCTTTGATGTGATCTCTTACATGTACTCACATGCACACAAGACTCTTTTAACAAAGACACGTTGTTTTTTACTAGAAACGAAATATTCAAATTATATAAAGGCAAATAAATGGATATATAAGTCAATAAGGTAAAATATTTGTATTAAATGCCTTTACATATATATGTAAGGTTCCAAAATGTTACAATTCAGAAAGCCAAGAAATCTGCTAGGAAGAATATGGATGATGATTCGGCTCCTATTTATGCTTCGGTGTCCGAAAGGATTAAATTTAATGAGGGTGTGGGTGGCTTTAAGGATGATTCTGGGGGATGGATGTTGTCTTCCGGGGTATGTTACATTACGATGGGGATACTACTGGGAAGGAGGTATTTGTTTTATCTAGGAGCCTTAGAGCTTGTCCCTCCGTGACAATGTTTCCTGATGTCTTTATGCTCCCTTAATATCTGTGGGTTGGGTAGAGTCGCTCGAGTTAGGGCTCTATCCAATTTAATTGCTACTACTCGACCTGGTATTTTGCTGTTACAGGAGACTATGTGTGATGATGTTTCTACTATTTCAAAAATTGCAGGGATATTTCCTAGATGGGAAATTACTGCTGTTGGTTCTAATGGATTATCTGGGGGTTTGGTTGCTACTTGTGACCCTAGAATTTATTCATTTTGTGTCTTTCAGACTCATTGGGGTATTCTCATGGAAGGTTCGTGCAAGGCTTCATACCTTCATCTGTTGATTCTTAATTGTTATGCTCCATATAGAAATAGGGAGGTCTTCTAGAATGGATTACAATGCTCTGGGATATTAAAAATGAACAATCTTGTGGTTGCGGGTGATATTAATTTTACTAGATTGGCACAAGAAGTATGGGGCTCAAAGGCTAAAATGGATGAATTGGCTACTTTATTTTCCGATTTCCTTATTGACAACAATCTTATTGATGTCTGCACAGGGGTTATGGTCCCTACCTGGTCAAATGGTCATGATGGTTGTGAAGGTATCCACAAACGCCTTGATAAATTCTTGGTAAATTCTTCTTTGTTGGAATTATGCAGTCGATATCGTTCCTGGGTAGGTGAGTCCAAAGTCTCGGACCACTGGCCTATCTTTTTACAGTTGGAGGAGAAGTTTTTGGACTTTAATTATCCCTTCAAGTTCGATTGCTCTTGGTTATCTTATCCGGATTTTGACTGTATGGTCAGAGGTGTTTGGTTAAAAATCAGTAATGATAGGGACTTGAATCCTGTTGATATTTTGTGTTATAAGTTAAAAATTCTCAAAGGAGAAGTTTCAAAATGGATTCATTAGAAAAAAACAAAGTGACAGATGTTTGTTGGCTGAAGTAGATTCACAGTTGTAGATTCTTTATCGGCACAATACTATTCAGCCTCTAGTTGGTCTCGAGCTGGAACTGCTAAAAAAATTTGAAGCTGAAAAATAAAGAATTTATGTCATGGAGGAGAAATAATGGAGATTGAAGAGTAGAGCTTTGTGGGTCAAATCAGGGGACAAAAACACTAGATTCTTTCATTCCTTTGCTTCTGCTCGTAGGAATAATAACACTATATGGAGATTGAAGGATGAGGATGGATTGATTGTTTCTGGTGTACAGGATCTTCAGTCCCAGGCCATTAAACATTTCAGTCGGGTTTTCTTAGATGATAAATGTTGTGATTTGTCCTCACAACTGAAAGTGGCAAGGTTATGTCCTCGATTTTTTAATGGGGATGATGCAACAGTATTATGTTCGGAGGTTACATTTGAAGAAGTGGAAAGAACACTAAAATTGTTTTCTAAAGAGAAAAGTCCAGGGCCTGATGGCTGGACTGTAGAGTTGTTTTTGCACTTCTTGGATATAATGGGAGATGATATTGTTAAGATGGTGGAGTTCACAAGATTACAACTCTAATATCTAAAGTGAATGATCCAAAGACCTTTGCAGACTTCAGGCCCATTGCACTTTGTAATTTTGCATATAAAATTGTTTCAAAGATTATTGCTGGAAGACTTAAGCATGTATTCTCAAAGTTCATCTCTCCTAAACAGTTCGGTTTCTTGGAAGACAGACAGATTCATGATGCTATTGGTATAACTCAATAATGACTTCATTCTATTAAGTGCAAGAAACAAAGTGCTATATTGCTTAAAATGGATCTTGAGAAAGCATACGATTGGGTCAATTGGGATTTTCTGAGGATTCTCTTGATACAGATTGGTGTGCCTACTTTAGCTATCAACTGGATAATGGAATGTGTCAATACAATGAATATAGCTATTCTGGTTAATGGGGCCCCTACCTCTTTTTTCAGTTGTTCCAGGGGTATACACCAAGGCTGTTCGATGTCACCTCTTCTATTTCTCTTGGTGATTGATGGTTTAAGCAGATTGATTAATCAAGCACATGAGCATGGTAATTATAGAGGCATAAAAATTTCAAAAGAACTTTTTTGACACATATTCTCTTTGTTGATGATGTGCTCATTACTGGGATTGCAAATGTTGAAGAATGGAGAACTCTCTCTGGTATTATTGATCTCTTTTGGAAAGCTTCCGGTATGAAGGTAAGCTTATCAAAGTCGTGCTTATATCAGAATCAGGTGGCTGATGATAGGATTGTTGATATTTTATCTTTTCTTCCATATAAGTGCAACATGATATTGGATGGCTTTACTTATTTGGGCTTTCACCTAAAGCCTAATGTTTATCTGGTGAAAGAATGGGATTGGTTAATCAATCGTTTTGAAGCAAGAATCACACATTGGACTTATAGGCTGCTCTCCATCGGTGGAAAACTCACATTGGAAAAATCTGTGTTGTTGGGACACTGGTCTATTGGATTTCACTGCTCCTTGTCCTGTGTTCTGTCATCAATTCATTACAGAGACTTTTTACTAACTTCCTTTGGACCGGAGGACTGAAACGTGCAATTTTATCATTGGTTGGGTGGGAAAGAATATCTCTTCCATATTCTTCAGGTGGTTGGGTGCTAAAGGATTTGTCAGCATTCAGTGATGCTTTACGTCTTAAGAGCATGTGGCGTGTTGTTTTTGGGAGATCACTTTGGTATCGTGTAATTCATTGCAAATATATCAAATCTAAGATATCTTTCTGGCTAAGACAGTCTAAGAAAAAGGTGAGAGGTGTTTCTCCTATTTGGAGAGGATTTTTGAAGATTTACTGTTGGTTTGCATATTATCTTTGTTGGAAAGTTGGTAATGGCTTGGAGGTAGCGATTGGTGTTGATCCAGTTCTTGGGAATAAAGTTAATTATCAGCTCTCGTTTGCATTGACAAATTTTCTGAGAAGATCGAGAAAAATTACTTTAAACTCTATTGTTAAAAATGATGTATCTGGATACTGGCTTTCTGCTGATGACTTAAATCTGCCACTAAACCTGATAGATGAATGGGAATCCTATACTCATGGTTTAAATGTTGCTGGTATTCGACTTACTGAAGATGAATATTTGGTGGTGTGGGGGGGTAATGAGGCTTCGGGTTCTATTACAGCTAAATCAACATATGACTGTATTATTAGGAGAAGATGTATCTTTCCAAGTAACTGGTGGTTTCAAAAGATTTGGCAATGGAAGGTTCCATTGAAACTGAAATGCTTCAGCTGGTTCCTATTACTTGATCGTCTGAAGACTTGGGATAACTTGACTGGGATTGGGTGGATTGGTCCTAATTGTTGTCTCTTATGCAAGGCTCATTTGGAGAATGCTTCACATATCTTTATCAAGTGCTCATTTGTTGTGGATATTTGGAACAAATTCTATCAACTGTTTGGTATTGTTTATAGATGGAATGGTCATTCTGTAGATGTCTGTCTTCGGGAATGGTCTAAGAACTGCAAACAATTTCAAACTCTGCCCTTATTTATTTGTTGGACTATTTGGTATTTTAGGAAGAAGGCTACATTTGAAGATTTCTCTCCTAATGTACAGGGAGCTGTCAATAGTATTCTTTCATAGTTTTCACAGTTTCAGACAAACATTCCAGCTTCGATTCCTAGAAACATTGGAGATTTTCATTACATTATCAAGGATCCTGTCATTTTCTTTGATGGGGCTGCAAATTATGGTGAATGTGGTGTTGGTGGTATCATCTTTATAAGTCAGGTACATCACTATTCACTACGTCTGAAGTGTGGCAGAGGATCGAATATGAAGGCATAACTCATGGATTTATGGTGCGTGGTCAAAGTTGCCAATATATTTGGATTAGTTTCTGTTCAAATCTTTGGGGATTCTCGTGTGACTATTAAATGGGCACGTGGAGAATATGATATAAAAGTTCTGGATTTGGTCTTCTGGTGCAGGAGAATAAAGAATGAACTTCGGCTCTTTAGTTCGGTTACTCTGAAGCATGTATATAGGGAATATAATGCTATGGCTGATTCACTGTCTAAATTGGATCTTGACGGTGAGGAGGATATCTTGTTTTTGGAAGAATTCTGGGAGAACAAGTTGATTGCCTCAGGTTCATATAACTTTTTGATATGATTCTGATATGTTCGTTGATCAGGACTTTTAGATTTTTGACATAAATTAGATGTATTTTGTATAATCCAAGGCACTCTTTGATAAGGGTTGCTATTTGAACTATCAGGCTCATGGACAAACCTAATCATGTACTATTTGATTCAAATTTTGAATATCAATAGTATGCTTTTTTTCACGGGAAAAATATATGTATATAAACATTTTTTAAAAAAAGTGATATTCCTTTGTATGGAAGTTTAAAAATAAAAAAACCATGAAATGTGTCTTTATTATAACTTGACAAAACTTTATTGGTATTTACATACATCAATAAAGTAAGAGGAGTCTTGAGTACATAAGGAGAATGAGCTTAAAATCCAAAAATTCCATAGTTTGCATGTTAAACCTAACATTTTGAAAAGATTTGGTCACACACTTTATGTATGTATATAATAACTTTGAATAAATTTGTGGATTTATAATAATAAAAGAATAAGTAATAAGAATATTTGTATATTAAGATTCTTTTAATAATCAATAACACCTAAAGTTTATTTAAGTTTTAATAAGGTAAGAATGTAATTGAACTATACATAAAATGGGTGTTAACCAAATGGTTTTAACCTTATCAAAGAGCATAGAAACAATGCTTGTTTACAGAGATCTCTCTAAGATGATTTCACTAGTACATAGACATTATAGACTTCCTCCCTTTGGAATGGGAGTGAGCTTCACTTATATAGGACTAAGTGGATAGGGTAGGTTGAGATATGGTAGGAGAGAAATAGGGGATGCTTCCAAGAGGTTAGGAACCGAGTGTCAACTCTCCCAAAAGTTCAGGGATAGGGATCCATGTCATCTAGGTTTGAGAATGAGCTCGAAGGAGCTATTTTTGTCCATTAACTGACATCGTCGCACCCTGCAAGAGAGCAAGCTATGACGTTGCGGGTTGCATGAGTGCAACCTGCGAGGACCTCTCAAAACCTAATATTAATGGGTTTATATCTCTTCTAGGTCAATGACTTAACCAAGGAAACTTCAGGGATGTATACACTGAATCTCATGATGGTAAGATTTTAGGTGTAACAATACCTGACTTGTGTTTATTTTATTCCCTCTTTAAAGGAATACTAAGAGGGATCTACGTTGGCTCTATGAAGACTTATGGGGATTTTGTTTTGTAAATCTAACTATTAAATTGTAAATAGTTGATTGCTTCCCTGTTGTGAAGAGTCAAAAGAAACTGAAATTCCCTAGGTAGGAAATTTTGTGTGTGATAGCTTGTTTTGGAAAAATTATATGTATTGTGGTTGTTTTTATGTTGTAGTTGTACATATAAATAATGTTGCTAAGTTGATGGAAACGTTGAAGCTTTGTCCTGCGTTGTCCTTTCCGTTGCTGTAAAGAAAATGCGATTTGACTGAGTAATGGTCTACGTTTATATTGTGGATCCTTGGGAGATCCTTGTCTGGAAAAATCAGTCTTCAAAATAAATATTTAAAGGATAAAAAGTTAACCCTAGTTTCTTGTAAGTTACTGGATTCAAACAAATATATAGTATGGAGGTTTTTGCAAGAATATTTATTCTTTTGTTTAGTGGGTATTAGTAGTTAGACATCGACATTGTTTAAACAAAAAGGTTGAACGATAAACTTTCTTCTTAATTAAATATCTAGCACAGGCTAGCTAGGCTAGCCCTACTAGATCTTTGGAATATTAACTAAAATTGATCCTAGATTTGTAACCCATGGGAGCCCATGTCAATTGACCCTTGCTCCATGAAAGAAAGAGAAATAATACTTTAATGTATAGAAACATAAATGCTGCATATTAGTTCCTACTGTAAAATTTCCAAATTAAAACTTGTACTGTATGGAAAGATTGTAGTTCATACCTGGTTCTTGCAACTTGACCTTCCCTTGTAGAACCCGCACACTCAAACACTAGTTAATGGTAAAGACATATATAGACCTAGCTAACCTGTACATTGATATTTAACATGATAACTTTGGGGCTACCATGTTCCTCCCAACCATGACCCTTAGACCATTCCTGGTTCTAAATGGACCCCCCCCGAGCTGGTTCCAACATGTAATAAGAGAAGTAGAGGCCCTAGATAAATTGTTGATCAGATCTGGAAGGTATAATGGTTGCTTCAATTCTGCAAAGCAATTCTCTTCTGCTACAAGAAGGGAATGATAATAGGAAAGATTATCCCTCTCTTGGGGTCTGCCGTCTTTTATATAGGTGAGTCTTGTTTGGAATACAACTGTTTGAATAATAATATATTTAGTTTTTAATTTAATTTGAAAATATAATATATTTTAAAAGATATTTTACTAATTATTCACTCCTAGTTTATCTATGACCTTTATTTGTTTTAATTGAATGTAACTTAAGTTAACTCATAAATAATAATAATAATTATATTATTACTAATATTAACAATACAAATAATAATACTATTTAGTAATATTAATAGTATAACAATGTGAGAATTATCTTATACATAACCTGTATGCAATATCTATATCTATATATATATATATAAGAGATCTTTTCTTTTAAGAAAATAATCACAATTTTATTATTAATATTATTAATAATAATATCAACTTGAGAGCTATCTTATGGATAGCTTGTATGCATGTTATTTTCATAAGAATAATTTAAATTTAATTATTCAATAGTTTAGTTATGGTAACTTCTTTGATTTATTTATGTATATACCAGAATACTTGTTTTAAACATTAAGTACAAGGTTCAATTCTTTGGACGGGATATTTTGGTAAGATTGGGTAGTTGTCTTGGTTAGGTACCTCTAGATCTCTCTCTTGCATGTTGGATTCCCTCGTTTAACATGGTATTTCTCGTAGTACTTGATGATAGATAGAAAATGATTCATTTAACCAATTTAAATAATGTGATGAATAGAAGTACTATTCAGAGTCTTCTCAACTCAACACTTTTAAGATCATGTAACCCCGAGTGCTCTTCAGAGATTTAACTCAACACTCTCACATGGGTGTTACGCTAGTGAAATTCCAAAGTCTCGTGCTCAACACTAGTACTAGAATGTGGTTGTGAAGCACATCTAGAATGTTGAATTGGCCTTGGATCCGGTATTCATTATCAAGCTTGGAGTGCTCCAAAGCTTATGCCCAACACTCAACATACATCGGGGCTTATGCCCAGTACGTAGGTCATCCGTGTGTTCCTGATTCCACACTCAACACACCATATAAATCACTCATATGAATCATAACTTTGCACAGTATGTAACAAAAAGGTCATCTCAGAATATTAGGATTTGTACCCAAATCACATAATAAAACATAAATCAATCCATTAGGACTTCCTTGCCCAGTATATAATCAATAATGCATCAGTCAAGGTCCATGCCTGATGGGTCAATCTATAATAGAAATGAATCACGTGCACTAGGGCTTATGCCCAATAATCAAAATAAATCATATGTATTATGACTGTGAACCCAATATAAATAAAAAATAGTTAGTCAAAATTCGGGATATTACACTACCCACTTTCATAAATTCACCTTCAGTATAACCTTTTCCCCTTTTTTCATACATAGTTTAGATCTTAAATCTAAAACTATATATATATATATATATATTTTATTTCTATTTTACATTATTACTTATTTTATAAAGAATAAATAATATTGTATTTTGCAAAAACATATATGCATGCTTAAGGCTCTCGCTTTAACCCAATATTAATGAATTGTTTCTTTTTTATTTAATCCCAATCTCAAAGAGTAAGTTTTCTCGGTAAGTAACAAATATATATAATTACATATTTATATGTACACCTATATACATATCTTTATGTAAGTATATATTTATTTATTGTTACATTACATTATCATTACTATTGTGTAATACTTTATATATCTATAACACATATTTATATGTATACTTATATACATATTTTTGTATACGTATATATTTATTTATAGTTAACAAATATATATAACTACATATTTATATGTACACCTATATACATATCTTTATATACGTATATATTTATTTATTGTTACATTATATTATCATAACTATTGTGTAGTATTTTATATATCTATAACACATATTTATATGTATACTTACATATATATCTTTGCATATGTATATATTCATTTATAGTTACATTGTTTTCATAACTATTATGTAATACTTTATATATTTATAACACATATTTATATGTACACTTATATACATATATTTGCATACGTATATATTCATTTATAGTTGCATTGTTTTCATAACTATTGTGTAATACTTTATATATCCATGTATCTAACACATATTTATATGTACACCTATATACATATCTTTGCATATGTATATATTCATTTATAGTTACATTGTTATCATAATTATTGTGTAATACTATCTATATAATATGTTTACGTAAATGATTCCTCACCCAAAGTAAGGTTTAACATTATCCTTGTAGTTAGGATGACTTTTCTCTCTTCCCTAAAGGATTTGGCCTTGAGCTCCTTACCGGGGTCATTCATAAAATTACAATTACAAAAATAAAAGAGATTAAAATAAAAGGGGTATTACATCAAGTGGTCTTTCCATAGTGGAATGTGCACAAGTTTATTCAAAAATGCATCTTTCTTTAATCAAGAGGTTGGTTGGTTCTAGGGTTAATAAAAAATGAAAGAGTCATCTCTTTGGTTATTGATTTTTTAAAAGGTGGTGGTCACCACCTGCTATTCTAGAGAATCAAGGTAGCACGAATTACAATCATTACAATATGGGCTCAACAAGAGCAATATGTCACTTACAAGAATTGAACCTAGGTGGGGAGGGTAACAACATTCCTCCCAACCACCCAGGCGACAACCAATGGACAAATCTTTGATTATTGATTATGTATTCATTGATTGTTAATTATGGTATAATATTTGTCTTTGGACATGTTCATTAATATGTCTACTTATTTTTATAGCTTTTTGTGATGTGTATTTTTGGTAGTGCTTATTTTAATTATTATTATTTTTTTAAATTTAAAAGTTTTAAATTTTTTATTTATAAAACTTTTTATTATTTCTTTAATTTAAATATTTTTTTTATGTGTTCTAAATTTTTATCTAAGAAATTTTTATTATTTTTATGATTTAATTTAATTTTTTATGTGTTATAAGTTTTTATTCATAAAACTTGATTATTTCTCATATTTAAATGTTTTTTTTATGTGTTTTAAATTTTTATCGTGATCACCACAATTTCCCACTACACGTATTGCTGCCGATTTTAAAGGAAGTCATTTCAGTAGAATGGATTTCACATGATGGACATGGGAGATATACTTTATGGATTGAGTGACTGAAGAATGGTTGTTTGACCGCAACACAATACAAGTATTTTTATTTTTTTAGTTTGGAGATATGGTCATGTTTAAGGCATATTTTATAAATTTGATTTTTTTATTTATTTAAAATAAATGAATATATATATCTATAAGTGTTTGTTACATTGATAGGTGTTTATATTTTAGAATTTGGGGTGAACTAGTATCTATGCTTTTTCTAGATCGTACAAGTATACTATCCACATTGATTTTGTAGCAATATTTCAAAATTGGAAATAAACAATTATAAAAGAAAACAAATATAAAAAAAAATAGTAGTTGATGCATCGATAACTTGTAATTACTAATACATGGACAACTCTTAACAAGTTAAGTGGCTGTGCTACTATACTAGAACTAATGCATGGACAAATCTTAGTTGTTGCATGGATAAGGGGCTTCATCGTAGACAACAGGTAACATATAACTCAACAAGTAACATATAACTTATTACTTATTTGTGACACTTAATTTGTGGTCTATCATGTTAACTATAAACAAGTTAAGTGGTTGTGCTACTATATTAGAATTTGGGTGGACTAGCATCTATGATTTTCTTAGATTGCAAGAACATGAGACAAGATTAGATTGAAGCTAATTAATACATGAATAATTAATAGCTAATACTTAGATAACTCTTAACTGATAAATAAATTTAACTTCAAACCAAACAATATAACTTATTATTTTATTAATTAATTATGTGAGACTATGAGTTAAAAAAGGCACCACATGCTCTCATGCGCCCATGCACACTGCCTGCTGATGTAAAGCACCGCCACCGCTGGCATGCTAGGATGGATCATGGGTTTAAGAACAGCCTGCGGGGTGTGTAGCCTTTTGAAGGAGGAGATAAGCAGTCATGGAATTATTGCCAGAACAAACTCCATTGTTGCGCAAAGAGTTGGAAACAATCCATTTCCCTTCCCTCCGTCGACGCCGAGGCAGGCCTATTCCTTGCAGTGAACCTAATCTATCTACCCTTTCTGTCTGCAATCCTCTCAGACAAACGTCCTTAGTATTTCCTCCCATGTCCACCATAAGAAGAGTCATTGCCACAGGCATCATTGGAGGGGAGGGCGACAATCTAGACAGTTGTGGCCTTGGGTGAGCCGCGGCAAGCTCCGGAAAATAGACATGTAGTGGAAATCTATGATTCCTTATAAATGGACTGGAAGGTACTGCCAGGATTCTTGCTTAATTTCTGGCCGACAAGGCCAATGGAGGAACTTGTTTTTAGCGGTGCTTTCTGCTACCGTTTAGTACAGAATAATGCAGGAACAAGATGGAGCATTCTGGGTTTCAGCGATCAGCTCTCTGAGCCGCCGTCCATAATTATGCCATTGCCAAGTATTGACTGATGGCAGCATGACGCCCAAATTGTTTACTTGTGGGTCGAGGCTTCTGTTAGTAAAGTGCATAGAGGAAGGTTCCTCTATTATTGTTTGGGAGTTTCAGATGGACGCCTCGTGGAAGGAGATGGCAAGGATGCCTCCATCCATGATCAAGGAATTTGAACAGCTTCCATTTGACATATGTTTTGACTGGGTGGGACTGGAGGAATGGCTCTACTTTAAAGCCAATGATACCGTTTTGAGGGTAGGTATTTACAACATCAACGAAAATTCATGGAGTTGGCTTCCAACTTGTTCCATGCCACTCGCCTGCTATTCTCGTCTCACGGCTTTCAGGCCCAGGCTTCACAGCTTTCATTGCTCCACAGCTTTCAGGCCCAGGCTTCACGTATTTGAAGGACGTTGATGTGTAATGGTTTCTACTATAATTATGTCTTTAAGTTGCTTTCATTATGTCTTTGTTTATTTTATTGCTCCACGAGAGGGTAACTCTGGCGATCCTAAAGTTTGATCACCATGACTTTCCTGCCAAATCAATCACTTGTTAGTGGGATGGCTGGATCCTGTTAAAGTCTGGTTCTATTTTACACAGGTGATTTTCTTTTGGCTTATTAAACTTTCCAGTGTATGTTGTCTCTGCAAATTTGGATAGATCAATGTCGGATAGAAATTATTTGAGAATTGGTATCACAATCTTGTCTTAATTATTGAATTTCTTGTCACAATTTGATTGTTTTGTGGATCTCCCACAGCCTGAAGTGGTACTGTATAGTATCATGTTGCAAAATGTTTTAATAAAGAAATTGTTTCGGTGATGAGCAAAATGTTTTAAGAAAGAAATTGTTTTAATAAAGAAATTGTTCAGTTGAGAAATTCTTGGTAGTGATCGCCATGTTGCTTTGTCCATGGTCAATGACCTTTTTTTAAATAACCTGGAATCGAAAATCAAAATTTTAAATAATTAAGAATTTTATTGTGTTTCAATTATTTTAAAAAAATAAGTTAAGTGTTAATTACAAATAAGTTATCCGTTATTTATTCTTCTTGGTAGTTGTAATCATTTATTGTTTATGCCTCGCCTACAGGTTATTATTAGCATTCTTCTAATTAAACAGTTGTGTTAAGCTGGTTATACATGCATTAGTTAAGAGTTATCCATGCAGAAGCAGGTTATCCATGCATTAGCCAAGAGTTATCCATGCATCAGCCACCAGTTATCCATGCATCACCTACCAGCTACGAAATTATCCATCCATGGATTATTTCTTATAGTTTTTTCTTTTATAATTGTTTATTTCAAAAAGTGTCATAAAATCAATCTAAAAAATACATTTATATTATCCTATAATATGGAAAAAACATTTATATTATCCTATAATATGGAAAAAAACATAAGTAGTAGTCCACCTAAATTCTAAAATTTAAACCCCTATTAATGTAAATATCCATTACAACTTGGTTATAATGTAAATAAAATTTGCAAAACATATAACCAGTTATACTATAATAAGTTATACTTATGATAAAGTTTTAAAACGACAACATTTTAGGTCACTGTACTGCTTAGGGTATAGTTTTAAAACCACAACATTTGAGCTCAGTGCAATGCTTTCATACAAGTTATATCATGTGAATTCTAAGACATTTGAAGTGCATTCGTCCAAGAAGTTATATTGTGTGAATTCCGAGCGAGTTATATTTAAGAAGTTATATTGTGTGAATTCCGAGATAGTTATATTTAAAGGAAGCTATTTGAATTTTTTTTTTTTTTAATTTTAAAGCTTCATATTGTAGGAATTTTGCTTCATATTTAGTTTGCGAGTTATATTTAAAGAAAGCTATTTGAATTTTTATTTTTATTTTTATTTTTATTTTGAAGATTCATATTTTGGGAATTTTGCTTCATATTTAGTTTCATATTTAGTTATGTCATCAATTATAAATTATAAAGATTAAACTATTTCCGCAGTTTCCACGAGTTTGAGCTCACAAAAGTATTGGATTGGTTAATATATTTTATTAATTTTTAATTTTTACATGTTAGAATATAAGGCTAACCAAATGTAACCAATAGGTCTAATTTTTTGGATTCTGATTTGAGCATGGATGTTTTGAGAGAGGATAAGCATTGTATTTGAGTGTTTTGGATTTTTAGTTTGAGCATAGATATTTTGAGAGTGGATAATCATTGTATTTGGATTTTTGGTTGAGCATAGATATTTTGAGAGTGGATAATCATTGTATTTGGATTTTTGGTTGAGCATAGATATTTTGAGAGTGGATAATCATTGTATTTGAATTTATGGAGTTTTTCATTATGTTAAGATTTTATTGGTTTTTAAAATAAAGTGCATAAAGCAAGTTATACTCCTTTATATATAATCCATTATTGATTTTTAAAATAAAGTGCATAAAAGTAAGATATGCTCCTTTATATATAATCCATGGATGTAGACTAATAGTTTAGGTGGATTTAAACTAGAAACTTTAATATAAACTCAATGTTAAAATAATGTTGTAATATGGTAATGCATTACACATTTGTTGTGAGTGTTTAGCCAATAAACTCTCCATCTATTTGGTATCAATATGTTGGGTCACATTAAATTTTATACAAAATTAAAATATTTATAAAAACATGTTTAATTATTTTTAATATTTTGATATAAAAATAAAATTAGTTTATTCATCAAAATAAAAAATAATGTTTGGTAGTTTATTTGACTAATAAGAGAATTAAAATTACTTTAAAAATTAAATGTAAGGAAATAAAATATTTCTTTAGGTAATCTATTTTAAGAAACTTCAAATAATGTTTGGTAGTTTATTTGCCTAGTAAGAAATTTAAAATTACTTTAAAAATTAAATGTAAGGAAATAAAATATTTCTTTATGTAATCTATTTTAAGAAACTTCAATTGGGTGGAGGAAGGAATGTTCTTGTGGATTAGAGATTTGTCATTGCTCATCTTTGTGTTATATTCTATATTTACTTTATTTAATCAATCATTTTGAAAATATAATAGTTTTGAAAACTTTATTTAATCAATAATTTTGAAAATATAATAGTTTTGAAAATATAATGATGGCTCATCTTTGTGTTATATTTCATATTTACTTTATTTAATTAATAGTTTTGAAAATATAATGAATGTATAAATTTAAATTTTAAAATTAATTATTATATTGTTGTGTCATAAATATTTGGTATGGTAACTCTAGATAGTAAAACTTGCTACTAATGAGATACTTGGTAGATTTATTAATGAATAATTCCAGAGTTCAAGTCTCTTGACATCATTTAAGAAAGCTTACTCGATTAATGTGGGGTTGGGTCGGGTGGTAGTGGGAAGTTTAAAATTCTTCGTTAAAGAGAAAACGTCGCTGAGTGGAAGGAAACTCTATCCAAGGAAAAGCTAAAGGAAACACTATCCATCATCTCTTAACAGTTCGAGTGGAAGGAAAAGCTATCCAAGGAAAATCTATCAGGATAACTATCCATCGAAAGGAAGTCCGAAATCAAAATCTATTCAAGGAAAAGTTTATCAAGCAAACTATCCATTGAGAGGAAGTCTGAAAGAATAGAAAAGAAGCAAACATGGATTACCTTGCATACTTTCTAGCACTTACCTCCTCCTCAATTCTCTCTATCTCTATCTGTGTGAGTGGTAAGGCATCTGATTCTACGCGTAATAGAGGCAAAGGCATGACTGAATTGGAGGTCAACTTTCATCCTTCCCATTTCTTTCTATATCTATGTCTATGTGAGTGATTAGGCCTAGGCTCTCTTAGTGTGTGAGTGTTTGCGCTTCCGATTCTGAGTATGTGTGTAGCAGCAGAAGAACCAAGACCGTACTAGAAACAATTAATTTATCGTCTGTTGGAGCAACAACTTCAAAGATGCATCTTACCTTATTAATGCTCTTTTGGGACATGGAGATCATTTCCCTCTAAAAAATAAAATAATTTGATGTAATTTGATTGGAATGATGGTGATGGTCATTCAAATCAATAGGACACTCAACAACAACCAGGTAAGACAACTCTAGATGAAGATGAAGATAAAGTGGTCAAAATTCAACATGAACAAGTTCAACGATCTCTTTCCAATCCAATCCTTAGACCTTGGGAAGAAATACAAGTCAACAAGTATCGACATGATCTAGGATATGATGACAACAATAGCATGCATGTCCCAGATTATTCAAAACCAATCCACTTCCAAAGTGTTGGATTGCTTCAAGAAGTTTTAACTTCACCTGTTCGAGTCAAGCATGAGAATGCAAAGTGCCACCATTGTAATCAAATTGGTCACATGGAACATCAATGTTATAATATCCATCCTTTTCAACATTGATGCAACATAAATCATGCATCAAACAAATGTTCCAAGAGAAACAAGCCTGTAAGATTAAATATTCACTATGGGTGGATCAATCCTTGGTAATGGTCTTCAACAACTAAGAAGTTGAGTAAGTATTATCGTCGAATTCAAACACGAAAAAAGGCAAATTCAAACGTGATTAAAGACACGTCTTGCAATAGATAGATTTTCATTCCTCTCATCTTGTATATGGAAAGAGAATATAACTCCAAAGTGGTCCCCTTATGGCATAGCTTTCAAGCATTTCCCTCATGGGATGAGATAACATGTGGTTGTTTAATACACATACGCACTTTGAGTTGAAATCAAAATGATACTCTCTTTTAGATTAAGGGGGGATACACTTTGAAGTGAAAATGGTTAGTGGTCAACCAAAACCACCAAATACAAGGATGCCTAAAATACAAGTTTTAAAACCACAAAAATGTGATAGATCATCCAAATCACCAATCCCTTTGAAATAGAAATCAATCCCAAGATCAAGTAGTAAAAAAGATGTGAAGAATCAAATAAATACGCCATGGGATCACCTGTCAAACCAAGCAAGATAAAATGAAAGAAAACCAAAATTAAATTTACAAAAATTTACATGGGGCCCCTTTATTTTGTAAAATTAAGGGGAGTTGTTGGGATGCCAACAAATGGCGACATGCTGGGCGAACCAGTGATCTCTGTTCACTTTACTTCAAACAATTGAGTAAGATATGGTCTAAGACTCACTCTGAGAAATCAGGTAATCTCAATCTTGTACAAACCTGTGTTTAATGATTTTCATGTATGCAAATACTTTCAAAAATTTTCTCCTGCATTGCTAATAAAAAATTTCGCATATAGACAAACCAAATAAGAGAATCTCGTCAAAACCAAATACTCAGAATAAAAGATAACCCAAAACTTCCAGTATAAAGATATAACCGACTTATTCCTTTGAAAAACACAAGAAACTCGTTCCATCTTATTATAGATAAATTTTGTTATTGTATGTAAGACTTTATAAAACAATGAATCATTGTCCTCGCTAGGTAACCATAAGACAATGTCACTCACAAATATCATCAGAAATGAATCAGTTGGCTCATTACTGAGACCCCTTATCTTTTAATCCTAAGACCAAAATCCATTACCACAGTTTGGTGACTGATTTTAGGTAATGTCATACTGATGATATCCATGATCCTGATCGAACCGGCTCATTACTGAGACCTTTCGTTCCCAATTTCATAAAATAAAAAAATTATAAACAGAACAGATCCAAGTACTTCGCAGATTGTAAGCAATTTAAAAAAATGACTATTGGTTCAGATTGATAAAGATTTCCAAGTACCAAGTTTTGAAAAGAAAAATTATTAGTCATCTTTACTATAAAGATAACAGGAAGCAAAAGATAAACTCTAATAGTAAGTACAAACTTCTAAAAGATTACAAAAGATCCGTTTCAAATTCGAGAAAACCTGATTAGTCTTAGCGGGAAAAAGACCATATTTTATAACAATTACTTAAAATGAACGAACAAACTGAAATTCAAACCACCAAGATTTATTTATTTACACTAACCCCTTTTAAACTTCAAGCAAACTAAAAAGGAAGAAAAGTGTAAAAACTAACTAATAAAAACAAGCTAAGATATATACAAGTTAACCTACTAACATCTCAATCAAAGAAAAGTGTGAGTAAAAATGTATCACAATTTAAAAAGAAATAATAAAATTTTCCCGGCAAATTGATATAGAATCGACAATTTTAAAGTTGATAATCAAAATAATTAATACTTGTCGAAACTTTAATCGACTGACGAGAGGATCAAACGGACTTGGAAAAATAAAATAAAATATAGTCACGATCCGTAAGATGAGATAAACATATAGGTATAGAATTCATAACATGATGACATGCATTTTTAAAAGATAATAAATCTCCCAGTAATTGATTTGACCACGACTTGGCGAAACATAAGGTAAAATTTAAACAAATTCGCCGAAGGGATCAGATATGAACGAAAATTAATAAGGAGATAAAAACATAACATGCATACCAATATAGACGTGCCAACTTAAATCAAATGATTTTATGAAAATTTTGTAATCAGTTCGTCACTGATACCAAGATAAGAATTCTAAACCTAATATGAAAAGCTTATCTTTCTTTAAGATTGGGAATAAAGGTTTCTTTAATTGATGAATGAGATGTTGATTTAATAAGATTTCATTAAAACGATCTAAAAATAACTTAGAAAGTGCTAAAGATAAATCCTAAAAGGTGCAGCCATAATAACAATATCAAACGAATGAGGTACATTCATAAAGTTTTTGAAAAGTTATGTATGAAAATTGTTTTACCATTTACTCTTTTTCCTTGAAATATTCTTGCTTTACAACTTTAAATGATCACATACAATCATTTCATAAATAAGTCTTAATAATGATTTTTTTTAACAAAAACAGGGTATGAGTTGATATTTGAAAAAGGTTGTGCATAACCATTCATTACATTGTGATGGTTTTCCTAGCGAACCAGGAATCTATAGTATGAAAGTGTTGATGACCTCTGACAATACTACCAGCCTTCTTATTGGTATCATGGGAGACAAATCCCATATATTTATGGAGATATCACAAGTAAAAGAGAGAACTTGCTTGCAAGAATAAATCCTTACAAACTGAGAGCATAATAGGCTGCAAAAACTACACATTTAAGAAGACGGGGAGATAAAATGCCCTTTAAGGAAGGGGTCCAAGTGCTTCTGATGTCATGAAGAGATGTTCTCAGCCGCCTCTTTGTCCCGCCGTTCTTTGTTGGATTTCCGGCCATGAGTGAGAGGAGGAGAACGGGTTGAAAAGTCTTCAGTATCCGAGGAGCCATCCGAAGTTGTGGAGGGGACTAAAGAAACCAACCCTGCATGGGCTGAAGTCTCCAGCTAAAAATTCTGAGCCTTGCTCTTAGAACTTGAGGGAATCAAGCGTGGAAGGGAGGCTGCCAAAGGAGGGTTATCTGACTCCGGATGTTCTGAAGAAATTGGAGTAGTCTCAGACTGTCTGGGACCTTTTGGTGTTTCAGTTTCTTTACCTTCGGCTTCTTGCAAAACTGCATATCTGTTGTTGTTTGTCCATGGAGAGCTAGGAGCTGCTGGAGTTGTCATGTCTTTGGGCTGAACCGTCTGCTGTAAGGGTTGGGGGTCCTTACGCCGAGGGACTCTTCGCCGATTATTAACAACCTGGAACTCTGTTTCTTTGCTTGCTTGGGGTTTTTCAGGCTGATGAGTTTCTGAGAGTTTGGGGCAGTTCTTGACGAAGTGACCATAAACATGGCAAGAACTGCATTTAAACAATATCTGCTCATAGTCTAGCTCTTGGAGATGGCTGCAATCTCCCAAGTTGATCTTTAAAGCTTCAGGAATCCCTCTCTCCAAGTTTACTTCTACGCATATGCAAGCACAGGTAACTGGCCCCCTTTTGGTTCTGCACAATCCAGAAAATGCCCCAGTTTGTTGTCGATGTCTGCTAGAGAGCTGCGTCCCCAAAGGTGTAAGGGGAGGTGGGGAAATCTCACCCAAACAGGAGCAACAGTAATCTATGAAACAGGATTGAAATCCAAGGTCCACGGAGCTAAGAAAATGCCTCTCGAGCCCATGAATTAAGGTCCCGAGCAGAAGATTAAATCTCTTTCAGTTTTGTTCGTGAAGAGGAAAACAGAGACCTACCCTTGCAACTTGGGGGCCCAATGCTCTGCTATCCATAGATCCACAACTTTTGGGTTGGGCCAGAGGCCTGTAAATTTGCCAATAAGATCTTTCTCTGAGAGGGTCAGAGCTTTCTTGCACGGATCCGAAGGAGAGAGATTTACGGAAGGGATCTCATTCAACTTCTTCACGAATTTGCTGGTAGGAAGAGAACCTACCTTGGGAGAGGAAGACTGTACGAGGGACTTGAAATCCTGAAGCTCGTCTTGGGCGTCCATATCACAATTCGACGGCTGCAGAAAGAATAGAAACAACGCGCATATACAGAGAGCTGGTGCAGGCTGCAAAAACTCAGCATGCAAGAGAGCCGAGCCACTAGAAATAGGCCATGGCGGCTGCAACAGAACATCGGCGGCTAGGGGAACCCTAGCCGCACTTCGACCGGGAGAGCTCCGTCTCCATCCCCAATCTTTTTTTGATAAGTTAATTAGCTTAATAATTATTATCAATTAAGGATAAGACTTTAAATGAGATGACTTATACATAAAACCAAAAGCAAGATATGATAATTAAAAGCAACAAAGAGTAATGTGTACTTCCCTGAATGATAGCTTGTCCTCATCCTGAAATCATGATATTTGCTTAAATAAATGCACATTATTCAACAGAAGTAATCTATCTGCAAAAAGAAAAAGAAAATAAAATTAAACTAAATCTAAACCTACTCCTACACTACATATGTACAATAAAAATCAAGTGAAATGAAACAACCAATGAAGATACCGAAGCATTTTAAAATCTACAAGATGAAAAAGATCAAGCATCAGTAATATAAATTGTAATGCCTCATAAGAAAAGATAGAAAGAATTAAATCATACTTTTTATTAACAAAGAGAAGGATATGACATGGAAACCTTTTCAGATACGATTCTGCCAACCATGCAAAAATAGGATCATAAAATGTAGAGTGGAAATCATCTAAAACTTGTGAAGATTCAAAAGAGTGAGTGGTGAAAAATTCATCAGGGTAATGATAAAAAATGGGCTTGTCAAGATTATTATCAAAAAATTCCGAAAAAGTTGAAGTAGAGGATAACTTATTTAAGGGAATCTCTTAAATCTTAAATTTGAAATCAGATTTTGACATTACCTTAGAGTGAAGATTCTCACATTCCCTTTCAGATTCATGAAAATGAGAAACATGAGAATCGTCATGAGAAATAAATTTATCTTCTAGTTTAGAATCCACAATATCATTACGTGCATGTGATTCACAAATAATGTTAGTAACAAAACTATTGTCATCTAACCAACCCTTCAACATATGTATAATGACGAAGAAGAGTAAAAAATGTAAAAGCTGAAAATCAAAAGAGGCAGAGGATAAATGGTTATTTAAAATAATCGAAAAAAAATAAAACCACTTGTTTTACCTCGGCCCTCCTTCTAGTGCCATTTGTTGGTTGGATTTTATGACATTGCCAACTAAGGAGAATTAGCCCACACAAGTCGCTTATTGCAGCTTCCGGTGTGTTTGGGTTAGTTGATTCTCGTAGTTTCTGGTCCTGCTACCATCTAAGTTTTCACCCTTCCTAGGGAGGATACAATCACTTAAACTCAGAAAAAAGTAAATCCTAAATTAAATGCTAATCTAAATTAATCTATCTATAAACTATGAAATTTTCCTAACTGTTTCTAGTTGTTTTAAAATGCTAACTTCATTTTGCTCTCTTTATGAGAGAGTCTTTGTTTTGTTTTGGGTTTTGAAATAAGAGTTTATCCAATAATTTAAACAACTAACTTAATATGCCTAATTTAACTGCTGCTAAAATTAACTAAGAAATGTAAACTAAAATAAATCTAAGCTCAAGTTAACTCTACCTAATTCTATTTTCTAAACTATCCTGATCAAGAGCATGATTCGAAATTCTTGATGTGTAAAAGAATAATTTCAGTTTACTGGTTTATTTAAAACACAGTTTGAACAAACAAATAAACATTTGAAGGACATCAATATCATAAAATTAACAATAACCTTTTACATATTGTTTACACATCAAATTTGCAGTCATCTAGCATGATCAATTGAATAAAGAATATTGATTTATAAAAGAGCATAAAATCTCTCAGCAAACTTCTATTCAACTGTAAAAATAAAATCTTACAAATCCCAATCGAGTACAAAGATGATTGCACAAACACTAATCTCTGGTCTCAAATTATGCCTGAGTAGAAATACGCAGGGCTTCCATCGATATCCAGAAATAGTAGCAGAGAAGATTACTGATTCTTCTTCTGGAATAAAAATGATAGAAAAATGAATATCCTACCGCTCTCGGGTAACAGCCCTTCGGAACTATAGATCTTCTCTCCCCTCTTGGTAGTGTCTCCTCCACTCTGCAAACAGAAATTTTACACAATAGAAAACAGAAAAATGAAGACAAAGTTTCACTTATTCTGCCGAGACCCCCTCTTTGGCAATCAATCGGTTGTTTCTTAAATAGGATAGCTGATCTCCATCGCTGGCAGATAACTACACACCAGAACCATCTCCCTGAAATCAGAGAACTGATACATAACTCCTCGTTAATATCCCTTCATTTTCGGGATGCTTCCTTGACCATCGATCTTCTATTTGATGACTTATCCAATCGCTTTCCATTTATGTTCAAGCTGTCCTGACTCTTCTCCAATCTGCTCGTTAACTTATTTTCAATGATGTGGTAAAAATTGATGTAGATCTTCTTTGACTTCCACAGGATCATGAAATTCATGGTAACTGCAGTCATTATCTTCGTAATCAAAATACTTGTGCCCGTATTTATCTTTTACCAAAGAAACCTGCACAAGGAGAAAACAGAGTATCATTTAATTATAAATTAAAACCGTAAAAGTAAAGCAAACAATAATAATTCATCCCTGGCAAATTTATGGTAAATTTCTGACAAGCTTTGTGATTTGCGTTGCAAGCGGGTCAGTCAAAGTAATTCAATCTCTATCCAATGTCGTACTCATGGTGCAAGGGTCTGAAATTTCATGAAACTTCGAATCTTCTTCTTTGAACTTTATCTCTGCACAAGTTAAAATGATAAATTAGAGACCAAGTAATAATCTCCAAGACCATTACGTTATCGTCCATTCACTTGGATATTCATTTTACAAATAGATGTTTCCTTTGATGTGATCTCTTACATTTACTCACATGCACACAAGACTCTTTTAACAAAGACACGTTGTTTTTTACTAGAAACGAAATATTCAAATTATATAAAGGAAAATAAATCAATATATAAGTCAATAAGGTAAAATCTTTGTATTAAATGCCTTTACATATATGTATATAAACGTTTTTAAAAAAAAGTGTTATTCCTTTGTATGGAAGTTTAAAAATAAAAAATCATGAAATGTGTAAAGGCATAACTTGACAAAACTTTATTGGTATTTACATACATCAATAAAGTAAGAGAAGTGTTAAGTACATAAGGAGAATGAGCTTAAAATCCAAAAATTCCATAGTTTGCATGTTAAACCTACCATTTTGAAAAGATTTGGTCACACACTAACTTTGAATAAATTTGTGGATTTATACAAGTTTTAAAACCACAAAAATGTGATAGATCATCCAAATCATCAAATCCCTTTGAGATAGAATTCAAACCCAAGATCAAGTAGTAAAAAAGAAGTGAAGAATCAAATAAATACGCCATGGGATCACCTGTCAAACCAAGCAAGATAAAATGAAAGAAAACCAAAATTAAATTTACAAAAATTTACATGGGGCCCCTTTATTTTGTAAAATTAAGGGGAGTTGTTGGGATGCCAACAAATGGCAACAAGCTGGGCGAACCAGTTATCTCTGTTCACTTTACTTCAAACAATTGAGTAAGATATGGTCTAAGACTCACTTTGAGAAATCAGGTAATCTCAATCTTGTACAAACCTGTGTTTAATGATTTTCATGTTTGCAAATACTTTCAAAAATTTTCTCCTGCGCTGCTAATAAAAAATTTCGCATATAGCCAAACCAAATAAGAGAATCTCGTCAAAACCAAATACTCAAAATAAAAGATAACCCAAAACTTCCAGTATAAAGATATAACCGACTTATTCCTTTGAAAAACATAAGAAACCCGTTCCATCTTATTATAGATAAATTTTGTTATTGTATTTAAGACTTTATAAAACAATGAATCATTGTCCTGGCTAGGTAACCATAAGACAATGTCACTCACAAATATCATCAGAAATGAATCAGCTGGCTCATTACTGAGACCCCTTATCTTTTAATCCTAAGACCAAAATCCATTACCATAGTTTGGTGACTGATTTTAGGTAATGTCATACTGATGATATCCATGATCCTGATCGAACCGATTCATTACTGAGACCTTTCTTTCCCAATTTCATAAAATAAAAAATTATAAACAGAACAGATCCAAGTACTTCCCAGATTGTAAGCAGTTTAAAAAAATGACTGTTAGTTCAGATTGATAAAGATTTCCAAGTACCAAGTTTTGAAAATACAAATTATCAGTCATCTTTACTATAAAGATAACAGGCTACAAAAGATAAACTCTGATAGTAAGTACAAACTTCTAAAAGTTTACAAAAGATCCGTTTCAAATTCGAGAAAACCTAATTGGTCTTAGCGAGAAAAAGACCATATTTTATAACAATTACTTAAAATGAACGAACAAACTGAAATTCAAACCACCGAGATTTATTTATTTACACTAACCCCTTTTAAACTTCAAGCAAACTAAAAATAAAGAAAAGTGTAAAAACTAACTAATAAAAATAAGCTAAGATATATACAAGTTAACCTACTAACATCTCAATCAAAGAAAAGTGTGAGTAAAAATGTATCACAATTTAAAAAGAAAGAATCAAATTTTCCCGGCAAATGGATATAGAATCGACAATTTTAAAGTTGATAATCAAAATAATTAATACTTGTCAAAACTTTAATCGACTGACGAGAGGATCAAACGGACTTGGAAAAATAAAATAAAATATACTCACGATCTGTAAGATTAGATAAACATATAGGTATAGAATGCATAACATGATGACATGCATTTTTAAAAGATAATAAATCTCCCAGTAATTGATTTGACCACGACTTGGCGAAACATAAGGTAAAATTTAAACAAATTCGCCGAAGGGATCAGATATGAGCGAAAATTAATAAGGAGATAAAAATATAACATGCATACCAATATAGACATGACGACATAAATCAAATGATTTTATGAAAATTTTGTAATCAATTCTTCACTGATACCAAGATAAGAATTCTAAACCTAATACGAAAAGTTTATCTTTCTTTAAGATTGGGAATAAATGTTTCTTTAATTGATGAATGAGATGTTGATTTAATAAGATTTCATTAAAAAGATCTTAAAATAACTTAGAAAATGCTAAAGAGGCTACCAAAGGAGGGTTATCTGACTCCGGATGTTCTGAAGAAATTGGAGTAGTCTCAGACTGTCTGGGACCTTCCGGTGCTTCAGTTTCTTTACCTTCGGCTTCTTGCAAAACTGCATATCTGTTGTTGTTTGTCCGTGGAGAGCTAGGAGCTGCTGGAGTTGTCATGTCTTTTGGCTGAACCGTCTGCTGTAAGGGTTGGGGGTCCTTACGCCAAGGGACTCTTCGCCGATTATTAACAACCAGGAACTCTGTTTCTTTGCTTACTTGGGGATTTTCAGGCTGATGAGTTTCTGAGAGGTTGGGGCAGTTCTTGGCAAAGTGACCATAAACATGGCAAGAGATGCATTTAAATGGTATCTGCTCATAGTCTAGCTCTTGGAGATGGTTCCAATCTCCCAATTTGATCTTTAAAGATTCAAGAATCCCTCTCTCCAAGTTTACTTCTACGCATATGCGAGCACAAGTAACTAGCCCCCTTTTGGTTCTGCACAATCCAGAAAATGCCCCAGTTTGTTGCCGATGTCTGCTAGAGAGTTGCGCCCCCAAAGGTGTAAGGGGAGGTGGGGAAATCTCACCCAAATAGGAGAAACAGTAATCTCTGAAACAATATTGAAATCCAAGGTCCACGGAGCTAATAAAAGGCCTCTCGATCCCATGAAGTAAGGTCCCGAGCGGAAGATTAAATCTCTTTCAGTTTTGTTCGTGAAGAGGAAAACAGAATATCCCCTCTCGGCGGCGAAGAATGAGACTTGCCCATACAACTTGGGGGCCCAATGCTCTGCTATCCATAGTTCCACAGCTTTTGGGTTGGGCCAGAGGCCTGTAAATTTTCCAATGAGATCTTTCTTTGAGAGGGTCAGAGCTTTCTTGCATGGATCCGAAGGAGAGAGATTTACGGAAGGGATCTCATTGAACTTCTTCACGAATTTCCTGGTAGGAAGAGAAGCTACCTTGGGAGAGGAAGACTGGATGAGGGCCTTGAAATCCTGAAGCTCGTCCTGGGCGTCCATACCACACTTCGACGGCTGCAGAAAGAACAGAAACAACGCGCATATACAGAAAGCTGGTGCAGGTTGCAAAAAATTGACATGCAAGAGAGCTGAGCTGTTGGAAACAGGTCGTGGCGGCTACAACAGAACATCGGTGGCTAGGGGAACCCTAGCCGCACTTCGACAGGGAGAGCTCCGTCTCCATCCCCAATATTTTTTTGATAAGTTAATTAGCTTAATAATTATTATCAATTAAGGATAAGACTTTAAATGAGATGACTTATACATAAAACCAAATGCAAGATATAATAATTATTAAAAGCAATAAAGAGTAATGTGTACTTCCCTGAATGATAGATTGTCCTCATCCTGAAATCACGATATTTGCTTAAATAAATGCACATTATTCAACAGAAGTAATCTATTTGCAAAAAGAAAAAGAAAAGAAAATTAAACTAAATCTAAACCTACTCCTACACTACATATGTACAATAAAAATCAAGTGAAATGAAACAACCAATGAAGCCACCGAAGCATTTTAAAATCTGCAAGATGAAAAATATCAAGCATCGGTAATATAAATTGTAATGCCTCATAAGAAAAGATAAAAAGAATTAAATCATACTTTTTATTAACAAAGAGAAGGATATGACATGGAAAGCTTTTCAGATACGATTCTTCCAACCATGCAAAAATAGGATCATAAAATGTAGATTGGAAATCATCTAAAACTTGTGAAGATTCAAAAGAGTGAGTGGTGAAAAATTCATCAAGGTAATGATTAAAACTAGGCTTGTCAAGATTATTATCAGAAAATTCCGAAAAAGTTGAAGTAGAGGATAACTTATTTAAGGGAATCTCTTAAATCTTAAATTTGAAATCAGATTTTGACATTACCTTAGAGTGAAGATTCTCACATTCCCTTTCAGATTCATGATAATGAGAAACATGAGAATCGTCATGAGAAATAAATTTATCTTCTAATTTAGAATCCACAATATCATTAGGTGCATGTGATTCACAAATAATGTTAGTAACAAAACTATTGTCTCCCTCACAATCTTGATATAGATTAAAATGACCAATGAAATCCCCATCGTTTGAAGAAATATTACTTTGCATCAAATTAGAATCTAACCATAGTGGAGTGTTACCTTGAACATTTTTATCAAAATACACACTGTGATCAGAAAATAGATCAGGATACAAAGTGTAATAACTTTCAGAATATGAGGAGTTAAATGCTTCTCTATCATCGTAATATTCTTGATTTGTTGTTTGAAGAGAAGCATTATAGAATAAATTCCGATCTAATGATAAATTTTGGGGAAAAGTGAGGGGATCTTTTTCATTAAGAGAAGAGGAGGATAAAGTGTCACTAGAAATGAAACTACCACTTACATACTCAATTTCAGATTTTAATGTCTTTGTGTCCCTTTTAGTTTCAACAAAAGTTTTTGAACCGTTGTAATAATTGAATTGTTAAATTGTTTGTTATGTAATCCTAACTCTTGTTGTACCTTATTAGAATCAATAGAATTTAAATTTAAATCTAAGTTTGAATATGGTAAAGTGGTATCATTATCAACATGCATATTATGACTGTCATATATATCTTGATCTTCATGTTTAGATAATTCTTCAAATGATTCTGATTTTTCTTGATTAGTTTCAAAGGGTATCTCAATCTTTTCCTCATGAGGTAAGTTAATAGATATTAAATCAGTTTTCTCATTTTCACGAGAAATTTCATCAGAAGGAGATTGTTCAAGATCAAATACTTTTTCACAATTTTCACAACCTTCATGGAGATTAGAGGAATTTCCTAGAGCATGTTTATCAAAATTCATATTTCCATCTTCCTGAGAATATTCTTGATTAGAATTAATAATAGATTGTTCATTCTCAGAAAAAGGAATTTCAGAATAACAAAATTGTTTAATGTCACTAGGAGGAAAATGATAAGTAGATATGTAAAAATATGAAGTATCTTGATCATTTGTAACTAGACTAAGTTTTACCTTGCGACTTTGACTTTCTTCTTCTAAACAAGGATTGGCGAGAAGGGTACGACATATCTCTTGAAGTTGTGCCAATGAAAGTCTATCTTCATTACGAAATCTAAAATAAACCCGTGAAACTTTTTTAATAAAATCATCACATGAATCTTCCTTCAACCTGCAAATACCCCAAAGTTCCTTCAAGATTTCATCATAATTATAATTGTTAAAAGAATTAAGAAATTCTCGTAAAAACTGTTCAAAATCAGGAAAGTACTTAGGAGGGAAAGTTTCAAGCCAATGTTTAACCCTTCCTTTGAATGTAAGGCCAAATAATCTACATACAACATGCATATTAGTAATCTTGTTATAAGCACAATTACAAGTAAAATGAATACCATGCTGACCTGCAGAATTTTGCCCTTCACCATCATAATCTTCGAATCTGATTTTTGATAAGTGGTATAATACCTCATTGGAAATCATATTAGTTGTACCATGAAAAACAGATTTCCAAGTAGGGATTGGGACAGAAGTCATAAGATAATAAACAAATGAAAAACTAACTTCTAAAAATGGCTAGCTTGTCATCTAACCAACCCTTCAACATATGTGTAATGACGAAGACGAGTAAAAAATTTAAAAGCTGAAAATCAAAAGAGCTAGAGGATAAATGTTTATTTAAAATAATCGAAAAAAATAAAACCACTTGTTTTACCTCGGCCCTCCTTCTAGCGCCATTTGTTGGCTGGATTTTATGACCTGGCCAACTAAGGAGAATCAGCCCACATAAGTCGCTTATTGCAGCTTCCGGTGTATTTGGGTTAGTTGATTCTCGCAGGTTATGGTCCTGCTACCATCTGAGTTTTCACCCTTCTTAGGGAGGATATAATCACTTAAACTCAGAAAAAGTAAATCCTAAATTAAATACTAATCTAAATTAATCTATCTATAAACTATGAAATTTTCCTAACTGTTTCTAGTTGTTTTAAAATGCTAACTTAATTCTGCTCTCTTTATGAGAGAGTCTCTGTTTTGTTTTGGGTTTTGAAATAAGAGTTTATCCAATAATTTAAACAACTAACTTAATATGCCTAATTTAACTGCTGCTAAAATTAACTAAGAAATGTAAACTAAAATAAATCTAAGCGCAAGTTAACTCTACCTAATTCTATTTTCTAAACTATCCTGATCAAGAGCATGATTCGAAATTCTTGATGTGTAAAAGAATAATTTCAGTTTACTGGTTTATTTAAAACACAGTTTGAACAAACAAATAAACATTTGAAGGACATCAATATCATAAGATTAACAATAACCTTTTACATATTGTTTACACATCAAATTTGCAGTCATCTAACATGATCAATTGAATAAAGAATATTGATTTATAAAAGTGCATAAAATTTCTCTACAAATTTCTATTTAACTGTAAAAATAAAATCTTACAAATCCCAATCGAGTACAAAGATGATTGCACAAACACTAATCTCTGGTCTCAAATTATGCCTGAGTAGAAATACGCAGGGCTTCCATCGATATCCAGAAATAGCAGCAGAGAAGATTACTGATTCTTCTTCTGGAATAAAAATTACAGAAAAATGAATATCCTACAGCTCTCGGATAACAGCCCTTCGGAACTATAGATCTTCTCTCCCCTCTTGGTAGTGTCTCCTCCACTCTGCAAACAGAAATTTTACACAATAAAAAAACAGAAAAATGAAAACAAAGTTTCACTTATTCTGCCGAGACCCCCTCTTTGGCAATCAATCGGTTGTTTCTTAAATACGATAGCTGATCTCCATCGCTAACAGATAACTGCACACCAGAACCATCTCCCTGAAATCAGAGAACTGATACATAACTCCTCGTTAATATCCCTTCATTTTCGGTATGCTTCCTTGACCATCGATCTTCTATTTGATGACTTATCCAATCGCTTTCCATTTATGTTCAAGCTGTCCTGACTCTTCTCCAATCTGCGCGTTAACTTCTTTTCAATGATGTGGTAAAAATTGATGTAGATCTTCTTTGACTTCCACAGGATCATGAAATTCATGGTAAATGCAGTCATTATCTTCGGAATCAAAATACTTGTGCCTGTATTTATCTTTTACCAAAGAAACCTGCACAAGGAGAAAACAGAGTATCATTTAATTATAAATTAAAACCGTAAAAGTAAAGCAAACAATAATAATTCATCCCTGGCAAATTTATGGTAAATTTCTGACAAGCTTTGTGATTTGTGTTGCAAGCCGGTGCAAGGGTCAGTCAAAGTAATTCAATCTCTATCCAATGTCGTACTCATGGTGCAAGGGTCTGAAATTTCGTTAAACATGATCAACACACCATTAGTAACTCCCTTTTGTGCTCAAACAAACTCATAATCTGTTGTTTTAGGATAACTACAAAGCTGTAAAGTCGCAAAACTAGTCTCTTTTGGCAAATGGAGCAGTTAAACTTTTTAAACTAAATTTGATGTCATGGAGCATAACCCTCTTTTAACGGGGTTCCATCGTTCTAGTATTTTGGCATGATTCTAGGTTGAAGAAAACAAACTGCAGATCCTTTAAAAATGTGTGCTGGTGTTAAACTCCGTGATTCCCTTCTCGCTAATAACTGGAAGTTGTAGATTGGGTGGCCACATCTTTCAACAAACCTACTCTTTCTAGATTCAACCGGCAAGCTTGCAATGAAGGGGAAATGACACGTTCACCTTTGCTGGAAAATGTGAAATTTGGCATTGTATACGATGAAATGAAATTTCCCATAATCCAGTGCAATTTGGTGACTGCTGTTCGTTTCACAAATCCCTTGAAATTCTGCCTTCTGATATAATTTCTCAACAATCTCAAAGATATCTCTTGCTTGGAAAACAATGGTTTCTTCGACCTTTAACGTGTTAGCGTGAATCTCGTTTTATCATCAAGTTGAATTGGCGTTTTCAAACTGCATATAAATGTTCTATCAAGACGAAATTAAATGCAGCAACAGAATTCCCATTGAATTGTCATGTAGTCGGCTTGATATTTGCGATCTTTGTATAATAGATTTCTGTTCATAATGGTAACTCATTAATTTAATGAACGTGATGATATTTGATGACAGCCCGAGGTTGAGCATAGCTGGAGTCTTCTTCTGTATTGGCGATCCTCTCCATCAATTATCCTTGAAAACACGTAGCAATTAAAACTTCGAATCTTCTTCTTTGAAATTTATCTCTGCACAAGTTAAAATGATAAATTAGAGACCAAGTAATAATCTCCAAGACCATTACGTTATCGTCCCACATTCACTTGGATATTCATTTTACAAAAAGATGTTTCCTTTGATGTGATCTCTTACATTTACTCACATGCACACGAGACTCTTTTAACAAAGACATGTTGTTTTTTACTAGAAACGAAATATTCAAAGGAAAATAAATGAACATATAAGTCAATAAGTAAAATCTTTGTATTAAGTGCCTTTACATATATGTATATAAACGTTTTTAAAAAAAAGTGATATTCCTTTGTATGGAAGTTTAAAAATAAAAAAACCATGAAAAGTGTCTTTATTATAACTTGACAAAACTTTATTGGTATTTACATACATCAATAAAGTAAGAGAAGTCTTAAGTACATAAGGAGAATGAGCTTAAAATCCAAAAATTCCATAGTTTGCATGTTAAACCTACCATTTTGAAAAGATTTGGTCACACACTTTTATGTATGTATATAATAACTTTGAATAAATTTGTGGATTTATAATAATAAAAGAATCTTTTATTTTAAATAAGTAATAAGAATATTTGTATATTAAGATTTTTTTAATAATCAATAACACCTAAAGTTTATTTAAGTTTTAATAAGGTAAGAATGTAATTGAATTATACATAAAATGGGTGTTAACCAAATGGTTTTAACCTTATCAAAAAGCATAGAAACAATGTTTGTTTAATACAAGTTTTAAAACCACAAAAATGTGATAGATCATCCAAATCACCAAATCCATTTGAAATAGAAATCAAACCCAAGATCAAGTAGTAAAAAAGAAGTGAAGAATCAAATAAATACGCCATGGGATCACCTGTCAAACCAAGCAAGATAAAATGAAAGAAAACCAAAATTAAATTTACAAAAATTTACATGGAGACCCCTTTATTTTGTAAAATTAAGGGGAGTTGTTGGGATGCCAACAAATGGCGACATGCTGGGCGAACCAGTTATCTCTGTTCACTTTACTTCAAACAATTGAGTAAGATATGGTCTAAGACTCATTCTGAGAAATCAGGTAATCTCAATCTTGTACAAACCTGTGTTTAATGGTTTTCATGTTTGCAAATACTTTCAAAAATTTTCCCCTGCATTGCTAATAAATTTTTTTGCATATAGACAGACAAACCAGATAAGAGAATCTCATCAAAACCAAATACTCAGAATAAAAGATAACCCAAAACTTCCAATATAAATATATAACCGACTTATTCCTCTGAAAAACATGAGAAACCTGTTTCATCTTATTATAGATAAATTTTGCTATTGTATTTAAGACTTTATAAAACAAGGAATCATTGTCTTGGCTAGGTAACCATAAGACAATTTCACTCACAAATATCACCAGAAATGAATCAGTTGGCTCATTACTGAGACCCCTTATCTTTTAATCCTAAGACCAAAATCCATTACCACAGTTTGGTGACTGATTTTAGGTAACGTCATATTGATGATATCCATGATCCTGATCGAACCGGCTCATTACTGAGACCTTTCGTTCCCAATTTCATAAAATAAAAAATTATAAACAGAATAGATCCAAGTACTTCCCAGATTGTAAGCAGTTTAAAAAAAATGACTGTTAGTTCATATTGATAAAGATTTCCAAGTACCAAGTTTTGAAAAGACAAATTATCAGTCATCTTTACTATAAAGATAACAGGTAGCAAAAGATCAACTCTGATAGTAAGTACAAACTTCCAAAAGTTTACAAAAGATCCGTTTCAAATTCGAGAAAACTTGATTAGTCTTAGCGGGAAAAAGACCATATTTTATAACAATTACTTAAAATGAACGAACAAACTGAAATTCAAACCACCGAGATTTATTTATTTACACTAACCCCTTTCAAACTTCAAGCAAACTAAAAAGGAAGAAAAGTGTAAAAACTAACTAATAAAAATAAGCTAAGATATATACAAGTTAACCTAATAACATCTCAGTCAAAGAAAAGTGTGAGTAAAAATGTATCACAATTTAAAAAGAAAGAATCAAATTTTCCCGGCAAATGGATATAGAATCAACAATTTTAAAGTTGATAATCAAAATAATTAATACTTGTCGAAATTTTAATCGACTGACGAGAGGATCAAACAGACTTGGAAAAAATATATATATATATATAGTCATGATCCGTAAGATGAGATAAACATATAGGTATAGAATTCATAACATGATGACATGCATTTTTAAAAGATAATAAATCTCCTAGTAATTGATTTGACCACGACTTAGCGAAACAGAAGGTAAAATTTAAACAAATTCGCCGAAGGGATCAGATATGAGCGAAAATTAATAAGGAGATAAAAATATAACATGCATACCAATATAAATGTGACGACATAAATCAAATGATTTTATGAAAATTTTGTAATCAATTCGTCACTGATACCAAGATAAGAATTCTAAACCTAATATGAAAAGTTTATCTTTCTTTAAGATTGGGAATAAAGGTTTCTTTAATTGATGAATGAGATGTTGATTTAATAAGATTTCATTAAAAATAACTTAGAAAATGCTAAAGATAAATCCTAAAAGGTGCAGCCATAATAACAATTTCAAAACGAATGAGGTACATTCATAAAGTTTTTGAAAAGTTATGTATGAAAATTGTTTTACCATTTACTCTTTTTCCTTGAAATATTCTTGCTTTACAACTTTAAATGATCACATACAATCATTTCATAAATAAGTCTTAATAATTATTATCAATTAAGGATAAGACTTTAAATGAGATGACTTATACATAAAACCAAAAGCAAGATATAATAATTAAAAGCAATAAAGAGTAATGTATACTTCCCTGAATGATAGCTTGTCCTCATCCTGAAATCATGATATTTGCTTAAATAACTACACATTATTCAATAGAAGTAATCTATCTGCAAAAAGAAAAAGAAAATAAAATTAAACTAAATCTAAACCTACTCCTACACTACATATGTACAATAAAAATCAAGTGAAATGAAACAACCAATGAAGCCACCGAAGCATTTTAAAATCTGCAAGACGGAAAAGATCAAGCATCAGTAATATAAATTGTAATTCCTCATAAGAAAAGATAGAAAGAATTAAGTCATACTTTTTATTAACAAAGAGAAGGATATGACATGGAAACCTTTTCAGATATGATTCTTCCAACCATGCAAAAATAGGATCATAAAATGTAGATTGGAAATCATCTAAAACTTGTGAAGATTCAAAAGAGTGAGTGGTGAAAAATTCATCAAGGTAATGATAAAAAATAGGCTTGTCAAGATTATTATCAGAAAATTCCGAAAAAGTTGAAGTAGAGGATAACTTACTTAAGGGAATCTCATCAATGTTAAATTTGAAATCAAATTTTGACATCACCTGTTAAATATTGAGCATTTAATTCACAATACTCTAGGATCTTTGCTGAGAGAATAACATCTACAGTATATCAATGCATGACAATCACAATATGACAAGCATCACAAGAATCAAAAGCATAAGAGACAAGAGACACAGAGTTTCCGTGGGGAAAACCCTAAGGTGAAAAACCCCACAACTTCCTCAGAGATAGAGAGAGCAATGGCTCAACCAAAGTACAACCAAATAACACTGAGATAGTCTCCTGATAGCAGATGATCCTCCTCCTCACTAGTGCACCACTTTTCAAGTGAGAGTGAGTTACTTTTCCGAGTGAGTAAAATAGAGATCTCCGATCTCTATTTATACTTACCTTTTTGCCTAGTGACCTTATGGGGCCGACTTGTCTATCTAGATACATCCACATTATATTATATATAATTCAGGGCCGACCCCACATGGTGGTCTAATAACCCATTGGCAAGTACACACACTTGTGACACTTGTCAATCCACATGACAACACTTCCTTATAGAGGAATAACACATCTCTTATAAGGGTACAATAAATATATATAAAATACACAGATGAAATACATTCCGAAGTTACATATACATCAACACTCCCTCTTAACTAGGAAGGTATTTCTCGACACAGATCTGCTAGACAAGTCTTCTTCTCGGGATCATCGTCATCGATGCATCGTCATCATCATCGTCACTGCTGCTGCTATCTCAACCAATCTCTGACTCTACTCGTCATAGGAAGTTCTACAGAGCCAGTCCTTTTTCATACTGGATGTAGGCCCACCATCTGCAGGTCTTCATCATCACTGGCCATACTGTGGAATCCTCAGGACTTATTACGTGTGTCACAAAACCTGGCTGCAGCATCCCAGGATATTACAAGCACACAGCTCTACCTGTAGGATCTCCCAGGAGCACATTGCATGTGACCCATCACAAAACTTGGCTGAAGCATCCCAGGCTGTTACGAGCACACGGCTCTACCTGTCGGATCTCCTAGGAGCACATTACATGTGATCTCACCACAAAACCTAGCTGAAGCATCTGAGGCCTTTTTCATCCTGTCCAGATCTCCTAGGAGAAAATTACATGCCATATGACAAAACCTCGTAAGAGCATCTGCCAGATATCCCAGGGCATCGAATTACATGCCATAGGCAAAACCTCGAAAGACTATCTTCAGATCTCCCAGGGCACAAATTATATGTCCTCCCAAGCAAAACCTCAAAAGAGCATTTGCCAGATGTCCCAGGGCACCGAATTACATGCCATAGGCAAAACCTCGAAAGACCATCTGCAAATCTCCCAGGGCACAAATTACATGCTTACTTGCACAACCTGATCCACGGCCACAAAGTATCATCTGATACTCACCATACATCATCCTGATGTACACATGATCATCCTGATCATCATCACTGCAACATCCTGCTGCATGTCATCTGGAGAAGCTCGTCATCCATGATCACCCTGATCATACAATGCATCCATCTGATGCACACCAAGTATCTACCTGATACATATCATCATACATAGTGTATCCACCTGATACATAGATACATGATCCACACAATGTATCCATCAACTTACATGATCTACCTGATCATACCTGATACATATCAATATACATGATCTACCTGATCATACAATGTATCCACCTGATACATATACAGATACATGGTCCAAGCATCCAACATGATGCATATACAAAATACATACAAATGATCCAACCGATCATATCTAGCATCCAACATGATGCGTACATACATATAAATGATCCAACTGATCATATCCAGCATCCAACATGATGCGTACATACATATATAAAAATGATCCAACTGATCATATCCAAGCAGAAACCAGAACATCATCTTGATGTTCGTCATCCAGCACTTACATCCACAGCCATGTGAAGGATCCTCCTTCCAACATGCTTGAAATGGCTTCAGCAAATGTGTCCATCACTTCTTCCTCGAAGTGTCCTCGATCTGAAGAACGCCAAGCCTCTCTCTGAAGTACTCGAACTTCATCCTGGCTAGTGGCTTCGTCAGCACATCTGCAATCTGCTCGTCCATCGCAACATACAGGAGCTTCACGGCTCCTCTCTGCACCATATCCCTGATATAGTGATATTTGATCTCTATGTGTTTTGACCTGTCATGAAACAATGGGTTCTCAGACAGCTTCACACAACTCTGGTTATCACAGAAAATACCAGTAGCATCCAACGTGAGATCAAATAACTCAGACAGTAGCTTCCGTAGCCATACTGCCTCACAACTAGCTGAACAGGATGCAACATACTCTGCCTCAGCTGTACTCAGTGCCACGCAGGACTTCTTCCTACTAAACCAAGAGATCACACCTGATCCCATACTGAAGCAGCACCCAGATGTGCTCTTCCTATCTGCAACACTGCCAGCCCAATCTGAATCAACATAACCCTGCAGGTTAAACTTTTGATTCGCTTCATACTTGAGCCCAAAATCCACTGTACCCTTCAGGTACCTCAGAACATGCTTTACAACAACCAGGTGAACACTCCTCGGATCCGTCAGGAACTGGCTCAATGTGTTCACAGCAAAGCAAATATCTCGTCTCGTGTTCATCAGGTACATCAAGGACCCAATCATCTGACGATACATAGAGACATCAACCGGCTCAGATGAAGCATCACATAGAAGCTTCAGATTCGATGCCATAGGTGTGGCCATGGCCTTGCAATCCATCATCGTGAATCTCTTCAGGATATCTACTGTGTACTTCCCTTGACCAAGGAAGATCCCACCTGCATTCTTCCACACTTCCATACCTAGGAAATAGTGCATCATTCCCAAATCTTTCATATCGAATTCAGCAGCAAGCTTCCTCTTAGTATCTGCAATCAGTCTGTCATCTCCTTTTACAAATAAGTCATCCACATACAGGAGTAGAATCACAGGATTCCCTTCCTCAACCTTGTAGTAAAGGTTGGAATCCGCTTTACTCTTGGTAAAGCCCAAACTAGATAGGAAACTGTCCATCCTACCATACCAAGTTTTGGGAGCTTGTTTCAAGCCATACAAGGCTTTCTTCAATCTGCACACATGTGACTCCCTGTTAGGTCTTGGGACTGCATCCCAAACATCTTCTTCATGATCGACGGATCATGGCATTCCATTTCTTCATCCCAGATCCTGGGAACTTCAATATCTTCAATAGATATCTTTGATGCTGGAACACATGTTGTAGTCCTTTTGTAGGTGAAGATATACGGTCTTTCCTACAAAACAGGTTAAATTGCATGATTAGAAACATCTCATAATTTTCAGAACAAATTCTTTACACATTAAGAAATATGTCATGCAGTCATGCAGTTATCTTAGCCAATGCTTAAATACAACATTTATCCATGTTCCACAACTTTCTAGATGCTTTCCAGTCTCTACCAGAACATTGTTAAGAGTTTGCACTACTCCCAACATGTCAGCAAAGAGGTTTCATTCTAGATAAGTAGCACTGGAATGTTGTACAGTGCCATAGGCCACTTACCCATCACATGCATATTAGTAGTATCCTGTTCATTAATGCAATCATTCTAATATGCACAATACATCTCCTAAGTCTAGGAACATAAGCATAATATTATTTAAACAAACAAAATAGGCAAGAAATGATAATTGAAATACTTATCTTTGTTTGTTTGTTGGGTGGACTCCCTCTGAGTCTTTGCTTCCTGGCAGGAGCTGCTGAAGTAGCTTATTCTACACCTTTCTGTTGTGGGATGTAGGAAGATGGTCAACTCCCTCTGAAAATATGCATCCTTGCAAGAGCTGCTGGACTGTGCTCCCTCTTGATCTTTGCTTCCTGGATTACCTGTCCTTGAACTTATATTCATCCTTGCTGACATCAATCTTCTTGAACCCAGAAAAGACCTCTTCTAGTGTCTTGTTGTCCAATATCTTGTGGGGAGTTCTGTTTTGCACATATACAGTTGTTCTAACTGCTTCTGCCCATAGATGCATAGGTAGATCCTGGTCATGGAGCATTGCCCTTGCTGCTTCCATGATAGTTTTGTTCTTCCTTTCTGCAACTCCATTCTGTTGAGGATTATAAGGAGCAGTCAACTCCCTCTTAATCCCTGAGTCACTGCAAAGCTTCTTGAAGTCACCTGAGGTGAATTCTCCACCATTGTCGGATCTGAATGTTTTGATCTTCTTGTCAGTTTGATTCTCCATCAAGGTTTTGAATTCCTTGAATTTATCAAACACCTCATCTTTGCTCTTTAAGAAGTATACCCAAGTCTTCCTGGAGAAGTCATCAATAAATGAGACATAGTAAACATACCCACTTAGAGAACTGGATGACATAGGACCACATACATCTGAGTGGATGATCTCCAGGATGTCTTTTTCCTTGCTTTCACTGCTTGGGAAAGCCTTCTTAATGTTCTTACCTTTTGCACATCCTTTGCAAACACCTTCATGTTTGGTCTTGATTTCTGGAAGACCCTCTACAGCCTTGCTTGCAATTGGAAGTGCTCTATAGTGCATATGAGCAAGTCTTCTATGCCAAAGTTCACTTGGCTCCATGGATTCATGCACCATGGCATGTTCAGGTTGTCCCTTCAATTTATACAAACCTCCCTCTTGCTCTCCAATCACTACTGCATCATCTATGGTCTTTCCCTTTGGCCACATTAGGACTTGGCCATCCACAAATGCAACCCTCATACCTTTTGCATCCAATGCAGAGATTGAGAGTAAGTTCTTCTTGAGCCCAGGTACATAAAGAACTTCTTTCATCTTCAAAGATTTTCCAGAATCTAGGTTGTAGGAGGCTTCACCACTTCCTTTGATTGGGTATTGATAATCATCCCCAAGTTTCACCTTATGGGGTGATTCATGTTCAGATAGATTCACAAAAGATTCCTTAAACCCATTCATGTGTTTGGAAGCCCCACTATCAATCAACCAATCATTACAACCATGGGAGATGGTACCTGTGAGAGCAGAGATTAGAACATACTCTTCTTCACTTGATGAGTCATCATCACTTTCTGCCCTAGCCTTCTTCTTGGGTGGTTCATCATCCTCGACAGCATGAGCATGAAACCTTCTTTTGCTGCCCTTCTTCTTCTTGTTGGAGTTGTTGTTGTCCTTCTTGTTCTTGGGACAATTTATGGCAATATGTCCTTTCTCATTACAAGTGAAGCATATTCTTCTTTCTTTGAAGTGATGTGAAGATTTCTTGGAGTGAGATGGATCTCTCTTGGACTTCCCTTTCTTGGTGTGAGCTGTGAGAGCTTAATCTTCATTCCCCATATTTTCTTCTCGTGCCACAAGCCTTGCTTCTTCTTGTGAGCATTCTTCCCATAGTCTACTGAAGGAGATCAACTTCTTCCTTGCACAAATTCCTTGGATAAAGGAATCCCATGACCTGGGTAGGCCATTTAGAGTGGTCATCACCACTTCACCATTCTCCACCATTTCATCCACTGCTTCTAGTTGTTCCTTGATCTGGGAGACCCTTGAAAAATAAGATTGAATGGTTTCTCCATTCTGAAACTTTACTCCTTTCAATTGGTTCCGCAGGGTCATCTTTCGATTTATGTTCTTTCCTTCAAATAGCTTGGTCAAAGAGTCAAACATCTCTTTGGGTGTCTTAAGAGAAGACACATGGGGTATGAGATGGTCTTTGATAGAATCAACAATGATTCTCTTTGCCTTAACCAAGTTCTTCTTATGCAATACCTTGGCCTCTTCATCCTTTGGGATAGGGATGTCTTCTTTCACATATGAGTCCAACTCATTCTCTTCCAGGATTAACCCAATCCTATACTTCCAAGCTCGGAAGTTATCAGCTCCTTCAAGCTTATCCTCAAGCTTGGTGTGGTGAGACATCTTAAAGAGTACTTCAAATGGAAATAGAAAAGATTTAGATCTTACCACTTGAAATGCTGAAAACTGGACCTGGTCCCGGATTAGGGTTTGTCGAAAAAAAACCTTAAAAATTCAGAATGTGAATTTCAAATTTCTGAAAGGATAGAAAGATGCGCCTTGATGAGCTGATCATCCTGGTGTATTCAGAATTTGAGATCAACAAAGTTTTTCCCTTCAGAATTGCCTTTTTGTCCTCCCGGGTTCACTAGGGAGAGCCCTGAATTAGGGTTTGAGTTTCTCGGAGATCTACCCAGCCAAAAATCTCGATCCAAAGCTCTAAACTTCGATTTTTGCAAGGAGCTTCCAGCTGTGCCTTCAGATTCCAGAAATTCCTATTTTGTGGAAACCCTAATTTTTAGGGCCAAATCTTGAAAATCCTCGGAATTGAATTCTGATTGGACAGATAGATGCGCCTTGATGAGTAGAGTCAATCTACTATACTGATTTTCAAAAATCTGTGGAGATAAATCCAATAAACAAGGAACTCAAGCTTTCGTCACTGCAAAATGTCTTCTTCTCAGGTTAGCTCTGATACCATGTTAAATTTTGAGCATTTAATTCACAATACTCTAGGATCTTTGCTGAGAGAATAACATCTACAGTATATCAATGCATGACAATCACAATATGACAAGCATCACAAGAATCAAAAGCATAAGAGACAAGAGACACATAGTTTCCGTGGGGAAAACCCTAAGGTGAAAAACCCCACAACTTCCTCAGAGATAGAGAGAGAAATGGCTCAACCAAAGTACAACCAAATAACACTGAGATAGTCTCCTGATAGCAGATGATCCTCCTCCTCACTAGTGCGCCACTTTTCAAGTGAGAGTGAGTTACTTTTTCGAGTGAGTAAAATAGAGATCTCCGATCTCTATTTATACTTACCTTTTTGCCCAGTGACCTTATGGGGCCGACTTGTCTATCTAGATACATCCACATTATATTATATATAATTCAGGTCCGACCCCACATGGTAGTCTAATAACCCATTGGCAAGTACACACACTTGCGACACTTGTCAATCCACATGACGACACTTCCTTATAGAGGAATAACACATCTCTTATAAGGGTACAATAAATATATATAAAATACACAGATGAAATACATTCTGAAGTTACATATACATCAACATTACCTTAGAGTGAAGATTCTCACATTCCCTTTCAGATTCATGATAATGAGAAACATGAGAATCGTCATGAGAAATAAATTTATCTTCTAATTTAGAATCCACAATATCATTAGGTGCATGTGATTCACAAATAATGTTAGTAACAAAACTATTGTCTCCCTCACAATCTTGAGATAGATTAAATGTTGATGTATATGTAACTTCGGAATGTATTTCACATATATGTATATTGTATTCCTTTAGAGATGTTATTATTCCTCTATACGGAAGTGGTTGTATTCCTATAGAGATGTTATTATTCCTCTATACGGAAGTGTCGTCATTTATATTGTAAGTGTCGTAACTTATACTTGATGGGTTATTAGACCACCTTATTGGGGTCGGCCCTGTATAATTCATGTGGGTCAAAGGGCTATTAGACCACCCTATTGGGGGTCGGCCATGTGGGTCAAAGGGTTATTAGACCACCCTAGTGGGGGTCGGCCCAGTCAGCATTATGTTAAGTGGTTAAGTTGAGGCCGACCTAGTTGAGTAAAGGTCAAGTCAAGTTAGTGTATAAATAGAGAGTGTGTCACTCTCATTTTACACATTCTATTCTCTCACTCACACTTTGGAGAGTGGCGCACTTGTGGAGGAGGAGGCTCTGCTGCTAAGAGAAGATTATCTCTTGTATTCTGGTTGTATCATTGCTCTATCTATCTCTGAGGAAGTTATTGGGGTTTTTCACCTTTATGGTTTTCCCCAAGTAAACTCTGTGTCTCTTGTGTGCTTGCATTATTGTGTCCATGATTGATATGCTGTAGATTTGCTATACGTGTTGTTCTCTCAGTTAAGATCCTAGATCAGATTGAAGTAAATTCTGAAAATTTAACATTAAAATGAACAATGAAATCCCCGTCGTTTGAAGAAATATTACTTTGTATCAAATTAGAATCTAACCATAGTGGAGTGTTACCTTGAACATTTTTATCAAAATACACACTGTGGTCAGAAAATAGATCAGGATACAAAGTGTAATAACTTTCAGAATATGAAAAGTGAAATGCTTCTCTATCATCATAATATTCTTGATTAGTTGTTTGAAGAGAAGCATTATAGAATAAATTCAGATATAATGATAAATTTTGGGGAAAAGTGAGAGGATCTTTTTCATTAAGAGAAGAGGAGGATAAAGTGTCACTAGAAATGAAACTACCACTTACATATTCAATTTCAAATTTTAATGTCTTTGAGTCCCTTTAAGTTTCAACAAGAGTTTTTGAATCGTTATTTAATGTAATAATTGAATTGTTAAATTATTTGTTATGTAATCCTAACTCTTGTTGTTGTACCTTATTAGACTCAATAGAATTTAAATTTAAATCTAAGTTTGAATATGGTAAAGTGACATCATTATCAACATGCATATTATGACTGTCATATATAATATCTTGATCTTCATGTTTAGATAATTCTTCAAATGATTCTAATTTTTCTTGATTAGTTTCAAAGGGTATCTCAATATTTTCCTCATGAGGTAAGTTAATAGATATTAAATCAGTTTTCCCATTTTCACGAGAAATTTCATCACAAGGAGATTGTTCAAGATCAAATACTTTTTCACAATTTTCACAACCTTCATGGAGATTAGAGGAATTTCCTAGAGCATGTTTATCAAAATTCATATTTTCATCTTCCTGAGAATATTCTTGATTAGAATTAATAATAGATTGTTCGTTCTTAGAAAAAGGAATTTCAGAATAACAAAATTGTTTAATGTCACTAGGAGGAAAATGATAAGTAGATATGTAAAAATCTGAAGTATCTTGATCATTCGTAACTAGACTAAGTTTTACCTCGCGAGTTTGACTTTCTTCTTCTAAAGAAGGATTGGCGAGAAGGGTACGACATACCTCTCAAAGTTGTGCCTATGAAAGTCTATCTTCATTACGAAATATAATATAAACCCGTGAATTTTTTTTAATAAAATCATCACATGAATCTTCCTTCAACCCGCAAATAACCCAAAGTTCCTTAAAGATTTCATCATAATTATAATTGTTAAAAGAATTAAGAAATTTTCGTAAAAACTATTCAAAATCATGAAAGTACTTAGGAGGGAAAGTTTCAAGCCAATGTTTAACCCTTTGAATGTAAGGCCAAATAATCTACATACAACATGCATATTAGTAATCTTGTTATAAGCACAGTTACAAGCAAAATGAATACCATGCTGACCTGCAGAATTTTTCCCTTCACCATCATAATCTTCGAATCTGATTTTTGATATGTGGTATAATACCTCATTGGAAATCCTATTAGTTGTACCATGAAAAACAAATTTCCAAGTAGGGATTGGGGCAGAAGTCATAAGATAATAAACAAATGAAAAACTGACTTCTAAAAATGGCTAGCCTGTCATCTAACCAACACTTCAACATATGTGTAATGACGAAGAAGAGTAAAAAATGTAAAAGCTGAAAATCAAAAGAGCCAGAGGATAAATGGTTATTTAAAACAATTGAAAAAATAAAACCACTTGTTTTAACTCGGCCCTCCTTCTAGCGCCATTTGTTGGCTGGATTTTATGACCTGGCCAACTAAGGAGAATCATCCCACACAAGTCGCTTATTGCACCTTCCGGTGTGTTTGGGTTAGTTGATTCTCGCAGGTTATGGTCCTGCTACCATCTAATTTTTCACCCTTCTTAGGAAGGATACAATCACTTAAACTCAGAAAAAAGTAAATCCTAAATTAATTGCTAATCTAAATTAATCTATCTATAAACTATGGAATTTTCCTAACTGTTTCTAGTTGTTTTAAAATGCTAACTTAATTCTGCTCTCTTTATGAGAGAGTATTTGTTTTGTTTTGGGTTTTGAAATAAGAGTTTATACAATAATTTAAACAACTAACTTAATATGCCTAATTTAACTGCTGCTAAAATTAATTAAGAAATGTAAACTAAAATAAATCTAAGCGCAAGTTAACTCTACCTAATTCTATTTTCTAAACTATCCCGATCAGGAGCATGATTTGAAATTCTTGATGTGTAAAAGAATAATTTCAGTTTACTGGTTTATTTAAAACACAGTTTGAACAAACAAATAAACATTTGAAGCACATCAATATCATAAGATTAACAATAACATTTTACATATTATTTACACATCAAATTTGCAATCATCTAGCATGATCAATTGAATAAAGAATATTGATTTATAAAAGAGCATAAAATCTCTTGGCAAACTTCTATTCAACTGTAAAAATAAAATCTTACAGATCCCAATTGAGTACAAAGATGATTGCACAAACACTAATCTATGGTCTCAAATTATGCCTGAGTATAAATACGCAGGGCTTCCATCGATATCCAGAAATAGTAGCAGAGAAGATTACTGATTCTTCTTTTGGAATAAAAATTACAAAAAAATGAATATCCTACACCTCTCGGGTAACAACCCTTCGGAACTATAGATCTTCTCCCCCCTCTTGGTAGTGTCTCCTCCACTCTGCAAACAGAAATTTTACACAATAGAAAACAGAAAAATGAAAACAAAGTTTCACTTATTCTGTCGAGACCCCCCCTCTTTGTCAATCAATCGGTTGTTTCTTAAATAGTATAGCTGATCTCCATCACTAGCAGATAACTGCACACCAGAACCATCTCCCTTAAATCAGAGAACTGATACATAACTGCTCGTTAATATCCCTTTATTTTCTAGATGCTTCCTTGACCAACGATCTTCTATTTGATGACTTATCCAAGCGCTTTCCATTTATGTTCAAGTTGTCCCGACTTTTCTCCAATCTGTGCATTAACTTCTTTTCAATGATGTGGTAAAAATTGATGTAGATCTTCTTTGACTTCCACAGGATCATGAAATTCATGGTAGCTGCAGTCATTATCTTCGTAATCAAAATACTTGTGCGCGTATTTATCTTTTACCAAAGAAACTTGCACAAGGAGAAAACAGAGTATCATTTAATTATAAATTAAAACCGTAAAAGTAAACCAAACCGATAATAATTCATCCCTGGAAAATTTATGGTAAATTTTTTACAAGCTTTGTGATTTGTGTTGCAAGCTGGTCAGTCAAAGTAATTCAATCTCTATCCAATGTCGTACTCATGGTGCAAGGGTCTGAAATTTCGTTAAACATGATCAAAACACCATTAGTAACTCCCTTTTGTGCTCAAACAAACTCATAATCTGGTGTTTTAGGATAACTACAAAGTTGTAAAGTCGCAAAACTAGTCTCTTTTGGCAAATGGAGCAGTTAAACTTTTTAAACTAAATTTGATGTCATGGAGCATAACCCTCTTTTAACGTGGTTCCATCGTTCTAGTATTTTGGCATGATTCTAGATTGTGTAAGAACCTACTAAATAACATTATAATATTAAAGATGCATACAGATCTATGAACCAATACAAGAATTTTATAAATACAATGGATCTGATATCCTGTAAATCTCTAAAACTAGTATACAACAAGAAGCATCATGCAATGAAATATCTGTAACAATAGAGTGTATCTAATCAACAATATAACAGAAAATATGCTATGAAAATCATACCTGGTTAGATGACCTAGGAGCTACCATTACCTTGACAGCTCCCATAGTGCAACTGAAGGTGGGGGGACGACTCTCCACCCAACCAACCCCCAACCAAAGGCTGAGGCCCCCGAGCCCCCAACAATTAACCCTATTCCAGTGCTATCTTGATTCCCTCTCCTCCAGAGCTCCTCTTCCAAGATGGCCAAAGACAAAAAAGACCCCTCTCTTCACTTCTTCTCCTCCTTTTATCTCCTCCTTCTCCCAATTTCTTAATTTCTTATTTAATTTATTTCTTTATGCAAAATTTGCTTTCCATTACTTCTTTTTCATGTTTCTTTTTATTATTTACGTTATACTATATTACATTATATCATATTATATCAAATATTCCCTATATTCGTATATGAGGGTTGTTACATACTTCCCCCCTTCAAGAAACTTCATCCCGAAGTTATAATCTTCAAGCAATAAATACAATACTTATTCAATCAATCAATCAAGTAAATACTATGGTATATAGGTAGCTAGTACTATTGTGAAGTTTAGAGATTTATATGTGTGGCCACCACATAGAAGTCTCCAAATCGCACTAATACAATCAAACGCCCTAAGTTACAACATGCTCTTAAGTAATTCCCTATGAATTTAGTATGCAACCATATAAACAATCATGCATCATACATACATAAGCATTAGATAATTAATTAATAATTAATGACTGTGTGTTTGGTTACTCCCTCTTTCCTTACTCACCCTCTCCCTGATAATCATACCATCCGATCAACCTCCCTACACCTCCCCTCCAACTCCGGATGGTCCCGCTCGCCATGGCATGGGACCTCTATTGTAACCTGTCCGTGGATCATACAGTAGGCATCAGAAGTTCCCCGGGAAGTTACCGCGGCATTGCCACCTTTCCAACTTCTAGTAATAATACGGCCTCATCGGATTCTAACCGGAATCTGGGCCTCATCGGTACTAGCCAGCATTTGGTTCCCAGTACCCCGATCCTGATACTCCCGGTACCCCCGATCCTGATATCAGGATCATTATACCCCAGGCATCTCAGAAGGCTAGCCTAAACATCCTCCCCAGCACCCTCAAGGCACTAGCCCCAGGCATAAGAAGTCCTTCTCCATAAACCTCCCTCCCGGTGAGTATGTCTCCAACCGTGGACTCTGGTCACATCAAAAGTTCTCCAGGAAGTATCTGTGGCACTGCCACCTTCCCAACTTCTGGTACAAAAGTCAAGCACTACTGGAATAGAGCTAATTGTTGGGCTTGTCCCCCGGCCCATAATATATTTATAGTAACCATTCTCAATCGTGGTTATGGGCTCCCACGAAATCATAGAATACTTAGCCTCATCAAGCTATTTGAGCGGATCACTTGGATCAACTGGCACTTGCCATAATGAATAATCATTAGTAACCATTTCTCAATATAATAATATCATGGATCATCCTTGATCATTTACTAACAAGAATGTCTAGCCACCAATTCATATTGCATTACATTGCATCATAAGTCATTGTCACGATAAGTCATGCCAAGTTTAACATCTAATGCATTTAGGTGCTATGTGCTACCATTATAACATAACTAGTCATGATACTTTCATAATTTTACAAAGAATCTCATTAATATGTCATGATAAGCTGCTACATTTCAACATTAGCACTATCAACATGGAGTAACCACCCACATAATCCATCATCATATCAAATATGCATTTTGCGGGGAGCAATAAGGCTTACATGAAACGATAACATGTCATACCAAATATCCGATATATTCTCTTATTTTTCACTAACACATGACAGAGCTGTAAAATACCAAAATTAACCACAACATGATTTCATACCATTTATGTGCCCATTGTCATTTATCTCTAGATGCAATGATAAGCTATTAAAATGCTAAATTAATACCATCACGAAATAATATCATTTTATGTTCTACAAGTCATCTATCTTGTAAAGCACCATAACGTCACGAAGTAACATCCAAAAGTATCACATGCACATGCTAATGACCATATCTCTTAAAGGTGGAATGGAGCCACATGCTAATACTCACATGCTAATAACCACAAGTCTTCTTAAGTAACACAAGGATGCATGATGTTATGAACATTCATCTCATGATCATCAACTTAAAGCATATCATATATAGAGCAGAATGTAAATATCAAGAACACTCCTATCACGATTAACCAACTCATTACATGGCATATATATAGATACCTTAATATTTCTTGAATATATATAGGGATGAGTACCTAAATATCACATATACTAGTATACATGAGGCATTCACACACTACACCAGTATATAGATTAAGTTCAAATTAGATTCATTTAATCAATTTTGTTCTTGTTTCTCATAAAGTGATATTGTCCATCTACTAAACATGTATTATGTTGTAATTCCTCATCTTATAAGAAAATGAGTATTTTCATACATAACCTTACTCGATTGACTTTGACTTTTAAATTGAATAATTTAAATACTTGCATTAATTCCTTACATAAACATGAAATTATTTTTATCATCTTCCGAGTTCCCAATAACACATAGAGAACAAGTTTTTAAACCATCAACATATCGACCTCCATTTGTTGCTTTTGTGTACTAAAGGTATCTAGTTATCTTGTAGGATATATCAAGAGGATAATTGCTCATACAAACCTTATATTTCATGCATACTTTGCACATGAGTTCCTATATAGAGGCCACTACATGACAAACTATGCATAGCTAATCAACAAAGAGAACATTAAGCTTATTCATAGACAAGTCATGAAAAGGAAGGTTACACTTATCTCAAACCCACACATTCTAGAAACTAGAAGGCAATTGCTCTCTTAGATAATTTATTAATTAGTACAAGATTTTGGCCAAACAACTTATCCAAAATAGTTATCTCTTAGAATAAGTAATTTATAATTCCCTACACTTATTGATTGTCTTAGGTAAATCTTTTCCTTCTGTAGCTCTACTTCAATTTCCCTATTGCTAGTACCACTGTGGTTGGCATTCTCCTCTTCCTTCCTTAAAAATAAAAATTGATATCCTACAAATACTTCTTGGGTAATTTCAACCTTTGTAATGGCATCATAGTTTTTTTTTGTTTTTTTGTTTTTTTTTTGTAAGACTAAACAATTATAAATTATCATATGAGCAATATCTTATGTTTGACTTACGATGTTATCTAATAAATCATATATTTAAGGGTGAATTATTTTTCAAAATGTCACATAGACCTTTTCACCAATAACTATTGACATTGGGACTATTTACATATAGAAGGACATGTCATATTTTGTATTTCAATATTTATTTAAAAATCATAACTAAATGTCAAGGTAAATTCTAAATCAATTCTAAATCCAAGATTATGAGTCCATTAATTCATTTCTAGGAGTCTTCCATTATTCACTTATTAGATTTTATGGAAACCCTTTTTTTTAACAATAATATTTAGGTCACTTCACTATGACCTTCTACTATGACCTATCATATAGTAATTTGAGTCCTAAGCTTTTGATAAATAAGGGTTCCTTCATAAACATATGTGTTTCTTTTAAGGTAGTCTTATCATTTTACAACATAATCCCATATAATGGATATCGCATATATATATTAACAAAAGTATATATATATTTATATAAATTCTAACACAACCCAAACATGTCTAAAGACTTCGCACTATATTAATTTCCAATATAAGTAAAGGATTCCAAGTAAAGCTAATACTTATATTTCATTGAAGAAATATGAACTCTTCCTTTCAACTCCTAGAATATAATAATAATGAATCTTCCTTATTTTATATCCCAATAAGACTACGTTTTATGTAATCTAAGATATTTAGTCGTAATTGAGTTTGAGATTATGCTCGTTCTCTCCCTAAATTTAACTCGAGCATCATAGGGTGCTAGAAGATTCCCCTTAACTCGTAAGGCATTTTTGGAATTAAACTTATAATTTTTAATATATGTCAATATTGTTACTTTTTCAAAACTCACGCAAGCTAATCAAAATATCAAATTTCAACTTTTTCATGCAGGGGGCTTTTGCTTTGATTAGCCTTTTCATTTGAAGAGGAAAGAATTCACCATTGTTCCTCTAAAGGGAAATGCATTGTTCAAATTTTATAGATCTCAAGGACTGGCCACCTTTATTGGGTAGTTTTATAAAATTCGCAATAATTTATATATGTTATAACATTATAATCAATCTTAACTTGAATTTTGTATGACAGGACTTACAAAAATATTTAATAAATGACAAAATAATAACCAACATGCAATGAGATCTCTGTACCATCACAAAGAATCTTTCAACTGCGTTCCCCAACACATCTCTAAATTCTTCACCTAATATGCTTCTTTAATTTAATCTATTCTCATAAACCAGCTTCCTCCTGTTTAGCTTCCTCTCCAACATTAAAGTGTTTCCAGACTCCTTTCAGTTCAACATTTCACTTCCCAGGGCTACGGTTGAATACTTACAGAGATCTTAAATCATAGCTCTTACTGCTATTACAGTCTGGCAGGATTCGTTGGTCTGGGCGGTTGTTAAAATACACCTTTAACATTTGTGGATAAGGTAGAACAAGTACATAACTGTGAGTGGGGATCACTTTTATGTAAGGGGAAATGGATTTGTTTTTGACACAAGCATTATGTATTAGCCTCCACAAATTTAACTCTGGGGCTTCTTTTGAAGGCACTTACTTAACAATGATAAATAGAACACGATTGAACGAGTGCCAAGTATAGAACTCCTACTGCGAACTAAGAAACTGAAGTCTGCACTAAACAGAGTCCACGCTGAATGACCAACCAAATGTAATAACCCTAAAATTATATGCAATTCAAAACCTCCCAGGAATTCACGAAAACTGTAAACTATATAGACGCAACCCTAGATAATTGCAAGCATCTGAGCTTTTAGTATTGAGTGAGTCTCTGCAAATCAGTTGTTGCTGCTGGGTAGGCAAATGTTTCTCTCAGTCCCCATATTCTGGAATCAAATAACATTAAATGCTAGTACAAGCAACAAATATTTGTACAGAGAATGGCCTTCACACAGTGCTGTGAGTTATTTCAGGTCAGACCGTAGCCATATTTGGTGGCAACTTCGGTGTGAAACATATCTGCGGTTTCAAGTATCATCCTTCATAAAATCCTTTTTTTTTTTTTATAGTTCTCATAATATCATTTCCTAATCCCATTATGTTCCCTTTTCAAATAAAAATAAAAATATCTCACACTTTCACCATTCCTAAAAGCCTTTACTTTTTCCCATAACCACTTCCGCTCTCTGATTGTTTTAAGATCAATATTAAAATAAAGGAAGAAGGAGCTGACGTTGGTAGGATCCAATGTTTGTCACGTGCAGTGGGAAAAGAATGAAATGGCATGAATGGCCACCCATCCACACAGGAAGAGCAGGAATATGTGTGTCGTAGGAAGATATGAGGGTATAATGTCCAAACCGCGACAGCCGACACACAACACATCATGCATTGATGGGAGGTCAATACGAGAAAGGAGTCACGCACTCCATGCAAACCCTAAATGTTATGATTCAGAGCTAAATGTAATAGGAGTAATCAGAGGCGAGGGAATTATGTGGCATGCACCACAAGATCAATACATAAGAAAATAGTGCGCATGCATTCCTTTCCCAACACTTTTGCAGAACAAAGAAACAATGGTCCATCCTTGAAGCAGGACTATCGCTTTAGTATCGATTGGTTGCATTCATATTAGACTACTAATTACATGATTGGGGCAAAATTATAGTTAGTATTTGTTTCACCTCCATGAAGACCCGCAGGTGATTCATTTTGAATCTCTCAAGAAAATTGCCTCACGACAAGGGAATGATGTCACATTGACAACTAAAGTTGAATAGTACCCATAACACTGTTCACTAAGCATGTCACAAAGCCTGATGAGCCGTTACATGCGGCCATAGAGCCGTTACATGCAGTCGAGAAGAGGAAACGTTACGAAAAGCCTTCCTGACCACGTTATTCCTTGCTTTGCAAATGGAACGTTATGAAACACGTGGAATGAACGCTTGATAGAGGTTAATACCTGGAATAAATACTTGATAGAGGTAATACCAATGCCTACGAATAACGCCTGGAATAAATGTTTAAATATAGAGATAACGCCTGGAATAAACGCTTAAACGTTACCTGTGGGTTAAACGTTACATGTGGAATATTTCAATAGTTTAAAATTTTAAAAATTATGCATATGCCATATTACGTGTAACTTCAACCTTCAACCTAGCTATTTAATGCAAACCATTGCTACGATTGGAGACCGACCTCTTCAAAAGAGAGCCGAATCATTCTTTTATCATTTAAAACTTTCAGTATAAATTACTGTGATTCTGTCCATTCAGGGTTGCAGAAAAGTTTGAACAGGATAAGAAAAGTTGGGCCAATTTTCAAATTGATGCTATCAATGTGTTCAGGTTCAATATCCTTTTTCTTTTTCTGCTTATGTTGTCCCTTTTCCTTTGAATGCATGCAAACAAGGATGTACACGTGGTTGACCTTTTATGGTCACTCATGCCGTTGTTACAACCAAACACTAAGAGTAATTCAAATAAAGCTAATCAGTATATCTCAAACAGGACTCAGGGCATAGAAAATGTTTCTCAGACATATGATGCATTCCATCTATCCCCAATGTCTACTTTATTAACAAATGGTGCTGTGAGTGGGTCTTAAAATTTTATTTTATTTTTTGCCTGCCATGACTGCCATCCGTGCATTATTACTGTTGTATTCCAACATTTGGAGAGGCAGATAAACATAGAACCTAACATCTACCAGTATGTTTGGCAGTGGTATGGTAACTTGACATCTGTGACATATGGGAATATATATGAAACTCTTCCTGTAGCAAATGGTTGAAGGAAATTTCCAACTTAATTTAAGACAGACTCAACATAATATTTATGACAAATTGATGCGAAAGGAGGCCTTATCTCCCAGCACTACATATGTATAGTGAAGAAGGAATGAAAGCTACAAGAAAAGAGTGAATGTAACCCCTAATCTCTTGAAAACAATGAAATTAATACGGTACCTGACGAGAGGTGAGACATTCCACGTACCAAGAACACTTGCCACGTTACCCATTCACCAGATGAAGGATAGCGAAGAGATTCGCATGCATGAGCATTTAATGGCCACATTTCGCTACCAAATGTAAAACCCTATTTTTCATCGCTGCTCGGAACACCATAATGTTTACAAGTAGTTTTCACACTTCTTTAAAAAGGAGGCATATAATTCATCAAAAATTGAATCTTTACAATGCTCGAGTTTGCAGGTTGTCACCACTCTACAACTTCACTGTTGGAAAAATTTAGGGTTTCGGTACAGCTACAATAGAGCAGTCTCGATTTGATAGAGAGGCGCAACAATCCAAATCACATTTACCAATAGATAAACACCAAAGAACAGAGAGTCACAGGTTGCATTATGAGTTATCAGGTTTCAAAACTCATCTTCAGCTAACTCCTGGAGAGAAATCGCATTTCTTTCACGGTTAACAAGAGAGAGGTCGAACCTTAGTGGTCTGGTCCAAGAGAGTGATCTTCATGGCTACCTTCTGTTCCAACCAAACAAATTTAAGTCTAGGGTTTCCAAGAAATTCAATACACAGAGATATCATGGTAATTCTAATTTCATGGTAATGGTATTTTTGATGGCTGGTAATGAAGGGGGTGAACTTTCTTCAATACTGAAAAATGAAGGAGACATGCAAAACTCAAGCAATCAAGGGTGCACTGAGGTGCCTTACTCGCATGCGGGAGGATGGGGTTCATACACAGCAGTTGGATCACCTGTGTTTGAAAGAGTGTTCTTGCAAGATTTTAAAGGAAAAGAATCATCAACAATCGACATTGAAGACATATCTGTAGAAGCTTGCATGGTTTTTTTTTGACATGGGTTTATTAGCACTCCTTAGGGTTCACATTATATTTTATGCTGAGCCATGGGTGTAGTCTAAGTAAGGTTCCTGTTGTGCAAGAGATCTGGGTTCAAATCCCACCACCCATTAACCTGAATCTTTAAATCTTAGTCTTTAAATCTCACAGAGATTTAGTTTTTTTTTTTTGTACAAGCAAGCAGTTCTAGATTTGACATAAGCACCTTATTAATTTTGATTAACTCGGAAAATCCCATAGGTCTTGAGGGTTTGAACCTTGATCTGATACCAAATGTAAAAACCCTAAAACTCATAAAGCCTACTAAATAACATTATACTATTAAAGATACATACAGATCTATGAACCAATACAAGAATCTGATAAATACAATGGATTTGATATCCTGTAAATCTATAAAACAAGTATACAACAAGAAGCATCATGCAATGAAAGATCTGTAACAACAAAGTGTATCTAATCAACAATATAACAGAAAATATGCTATGAAAATCATACCTGGTTAGATGACCTAGGAGCTACCATTACCTTGACAGCTCCCCTAGTGCAACTGAAGGTGGGGGGACAACTCTCCACCCAACCAACCCCTAGCCAAAGGCTGAGGCCCCCTAGCCCCCAACAATTAACCCTATGCCAAAGACAAAAAAGACCCCTCTCTTCACTTCTTCTCCTCCTTTTCTTCCAAGATGGCCAAAGACAAAAAAGACCCCTCTCTTCACTTCTTCTCCTCCTTTTCTCTCCTCCTCCCAATTTCTTATTTAATTTATTTCTTTATGCAAAATTTGCTTTCCATTACTTCTTTTTCATGTTTCTTTTTATTATTTACCTTATACTATATTACATTATATCATATTATATCAAATATTCCCTATATTCGTATATAAGGGTTGTTACAGATTGAAGAAAACAAACTGCATATCCTTTAAAAATGTGTGCTGGTGTTAAACTCCGTGATTCCCTTCTCGCTAATAACTGGAAGTTGTAGATTGGGTTTCCAGTCTTTCAACAAACCTACTCTTTCTAGATTCAACCGACAAGCTTGCAATGAAGGGGAAATGACACGTTCACCTTTGCTGGCAAATGTGAAATTTGGCATTGTATACAATGAAATTAAATTTCCCATAATCCAGTGCAATTTGGTGACTGCTGTTCGTTTCAAAGATCCCTTGAAATTCTGCCTTTAGATATAATTTCTCAACAATCTCAAAGATATCTCTTACTTGGAAAACAATGGTTTCTTCGACGTGTTAGCGTGAATCTCGTTTTATCATCAAGTTGAATTGGCGTTTTCAAACTGCATATAAATGTTCTATCAAGACGAAATTAAATGCAGCAACAGAATTCCCATTTCACACTTATTTTAATGCTGCAATTGTCATGTAACTCACTAATTTAATGAACGTGATGATATTTAATGACAACCCGAGGTTGAGCATAGCTGGAGTCTTCTTTTGTATTGGCGATCCTCTCCATCATCAATTATCCTTGAAAACACGTAGCAATTGAAACTTCAAATCTTCTTCTTTGAAATTTATCTCTGCACAAGTTAAAATGATAAATGATAATTTATTTCTAGACCGTTTGCACCAAGAATCCGGCGATTTTTCCGGCGAAAATTCGGCTGAAATTGCTTAAATGACAGTTTTGGGTTGCTAGAATTGCATAATCCGGGTGCCCTAGGGGTAATCGAGGTGGCCCCATTCCTGCAACCAAAATTGCAATTCAAGCAACCCAAATTGGAGTTTCAACAATTTCTCCTTAGTCGGAGTCCGGTGAAAATTGCCATAGAAATGCAAACGGTCTAGAGTTTAGCCCACTTCTTTTAACAAAGACACGTTGTTTTTTTACTAGAAACGAAATATTCAAATTATATAAAGGCAAATAAATGAATATATAAGTCAATAAGGTAAAATATTTATATTAAATGCCTTTACATATGTATATAAACGTTTTTAAAAAAAAGTGATATTCCTTTGTATGGAAGCTTAAAAATAAAAAACCATGAAATGTGTCTTTATTATAACTTGACAAAACTTTATTGGTATTTACATACATCAATAAAGTAAGAGAAGTCTTAAGTACATAAGGAGAATGAGCTTAAAATCCAAAAATTCCATAGTTTGCATGTTAAACTTACCATTTTGAAAAGATTTGGTCACACACTTTTATGTATGTATATAATAACTTTGAATAAACTTGTGGATTTATAATAATAAAAGAATCTTTTATTTTAAATAAGTAATAAGAATATTTGTATATTAAGATTTTTTTAATAATCAATAACACTTAAAGTTCATTTAAGTTTTAATAAGATAAGAATGTAATTGAATTATACATAAAATGGGTGTTAACCAAATGGTTTTAACCTTATCAAAGAGCATAGAAACAATGCTTGTTTAATACAAGTTTTAAAACCATAAAAATGTGATAGATCATCCAAATCACCAAATCCCTTTGAAATAGAAATCAAACCCAAGATCAAGTAGTAAAAAAGAAGTGAAGAATCGAATAAATACTCCATGGGATCACCTGTCAAACCAAGCAAGATAAAATGAAAGAAAACCAAAATTAAATTTACAAAAATTTACATGGAGGGCCCTTTATTTTGTAAAATTAAGGGGATTTGTTGGGATGGCAACAATAAGTAGTGGATATTTGTTATCCCTGAGGGGTAGCTTAGTTGGTTGGATGTTCTGGGACCAAGACGACACATGGTCGAGGTTGGGGATTCAATTCTATGGGTCCTTTGGGGTTAGGCACCGAAGTAATGCCGATGGGGTGAGTTATATCTGTGGACATAGTGAGCTCCAGGGTCGTGAACCCGAAAAATTAGTGGATATTTGCTAGAGACTATTCTTTATTATAGCTAATAGCTTATACCTGTTCTGCAAAGGTGAAAAGAGTGGTAATCTTGAAAGTCTTGATTAGGCCATTAAAGATTAACTTGATAGGTTCAAAAAAAAATATGGCAGCATTCAAATCTAAGGATAGCATCATGTTACATCCTCCAACCTACAATTTATAAATATATTTTAATTATACAATCAATAAACCATACATCAACAAAAATATTGTAAATGAGATACTTTGACTTTCTCTACTTTACCAATAATATTAATAGTATAAAATTCAGTATTTATTTAGCTAATACAATTGATATTTACTCCAAGCAATAGACTTGATATGACACAGGAATAAGGAACAAAATATATATTGAACAATCTGCCTGTAGCGTTGTATCAAACCATGACTTGCTAATAAGAAAACATAAATTGACAATCTAAACTAGATTTGGGTTTAGTTGTGAGTCACTGGTAGAATACAATTGAAAATATTTCAATTGAAATAATTTCCAAATTTTGGTAGTAGCATGGACAACTATAAAGAATTGATAGCAGATATTCTTCAAAATATAGCAAAAGAGAGTATGTTCAAAAACAATGGGAATGCAAGAAAATAAGAAATGAGTTGCAATCATAGATTTGAAACCTTACAAGATGTTGAATGTAAATTTATTGAGAGTTGATGGGACTCATAGTAGAAATATTAAGTGTATAGGAAAATTTGTTTTCCAAATTGCATAAGAGAAACTAACAATATTTACTATGTGTATAAATAACAATGGAAGTGGATATGTTGGTACCCTAGCAAAATGAAACATATTCCATATTTGATATTCTGTGTTTGTAATAGCTATGTAAAATAGCTTGATTTTTTTCTATTTGGGATGTATATAAACCATCCAAAAAAATTTCAATCCAAGAGACAATACATGGAACATATAAGGATTTACCTCTAAGACTATTACAACATTTTTTTAAATGCCATTAAGCATTTTTACATGGTGAACAATTTTGTGGTATTTGTAAATTTCTTTCTGCTGGAATATAAGGATATTCTATACACCAAACAAAGTTCAAAGGTTAATACAATGCTACAAGGTAGAACAAATAGAATCAAACCAAATACTAGGTAGTGGCAAAGGAAGAATATTATACCTGCAAGTTTTCCATATTTGGTTTGACAACGATATTCTGATTTTCAATTTTCTCTATTGATTTGATGAAAATTTTCAAGTCCTTTTGAATGTTTTGAGAAGTAATAAATTGTATAGACGTGTAGTTGTACGGATGTTTATATTTTAATATCATAGTGTCAATTATTCCAGGCAAGTGTCATATTATTGGATCTTGTTTATGTTCAATTTGGAAATGCAAGTTCCTGAGCAAGATGCAAGAGATGAGCTCATGGATCACTGTTTTGTTCAATTTTATAAAAACAGGGAAATAATGGAAGTAAAATGGGAATGTATTCTTGCTGAAAAGGCTTAGGTTCCACAGAATAAGGTAGTTGTATTCTTACTTGTTAATAGAGCAAGGTAGAATTATAATGGAATTTTTTTCCAATATGATTGCCTTCTTGAAATCAATAAAAGAGATGTTAAAAATTTCATAAATACATTCCTCAAAAAAACAATGGATAGAGAATTGCTAGTGAGAAATTTACAAATGGAGATGCATTTTCTATGGAGAATGCTTAAAAATATCTATGAAGACAAATTTTGTAGGAATTATGATGAGTTTGTGCTAAGTTTTGGCAATTATGGCAAGTTTCTGATGAGTCTGGTGAACAAAAAATTTCAAGGACATGTCTTAGGTGAGTATTTTCCCATGCCAAGACCTAGCAATATTTACAAGTCTTAGCCAAGTCAGACTACATTGATGTGGACAATTCACAAATCTACACCATTTTGGGCCCTGGAAATGCCCCTTTTTGACCATACCTATTTCATCATTTTGCTCTGTTATACCCTACTTTCATAAACCATATACATGCCTTTTTCCAAATCAATCAGAAATCCTGACAAGGTATAATTCATTATTGTTTCATTTAATTAATGCCTAAGATTGTTATGGTTATGAATTCTAGCCTTCGATTTATGCTAACTTGTGTTGATTTCATTAAGTTAAGATCAAAGCACAGGTGTATCAGCCACAATGCCTTGGGAAAGAATCATATGTGGTGCCAGTTGTTACTCTTCAAGATTTGATTCCTCATATTCAAGGGGACAACGCATCTTTCCACGTGAAGCTGTAACAAGTCTTTGCTGAAACAGAGCATTGCTGCAACGGACAGGACAACTCCCAATTTGGTTAATCCGTTGATCCATTGACTGCCAGAGTAACAGCATCCTTCATGTCTAACAACCTTATTCATTACGGCTGTAACAGTTTAGTTGTAACTCTACAGCATGAAGATCAGAGATCTTCATTGCTGCACGAAATTAGTGGATCACGAACTGTATTCCTCATGTATAAATATGGGAAGGTTTTCAGAGTCTGGGGCTGGTTAATTATCATTTTGTACGGGTTGTAAAAGAGAGTTGAGACTGTGGATTACCATCTTTAATGAAGAGTAGAGTTATTCATATTTATGTGTTGTAATTTGTGGTAGTTCATAGCATCTCTGTTAGAAGGTCGGGGCCCGCCTTCTCACAAAGATTTCCGAGTTAAGTAGGTAGTTAGATTTATTTCCTGTTGTGTGTTGTGGAATCGCATTAGGCATATTACTGATAGCTGCAACAGAGAATTTCCAATTGCATTCTTTCTTGGTAGTTTATTATTTGCATTATGAATAGATGCAACTGTGTGGTGTGACAATCGACTGTGTAGGTTAGTTTGATTAATGCATGTCTGTTCAATTTAGTTGTTACAGCCAAGCTCAGCTTTAATCCTTTTCAGTCATTTATGCTTTCTAGGATCTCCAATATTTATCAATTTAGAGTTCAAGCTTATTTCTAATTCTGGTTGTTGTTGTATCTTTATTGAATTCATTCGATTACGCAGATTGTGATTGAGTTACAGTAGTTGTTGGATGAATCATTTTGGTAAATATTGAATACTGTAGTTTGATAATTATAGGATTTAAATTATTGCAAAAGTAATCTAGTTCATTTCTATTCTTAGATCAGTAACTGCTAGGTTGATTTCTGTAGAAAGGTAGTTGTACTTTGAATTCCTAGATGTGTGAGTTAGATTGGTTTTCTTTATGGAATGAGTTTGGTTGAGCAAATAGGTAGGATTATTACCTCCATTTAGTTAATCAACTAATTGAAATGTTTATGCATAGATTTTGTTTATTTCCATTGAGATAAAAGACTTCCCTGGGTTGACAATTTATATTGAGCATCCTATGTGTTAGTTGTAATTAATTAGCATATAGGGTGACCAACATTTTAGCGCCATTGTCGAGGATGGTAATTGATAGACATAGTTAGTAGTTGGTTTTATTGATTTCATTTTGGTTTAATCATTTACAGCATGCATGAATACAAGAAAAACAAATCGGGAACCCCCTTTGAACACTAACACTACAGGTGGAAGAGGTCGAGGTCATAACACAGGTCTGGGAAGAAAAACATTTATCGACGATTGTTACACCCAAAATCTACTCATCATTTAGATTGAGTGTATACATCCCTGAAGTCATCTGGACCAAGTATTCATTTGAGAGGATTTGTACTCAGTTTGTACAACCTTTTGAGAGGTCGTCGCAAGTTGCACACTAGCAACATGCGACGTCGCAGGTTTATCGATAGCAAGGTGCGACGAGGTCTGTTAATGGGAAAAAATAGCCATTTCGAGATCTTTCTCGAAGCTTGCTCATTTGGGGGCTTATCCCTGATCTCTTGGAGAGCTGGTACTCGACCCCTAACTCATTGGGAAGATCCCCTATCTCTCTCCTACCATCTCTCAACCTATCCTATCCATAACCTCATCCACTTAGTCCTATATAAACGAGGCTCACTCCCATACCAAAGAGAGAAAGACTATGGTATATACATGCTAGTGAAATCTCTCTTGGGACACCTTCACTCACCTCTTGTAGAATTCATGCTTCCTTGGAAGGGCTTGGCAATTGGCTTGTGTGGAGAAGGGTTTCTACGTTAAGTCATTGGTTGTAGTTCTATATCTCTATCATGTACTCCTCTATTTACAGTAATACAAATGCTTTCCACCAATATCGTTCTTATGTGTAATGATGTTGTGTTGTTTACCTGCTTAACTGTTTACATAGATCTCTTATTGTATAGATGCTCTTTACTCGTTTCTCTTTTATGTGTCTTAATAGGTCTTGCAGCTTGGATCTGACGATTGTGGGACATAGAGCCACATTCGGGAGAAAGGATAGCGATTCAAAGAGGTAAGACATATAGCACTTGATCCTTAAGTAGATCTAGGAAACGTGTTTGTAGTCTATTCTATTTGTTCTAGACTCGCATTGAACTAGGGAGATCCTACTCGTGTCCGCCCGAGTGGATTGTCCGGTAACAAATCTGGCGACCATACTGGGGAGTATTCTTGTTTAGCGATCGTTAATCTGATTCATTTTCAGTTGATTACTTGTCACAAGCCTTGTTGTCATTTCTTTTGCCATTTTCCTTCTTAGGATTGATTCCATTTTCAGATCTTCACGTTGCAGATCCCGATCTTCTTCCTTTGAGTTTATACAACTTAGTTTCAAACCTGTTGGTGGTTCATTATTAGGAGATCTGATTCATTTTTTAATCTAGAACTCGCCTGTCGCACCTGGGCAGTGAAAATAGAGCGACATTGTGTTCTTCTGAGTCTTTGTCCTTTGACTATTGCTTGCTCGTCGCGTCCTGTGCATTAGTAGACTGCGACATCGTCGCATATCTCATGCAGGTAACCTGCGACGTCGCACTGTCTGCAAAGACAGAGTGTGTCGATCTGTCGAGACTTAGCATATAGGAATCCATCTTCTTGTTTGACAGTTTGAGCCTTGGTCTGATGTGTGAACTCCCTCTGCGCTGCAAGATCCAGCCAGAGACCCCATTTATGATTTGTGTGTTGAGAGTTTGGTTTCATTTGGATGGATTTTGGGTTCCTTTTTGGACAAGCTTGAGACCGGTAGTGGTGGATACCTTTGTCTCCTCCACCTTCATCCGTTCACTCTTGCATTCCCTTCCTTCCATCCTTGATCTGATCACTATAGTGGATCAGCTTCCAAACCTCATCTACTTTGGTTTTGAGCTTTGCTTGCTTAGTTTGCTTACTGCTGCTTGATTTTGAGTTAAGTGTGTCTTTTAGCTTGGTTGAGTGCTTCTCTTTTCTTGATTTTTCTGAGTCTATGAGTGCTGCGAGCAGTGTTTTCTTTTCAATCATTTAGATCTGGAAGCAAAGTTGTTATCAAGTTTATTCTTTGATACATCCATTGGAAAATTAAAAAGTGCTTCTTTCCCATTGTTTCTCAAAAAAAATTATTGAAGAAAGATCATTGTGCATTGGAATGTTTTGGAAAAGTTGAATGAATGCATGATCCATTGTGTTTTTCTCGAATTGTGAATCAAGCATTTTCTTAAAGAACTCAAAGAGCGCTTCGATTTTTGAAAAATTGTTTCCATGCTAAGGAAAGATAGATGCATTTTTTATTTTTTTTTCCTTTAGATCATTAAAAGAGAAATTGAAAAGCTTGCATTTTTCATTTCAGAATCCTCTTGTTTCATTACTTAGTGTTGTTTTGATTCGAAAAGCAAAAGAAAAGAAAAGAAAAAATACTTTGATTTGGATAGTAGTGTTATGAACGTTTACGTGTTTCGTTGAAAAAGAAAAGAGTACTTTCATTGTCAAATTTGTTTGAATTGAGATTGTGTTGCATTGAGTTTGTTTGGCAATACCATTGGAAAGAAAAAGCTTTCTCCTTCCCATAGGTAGAATTCATCGAAAGAAAAGAATATTTCATGCATGTAGCTAGGGCTTGCATTCTGTTTCTGATTATGTACTCACTTCATGCATTCACCTAACCGTCCAAGATAAAATTAACGGTAGAAATAGCTAAAAATTTTAGCAACTTGTGTGTAAGTTAGAGACGTGTTCCAGCGTCGTTAAGCGTGGTAGCTGTCGTTACTTTCCAGCACTGTAGTCCAGGGGTATTGTAGTCTTCCACGTACATCGGTATATCGAGCTCCTTCATGTACCCACCAAGTACCATAATCCATACTTGGCGTATATCGAAGGGTGTATCACGTACTCGACACGTATATCAGAAGGTCTCGTTCCAACGGCTGTGCATTAGACAGCACCACTACGGATTTGAGCTCCCACGTACCTTGTGTATATCGGGAGACACCATTAGGATTCCTGAAACCAACCGAGTTAACCATTTGGCCGTCTTGGCAAAGCAATACACCGAGAACAGCACTCGAGGAGATTAGCAAGCACGTACTGTCCAGGTAATCGGGTATGCAGGCAAGGGTATGGTCCCAATCCTCCTTGTCGCATCATATTGTTGGACCCTGCAGTATATCACGGTTTGCAATGCCTTGATAATCCCATGAGGTTCCAGACTTTTGAATCCACTCTGTCACATAAGTTTGCTTGTTGCCTTAGTTTGAGTAGGTTTCTTAGACTGCTTTTCTTTTAGTATACCTTTAGGAGAAACGTTGTTTCGGCCTTTTTTGGCTGATTTTCCTGATACTCTGGCAGATTTTCCCTGGAGAAGGTCCAGTAGGATCTTGAACTTGCCACCCAAATTTCCCCTTAATCCGGAGCTTATTTCGAGGGTAAGAATGGATTATCGTAACGCAGTCGTAGTTACTGAAGTAGGGAACCCCACTTTGAATATTGGCGGACATTTGTTTCCACCAGATTTACCTGCCTCTCATCCCACGCGGGATGAAGAAGCACACACCCCCACTTCTCAAAACCTTCCTCCCGTCATCCCGAGAGAACCTGGATCGTTGGAATGGATAAACCAACCCCAGGACAACCCTACAGCAGCTGTTGGTCCTTCAGCAGCTTACTGGACATCTCCTACAGACCATCTAGTGGCTCATTTTGCCATCTCATCCCCACCTAACTGGACTACTCCAGAGTTCACTAGGCCTTACTATAGGCCTGCCCCTACTGATATTTTCGGCCCCATCCATGAACGTTTGGAATAGTTACGTGTTAAAGGTGATGAGCTTCGAAGACAAAGTCTCGAACGACACTCTGAAGAGTTCCATAATCGTCACTTCCAGTTAAGACTTGACGACGGAAACACCCCAGTTCATCCGATGTCTTTCGGATCACCTGAACCACCCCACCACGAGACCACTAACAAGACTGGTCAACCATCACAAGAATCTAGTCCTGCACCTCAAGTGAACCAATCGGTGGAAGGACAAGAGTCCAACACACCTGTCACTACCAGGGTTACTTTACCAGTTCCTCCCCCACCTCAAAATTCGAGGGGAGGGTATTCCATTCCCATGGATTATCTTATTGGTAATGTTATTACCACGGTAGCTAGTCAACAACCCACGTTGGTTCAACCTTTGAATAGTGGTCAGCCTATTGTTGCTCGGGGGCAACCCCCATTTCCTAACCAGAACGTAGGCGGTGGAGTCCCCAACAGACCTTCCGTTGGACCTTCCCAACCCGCTAGACCGTCCACCACGGGATTATCTCATGTTGGAGGGCCGTCAAATGTAACTCAACCCTCATGGAGTCAAGCGTATCCAGGTTCTATTAACCCTGTTCCGGGCCTACCTAATCCCGGAAACGCACCATACGGGATACCTTATCCCGGGAATCCATACACTCTGTGGGGGAAACAACCTGTGTTGCAACACGGACCCCAACCGACTATCCCTCAAGTACCAACACCCCCGATCAGTCCTCCCCCACCTCCTGTTGGAGGCAGCTGGCCCCCACCTAACATTGGTGGAGGTCCACCTCATTTTACCTACAACCCCCCTCACCCCTCAGGCGGTGGCGGGAATGGTCCCCCACCTCCTCCAGGCGGAGGCGGCGCCGGACCAACTTATAATGGTGGAGGAGGACATTTCCCTTCGGGTGGTGGCGGTGGTCCACCACCCCCTCCAGGTAGAGGCGGTGGAGGTCCTAATTACCATGGTGGTGGAAGTGGTGGTGGAAACCCTCATCCTCCCGACAACGGAGGTGGTGGGGGCCCCCACCCATCTGGAGCGGAAGTGGTCCACCACCCCCTCCAAGCGGAGGTGGTGGTGGGCCACCTTATTACGGTTATGGACCTCCACCTCCTCCCGGTGGTGGCAGCGGACCTCCACCCCCTCCCGGAGATGGAGGTGGACCCCCACCTTATTGGAATGGACCACCTTATGGTGGTGAACCTCCTTACGGTCCGGGTGGCACAACCCCCTATGGTCAGTTTTATCCTAGTACACCTTACGGTCAGTTTAGTCCTTACACGCCATATCCGTATTATCAATACGCGCAGCCTAATCCACAGCTGCCCTTTCTGGCTACTTTGGACCTACCTAACCTCCAGGGATGATTTTAAGGGCGAAATATAGCCCAATGGAAAATTTACAAAGGTTTCAAACATTTGATGGGCGAATTTGTAACATGAAAAGAGTTTTTTTAAATTTAATAGTTTAGCCCCAAATTTATTTGACCCTCGTCAACGGGGAATCGAATCGCCAAGGCCAGATAGGCACGAGAGAGAAGCAAAATTGAATTCGCCCTACCAAATCTGGTTGAAACTGGTGATTCGCCCCGTAATTTGGGTATGAAAGCCACAAAATATTGAATTCGCCCCGTTTTTTTAGAAATGTAGCTTGCAGATGGCGAGTTCGCCCCGTTTTATCGGTTGTGTAGCCTCCAGATGGCGAGTTCGCCCCGTTTGATCGGTTGTGTAGCCTCCAAATGGCGAGTTCGCCCCGTTTGATCGGTTGTGTAGCCTCCAAATGGCGAGTTCGCCCCTATTGGACGATGATGCAGTTGGTTTGTGGATTCTATCAGCTAAATCGCCCTCGATTTGAGTTGGGAAATGGGCAGTTCGGTTTATCCCTATATAATGTGGCAAGAGTCAATAGAAACCCACATCATCAGATCTTTCATCTTTGCATGAAGCTTGGTGGTGTTTTGCTTAGTTTCCTTGTGGTTTGCAGTCTTTAGAGAGGTTAGTTTTCTTCAAACCAGATACTGTGCAGATTGCAGTGGACATTATGCTATGGATGCATTCATTGTTGTATTTTCTATAGTCTTTAAACTATTGTTGAAGCTTTGAAATTTAATTTTGCAGGTGAATTTGAAAGTGAAGGTAGTTTCGGTTGCATTACCTATCACTGCAGCTGCTCAAGCGAAAAATCCGTCAACAACCTGGGCCATCTTAGACAAGTATGTTTCCATCTTCTATACATATGAAGTTCCAACATTGTAAACTGTGATCACTGGAATGACAAATTAGTATTTAATTTGGGGTTTTACAATGTCTTCCCGAATCTCCATTGAAGACTGAAGTTTTAGGATTGTTATGAAGTGAGCTTCATGGTGTTGTCCTGTTTCTATGATTTGTCCTCTTGTAGATAGCTAAAGAAAGAATAAAATATTGCATGGACTAACTGCACTACTATCTCACGGTTATAAAGATTTTTGGCCACAAAATTCTTTGTATAAACCTTATAGGATCCCTCAAAATAGAGGGTATGTAGACTACCCAAGTCTTCAGGATCAATCTTCTTAATCTTTGACGGCTTATATTTGGCAAATGCTCTGCCACTTGAATGTGTTGCCTCCTATAACTTTCGAACACATCCTTAATATGGTGATTTGACTGCATTTCCTATATTTTATGACTTCTAGAATAGGTTGGACCTTCTTTATCGTTGTCCCATCTTCTATGAAAACTTTCACAACACATCCAGCCATTGGTGTAACCATTGATATTTTAATAATTGCAATGTTTGTAGCAAACTTATCTTCTTAAGTATTTTGTCTTCAAAGCTTGACAATGATTCCCTAATGATGACTGGTGCACACACTTGAGGTTTCTCTTTGAGATATGAAGTAGCTGGGATTGAATCTCTCGTAATAAATTCTTTGATCAACCATACATTGGTTTTTGGATTTAGTGCTAAGGAATTCAATTGAAACTCGACAGAGACTCTTCCCACAATCATTTCCAAATCAAGCAGAGATACATTTCAATGCTAGTTGCAGAAAAAGCACGTACATATTGTTTTCCTTTCGACACAGGGTATTGATGCTCTGATGATACCAACGCACTCATCAATGGAAGAACTATGTCTTACATCATCTGAGAAGGTGACTATTCCAACATAGATTAAAAGTCTCAAAGATTCCTAGTGATATGATATGATCATATGATGTATGATTACAGAGTTCATGTTTCCTCAGCCACTCAAGCTTCTAAGAGGAACATTCATATCTGTCTGGTAGGTATTTGCAATTCTAAATATCACTTGATTCAATTCTAGAGTCTGACTACTAACTCTTTCTGAACTGGAAATCCTAAACCTCATTTAAGATCTAGCTTCCTCCACCCCCATTTGGAGTTAAATATTTATATGATCAGGTTGTTAATTTTCCAATTACTTTCAGTATAGAGATCTGATTTTGGTTACAACAACTTCCAAAATCTACAACTGCCATTGCCACAATGGTTCAGTTGTCATTTAATCAAAGCCTTTGTTGATCAAGTCCACTGAATGAGTCGATTTGGTGTTAGCTTTGGTTGAGTTGATGTTGATGTTAAATCACTTAGTGGAGTCAAAATCGATCAAGATCTAGTTGTAGAATTACTAGACTGAGTTGAAGTTGTCTTAGGTAGAGATTTCAAATCACCAAACCAAGTTGAAGTTGACTGATCTATGTTAAAGTCAAACAGGTATGGATCATGATAGTAACGCACTTAAATAATAGATGTTATAGTACCTCTGAATATGAACTGTTTCCATCTTTGAAGAAACATTATTATCATGCTCAGCATGAAGAACTTGTTTTGGTGTCCACCTTTGTGTTAGATGGGCCAGACATAGATTAAGATTGATTTTAGGCTGGATGACATCACCAGTATAGGATAGCTTTATTAGAATGAATGGCCAACTAACTAGGGCCACCTGCCCCCAACTATCCCTTATAGATATTTTAGATATTTTGTGGATAAGCTTTGTTGATCGAGTATGTAGTTATGGGTCCCTTGTTTAGAGACAACACCAAATTTTGGATCAGTAGTTGCTTGTATCCCTTTTCCTGTTTATAGGTTTGTGCAATGTGAATGGTGTGGGGATGAGGGTTTGGGTTTTACAAGTATTGCTTAGGGTATTGAGCTTGGCCAAAAGCAACATCCATATTGCCTTGGATAATTGGGCCTGAGTTGGTGACCATATCTTCTCAGGAAAGTGTCTGTTATATTTACTGATTTACTCGATTATATGATATTTTTTGGGTGGGTTATATCATATGATATTTACTGCTTGCTCAACCTTCCTCCCTTATATGGGACCTATTGTGTGTGTGTGAAACCAACAGTCAGATATGTCTACCTTGTGGTGTCTTGGAATAGCTTCTACAACTATAAAATCTCCTCTCCCTCCCCGTCTATGCTACATCTCGGTATTTAGTTGCTGTTATGGGCATTGAACTCTGAAAATCTGTTCTCCAAAAATCTGCTGTCAAACTATTGTTGGTTAGTGTTGAATTTTCTGCTGTTAGTAGTGAATTGCTGCTCTTAATGCCATTTTAGTATTTTACTGTCGTTATCTTAGTTGAGATTGCTTCCTAGAACTTCAAGCTTTCTTCAGTTGGGGTTGTCATCTTTCTTTGTGGAATATCTTGGCAGAGAACTCAAAACACATAAAGCCCTTTCTTCTAAGAAAGCAACTTTCTAGCATAATGTTCCTCACTTTTGGACCAACTATTGATCCAATTTCTTGTGCATTTGGGAAGTTTAATTCCTCCAATTGTCATATTGTTGTATAAATATCAGTTGGTAGATTGCTTGCATATCCGGTGGCTATGTTTGCTTCTTCCAGTTATATCACATTCAGGGTTCTTTCCTTAAATGTCATATGTGAAGATGAATAACTTACCTTTTTCTATGTTTTCCCATCTACTATTTGTTTGTCTAGGGTCCTCATACTTTTCAGCCACGGAGAACCATGTTTATGACTGCTGGCAAAATCCTTTTCCTCATCTTAATCCCAGAGATTTACTTCTTGGAATCTGTTTTTAGGGCCTTCGAGGTCTTCCATAGGGACTATATAAAAAAAGGTGATTCATCTGCGTACCTGATGTCAGCAATTTGAATTCCAATAAATCATGAATAAGTATGCCAAAAATATATAAAAGAAGGTGAATCATATAAAATAATGAAATCATACTTATTATTCTTACACATGTACTCATGATGCCCTTCTCCTGCATTACACATGTACTCATGAAAGCCAGATCGGTCTGATGCTGAGGGATAAGTTCCCAAACAACCATACAAATGCTCAGGACTGGGTGAGTAGATAGAAGAAAAGATGTTGTATGCTAAGGTTGACGATATGGGTTCTTCAAGGATGTCAACATGCAAACCGGAGACCAGACCTAGATTGTTGAACACAGTTGAACCTGCCCAAGAACCTATAGCTGCCACAGCTCAAAAGTTTGAAAAGGTTACTGCTGATTTAATTCAACACAAACTGTCTTTTTGAATAAAATAATAAGTTTAGAGAAGGATACAGGAGATCAAAATAAATTCTCCTAGATACCAACCAAATGTTCATCAACCTAGAGGTAATCAGGGGTGGAATAGAAATAGGGCTCCCCCAGAACAAAGAAGTCCTAATCCTCTCACCCCTGCCAATATGGTTAATCAGGAAGAAGCCCCCCATGTGTTGGATTAACCAACTTAAAATGAGAGTAGTAGTTGCGTAGGTGACGGTAGCAACTCTTCCGAGTTACATTTGAGCTTAGAACCTAGTGAAGACTTTGCAGTAACGGGTGCTAGTTTAGGTGATAACGGGTGCTAGGCAGGTAGAGTGCATTCCCTCTTTTATGAAGATTGCATACTAAAGAATAATATGAAATCATTGAGTTGAAATTTGATAGTGTGATCCACTCTCTCTGACATTCACAATTTTGCATGCCAAGACAGCTGTTCAAAATACTGAAACGACTAACCATAGGGTGATTAATGAGATGGAATTCATGTTACAGAAACTTCATCTTTTAACTAAATCTATGTTTGGCAATCTTTATAAAAGCATTGAGCACAATCTTGACTGGAGGCTGGAGCTGCATATAAACAACTTGAATGTTGTTTAAAGAACATGGATCCATATTGAAGATCGTAGAAATAAAACCATATGCTCAATTTCTCATAGGAAAACTAAAACAACTAGTGCCGAAGTTAGTATCGGAATCAGTGCTGGAAATAGCCATGAGAATTGGACATTCATCAGTAGTCAAATTGATAATTTAAAACCCTTTAAATTTATGAAAAATAGAGGAATAAACATAAATAAATAGTTGGGTCTCATTATGCATGTCTACAGGAAGTTGTGGCTTCAAAAGTGCAGGCATACAGAATCATAAGAGCAGTAAAAGGCTAATGTGATAGACGAAAGGATGTCAAAATTCAAACCCAACACTCCCCCAAGCCTAAATTTTTGCATGTCCTCATGCAAAGAGGATTCTTCTCCAAAATCAAACAAAATAATGCTACCTTGGTTGTTTACATAATCCTGAAATAGTGACTGAGATATTTAAGTTTCCACATATTCTGCTCTACATTTGTGAAGCCAAAGCTTGAGAGATTTGTTATCTTAAACAGAAAATAATAATGGAAATCTGGATGAGGAAATGCAAACAGTCATGTGGATAAAAGGCTTACACAAATCCTTATTTCAAATCCTTGCAGTGATTCAAAATAAGATATAATGATTTAAGTCAATATAAGAAACATAATACGAGAGGACAATAGTAGGATATGATATAGATGATAGTCAAAGTATTTTTAGTAAGGCACGAGGTAGCCATTCTTTTAAAATGAAGGGAAGAATGTGCAACATAGATATCCTTAGGATAGTTGGCAAGCAGAAAAGAAGTTAGATATTCATACTTTTCATAAGTCTTAATAATTCAAGAATTTAAATGCTTTTACCTCCAGATGTGCCAATACTTACTCTTATAGGATTCCAATCATTGCTTTGAAGATGTTGCTAGCTGATGCAATGTGCAGAGAATTTCCCATACCATTTCTGGTACTAGTTCTAATTTTGAACCAGGCTTTAAAAACATATTTACATGATCTTCCTGGACCACTTCAAAGATCTTACTTCGCCCAGATACTTGAAAATAGCTTGTACATTCTAAGCTGAAAAACAGAGGATAAATTGCAAACTACTAGCTGCTGTCAAAACTGCCTCAATTCATGAAGGTGGCTACAGGTTTTCTTGTAGCTCTTCCATAATTCATCCATGAAACTAGATACCAGAATGATAGTGTTGATATCGAGACTAAGACACTTTTGCTGTTGGAAACATTTGAAAAGATCAGTTCTTCTTGCTATCCCATTGATAGAATTATTTGCTATTTCAAAAGGTCATGAAAAAGGAGATCTCAAATATATTGCACACCTGAACGTTGATCAGAATGAACAAAATCACACGCTATGATCATGAATGCTAGCCTACTGAAGCTTAAGAAGCTTGAATCAACACAGGTGCAGAGTGTAATTTGGTACAGAATCCCCATGATCTCTTGGACGTTTTCTTGTGTATATTCATCACCTTAGAGTTTGACATATGTCACATGTAGGAGGAGCACTTCACATGTGTGGACCTACTTGCATCTTGGAGGTTGCTTGTAGTGGACTAGGTCCACTTAACTTGTAGACCTCCCTTCACTTACCTTATGAATAGAGGAAGGTGTAGGAGGAGCGCTTCACATGTGTGGACCTACTTGCATCTTGTAGGTTGCTTGTCGTGGACTAGGTCCACTTAACTTGTAGACCTCCCTTCACTTACCTTATGAATAGAGGAAGGAGACTCGGTCATTTCTCATATCATTATTATATTATTTTCTTTGTACTTGTAGGAGTAAGGGGATAGGGTTCATGAGAAAACCCTAGGAGAAGTTATGAAGAGGAAATAAGGTATATTTATTGGGATATTTCTCTTATGACATGCTAGGGTTGGACCTTGGGAACATGACATTGGAAATGATGATATCATTCATGCTTGGAGAGGTTACATCTCATATATATTGTGTGTAGAGATGTAGGATGAGTGCTAGCCCCTCTCTTCCTTATTCATTCATTGAAGTTCATCTCTCTTGTCTTGAGACATAGGCTTTCTTAAGAATTTCTTGAAGTCTAGGGTTAGTATTTGATCCCTAAAGAATGATTGGAGTTAGGGTTTGTGGAAAAAACCTAGGTTGTACTTCCTGAGGATGAAAGGAATAGGAGACACCTTGCATGAGGCCAAAGAGGAGACACCTTGCATGAAAGGAATAGGAGACACCTTGCATGAAAGGAATAGGAGACACCTTGTTAGTCTTCGTAATATTTGTCTAACAAATCAGACAATATTTGATGCTTGAACTATAATTCTTATAAACCCATGGAATTGTTCACATGTCTCAAGGTGTGAGGTATTGGATGAAGTGGGAGGGTGTAAACTTCCTTAAATCAATGAAGTTTTTGGGAGGGAGTTAAGCTTGGAGAAATCTCTATCAAAGATCTACTATCTTTTATAGGGCTGGATCTTTTTCCTTTTATCCCGTGGTGGCTCAGTGACACTACTGAAAATATTGCAGTGGGCATTGTTGGTTTTATAGCAACAACACAAGATAATAAAGTAGTTTGATAGAACACACAAGCTTCTCTTATGCAGATCCTTGACAAAGAATACATGGCCATTGATCATATGGAAAAGTATTTACACGCCAAAGAATAAAGGAAGCTTGAGAACAAGTTTGCCATTGATGCAAATCAACAAGCTTGAAGCATGTCATATAGCATTGTAGTCAACTAGGTGGGTGGTATGTGCATCAATATTGAAAAACCCATTACCATGCAACCTCACAGCTTGGCGGTTACTATGGATGGAAATCTATGGATTCATGGTAGGAAGAAATGCCCCCAAACATAGAAAAAATTCAATAGGAAGTATTGCAAAAGAGAGAAATATTAGTCAAAGAGGGTCCAAATGTATTGAGATGGCGTAAAGCAAGGATCAATACATTAGTTGAATAGGGAAATGCCCAACCAATGGGTATTCAACACTTGGATGAATGAAATACAGTATGGATCAATCTCTTGAAAATGGGCTGATGGCCTAAAATTTTAACTTTTTTATGGCAAATACTATAGAAAAGAACTTGACATGAAATAACATTTGGAAGAGACAATTCATGGAAACATGATGGTGCACGATGTGATAGTGAAATTTAGAATCCTTTGACCACTTGGTAATTCAAATGCCCTTTGTAGTCATTCTTGGGACAGATTTACCAAGGAATGGTAATCAACACTACTCCTTTGAGAGGATATGGCTCTGTATTTTTGAAGGTAGTTTAAATGGAATTTCATGTTGTAAGGGCATGAAATGTGGGCAGTCATTTTAGGTATGGTCGCTTTTAATATATGGCTAGAGAAAAAAATCATTCAAGAGATGAGTCAATCATCACTATATATCAAGGAAAAGATCTCTAGGAACGATTGTGAGGCCACACTATCTAAATGATGGATTTAAAGGGAGTATTAGAAGACCAACACAAGTTTGCACATTTGTGAATAAAACTTTTTGATTGTGACCAATTAAATTCAATTCACAGCCAAAATAATATCAAAGAACTAAGTTTAATTTTGATGAAGCTTCAAGAGTTAATCATAGTAGAGCAAGGACATGAGGATTATCTCAGTGGATATTGCAGCGTTACATTTAGGTGGTTGATGCTTTGTCTTACTTTTTAAAGCTCATATTTGTTGGTTGGTTGGGACTTTGAATACTAACATTGAAATGCCCCATCCTAAGTCAACCCTTCATATCCTCAGAAACCTTTACCTAACAAAATGAAGCAGTGAATCCTTTGTGTCCTTGAAAACCCCTAGAAATTGAAGCAAAGATGTCAGCCTCCTGCATATCACCTTATCAACTCTTAGGAAATTTTTTATTGTGCCAAGGCTTGCAGAAATATTAATCAATACATCATACAATTTATCCTACTCTCCATTGTCCTGTTGAATTTTTGCAAATTTGTTTGCATGTTGAATGGGATCGACAAGTTGATTTGACTTTGTTGTAAACTGTGTAATTCTAACTTGAAATACATGAACAGGTTTCTCTTGCACCTTTAGAATACCCATCCAATATTGAATAGTTGTATATATATAGTCCTCTCGTTTGTTGTAATGTGGATTTGTGTTATGTAGTACTCAACTTGGCCCATTAAAGGATCATTTCATTCAATCAACTATTGAACCTAAGAGTCCCAGGAATTTTGTTCTACTCCAACTACCACTATAATTCTTCATTTTTCTCTTGTAATCAAAGTAAAAAATTGTGAAAAAAATTCATAGTGGTGGAGGGTCACTCATCATTTGTAATATCCTTTAGCCAAGGATCATCCTTACACATTTTGGGAAACATTTTTCTTAGATTTTTGCCTGACCACTAATTCACCCATCAAAGGCAACTCAGGGATTTGTGACAGAGTTTTGTTACAGCAGAAAAATCTCAGGGATCAATTGTTTGCTGCTAAGATCAGAGATGAGCATCCATGTACAGATTTGTGCAATTGGTTTGAATTCCTGTAGGATGGCCTTGGATTCCACTATAACATCATACAAATTATCCTACTCTCCTTTGTGACAGAGTTTTGTGACAGAGTTTTGTTACAGCAGAAAAATCTCAGGGATCAATTGTTTGCTGCTAAGAAGCTAGTGGATGATGAAGATATGGTTGCCTTGGTGATGTGTAGCTTGTCACCATCCTTTGATTCATTCGTTTTGTCTGCAGTTAGGGGCATGTGAGAATAGTATCCATGGAATGTTTTAACTTTCCACAAATACTCATTGTAACAAGTGAAAGAGAGATTTGAACCTTGTATCTCTTTTATTTAAGAGAAAATAGCTATGGGTCAATCTCCAATACAAATCTATCACCCAAATTATTGGAAAGATGACAAAACCATTGACAATGCAGAATACTTTGCCAAAGACATTAATTTGATTTTTTCAGTTAAGAATTCATATCCATATATAATAGGTTTCCAAGTTCAAAACTCAGTTTCCATGTTAATTATGCATCCTAGTGGAAATTAGCATAGTGACTGAGCTGCTTTAATAATTGAATTGTACTTGTTGGACAATCATTTCATATTTGACTTAATTGTAATAATGCATTGTTTTAATGGAAATGATTTCATTTGATTTTTTAATATTAAATTTCTCCCTTTTTAAAGTAACATATTCATATAGAAAGCAAGATTAATAAACCTGACTTATTTTTAATTACTTAGCAGATTATCCATGTCTTAACTCGAGGGCAGAGACCTTAATACACAATTACAAAAATTGGAGTAGAAGTCATACTATTAAATATTCTGCAGAAATGTTGTTCCTTACAAATCAAATTGGAGCTCGTTTCCTTGCTTAAGAAAACCCTTTGGACTAACAATTGAGAGATTTGAAAGAAAGAGTATCTCTCAAGGGCTAAATCTGCAAACATTTCTGGAACCCTGTGGCTGTCTTTTGTTCTATCATATATAATGTAATCTGCAAACGTAATTTTTTTATATATATAATGTATTCTTATTTTATATATATTTATCTATTACATCCAAATTAGTTTTTCTATATAAATTAATATTCATATAGAAAGCAAGATTAATAAACCTGACTTATTTTTAATTACTTAGCAGATTATCCATGTCTTAACTCGAGGGCAGAGATCTTAATACACAATTACAAAGATTGGAGTAGAAGTCATACTATTAAATATTCTGCAGAAATGTTGTTCCTTACAAATCAAATTGGAGCTCGTTTCCTTGCTTAAGAAAACCCTTTGGACTAACAATTGAGAGATTCGAAAGAAAGAGTATCTCTCAAGGGCTAAATCTGCAAACATTTCTGGAACCCTGTGGCTGTCTTTTGTTCTATATATATAATGTAATTTGCAAACGTAATTTTTTTTTTATATATATAATGTATTCTTATTTTATATATATTTATCTATTACATCCAAATTAGTTTTTCTATATAAATTAATATTATTATAGACATAAATATTACATTTAAATCAGTTAAAATTTGTGGAGCAATTTAGATGCCACCATAAAAATAAACTCCATTAAAATTCTTCAAATAATTTTGATGTAAACTTCTTTCAAAAGATGAGGTATTTGTGATATAATTTGTCTTTGAGATTGGATTATTTCATTATCAGAATTCCATGTCTTCATATATATATAAATTTTGATTTTATTATAAATTTAAGTTTACTTAAATTAAGTTGATAAAATTGTGAAACATAAAGGATGCTTAGGGCTTATTTTGTTGTGTTGAAGAAGTGTAGAGAATATGTTTTGTCAAAGCAATGAGCTATTACTAATACCTTAGATATGGGAGTTGAACTTTTAGATACATAATTTTAAAAACCATATTAACAAAAATTGAAACATCAATATTATGTGAGATCTATAACCTTGTGAAAAACTTTTGATACAAACTTTTTTTATCTACTAATTTCATTTCCTCAAAATTTGAAATAATGCCATCTTTGGCATCTGGTATTAACCATTACATGTTTTTTATGATTATTGTAAATATTGTTAACACATAAGAAATTTAACATGGCTAAATCTGCAAACATTTCTGGAACCCTGTGGCTGTCTTTTGTTCTATTATATATAATGTAATTTGCAAACGTAATTTTTTTATATATATAATGTATTCTTATTTTATATGTATTTATCTATTACATCCAAATTAGTTTTTCTATATAAATTAATATTATTATAGACATAAATATTACATTTAAATCAGTTAAAATTTGTGGAGCAATTTAGATGCCACCATAAAAATAAACTCCATTAAAATTCTTCAAATAATTTTGATGTAAACTTCTTTCAAAAGATGAGGTATTTGTGATATAATTTGTCTTTGAGATTGGATTATTTCATTATCAGAATTCCATGTCTTCATATATATATAAATTTTGATTTTATTATAAATTTAAGTTTACTTAAATTAAGTTGATAAAATTGTGAAACATAAAGGATGCTTAGGGCTTATTTTGTTGTGTTGAAGAAGTGTAGAGAATATGTTTTGTCAAAGCAATGAGCTATTACTAATACCTTAGATATGGGAGTTGAACTTTTAGATACATAATTTTAAAAACCATATTAACAAAAATTGAAACATCAATATTATTGTGAGATCTATAACCTTGTGAAAAACTTTTGATACAAACTTTTTTTATCTACTAATTTCATTTCCTCAAAATTTGAAATAATGCCATCTTTGGCATCTGGTATTAACCATTACATGTTTTTTATGATTATTGTAAATATTCTTAACACATAAGAAATTTAACATGCTTGATATATACACATGTTCTTATCCATAAAATGACAACCAATTAAAGGTTCTCAATCAAACCCTTGTAGATATTTTGTACATGTATAATGCTTAATAGAAGCATCAACTCAATATAATAGGATATAGACAATAGAAGCATCCTTTACTGGGATTTGCTATGGAAAATAGACAATTTTATGTTGATTGTCATGATGTTATTTTAGGAGCTTTTAATTGGTGTAATTAATCAAGGTGGAGATTATTGTGACAGGTTAAAGTGGAAGTAAAGGTGTTGGTTCATAACTTCATTGTAGTGTAGAGAAAGGCCTGGTTGACGAAGTTATTGCTTTGGTGGTTTCCTTTCTCATCCTCGGAGCTTCAACCCATCAAGTGAGAAGGTATGTTGATGTGGTTGTTTCTCTGTTCTTTGTAAGAGTTTATGTGAGAAATTTTCCAAATTGGTGTGGTGTGACTTACCATGTCCATTTCAAATAGATTTCTAGGGTTGGGAGTCAAAACCCTGCAACATGTCGATAAGACTAGGATTCTTGTACTCAAACATTGTTTGTGGTCAGTTTATTGAATCATAATTTAGTTGATTGTTCTTTTATTCTTTCCAGTAAATGAAAAAATGAAAAAGAGCTTTGTTGTAGAAAGTTTTGATTTTATGGCACTTTTGTTTCCTTGTTGCAACCACGCCACACAAAAGCACTACCCTTTTGGAGTAATAACAGCCGTAAAAACTTTTTAATAAAATGAAATAGAAACATTTTTCTTTTTTAGGGTACACTACACCAACTAGTTTTGGTTAGGATCTTGAGTTTAAATCACCTTAAACCACTCAAGATCACACATTACGCAAAAATCGTAGTGAGACTATCACAGGTAAACCCATTTCACTCAAAACTTGCCTGGGATCTATGCAGTAGGTCATTGCGAGATCAGATTGTTGGGAATACTCCTCCTACTTTCTGTTCGAGCATACGCCAGGATTGGATTGCGTATTGGGGACTCTTTCGAGTTTCGGGCTTAGCTACCCTGCCCACGCTTTCTGATTCGACCGGTGACTGTTCCCCCAGGAGTTTTCGGTGTTGTGGTATCCTTAGTATCTGACTCTAGGTTCATACACAGGTGACAGCAGAGGGTATATCTGCTGTACCTAAGACAGACGTGGGAGGAAATCCCTTGCAGGTCTTTGGGAGGGCGGTTGGGTGATTCCAGCGCTTGCACCCTTAGTCATTGTATTGTGGACCCCGAGTAACTGTCTTTCTTCCTTCGTTGATCTGTTCTGGGCCCTCATCATCCCAGACTCTTCTCCGGAAGGCATCTTTGTTTGCCTGGTTTGTATACTTAGGACTTTTTAGTTGGCGTGCTGTTTGCCCCCTAGTTGTAGTGGCCACCAGGTTCTAGTCTGTTATTTTATATTTATAATCATGGAGAATCAAGAGCTTCGTAGATTGAGGAGGTTTCAAAACCTTCCACCACTTAGAACAAAACCTTTACAGCCAGCTAGACGACAGCGGGTAAACCCCGGTATTTCTTCAGAAACTACTCCTGAAACAGAATTTCCTGAAGAAATTCTTGCAACAGAAAACCTTGAAATAGAGGTTCCTGAGGAACCACTACCAGGTACCACAGATCAGCAACACTTTAGTTCAGTTGAGGTTGAAGATCTTACATCTGCAGAGTATAGCACTCCTTTCAATCCTCCTTTAACCAATACTAGAATTCCGCTTCTGTCACCTGTTGGTTTCCAGCAGCCCCATTTCAGTGCAGACAATTCCTTACCCGGACATCTGATGTCTAATCTAGGAGGTGAACATGGAGTTCCCCAAACTCCCACTTTAGGTATGAACACTAACACGGTAAATCCTTCTTTTACTGCTACACCAAGTCAGGCACAAACCACATCTGTGTCCACTCCGTCTTTCAGTTTCAATACTGGTACATTAGGTATGCCAAGTTCAACAACGATGGCATCTATTCCTTAGGAAATTTTTTATTGAGTTCATCAGGACCATCACCACAACCTTAGGAAATTTTTTATTGTGGTGTGTTGTTTGTTCCATGTTGTTCTAGTGGCCCCTAGGTTAATCACTTAGTATATTTTTGGTGCAATTGTGGAGGACCAACCTCCTCGTAGGGAATTGCAGTGGTACTAATTTTATATCATTTTTCTCATGCAGGTCTCCTTCTGGTTTCTATATTGATTTGGAATATCAATTGTGGAACATTAAGTAAGAAACAAGATGTCAAACATGGATCATGGAGAGAAAAATAAAACATTAAGACAAAAGGATGTAATATCATATTTTCAAAAACATCAATCCAATCATCCACAACATATTCATGGTTCAAGCTCTCTTGAGCAAGGTATCGGTGAGAGAGATGTCAACACTTTGGAGGATGCATCTGCAAAACATACAATGGATGGTAGAATACATTCCTCTAGTGAACAAAGTGAGGCAAATGCATTTTCATAAGAAATTGGTAGCTCAAATGTTGAAGATTTTTCCTTGCAAGGTGACATAGACCATTCACCGAAGAGGAAAAAAGGCCGATGGGACTTCGGGAGACAATTCCAATCTGATTGGGTATCAAGATTCCCATTTATTGAACCGATACCTCCAACAAATAAGAATGAGACCTCACGAGAAGTTAAATGCATTTCATGTAGTTGGAAACTTGGCAAGGTAGTGAAATTGCAAATGAAGCTGGACACAATAGAGAAGCATGTTGGGAAGGTGTATGATAAGAAAACTGGAAATGATGAGAAGAAATCTACTGCTAGATGGAAATCTGTTAGCCAATGTCGACATCTCCAATATGAAGAGGAATACAATAAATACTTAATAAATAAGAGAAAACTAGATGAAAGTGGAGGAACCATCACTTCTCAATTCGGAAAGATGATGGAAAAAAGTTTGTTATCGAAGTCGATACAATTAAGCACTGTATTTCACATCCTATCCAATGGTCGTCCTATGACAGATTATCCAAAAATGATGAAATATCTATCTTTTATTCAAGTGCCAAATTTTCCATCTTCTCATTGGTCTTTAACTAGTGGTTGGGAATGGGGAAAATATCTAGCTCAAGTAGAAAAGGATGATATGAAAGAGAAGATTGTGAATGCTACATTTTTGTCACTGTCCTTGGATGAAGTTACAGCTGTTGATAATACTGCATGGATTTGCATGAGCATTTATACGGTCAATTACCATATCAGGAATTCCTATCTACTTGGAATTCATAAAATGAGCAAAAGTTCTACAGCAGAAAACATTTATGAACTTGTTATTAATACTTTGAAGGAAACTGGTGGTATGGATCATTCAATGATCGCAAAAAAGTTGGTATGCGTTGGAGCAGATGGAGCATCAGTAATGCAGGGACAAAGGAACGGCCTTTGTGCTAGACTACAACTCTCAGCTTCACCGTATATGATTGGTATTCATTGTATGGCTCACAGAATGAATCTTGCATTTAAAATAGTGAGCAACTTTCCATTGGTTTCAAAAGTTGAATATCTTGTACGTGAGGTTCATGCATACTTTTGTCGGAGTCCCAAACGGTTTTCAGAATTTAAAAAATTTGCCGACGGTGTTACAAATGGAAACAAACTATTAAAAGATGTTGATACAAGGTGGATCTCACTGAAGGGACCAGCTCAAAGACTATTCGATGAATATGCATCCTTGGTAGGGGTGATGTATGAACATCGCCTAAGTGTAGAAAAAGCTCAAACTCTTCTCTTTCTATTAACTGATATAGAGACATATTTAACATTGGCTGGAGTTCTTCCTCTGCTTCATGAAATGAATAGCCTCGTGAAGATGTCTCAGAGTCGCACGATGTATATTGCTGAATACACAAATGCTAGAAAACTAGCATGCCTTGCATTAGATAATTTGTATATGATGGCAGATTCTTTTACAGGTCTAGCATTTACAAATTGGGCTAAGATAATCAATATTGAAAATGATGAAAATTTATTGAAGTTTGATGAAAAAGGGTTTCTATGTATGGCAGTGCGTGGGTATATGGTTCCTTTTTATTATAATGACAAAATAGGAAGAACCACCAAAGAGTGCCCTGTGTCAAGAGAACAATTTGACAATGTTGTGATTTCAGTGAGGCGCAGCTTGATAGAAATTGCAAAATCACTATCATCAGAGATAAGAGAACGATTTCCTCGAGATGAATTGTTGGAGGCCATGTCTGTGGTATACCCTCAATATTGGAACCATCTTCAATGTTCAAAAACTATAAAGGTTGACTTTATAGCTAAAATCAAGATTTTGCAGAGCCATTTTTGTCGAGAGACTGAGATACAAGGAGAACATATTCAAGGTATTTTAGATGGAAAAAAATTGAAAGATCAAGCCGAATGCTTTGCTGATACAATGTGGGCGCAATTTTCTAAGTTGGATAATGCTCTAGAATATGGTGCAATTACAAAATTGTGGACTACACTCAGTGGTAGTGAATTTCTACTGCAAAATATGTCAGAGTATTTCAAATTAGTAGATTTATGTCAAACCATGATTTTGGGATCAGTGGAGGATGAGAGAATGTTTAGTGCATTAACATTTTTGAAGTCAAAGTTGAGGAATAAGCTTGATAAAAATGTGGATACATGCTTAAGATTATATGTAACAAATTATGAGGTTGACAATTTTCCATATGAAAGAGCAGTAGCTCTCTGGCGATCAAATTGTGAAAGAAGGGGAGAAAACAATCTGGCAAATTTATCTAATGAATTTGATATGGAACATATTGTTGTTGAGGATCATAATGACGGCTCATTCGAAGAAGGTCATGTTCAGAGTGCCGAAAATGAGGACCAATCCCAAAATGTGAATTGGGAAATGGATTTCACCTAAGATTGTATATGATCCAATACACATGAGAGACTCTTGAGTCTTATTTTGGTATAGGTGTTCCATGGACCCTTGCGGGTGATCATTATATGTAAATTTGAGCTAGCATTTTAATTAAAAATAGATTCTACATTGTACTTTTTTGTTATAACATTGATGATATGACATACATTTCCTTGATGCAGTGTATTTTAAGATTGATGTTTATATATTTATCTTTTACATTGTCTTTTTTTTAATGTGATAGGAAATGACACTGGAATTTGACAAAGCTAGGCCTAGGAGCTATCTCTTCACATAGATAGTGTCCTGACATTGAAGGATAAATAACTAATTTGACTACACTTTCGCTAAGCAAGAATGAGCTCATTCAAGTACATGAAACCATGTTGGTGTTTATCTCAAATATTTTGTGCAAATTTTTATGGTTTGTTTATTGCTTTTCTTTGAAACATTTTGTCGATTTGTGGAGTTTGCATGTATTTTGGTTAATTATTGTGTTAGACCCTTGAATGCTTCTAGTTCTCATTTGATGCTTGATTTAACCCTTTGTTGTAGCTTGAATCAATATTAGATTTAGTTGATTTCCATTGATTTAGGGTTCGAGAAAATAAGTTTTTATTACCTTTTATTTGCATGAATTAATTGTCTTCACTTTTTCGATTTGTTTATGCTGATTGTATATTTTCTTTGTAAATACTTATCGTTATTCAGAAAAATAAATGAGCTCTACATAGCTAAGCGAAGAGAAAAATGGTCTATGCACTAGGTTCCTATGCATTGATCATAGGAGACCTATTGGCACGAGACCAACATTCCTCTAGTCCAATTGGCTCAAAATTTTCCTAGCCTCCATGGGCATAATTGGCTAGTGAAGGCCAAAATGATGCATAATGTCTGATTCTATTAGTTTATCGGTTTGTCAAGGTCCAAGTCCCCACATGTCCTGGAAACTCTAATCAATAGAAAAAAACAATTTGTAATAAAAGCTCTAACATGGGTTATAATAACATCTACACACCAATATCAACAAACAATACAACATCTACAATCAAAATCAACTACTAGACACATTTAGATATGGTATCAACAAATGGTATAACATTTATATATGGTACTAGTGTTGAGGAATTTAGATGGAAAAAAGTTACATTGTCCAAAAGTATGACACAACAATAAGATAGCCCCCAATAGTCGACACTACAGGATGCCAACAAAATCACTATAATGTTATTCAAAGTATGTGCCAAGAAAAATACTTAAGGAACATGCCTAGCTTAAAACCTATGTACAAACTTGCCTTGAAGTATCAAACACAGTCTAGGTTAGCCACACAATCTATTGAAGGATAGTCTGTGGGTGCAATTCCTTTGTTGATTTAAGCAATTCAAAAAAGTCATCTCCCAAGACTATTAAAGAAGAAAAAGAAGAAATCTCTAATAATTGCAGGGAGGACTACAAATAGATTCTAGAAACTCAAGTAGTAGAGGAAAAAATTGTAAGTAAGAAGAAGATGCAATGCTAACGTCATCAGAGCTATGAATGGCAATCTCCACCCGAAGAACCCCTCTGATAATGTTCCTCCCTGCCATGTCCATGTTGAGCACATCATGAAAGCATTGCATTCAATGAGGCTGTATTTCGCTTTGGCACTTGGCCAAACACTTTATGTGCATCCTCCAAACACCCACATTTAGAATACATGTCTCCAAGATCTACTCGACTTTGCTTGGATATCAAGGCTTCATTAAGGCCACCACCATTTGGTATTGAGACCAAAACTTGAAATAGAGCAATTGAACTCAACATTTGAAGAAGCCTTGAACTCATAATTAACAAGCAGAGTGTCATTCAATGTGTTTTATAGATCAATGAAATATTCGCCAAATTTTTACAATATTTTATAATTTAGTGAAATATTCGCCAAATTTTTACAATATTTTATAATTTAATGAAATATTCGTCAACTTTTTACAATATTTTATAATTCAGTAAAATATTCGCCAAGATTTTACAATATCTTATAATTTAGTGAAAGATTCGCCAAGATTTTACAATATCATATAATAAAATGAAAGATTCGCCAAAAAATTATATATACATATTATATTATTGATAAAATCGCTTTCAAATTTTCCTATATATCGGGGAGATTCGCCAATTTTTTTACCATATAAATTTGGGGGGGGTTCTTAAAATCATCCCTGCTAACCTCTCTCGTTTAACCAATGATCCTATTTACCACGGATCTAACTGGCCACCGATTCCGGTGAAACTTCCGTCTGATACAAATGCTTTCCACCAATATTGTTCTTATGTGTAATGATGTTGCGTTGTTTACCCGCTTAACTGTTTACATAGATCTCTTATTGTATAGATGCTCTTTACTCATTTCTCTTTTCTGTATCTTAACAAGTCTTGCAGCTTGGATCTGGAGACCATGGGACGTAGAGCCACATTCGAGAGAAAGGATAGTGAATCAAAGAGGTAAGACATCTAGCACTTGATCCTTAAGTAGATCTAGGAAACGTGTTTGTAGTCTGTTCTATTTGTTCTAGACTCGCATTGAGCTAGGGAGATCCTGCTCGTGTCCGCCCGAGTGGATTGTTCGGTAACAACGATATAATTGCTAAAGCCGATTCTTCTATTAGACCACCGCGAACGTCTACAGGAAGAGGAAATTTTGTTCCTCCCAGTCTTGAGAATTCGGCATCAATGGTGGAGAACAAAACGGGACCATCTACTTCCAACGCAAAAAAGAAACCTCCTGAAGACAAGAGAAGTGTTGTGGGTGCACCGGATAGAGAGGATATTTATCATATTAACGAGACTAGAGTTACTAAGGAAGTGTGGTTGGAGACTCGCCGAGAAGCAGAGGAAGAAAGAAGGTGAGAAGAAGAAAGGAGGAAAGAAGAATAAGCAAAGGCAGAGGAAGAACGAATAAAGAAGTCCATTGAATTTTGGAACAACATGGCCAATAGAGAACATGAAGGGGAGAATGAACGTCGAGAGAATCGGGAAGAGGAAGTGGAATATAATCATCCTGGTGACACTGCGGTCACATTAGAATTCCCTATCCTCCAGACACCTGTAGCAGCTCCTATGAAAAACATCTCACCATCAATTCTCTCGAATTTCCATGGTAAATCTTCTGAAGATCCTAATGAATTTCTTTTTGAGTTTGATATCCTATGTCGTAGTTATGACTATACCTCCAGTGCTCAGAAGATGAAGCTATTCCCAGCCACCTTGAAAGGAAATGCTCTGCACTAGTTCATGAGTCTATGTCGTGAGACCATTACTACTTGGGACCAAATGAAACAAACCTTTCTTTCTAAATATCAAGAATGTTGTAGAACCAGGGATAGAAAGGAAGAGTTGTTTAAAATGGTTCAGAAGGAAGAGGAGAGCTTGGAATACTTTGTGGAAAGATTGTTTTACAATTTACAAAGGTCTGGTCACACTGAGATTGGAAAACATGTACTCAAGATTATCTTGCTACAAGGAATTAGAGAATATTTCCTTGATATGTTGAATTTGTTGGGGAAAGGGGACATCTCAAAGGAACCCTTCTAGAAGATCATCGAATTATGTTGAAGGTACTCAAGGGGATCCTCTAGAACTAACAAGCGAGACAAAGATCGAGATCAGGATGTTTTCACTAGGACACAGAAGTCATCTAGTGGAGGAGACACTCGAGTAGAAATAGGCAACTTACTGGATAATTTTAAAATTGATATGATGAGTTCCATTTCCTCAGAGTTAGATGTTTTGAGAGCAAAACAGAGGCACGCAGTAGAATATCTTACACTCGGTGTATTCTGTCCTAAATGTAGGAAAAAGCACCCACTAAAATAATGCCCGTTGGACAAGGCAGAGATATGTAGGATATGTGAATTTGAGCATGACACCAAGGAATGTCCTTCATTACCCAAAGTCAAAGAAATTCTGCAGGCATCCACTTTAGATGTGGAACATGCTTACTTTATTGCATAGAAGAGACCTTGGCAGCCTCGCAATCAAGGTATGAATCCAGATCCATCAATTTTCTTGAATAATATGAATACACAATTCCCTTCACATTATTCTAATAACCAATGGCATCCATCTCAGAACCCAATGCAAAATCATAATTCTTGGACATCATGGTCACAACAGTCAAACAATCAAGCTCCTTGGAATTCCAACTGGAGAAATTCTTACTAAGGAAATAACTTTCCCCATCACCAGACTCAATATCAACAATACCCTCCTCAACAGTATCCTCACCAACAATATCAACAACCACAGCTGCAATTCCAAAACAATGTCGCACCTATGAATGCACCACTTCGGCCACAACTACCTGCACAACCTAACCCAAACCTGAATAATAAAGCAGTTCATCAGTTTGAGACTAACAACATGCCTGCGTATTCCATATCCCAAATTCCCTGCAATGATATACGATTACGATCAGGGAGGGTAGTGGAACCCATCATCTCTGAGGATGTTCCATCCCCTGTGACTGAAACTGGAGTGAATCAGCACTTTGAGAATATGGTTAATTTAGCAATCCCCATCATTGAGGATGATGACATTCCTACCGAAACAGTAGCTGAGACTCAGGAAGTAACACATGATGAAGCACAACCTACACAATTGATGAGAGAACCACCATATCCTGAACGATTGGCCGTGCAGAAAACAGTGGAACAACCTCGATTCAATCTCTTAGGAGAATTGAAAAATTTGTATGTCAAATTCCGTTGTTACAAGCCCTCCATGACGTGCCCATTTATGCTAAGACTGTTAGAGATTTATGTGTCAAGAAACCAGGAATAAAGCCTAGGGATCCTCCCACTGTCCATGTATTGGGAAAAATTTCTGAATTAATAATGGGGAAGACTCCTGTGGCAAAATATGATGACCCTGGAAATCCTACTGTGGCAGTTCACATAGGAAACACACAAATCCCCAATGTCTTGGTAGACTTAGGCGCGGCTATTAACGTTATGACCATAGAAACTGTAAAGAAACTTGGACTCACTAACCTTCGGCCAACCCCTACCATTTTAGAACTTGCTGACGGATCAACAATCAAGCCTGAGGGGATCCTAGACGACCTTGTAATCTCTATTGACTCATGCAAATACCTTGCGGACTTGTTGGTGTTACAGCCGAAGTCTCAGTTGGGGGGACACCCGCTGATTCTGGGGAGACCGTGGTTGGACACAGCAGATGTCTGTATCAGTTTTCGGTCAGGATCCATGGCTATCTCAGATAGGACTGAGATCAAAAGCCTAACCTTATACCCTCCAGCTTGACCAAGCACAGAAATTGAAACTCCACTTTGGATGGATTTGGAGGAGGAGGAAGGTGTTCAGCCATTACTAACGATTGGGAGAGCCTTAACTTTTAAAGATGAAACAAAGGATGATACCATTAACAGTTTCATCAGTGAGCCCACGTCCGTCAATAAGCATGTTTACTAGATTCTTGACAGTACATTAGATGAGAAAGAACAAGAAAATCTTATGGAATAAACTCTAGTCAGTGATGCTAGTATAATTCCAGTTCTCAAAAATTCGAAAAGTGTCCCAGTGCAAAATTGAGCCAGGGAAAACATTGAACATTAATCCAAACCTTGCGCCCAGTGAGTTGGAACAGCTGATCACTCTGCTGAAACAACATAAAGGAGCTTTCGCTTGGGAGTACACAGACATGAAGGGTATTCCTTCTAACATGTGTACCCATCACATTTATATTAAAAGAGACTCCAGGCCAGTGTGTCAACCACAACGAAGGATGAACCCGAACCTAAGGGATGTAGTGAAAGAGGAGATCCAAAAAATTCTGGAAGCAAGGTTTATATACCCAATTTAAGACAGTGAGTGGGTTTCTCCACTCGTGATTGTGCCAAAGAAGAATGGGAAATGGAGGGTCTGTGTGGATTACAGAGAATTGAACAAGGCAACGTAGAAGGACCACTTTCCCTTACCTTTCATCGATTAGGTTCTTGATACCTTGTCTGGGAAGAAGTATTTTTCCTTTTTGGATGGCTTTAGTGGCTATAACCAAATCCAGATTGCTCCAAAAGACCAATACAAAACCACTTTCACCTGTCCCTGGGGCACTTTTGCAAACAGGGTACTTCCTTTTGGGTTGTGCAACGCACTAGCCACATTCCAAAGAGCAGTGATTGGAATCTTTTCAGAAATGGTAAATGACTGCATGGAAATTTTTATGGATGACTTCACTCCATATGGTAGTAGTTATGAAGAAGCATTGAAAAATTTAGAAAAGGTCTTGAAACGTTGTGAACAAAGCCATCTCTCTTTAAGCATTGAAAAATGCCATATGATGATGAGCGAGGGCATAGTTTTGGGGCACTTCATCTCTTCTGATGGTATCCAGGTAGACCCATCCAAAATTAAGGTAATTGAAAATATACCAACTCCTAGAACACAAAAAGATGTACGTAGCTTCTTAGGGCATGCTAGCTCTTACAGAAGATTCATAGAAAAATTTTGCAAACTAGCTTCTCCTTTGTTCACCTTGTTGATGAAGGATGCACAGTTTGTTTGGAATGATGCATTCCAAACAACGTTTACTGGACTTAAGAAAAGGTTGTCTACAGCACCCATCTTATGAGGGCCCAACTGGGCTCTTCCTTTTCATATCTCTTCAGATGCTTCAAACACTGCCATTGGAGAAGTTTTAGGACAGTAGGAAGGTAATGCCCCATATGCAATTTATTACATTAGTAAGAACTTATCTCTTGCTGAACTAAACTATACGGTCACAGAGAAAGAATTGCTTGCCATAGTTTATGCCATCAACAAATTTAGACATTACATTACTGGATACTCCACTTTTGTGCACACTGATCATTCTGCCATCAAATATTTAATGAATAAACCAATCACGAATGCTAGAGTTACTAGATAGCTGCTACTGTTACAGGAATTTTACATCACAATTATTGATAGACCAGGGAAGGAAAACATTGTTGCAGAATTTTTATCTCGACTTACTAACAGTGATGAAAATTTACCAGTCGAAGATTCCTTCCCTGATGAACATTTGTTTGTAGTATCAGCTCATTACCCATGGTATGCAGATATTGCTAACTTTTTGGTTGCAGGTAAGCTTCCAGCACATCTGTCGAAGAGAGAAAAAAGAAAGATCATACAACATAGTGCTAGGTATTGCTGGATTGATGGACATCTTTTCTACATGGGGCTTGATTTAGAAATCAGAAGATGTGTCCACTACAACAAAATATCCCTTTAGGGGCGGTTTTGGCTTGCGGGGGTCTTGGTAAACCCCCCCCCCCCTAAAAGTTTTTTCAGACCTTTGGAGGCGGTATTTTAAAACCGCCCCTAAAAGTCATGGAAATTGGACTTTTATGGGGGGGGTTTAAAACCGCCCCCAAAAGTCCTGAAATTCAACTTTTGGGGGCGTTTTTGGGAAAACCCCCCCTAAAATCCCAATTCTCATAACTTTTGGGGGTGATTTGTCAAAACCCCCCCTAAAAGTCATGAGAATTGAACTTTTGGAGGCGGGTTTTTTGGAACCCCCCTTAAAAGTCATGAGAATTGAACTTTTGGAGGCGGTTGTTTGAAAACCCCCCCTAAAAGCCCAATTCTCATAACTTTTGGGAGTGGTTTGTCAAAACCCCCCCTAAAAGTCATGAGAATTGAACTTTGGGAGGCGGCTTTTTTGGAACCCCCCTTGAAAGTCAAGAGAATTGAAATTTTGGAGGCAGTTGTTTGAAAAGCTCCCCTAAAAGCCCAATTCTCATAACTTTTGGGGGCGGTTTGTCAAAACCCCCACTAAAAGTATGAGAATTGAACTTTTGGAGGCGGTTTTTTTGGAACCCCACTTAAAACTCATGAGAATTGACCTTTTGGAGGCATTTTTTTGGCACCCCCCTTAAAAGTCATGAGAATTGAGCTTTTGGAGGCGGTTTGTTGGAGCCCCCCCCTAAAAGTCATGAGAATTGAGCCCCTTACCCTTAGACGTTATGTTTTGACTTGATAATATGGCCCAATCAATGATAACCATTCTTGGTCGCATAGAGCTTGAAATGGCCATTTCTTGTTTGTAAGCCAAATGTTTCCCACATAGAGATGACGTTATGGACTAGGGCCCCATTTATGGGCCTCGATCCCTTGAGGAAAATGTTATGGCCTAGGACTTTATATGTTTACCCTAGAACATGGACTAGGCCATGAGAGCCATCCTTAGTGTGCCAAACTTGAAATGAACACTATATTCCACTTACATGATAAAGATTCCCTTTATAGGGCTTGTATGGTGGACATAGGCCTATTAATGTCACATGAACCCTGTTGGTTCTTTAATTTCTCTTAGACAGACCCGGGCGTGCGGTAATCTTTTAGACCAACAGAACCCTTAGCTCACTGGCCCTTTCGGCAACAGGTCGCAGAAGCGACCTGAGGTCTCACCCGAAGTGATTCTAATGGGAGGCAGGAGACTCAAGTGTCCCCAGCCAAGTTCCGAGGCATACGGGGTGCTCAAACCCACCTTAACCCCTTTCATAGAAGCTGTCTATCTCATTCCATTACTCCGGCTACGCCTCTGTCTTATCGCAGTATGCAGGGAATGCGATAAGTCTTTCCCTAGGTGAAACCGTCTAGCGATACCCAAGATATCGTAGGTGCAATATCTTGCTCTTCTAGCTCCTGCGGCAAGCGAACTATGGCCGCTTCCTGGGTTAACAGGTGGTCTTAGCTATCCTTATCCTGGTACTGCAGTTAGCAACAACATTCAGCCTACAGGCCTAACCCTCACTACTGAAGTCGGCCCTTGATATCTCGCCACACGTAACTGAGTAGAACATTACTTTGCGCAATGTCTAATTAAACCATTCATGCCTCATATTCAGTTCTTACTCGCACATTAACCTCTGTTTAACAAGTATCTAGTTCGCAAAGAGGTTAGCTACGATTATCGCACTTGTTATACATCATTCAGAAGTTAACTGACGACCATGTACATTACTTATAACAGATTGAGCATTCATATATATCATAAACACGTGAAATGAGAATAATGGCTACACAATTACAATAGCGCTACTTAGACGAGCACATTGACACTCCCAGGGCCAAGACTACGCCCAGCGGAACTGCGTTTCTTGTTTACAACTCTGGGGAATAAACACAGCTCCGTTCCACTCTTTACAATAGGGGTCTTCTGGGAAACTCCACCTCAGTGGGAGCCCTTCTCTATAGACCTCTTTTCTCTTCTTGCCTTTACAGTGCACTCTCTTCCTCTCGCAATCCCTGCGGATTGCACTATCTCTCAACAGGTCGGCCCTTGTATTCTCAGGGATGTTCAGACTTGCAACAACAGAAGACTTGACTAGCATCTACCTGATGTCCCTATCGCTATGTGGCCAACCCCTTATCCTATAAAAAGACTACTATATATAGATGGCCCGAAGGTCTCATCGCAGTTACAAAACTGTGGGCCTTATCCCAACAGTGACTCAACCCTAACCACTTACAGTCAACTGGCTGTACTTCCATGGCCGCCTTCTGTCTTGTCGCCGCTTCCTGCAGTCCTTAGTCTTTAATGCATCGGCCCGTCGCTTCTTCTTGGTTCAAGCAACGCTGACTGTAGTCCTTCGTCTTTATGAGGGTAGCTGAACCCTCTCTTCATCTTCGGCGCCTTCATTGCGGTGGTTGAGCTCTCCCTTCGGCCTCTTCTTTGTACCATCTTCTTAACTTTTCTGTACCTATCGCCGTGATTCCCGCCGGAATTTGCGCTACGGCGATATCTTTGTCTTACCGCCAAAATTGGTACTTTCCTTCCAAAATTAGTTATCCTTCCCAAAATTAGCAGCTTCCTAAATGCTGCGGAAGTTCTCTCCAACAACTCCCCTAACACTTACTTGTGGCTCGTCCCCGAGCCACTTGCAACAACAGCCTGATTCATCTTCCTAAGCTTATCCTTTGCTGCTCGTGAGATTGCTGCGAATTGTGCCTTAAGCGCTTTAATACTTTCATCCATGTGTGTTACTTCTTCCTGCGCTGCGCTGAGCAGCTCAGCGGTTACCAAGGAGTCCTCTGTGCCCTCAATGACTCCTTTACTTGAGGCGAAGCTTTTCACCTTTTGCTCCAGTTCATCAACCAGATGTGCGATGTTGCTTTCATGCGGGCTAACTTCGTTAGCCAGGTTGATCTGCTGTTCTCTGTATTTCTGCACCTGCTGCTGACTTTGTGTGATTTCCCCTTTCTTTCTTATCTTCGCAAGAGCACTCAAGCCCTTGTATTCTTCTTCAGCTTTTGCTATCGCATCTTCACAGTGCTTAATGTGCTGATCGAGCTGGGCTTTCTGTGGGAGCTCCTCTAGCTCCAGCCATGCCTTTGATGCATCTTCCAGGATGGCCTCTGCTGCTTCCACCCGACAGTGCATCTGTGTCTGTACAACTCTGAAAGCTTGCACTCGTGCTTCTTGGATTTCCTCTGGAGTAGGTGGCTTATTTGCTTCTAGTGCAGCAATCTTTGCTTCGTATTCTTCCTCCATCTTTCTCTTCTCTTCATCTAGAGCCTTTGCTCTTTCCGCTATTTTTCTGATCTTTTGAGTTATTTCTAACTCAGGCCTGATATCGCACTGCGGAAGCTCTGCTGCGATATTCTTTAAAACAAGAGAGACATCCTGCTCTCGCTGAACATATTGCGTCAACTGGGCACTCTCTGCCTCATGCTGCGCAATGAGCTGCACATTGTCATGAGACAGCAAAACATTTTGCTCATATGTGACTTGTTCTCTGTGCCTCAGCTCCGTGCCTATCTGCTGGAAAATTTCATACAACTGATCCATAGGTACTTCTGGTAGGTTCACCTCAAGAGGATGAACCATCTGCACCTCCATAGGTACAGGGAACTTAATACTTCCTGGCGGTATACGAACAATGTTCGTGCGGTCCTTTGCAATGCTTTCTTCTCTGCTCTGCGAAGGGGGCTGCGAACTTTCTGCGACTGTAGTTGGAGCTGGCTGAATCTGCATGGAAGCAGTCTTCTCAGTGATTGCCTTCAACTCTCGCAATTTGTTGTCAAGGCTGATGCGCATACGATCCTGCGATGACTGAATCACAGCGAATTTATCCCGCATCTTCTCCTGTATTCGGCTGGCGATGAGATCATACTCATCCTCTGTCATGACTGGTGCCTGCGGTTCGTCGGAAGTAACCGCCTTTGTTCTCTTCTTCTTTGCTCGCACCGGAGAAGGGCCTTCAATAGCCTTTCTCTTAGAACCCATTGGTTCTTTCTCTTTGTCTTTAGGATCTACCTCTTGAACATCTTCTGGGTCCGCGGCTGGGGGATCAACTGGAACTAGGCCAGAGGATAGATCATCATACATTTGTTTCATGTCCTCGTCGAAACAGTTCTTAATGGTATCTTCGACCTGCTGGATTTCCATGCGATATGGGCCGGGGGCCCATTCGTTATGTTTCCTGAACCCTTTCGGTCTGATGTAGGTTTTATCCCTGTCGACTTTAAATTCCAGCTTGGACTGATAAAGATCAACGACCGGCGAGTCGACACGCGGAATCGTTGCGACGGATTCAAGCAATAGCGTATAATATTCATGGAATACCATTGCGTTATTCTTGTGCTTCTCTGGGTGATTACTCGCCCAAAGATTGGAGTACCTCGACCCTCTGCACGCCCCTGGTGCCAGCTGTGGGAACTGCGAATGGGGCGGCTCCTTCCATCCAATGAAAGCCATAAGTATCAGCAGCCACGAGAAGTGGAAGCTGTGAAGTGGGTCCTGCTGCGCCTGCGCACAGTCTTGAAAGAAACTATTTAACAAAAATAAACTCCAGTTGTAAGGTTTACCGTTTATGACTTCGATCGCTAGGCGGATAACTGAGCCTGTGACCTCCTTCGGCCTCACCTTGAGAAGGAGTTTTCCTGCCAACAGACTAACAGTAAACCGCAAGGCGTCATCCTGTATTGAATTGACATCGTAGGCGTGACCTCCTCTTTGCAGCTTATACTCCGCAACCTGCTTGGTTGAGAGCCTGGTATCCTTTGTGGCGCCATCAATATTTATCTGTGGGTCAAAACCAGTCTTCGACAGACCGGTAATGCGGTGAATGAGGTCAACATTGACATCTATTCGGTTACCCAACCATAAGTAACCGCCATGCACGCATGAAAGTAGCGTCCGCACCACAGCATTGACCTCCGGGCCCCGTCCAAAGTGTGGGATCTCCAGGAGATTGAGCAGTCCCGACGGTACTAAATGGCTTACATGGTCCATGGGGACGAACTCATCGTGCTGTGTCCTTGGGTTCCTCTGAATCGTCATATAATGATCGCGGCGGAATTGTGGGTACAGCGTATAATCTCTCAGATTATAATCAGTAAACTTAACAGCATGCATATTCCCCCACAAGTTACCTTCTTCCTTCACTCGGTTATCCAGCGGCGGGAGTATGAGTTCATACTTAAAGTCTCGTGGAAGAACAATGGCTGGCGCATTCTCTACTCTTGGTGGGAAGTATAGGGTAGTGACTGTAACTTCTTCCGGAAGTTCCTGCTCCGGTTCTTCTGACTCTGTGCTATTCAGGGTCTCGCTACGTTCCATATTAGCTAAGGTTCTCGGCGACTGGCGTATGGTCGAAGAGCCAGCAGCAATTTTCTTTCCTTTCTCCGCCACAACTGAAGTCATAGCGCTCTCAATTCCACCCCTTTGGAATCTCTGCAACACGTCTTCGAGAGGCTCGTCTGGCGCGAGGCGCCTTCCCCTGTGGTACTCTGGACTTCCTATGATTGCTAATCTTAATGCAAATTGGAGTCTGCAACTGTTTTTGATTTCCCTGCTCAGACTCTGCTAAGAATACGCTTGGCTCGGCTCAGCTGCGCTCAACTCTTTTGGTGAAAATGACTAAGTAGCCCCGTGCTTTGAATAGGACGTGTATTTATCCTACGGCGGAATTTCAAATGGCAACGGACCAGTAACTGGACCCGTTGGCGGCATTTAATGTATAGACAAGACAGCACCCCGCGCCTATTTATTGCAAACGCCGTTTGAAATTTTGCTGGGAAACTGCGCGCCGGAGTGGTGTCGCATCGGATTTTCCAAATCTAGAAGAATCGTCGTACTGCTGCCAAATCTTAGTACAACAGATACTTGTCAGCCGTGCAGTTAATGCTTGTCAGATGGCGAAGTGACTAGCCCTCTGATCAATTCAAAATTTGATATCGCATCAATCTGTTTTCTGTCCTCTGCGATAAGATATCGCATCGTCTGGAAGTGGAAAGTGCCAAAAACTCGCCTCATATCAAAATTGTCGCAACCACCAGGAAAACTGGCTGCGAATTCTTATCTGATGCATTTCCCGGTGTAGACTCCTTAGGGTGCGATGCTTCATTTCAACTATACTGAGCATCTGCACCACTAGCTTCCTTTCTGGGCTAGGACTGGGAGGTGGCATGGCCTTCGCGATACAGCTTAAGCCGACTACCATTGATCAGGGTAGGAAGAAACTCCCCACTCATAGTACAAAGCTGTATAGCACCTCCATCTGTTATTTGCTGGATTTGATATGGTCCTAACCAATGAGTTTTGAATTTTCCAGGGAACTTTATAAACTTACTGTCATAAAGGAGTACCAAGTCTCCAAGCTGAAAGGTTTTGTTCTTGATATGCCTATCATGCCAAGCTTTTTCTCGTGCTTTCTGCACTTTTTGATGGAATCCTGCGATAAATCTGTCTTCCTCCAGATTGAGCAGCTGTGCCAATCTCTCTTCTAAAGTATCAGAATCAGCCATCTCTGTAAGCTGAGCGATCCTTAGGCTGGGTAAGATGTATTCCATAGGCATAACAGCCTCTTGTCCATATACCAGGCTGAAAGGTGTGTGCCCTGTTAGTTTCTTACACGTGGTCCTGTAAGCCCATAATACAGCATTAACTCTGAGGTCCCAATCATCCCTTTGACTGTTACAAATCTTTGTAAGAGCATGTTCTAATATCTTATTGAAAGCCTCCACCGTACCATTAGCTTGAGGGTGGTAAGGTGTACTCTTATGGTGCTGTATTTCAAATTCCTCTGTCAAGGCTTCTATGGTGCTATTCAAAAAATGTGTGCCTTGATCACTCATCAAAGTCACTGGGCATCCAAATCTAGTGATGATGTTTTCAAAAATAAATTGTGCTGCTGTAGCAGCATCACAATTCCTGACTGCTTTTGCCTCAGCCCACCTGGTGAGGTATTCTGTTGCTGTAATTATATATCTCGCACCAGTTCGTTTTCCTGGGGGATTAATAGGACCCACGAAGTCTATGGCCCACTTATCAAATGCGCGTAGCGTTATCTGTGGTCGCAACGGCATTTCATCTCTTCTGGAAGGCTTTCCTGTCCTTTGGCAGATATCGCATGATCTGCAAAACTCTTTACTGTCTTTATGTAATGTAGGCCACCATAGTCCGGCTGCTAGGATCTTCTGAGCGGTCGGCTTCCCTGCGAAATGGCCTCCTGCGATGCCCGAATGTGCTTCCTTAAGAATGGTCTGTTTCTCGTGGGGCATAACGCATCTGCGCAAGATTTCATCTGGTCCTAACTTATATAGGTGTCCTGCAATCAGGGTGAAGTCTGCTGCTTTCACCACTAATTGTTTCTTTTGTTGCTTGGTAAACTCAGGTGGTGCCCACCCTGTAGTAAGGAATTGAATTATGTCTCCATAATATTCATCTGCGACCTGAATGGAGAATAATTGCGCATCAGGCAAGTTGTCCTCTAAATTACTTGGTTCTTCACCTGAGTCTAGCCTTGACAGGTGATCAGGTCCTGCATTTAGTCTTCCTGGCTTAACAATGATTTCGAAATCATATTCCTGGAACAACAATAGCCATCTGCATATTCTTCCCCCTAACACTGGCTTATTGACCAAGTACTTTAATGCAGAATGGTCGGTGAACATCTTGAACGGGGCACCCAATAAATAGTGCCGAAATTTCTGTAAGGCATACACCATTGCTAACCCTTCTCTCTCTGTGGTGGTGTAATTCTTCTCAGCTGTCGATAGTCTCCTGCTCGAATATGCGATAGGGTGGTCAATACCCCCTTCGCCTGGTTGCGTGAGAATAATGCCCAGTGCGATGCCAGATGCATCCACATGAACATGAAAAGGCTTGTTCCAATCTGGAAATACCAGAATAGGTGCTGTAACCATTTTTTCTTTTAGAGCGTCAAGACTCTTCTGACATTCCTCATTCCACTGAAATTTGATATCCTTCTTCAATAATTTCTCCATTGGTGCGGTAATCTTGGCATAACCTTTGATAAACTTTCTGTAATACCCAGTATGACCAAGTGTAGTTCTCAGCTGCTTTACTGAGTTAGGTGCTGGTAAGTTGACGATGATGGCGATCTTCGCAGGATCTACCATCAAGCCTTTTCTGCACACAATGTGACCCAACAACGTACCAAAAGGCGCACAAAATATACATTTTTTTAAGTTAAGGGAAATCTGGTGCTGTCTACATTTTTCAAACATTAATCGTAGGTTTCCTATGTGCTTCTTGACTAGTCCAAATACAGTCCAATCATCAAAATAAACTTCTAGAAATTGATGGATGTATTCCTTAAAGACAGCAACAACTACTCTAGAAAAAATTGCTGGGGCATTCTTAAGACCAAAGGGCATTACCGTATACTGAAAGGAGCCCCATTCTGTCGCAAATGTGGTCTTGTGCCTGTCGTCTGGATGGATTCTTATCTGGTGATAGCCTGAAAAGCCATCAGTAAATGAATAGATTTCTTGTCCTCCAACATTGTCTAAGACTTCATCAGTGAATGGTGTCGGAAATGGGTCATGCAGCGATGCATCATTCAGTTTGCGCAAGTCGACACAGATCCTGATGTCTCCTTTTGTTTTCTTTTCTTGTACTACCATGGGACTAACCCACTCACTTTCTTCAACAGGTTCAATGATGCCTGCTGCTAGCATCTTATCTATTTCATCTTTTACTTTTGCTTTATACCACGGATTCAACCTGTATGGGCGTTGCTTAACCGGCTTAGCGTCCTCCTTAAGCGGTATTCTCATGACTCCGAGGTCACCCACTATTCCCTTCATTTCTATAAAGTTGGTAGGAAATAGGTCCTGATACTCATGTAATAGGTCTGTGATTTGGCCAATTGTCTCATCATCCCAGTAATCTCCAATAGAGGCAAACTTAGGGTCTGTTTCTGTGCCAATATTGCTCTTTCTGATCTTGATTGGTTCTGTTACAGCTGGGATTTCTAAGTGCGGACCTTCGACTTCACGCATACCTTCTGTTTCTGCGATATTGATATTGCGAGGATCTTCATCCTCATCGCTTGAGTCTTGTGCACAGTTGTAACATTCCAGTGCATGTTCCATCTGAATAGCCCACTCGGGTTGCGAATCCGCTGGTAATGGGCAATCCTTGAATATTTTAGTCTTTATGATCTTCAAGGCCCGATCAATGCTTGGATGCTCAGATTCGAAACTGAACGTGACCAAGAAGTTTTCAATCATAATAGGCCATGAGATAGTTCCTTTTCTTAGCTCTGTTTCTGTATACCAGTTCCGTGGAACTGTATCCAGTGTATGGATAAACAAATGAACCCATTCTTCTGCTGGAATTTCTGGCCAACTCTGTTCACAGGTCATAATGTGTGTTCTGGGATCACTCTCCCCTGTATATTTCCGCTGTGTGCAGTCTCTTTCTTTAGAGAATCTAATGCGCATCAATCTCTTACAATCATACCATGATGCGATATGTTCCTTGTGTGTGTACCACCATCTTGCAGGTGTGGCTCGAACTGCAAGGTCAAAAACCTCCATCCTCTGCTCTTGAGGAATCTCTTGTTCAAACTGCTGCAAAAAATCATTGACATCTGCTAATCCATCAAAAGTTGGAATATACCTGCTTTCTGTCCCGATCCATCGCAGTGATTTAGTCATGAATGCGCATCTGCGAATAGAGACTTCGTGGAGTCTATTTTGCCAATTTTCTAAGCCAACATCTGAATCTGATGTGCAAGAGCTATCACATCTCCAGCTAATATGTCCATCAGCTGTAGGATCAATGTAGTCTGTCTGATTAGAAGTCATTTGGTACAAATTTTCCATGTTATGCACCTCCTCTTCTGCTTTGATTGGCTCAATGTAGCGAGGACCCTGTAAAGGGTCTAATGGTGCGATAACCCGGACTTGAGCATCTTCAAATGTCATCTGCCTTTTCTTTAAGTTGATAACAGCCTTGTTATCAAAAGCCCAATCAATACCTAATAGAGCTGGATAGGGTTTGGTGTCACCAATAATTTCTATAATCTCAAAATCGGCATATGTGTGAACTCCGTCGATGTCCACTAGGACATGCGATAGGCGACCCATCGGTGATATTCTCTGTTGATTAGCTAGTCTGAGATGGATAGGGGATCTGCTTAGTTTTGGACTTCCCATCTGTTCCCATGTCTGTTTAGTCAAGACATTTACTTCTGAACCTAAGTCTAGGATAACCTCATCCATTTCAAATAGTCCGATCTGCGCTGTGAGCCTCATCTCTCTTCCTGTCCTTGTATGGCCCATTATATGGTGAATGGTGCGCTGTGTATTTCTCACAGAAGGGCTCTGTTGACATTGGTCAATAACTTTCTGAAGTTCCTCTACAGCTTTCCCATTTCTTAGAAGCTTCAAACAACTCTGCAAGAAGGACTGTACACTCCCGGTCAATTCCTCTTCGTCGCATCTGCCAGATGTGCTAGCCTGTGGTATCTGCGTAGTACTAACATCTTGCGGTGGTTTCCGTGGTATACCCTGAGATGGTAATAATAGTGATCTGGGCGGTGTCTGTTCAGCAAAGGAAGTCTTAGTTTGTTGAAATGCCTCCTTATTCTTCTGTAGATCAAGTGGGATAGGTTTTCCTGGAGCTTTGCGCACCCACTGCGTTCCTGTCGTTTTTTCCACGTCCTGCGATATGTTGCTCGTGGAGAGGCCACTGCGAGTTACAATATTGACCCGTGGTTCAGTTTCGTTCTGCTCAGCAGCGATAAACTGGATAGTCTGATTGGTTGCTGGCTTGGCGTCCTTGATCTTAGCTATCAGTATGGGACATTCCTCTATTGTGTGATCATAAGATTTACAATACTTGCACGTTGTAGTAGGGTTCTGACAGTCTCTAGCGTAATGTCCTGTGCCTCCACAGTTATAACAGGTGATAGTTCCACGGCCACGGCCAGATTCATAGCCTCCTCCGCGTCCTCGGCCTCTAAAATTTCCTCCACGGCCTCCCTGATTCGGATCAGTTTGTGCACGTACTGCTGGTCCGGATGCTTCTGACTGAACTCTGTAGAGGTCGTGCTTCCTTTCTATCATTAACTCATAAGCTCTACAATTGTTTTCGTCATGTCCCACAGATTTACAGAAGTTGCAATATAGGTTCTTCGGTGTCTGCACATATTTCTGAAGGAGAGGGCATTCCTGAGGACTGTGTCCTCTGGTTCTACAAATCTCGCACCATGGCCCCTGGTTCTGCATCAACGGATTAGGAGCTCCACTGGCGATATAGTCAGCAAAGACAGGGCAGTTATCCTTACTGTGTCCCTGCGCCTTACACTTAGTACACCAAATTTCATGCGCAACCTCCTTTCCTTTCTTAATTTCATGCAGCTGCAAGGTGAGGTTAGCTAGCTGATTTTGCAGATTAGTGATACCGGTGCTAGTTTCTGCTAGAGGTGAAGCCTCTAGTTTCATTGCCATTTCTAATGCTTCATCTTGTGTATTTAATTTCTGTTGCATTAGCGGAAGTCTGATGTGTGGTAATATTGCTGCGATAAACCATTCTTTATGCTGTTGAGGCGCAAGCTCAAAGCTTACCTGATCAATGAGGGTCTTGAATCTCTGGTCAAAATCCCAAACCGTCTCCGTAGGCAATTGTTTAATATCCTTAAGTTCTGCTATGCATTGTGACTCGGATTTAGGTTTTTTAAACTCTTTAATCATAGCAGTTCTAACCTGTGCAAGCGTTCTGTTATGGCCAGTGGTATACTTCATATACCAAGTTAATGCTCTTTCTCTAAATGTGGTGGCCAGCTGGACAAGCTTGACATTATCATCTTGTATTTGCTTAATGGTCCATATGGCTTCGCATAAGAACCAGTGTTGCTCAGGGTCCTCCGACCCTGTACCTTTGAATGTTGGTAGCTTCATATCATCTCCCATTCTGCTTCTAGATGGTGGGTTCTGGTTTGCTGTATGACTACCGCTCGGCTGTGTAGATGTGGAGGGTGTAGCGGTAGTATTCGCTGTATAAGAGCTACTGGAAGGGGTTCCTGCGGGATTATTCTGAGTTCCGACTGGCTTTTGAGGAGTCCTAGGATTCTGACTCTGCTGTCTCGGGTGATCTGAACTGTCTTCTTCAGAAGAAGATGACTCGTTGACTCTATATCTTTTACCACTACGTGTATGTCCAAGATGCTCGTAATCACTTTCAGAGTCTACTGACATTACAATATCATGCTACTATTCATCTGAGAGTATATCCAGTACTCCTTTTTCATATAGTAATTGCTTAATGGACAGACTTAGAGAATTTAGGTACTTACCGCGATAACCCTTGAAGAAGTACCGTTCTGCTGCGCTGAAACTCTTTCTCTGATCAACGACGAACTCTGTGATGAAGCCTTCAAGCAGACTCGTAAGCCAGAAGTCTACTGCGCGTGAGATGGGGTTATCGGCACCCTTCAAGGTCTGAATCAGCTCTGCTGTCCAGACAACTTCTCGACTCTTCTTGACACCGCTGTTGTCAACAAGCTTTGATAACCAACCATATAACTCAATAGCATAAGTTACGAAGAATATCTCGTGAAGATCTGTAAAAATGTGCTTCTGTAGCCAAGCCTCAGTGCTCAGTCTAGGATTCTTGTTTTCTTTTGCAGCAAACTCTCTTTCTTTTGACTCAACCCACTGGTTAAGTTCTTGCTTGGTAGGATGCCAACAGAACATCAGCTCAATGTGTTCAAACCGGCAACGGAACCATTTGTTGGTTCTTTAATTTCTCTTAGACAGACCCGGGCGTGCGGTAATCTTTTAGACCAACAGAACCCTTAGCTCACTGGCCCTTTCGGCAACAGGTCGCAGAAGCGACCTGAGGTCTCACCCGAAGTGATTCTAATGGGAGGCAGGAGACTCAAGTGTCCCCAGCCAAGTTCCGAGGCATCCGGGGTGCTCAAACCCACCTTAACCCCTTTCACAGAAGCTGTCTATCTCATTCCATTACTCCGGCTACACCTCTGTCTTATCGCAGTATGCAGGGAATGCGATAAGTCTTTCCCTAGGTGAAACCGTCTAGCGATACCCAAGATATCGTAGGTGCAATATCTTGCTCTTCTAGCTCCTGCGGCAAGCGAACTATGGCCGCTTCCTGGGTTAACAGGTGGTCTTAGCTATCCTTATCCTGGTACTGCAGTTAGCAACAGCATTCAGCCTACAGGCCTAACCCTCACTACTGAAGTCGGCCCTTGATATCTCGCCACACGTAACTGAGTAGAACATTACTTTGCGCAATGTCTAATTAAACCATTCATGCCTCATATTCAGTTCTTACTCGCACATTAACCTCTGTTTAACAAGTATCTAGTTCGCAAAGAGGTTAGCTACGATTATCGCACTTGTTATACATCATTCAGAAGTTAACTGACGACCATGTACATTACTTATAACAGATTGAGCATTCATATATATCATAAACACGTGAAATGAGAATAATGGCTACACAATTACAATAGCGCTACTTAGACGAGCACATTGACACTCCCAGGGCCAAGACTACGCCCAGGGGAACTGCGTTTCTTGTTTACAACTCTGGGGAATAAACACAGCTCCGTTCCACTCTTTACAATAGGGGTCTTCTGGGAAACTCCACCTCAGTGGGAGCCCTTCTCTATAGACCTCTTTTCTCTTCTTGCCTTTACAGTGCACTCTCTTCCTCTCGCAATCCCTGCGGATTGCACTATCTCTCAACAGGTCGGCCCTTGTATTCTCAGGGATGTTCAGACTTGCAACAACAGAAGACTTGACTAGCATCTACCTGATGTCCCTATCGCTATGTGGCCAACCCCTTATCCTATAAAAAGACTACTATATATAGATGGCCCGAAGGTCTCATCGCAGTTACAAAACTGTGGGCCTTATCCCAACAGTGACTCAACCCTAACCACTTACAGTCAACTGGCTGTACTTCCATGGCCTCCTTCTGTCTTGTCGCCGCTTCCTGCAGTCCTTAGTCTTTAATGCATCGGTCCGTCGCTTCTTCTTGGTTCAAGCAACGCTGACTGTAGTCCTTCGTCTTTATGAGGGTAGCTGAACCCTCTCTTCATCTTCGGCGCCTTCATTGCGGTGGTTGAGCTCTCCCTTCGGCCTCTTCTTTGTACCATCTTCTTAACTTTTCTGTACCTATCGCCGTGATTCCCGCCGGAATTTGCGCTACGGCGATATCTTTGTCTTACCGCCAAAATTGGTACTTTCCTTCCAAAATTAGTTATCCTTCCCAAAATTAGCAGCTTCCTAAATGCTGCGGAAGTTCTCTCCAACAAACCCCAAAGACAAAATGGCCTAAGCTAGTAAGGTTGATGCAGAAGAATTATCCTTACTTACGTGGCATATTTGGATGTGTGAGGTTTTGAGTTTAATTAATGTGTCCTCCCACCTTGTAAATGGCTAGATTTTGCCTTGTATTTGTCCCTTTTCCTTGACACATTAATCACATATTACATTCTTTTACTCCCTCAAATTTCTCACTAGTCATGTCTTCGACAAATGAAGGTCAATGTCCAAACTATGATGATAATCTTAAAAGGTACCATGATAAAATGCCCTCACCGTTCGGCAATTTTTGTTGGTAATTGTAATTGGTATGTCAAATCCACTGCAAGTATCTATTAGGTCCACATAAAGAAACAACAAGACCAATGTAAGAACATCTCTCCATGCTTGAAACAATGCATATCTCCATTGTAGCATTCTTTTAAACAATTTGTGAGCCTCCTTGATTTCCCCATTTATATGCAATCCCAAATCACAACATTCCACGAGACAACATTATTCTCAAGCATGTTATTAAACATTGTTGATCTTTGTCCATCCACTGCAACAAATCCGAGAATTAGCATCTGTTTTAGCTCCCTTTTTAGCGTCCACTATCACTTTGTGTATTTTTCATCATTTTTTGTACAAAGTGGATGCTTTTCCACGAGATGGTGCTTTTAATGGCGTTATTTGCGTCCTTTTTTGAAAGTAGATGTTAATTGGGATGCTAATTAGCAACCCAATTAACGTCCCAATTAGCATCCCAATGAACATCCATAATAGCATCCCAATGAACATCCACAATAGCATCCCATTTAACGACTAGAATAGCCTCCAAAATAATGTCCAAAATAGCGCCAGGTATAGAGTAAGCGATTGCGCCAGGAATTTTGAAAGGAATTATGCTAGGAATTGTGCTAGGAATTCTGAAAGGAATTACACCATGAATTGCACTAGGAAAAACGTCCAATATAGCACCAGGTATAGAGCCAAGCATATCACTAGGCATAGTTCCTGGAATTTCTCTAGGAATTTCGAAAGGAATTGCGCTAGAAAAAAGTGCCAGGAAAACTCCAATGTTGCGCCAGGGATAATGCTAGGCATGTTGACAGAAGTAGCACCTAAATGACCATTTTGGAAACTGAGATGCCCTAATTAATCGTAAATAACCCTAAGGAATCCTATGGTCCCTAACGACATTATAGTGTTCCTATCGAATGTTGATTCATATATCGACAATTATAAATATGGCAATGATGATTTATACAATATTTAATAGGATGTTGATGACAACAATGATTTCAATGTCAATAATGATGATTCATGTTATTATAGCACTATTTGATATTGGTTGGTCCTAATGGAAACATAAATCACCTTAATGGCATCAGAGTGACCATAATATCCCCTAGATGACCCTAATCGCATCTAACTGTCCGTAACAACATTTGAGTGACCCTAATGAAACTTGACTCACCGTAAAAGCATGAGGATGATCATGTTGATGATGCATGAAGGCAAGGATGTTGATGATGATGATTATGATGATAATAATGAGGTTCATATGAATGACTATGATCATGATGATATATGATCGGATGCCAATGATGATGATGATGATGTTTATGTACTCATGTATGGTGTTGATGATGATGGTTATGATGGCGACAATATCAATGTCAATGATCATGATTCATGTGATAGTACTTATGGATCTTTATTTATCATAGTGGCACCTAAATTATCGTAATCATGGCACTTTTGGATCTTGATTGATCCTAATGTGGGTTCGCATGGGTTTTCAGGAGGTCTACAAACGGCCTGGAATCCTCTGGTGGTTGATTTTGCCGCTTATAATTTGTGTGCATGCATTAAGATGGAAGGGCATATTCGGGGCATGACTGGTCCTGTCATCATTTTGAACATATATGGCCCTTATAAGGACCGAAAAATATTTTGGGATCTTGTCTTTTCCAGTGGGGGTATTATGGATCATTGCCTCATTATTGGAGGTGGCTTAAATATGACGCCCTCCTCTTATGAGGTTTGGGGAGCTGGCCGATTGGAGGATCCTTTAGCCGATTACTTCGCTAATCACTTTTTCATTAGATTGGGGCTTATTGATATCAAGCCGTCACACCTAGTTCCGACATGAAATAATGGGCGTTCCGGCAGGGATGGCATTGCGAAATGATTGGATCGTTTCCTGGTCCATGGATCCTTGGTTGTTGTGGGTAACAAGATCAGATCATGGTGTGAGCCCACTGGAATGTCTGATCACAAAGCAATTTTTCTTCAATTTGATTCACATCTTTCTGATATTGTATACCCATTCAATTTCAACAACATGTGGCTGGAGGAGGAGGATTTCTATGAAATGGTGAAGAAAAAGTGGCAGGATATGGAGCATACCGAGCATCGTTCATACCTGCAAAGTTTATTGTTTAAACTTAACCGCCTTAGGAGGGAGGTGATTTCATGGGATCAGGCTAAGAAATTATCCAACTCAGCTTAATTGAGCCTTATTGAGAATCCCAATTGAATCCCAACAAGGTATGCAATCTAGAAGCCCAATTGAAAATCGTAAAGCTCTTCCCTAAATTTTTCAGTGTTGAAGATGGCAGGAAGATTGGAGAAGGGGTATCCCTGGAAGAAGTTTTGTTGGTGTTGAAATATTTTGTCAAAGAGAAGAGCCCCGGGCCAGACAGCTGGACGGTGCAATTCTTCGTGCATTTCTTTGATTTGATGGGACGGGAAATTCTACTAACTGTGGAGGAATCTAGACGACAAACCACCATTCCTATGAGTTTAAACTCTACTTACACAGCGCTCATTCCGAAGAAGGACAAACTGAAGGATTTTCATTATTATCATCCGATTTCTTTATGCAATATCCTCTATAAGCTTATTTCTAAAATCATTGCATGCCGGATCAAGCCCTTCTTGGAGAAATTCATCTCTATGGACTAGTTCGGATTTCTCTTTAAGAGACAAATCCTTGATGTGGTCGGGGTGACTCAGGAGTGCTTACATTCTGTTAAGATTAAAGATATTGAAGCCTTCATCCTCAAAATGGATTTAATAAAAGCTTATGACCGTTTGGACTGTTCTTATCTTCATTTTATACTCATTCATATTGGCTTGCCGCTTAAGACTGTTCAGTGGATCATGGCTTGTATTCCTTCCACCAGCTTCAAGGTCTTGATCAATGGATCCCCATCAAATGTTGTTCCTTGTATCAGAGGGGTTCGACAGGGCTGCCCTATTTCTCCACTATTATTTATTTTATCTATTGAGGGGATCAGTAGGCTTATAACTACTGCTAAATCTAAAGGGATGCTTAAGGGGATTAATCGCACTCGTACTTTAGCCATTTCTCACTTAGTGTTTGTGGACAATGTTTTAATTTTTTGGGCTTCTACCTTGCGGGAGCGGTAGGTCTACAAAAACATATTTGATGACTTTTGTAATGCCTCTGGAATGGCCATCAGTCTGTGTAAGTCAAATTTTCTTTTTAATTGCAAGGACCAGGCGGTGTTAAATTATATTAAATCGATGTTCCCCTTTATCTTCAAGTCGTTGGACTGTGGGTTCAAGTATCTTGGGTACTTTATTAAAGCTAATGATTACAGGGTGGCGGATTGGAGATGGTTACTATAGAGGGTTGATCGCTGGATAAATTGTTGGGCACACCGGTGGATCTCCATTGGGGGGAGGCTCATCCTAGCCCAGCCGGTTTTGCAAAGTCTTTCGGTGTATTAGTTTGGTTTGAGGAAGTTACCTGTGTCTATTCTTAACTGTATTCGGGGCAAGTTACACTAGTACAAAATGAGAGATAAGTGACCAGGTGACAAAAAATTTGGTCACCATAGTTTTTTCACGGGATAAATGACCAAATTGAGAAATTTTAAGTGAGCTAACTAAAAATGACCAAGATAAATGACCAATTTGGTCACAGGATAAGAACTAAACTAAAAATGACCAAGATAAATGACTAATTTGGTCACGGGATAAGAACTAAACTAAAAATGACCACATAACAATTGGTCATTTTTAGTTGTGTCACTCTGACAATGGAAAATTACAATTTTGACAATGAATTTGTACAATTTACTAATTTTTAACATTGCAAATGGATTCAAAGACCCGAGCTAGTGTTAAAAATTAGTAAATTGTAACATTGTAGATGGATTCAGAGACACGAGCTAGTGTTGAAACATGACTCCATAGGATAACCTACTGAAATTCTTTGCAAGATGATTTCATCCAGTGTACCGTCACATCCAGTTTGATGCGCTTCTCATGTCCATATCTTATTTCACCATTTTCGCTTTCATATTATCCCTTCGACGATAGATCTTCCAAGTTGCATTATGTAGCGCATCAAGCTTGGATATTTGTTATATTTTTTCTCTTAGTATATTGTCATGTCATGAATTTGCAGGTGTCATTATGTTTGGATCGTCATACTAGTCACGTTCATATTTTGTTTGAACAAAACCATCGTCGTTTGACCCTATCGACAATCTGTTAAAGTTTCGACAAGTTCATGTATTTTGTGTCACCATGATGTTAGCTAAAAATTGTCAATTTAGAAACTCCAATATAATTAATTCTACATATGTATCCATTCATCAATATGGTTCTCCTCCCGCATGAGTTTGGAAAGTTATAAAGTTCCCCTCGAGTCTCTCCCCTGCAAAAAATCGCCAATATCCTCCATTTTGAGAAGAAGAAAAAATCCTCCCTTTTTTGTAAAATTATTTTAATTAAAAATTAAGAGTTACCATGATTCTAATATTTAAGTAACTTAAGTCACTTAAGTCAACTTCAGATTCAAAACCATGAGGGTAGACAAACTTGCAATAATATCTGAAATTTTACAAAACTTCTCAGATATAATTCCCTTGTCCAAGGAACATTTCACTTGCAGTCTACTAAACTTCTAATCCCAAAATGTAATGTCGTATGCCAAATATACCTAATATTAAAGTCACGTTTCAATGTCTTACAACACAAAATTAATTAATTAGGCTTTACTGGAATGATCAAATCATTTGCATAAAGGACCAATACAAGCAAATCAGATTTATCAAATATAAATAAAGGTTTGAAAATGGTAAAATATTGGGAAACCCAAAATCATATAAATACTAAATACTCATCAATCTTGGCATTCTAGGCTTGTGGTGCTTGCTTCAACCCATAAGAGATTTTTGCAGCTTGCAAACATGGGAGTCTCACCCATGTATCTTAGATCCTTTTGGTTGATTTTTATAAATCTCTTCTTCATTGACACCAATAAGAGATATGCTCATCACATCCATTTTATGTAGAGACTAACCAAAACAAGAAGTAATAGAACAAATGGTGCAAATGGAAGAATACCTGCCAACTGGAGCAAATGTTTGTCATAGTCAACTCCCTCTTTTTGAGAAACCCTCTTCCTATAAACCTGGCTTTGTATTCCTCAATACCTCCATTAACTGGATGTTTGAATTTGTAGATCCATTGGGAATCAATAACTTATTTACCAGTTGGTCTTGGAACTATTTCCTAGGCACCATTATTAAGGGGAGATATACTCCTTTGTTGGAGCATTATTTTATCCTTCTCAAAGCTAGAAGGTTTTGTCTCAATAATAGAAGTCGTTATTGCAAGATATGTAGAAAACATATTAGGTGGATGATTCAAAGAAGACGAAGAACTATATGAGGAAGAAGATGATTACTCCCAAGCAACACCTAAAAATACTATCTTATATTATGCATTTCTTAAAAAAGAGACCTCGTTTTAGAAATCAAGCATATCAAATTTTTTTCAGCTAGGGACATGAGTTGAGTATACTGCATGTCATATTGAATTCGTTCCAGCCTCATTAAGAAGAGATGGCAATGTAATTTGCATAGGTGGATTCCTAATTTAATGAGAGAGATGAGAAGCTAATTGCTTTGGTGGATTATTGTTTAGATATGATAAGATAACAAGATGATTGCTTAGGTGGATTATTGCTTAAATATGAAGAGATGACAAGATGATTTCTAAGAGTTAAATTTTCTCAACCAATTAAAAATTATGAAGGCCAGGCATTCCAAAGAAAACAGCTTAACTCCAAATAACATTTCAAGGGAGAAGAGGAAATTAACATTAGAATTATAATATACAACTTTTTTTGTTACGTGAAGGAAAAAGAGATTGACATTGGAATTATACCATACATTTTATTTGTAGGAAAAAGAGATTGACATTGGAATTAGACCCTACATTTCTATGGATGAGGACAACCATATGGCCTATGAAAATGTGATGACACAAAGAATTCAATTTGGTTTTATGTTTTGAATACTATCTAGGTTGTACGAGGGATCGAATCCATACTCGGCACCAGGGGCACGAGAAGTTCAAACACCATGTAGATCCATGAATCTAAGACTTGGTTCAATTTCAACCAATTCATGCACACAAAGGATGCACAGGCTGATAGAAAAATGATTGGTGAGTATGTGAGGCTTACAAATCATGTTTCAAACGGATTCATGCACACAAAAGATTCACAGATTTATAGAAAAATAATGGGTGGGTATGGGAGGTTCACAAATCATGTTTCTCAAGGCATAATGGCAGTTATTGGGAAACCCATCATTAGATGTTAAGAAATTCCAACCAGATGAATGTTGCATGAATTTTAAATACTCCCCTTTCTAGAATCATTAATTTGAATATGGACAGCAAACAGGTAAGCAACAGAGCAATAGGGGAGGCAAGCATGATACCAAAATCACTCTTCAGGAGGCTAAAATAAGGTGTGTAAAACCTTCGTTCTCATATGTTTAGGTCAATTTTTATTTTTATTGTTTAGCATGTTTCTTCCTCTGTGAAGCCAACTGGTATGACCCCATAACAAATTTGGCCAATGCCCTAGTTTGTTTTCACAATGAAGCAGCCTGGTATGTGAATCATCCGCATAAGTCTCTACCATGCAACTACAAGGCCTGTGTTTCTGTACCGCGGTCACTATCATCCCCATTAGAGATCAATGTAATTGAAACTAGGGCTTATGCTGACAATGGTGTGGGATTTATAATGCCTTTAGAAAATTAGGATTTTAGCAACTCACAGAATGCCTTGTTGGGAAAATTGGGTCTTGTGCACCAAATTCACATAGGCAACTCAGGCTGCTCTATCACAAAAGTCCATACCATCCTCATCCCTAGGCTAGTCGATAAGTTGGGTATTCACAATGAAACAAGCATTTGGAACCCAATTCGTTACGAACCTGAATTCTCCATTGTACGGTTGTCCTCCCTAGGTATCCTTCTTTTGTATAGTCAAGGTTCACCATACCATCTCGAAATACTAGAAATATCCCTACAAACACAAGAAGGGAATATGTTCCCGCTTAAGACAGAAGAGATTCACAAAATCTGGTGAGCAATCCAGTACAAAAAATTAAGGCAAACACTTGTAGATCTTCCACTTGGAGCATCAAGGATGGACAGGGATCTTTCAGACAGAAGTAGGAGTAGGTGAGAAAAAGAGGTTTCCATTTCCAATCTTCTGCCATTTTCCCTGTGCACTTGTAGCAACAATCAAAATTGCAGGATTTCAAGAGCCATCTGTTAGCAGAGGAGACTAGAATAGACAGAGAAGCCAAAGTCTCAGTGACCGCCTAGTTGTAGCCAAAATATCACTCTTCTCACTAGTTCCTATATCACACCGACCTCTTAGATGAAATTAGTCCATTCAAAAATATATTCAGAGTAACGTACTATCTCTTACAAATCATAAGGACCTCCATACAGGAGAAAGTGGGTATGCAGGCTTCAATTCAAGTAGGGAATGAAGAATACATGATATTACTAATCTATCACCCATAACTCAGGAATATAAAATCAAAGGGATATCCAATCCCTATTTAGATCAACCACATAAGCCCCAGAATAAAACATCAGGATTTCAGGACTCCATGTTTTCTCAGTTCAAATTTTTTTGAGACAAATTCAAAGTTAGGATCTTGGACCTATCACCATTCTACCTATTTTCTTCCTGAGGACAACAAAGCCTCATTTCTGAATACCCTCTAGTAGAGGGATATTTCAAGCATTTAATTTCAACTGTCAGGGGATGATCATAAGGAAAGGGGGCTTATTACTTGTACACAACAACAAATCAATAAACCTGAGATCATATTCAAAGAAGAACAGCTCCATTATGGATGAACAACCCAGTCACCTGAAGAAAGGAAAGGAAAATATAGAGGACTCTGAGGATCAGCAGATAAAGAAGTCCTACTCATGTACATGTACATAACCGGCTTTCTCTGGGCAACAATCTCTTTTCTAATTAGGGATTACTGGAAATCCCATGCCCTCAACTATTTAGATATGCTTCTAGAATTGAGAATTATTGTTCATCTCCGGATTGTTTTTTGTCGAAGATAGCTTTATTGCAGTGTGTGTGGCTAGTTTTAAATTCTACCTGGTCTGATGTCCTACTTTAGAAAGTTCAATTCGGTCGGTTTAGTTCCGTTGAAAATTGGTCATTTAGCAATATTTTTTATCTCTTTTGAATGTGTAATTGGTTAGATGGTCAGAAAATTTGTTTGCATCCCGCGCACTCTCAAATAATAAGCGTTTTTTTTTCTGCAAAAATATCCTTTATTTGAACTTGACTATCAGATTGGTTAGATTCTAACACCTGCGGATAAAATTTCAGTCAGTCCCAGTTCAACTTTCGTATGGTATTTTTTTAAGGCATGTTTAAATGTATGTTTCATGTTCCATTTAAGATTTTGATTCCTATCACTCAAACCCCATTGATTGCAATTTGAGTCGTTTATGCCTTTATTGAATAGAGAATATTTTCTGAAATAATGTTTCCATTTTGAATAGGTTTGCAATTAATCCCGAATGTAAAAATAATTAATTTGTAGCCTGATTACAGTTCTCTTGAAATATGTTTTGCAAACTTGAGATTTGTCTTCAAAAATACACAATTCAGTCTACTTTTTGTTATGATAGGAATTTCGAGAAAGTTTTCTTGATAACTAAGGTCTAGATTTGTTGTCATGCCTGGAAAATTTCTTTCAGTCTGGCCCAATAAATTATCTAGTTTTATTTATGCTATACTTTTGTTAATATGTGGACCTTTTGTTTGCTTGTCCAAATTAGTTGACTTCTGATAAAATAAGTGTAGGCTAATGTTCCTTTACCATTAATGTTAGAGACTCTAATGCATTTTCAGTTTTCCTTGATTTTGTTGAAGATTGGATTTTTGTTCCTTGGCAGGTTTCTTTTAGCTTCAGCTTCTGAATAAAAAAATCTATTGAATTTAGTTTACTTTTCTTTAGGATAGGAATTGCAGAGAAATTTTTCTTGGTTACTGATGTCTAGATTTGTTTCCTGTAGGAGAGTAGCTTTTGACTTGCCCTTTGATTGGTTCCATGTGTAACATTTGTCATGCAAGCAAGCTTTGTTGAAGTTTTCGGTTAGAGATTTGTGTGAGGCTTAAAGGGAAGTTTGTGGGTCTCTTGTTCTCTGTTAAGGATGAAAATGGATTGATTTGGCTCGCAAGGTTTCGTGGTATATTCATACCATCCATTTTGAGATAGCAGCCAAGACCTGGAAAAATTGTTCCATTTATTCTTGCCACATGAGGAGGCATTCACTATTTGTTATCTTGGCTTGCTATTGATTTGTTAGCGAGGTGGACACAACACTGTTTTGCAGGCTACCTATTTCAGTTTTTCCAATGGCCTCTGGAAATATAGAGAAGGAAGAAAATGGGGTGATTCCAGACGATCTCACTGCAAGATATCAAATGGAAAGCAATGGAGATGCAGTGCACGGTCTATGCTAGACAAGACTGTTTGTGAAAAGCATTATATTCAAGCAAAGAGGAGGGTTGCAAACTCTGTCAAGCGTGCCAGCGAGAAGAAGCTGAAGAAAAAGGAGGAAAGCAGTGAGCCAGTGTTTGAAAACAAGCAAAATGAAGTTGAAAAACCACATGTCACTGCCACTGCTGGGCGGGAGCTCTCAACCATCCTAGTGAATAAGAAATCAAAAGAAAAGGTTCCAAAAGGCCCGCTTATGTATCAGTCAGGCCCGTCTATTCGGCATACACAACTGATCAATGAAGAAGCTGAGGTGGATATCTTAAGAAACCATGGAATTGAAAGAGACTGATTTTCCGCGGTATCAATCCCATGCACCTTTAGGAAAAACCAAAATTTCAAAAAGTTTGATAAACAAGCCTGTTTTGGTGAGTTTAGCGAGTTATTGCCACTTTTGTATGGCATTGTTTCCTTCTATTTTATTCTATTATTCTCAGGATTCTCATGTTGTTTTGAACATATAATTGGTAGCATCAATTAGAATTGGCATGGCCTTGGTTAAGGAACATTCTCTGCTATTGTGTCTCAGGATTGCACTAGCAAGAGGACTGGTACCTTGGTTGAGGCAGAAAGTGCTATATGTCATCAATGTAAGAAGAAAAGCAAAGTGAAGTTAGTCCGATGTTCAAAATGAAAAGGAAAGCGTTATTGTTTCTCCTGTATTGCTAACTGGTAGGAATAAGCTTTTCTTCCAATGGATAATGAGCATAACAAACCCTAGACCTTTTTGTTTTAAATATCTAGAAGCATGTAATGACAAGAACATTTGAAAATTGGATAATATTTGGATGTATCTAACTTTGATACACATGCTTATTCATTGTGGTATAGGTACCCTGAATATTCAGAAGAAGATATTGAGAAGGCTTGCCCATTTTGTCGTGGGAGTTGCAGTTGCAAGGCATGTTTGCGTGGGAACGGACAGGTGAAGGTCTTTGATCTTTTGAAAAGTTTCAGTAACCTTTTTTCTAGGGTGGACAAGTTGTTTGCAGATTGGAATTCTGGTTGTTTTTTTGTTCCTTGTCATGTGGTTGTTTATGCCATATGGGAATACTATTCCCTTTTTACTGATGATAGCAGTTATAATCCATGGAAGAAAAATATATCATATTCTAGAAACTATTGTTTTCTATATGTAGGTCAGGATGCAGGAAACAGACAACACTGAGAAAATTCGATATCTCCATTACCTTCTGTCTATGGATCTTCCTGTGCTCAAGGAGATCCACAGGGAGGAGTGCTTGGAGAAAGAGGTGGAGGCCAAGATTCAAGATGAGTATCTTGTGGTATGCTTCTTTTCCTGGGGCTAGTTTTAAATATTTTTCACATGCTCCAGTTTTTACAATGGTTGTAACATTCTTGAAATATCCCTTCTGCTAAGGTGAACCAACAATAAAGCTGGAGATTTGTTAAGCAAAACTTAATGCAGATGAACATCTGTGCTGGTACATGTTCAAAGTTCAAATCCCTTCATTCTTTTAACTAAAATACAATTACACCCTAGGTAACATATGATGAGGATTTAGTTATCTCCAATGTTTTTGAGATTGTAGTGGTAATCTAAAATCATCATACCATCTCACATGGCCATTTGATGTCTTCTGTATTGCTACAATGACAACTGCAAGACATCTATTGTTGATAACCACCGAAGCTATCCATATTGTTCCTATGATCTATGTGTCAGTTGTTGTCGAGGTCTTCGAGAAGGTTTCCAACCAGTAGGTGGTAAAGTAGAATTGGCCCATCAACAGTCTATAGATAGAGCTTATTCTTATGGTAGAGAGGGATTGCCAGGAAATAAGCAACCAAAGGTGTCAGGGGGAAGACCTAGTTGGGAGCTTCACTCTCATGTTACTAGCAATAGCACTATGGAACCTACAGATAGCTTACCAGATTGGAAAGCTAATAGTGATGGTAGCATTCCATGTCCCCAAAGGAATATGGTGGTTGTGGCAGTCATTTGTTAGAATTAAAATGCATTTGTAGAACGAATTTGATTGCAAAAATTGAAAAAGATGCAGAGGAAATGGCCAGCAACTGCAAAGTTGCAGAGGGCTTGAAAATTTCTCATCCATGCACCTCATGAATCAAGTCTGGTTCTAATGGGAAAAATAGATATTCTGAAAGGAATTTACGCCAAGTAGCTCATAGGAAGAACAACAGTGACAATTATTTGTACTGTCCAACTGTACAGGATATTAAAGAAGAAGGTCTTGAGCATTTTCAGAAACACTGGATTAGAGGTCAACCGGTTATTGTGCAGAATGTTCTTGAAGGCACATCAGGTCTTAGCTGGGACCCAACGGTCATGTTGCGGCCTGTTCGAGAGACTATGAATGGAAATTTTAACGATGAGGCAAAGATAAAGGCCATTGATTGCTTAAATGGGTGTGAAGTGAGTTATTTTCTCCAATAAATATTACAAGCATGTTTCTTATCCAAGTTACCAAACAATTATGCACCTTGATTTAGGTTGTGAATGTTCTGGTATTTTATTGGTCTTCATAATTATCATTGTATAGAGTTGCATCTCATTCATGCAGAGAAGCTTGATATCATGACGTCTGAAGATGTCTTATTACTATTAGTGAGCTAGATGCATTTTGAATATTTTTTATCCTGCATAATTATTAGTTAGGATTGTATTTTAAATTTTTGTATTTTAAGATAGTAAAATCAATACACAGAGTACAATTATACAGTCCAGTTGCTGACTTAATAAAAGGGCCTGAAAATATTTCTAATCAGGACCCTCAGATGAATTATGCTAACAAAGTTCATCTATATCCAGATCTTGCATAACTAACAGTTATTTATTCTATTGGTGGTGCTTTTCTAAATATCTTTAGGCAGAGCCTACTAAGGTCAAGATCAACACAAATACTTGCATAAGTGATAGCTTTTGTCCACCTTGTCAACTTTGTTGTACTAATATTAATTGCTTTGAAATTGTGCAAAATTTGAAGGGCAAAACAATAATGTTACATATACTAGAAATTTCGAATGAGCTTTAAGTCCCAAGTTGAAGCCTGATGACTATAGAGTCTTGCCTTGCTAGAAATCAAGGCTGCCTTTCAAAACCACATCTTTATTTTCCTAGGAGGAGAAAGTTATTAGGAAACAAACTCTGTTGATGAGGGATAGCTCATAGCCCCCCTTTAGCATCCAATTTTCAAGAATACAACTATTGTTAGTGTTTTATAAGGCCAAAGTCTAATAAATATGCAGATGGTCCTAAAAGTGCTTGATGATATATGCACTAGTTATAGTCAAAGAAATACTCACATAAGAATCAAACAATTTATTCCTTGAGATTTATATCCCTCCTTCTCCATCTTCTCATGGTTATTCGCCTCATGAGTGAGTTTAATGAAGCAAGGGACCTTTGTTTGGGTTTCTTAGTGGCACCACCTTCCCATTACTCTAATAAACTACTCAACCATCATAGTTCCTATTTCCATTCTCCTCCACTTGCACATGTTTAACATTAAGGGGGCTATCCCATAGTTAATGGAAATGCTAATTCCATTTTATGTTAGTGAAAAGGGATATTCTCATAGTCTAGATTTTGGACCCATCCATTGTCCATATAGTCTAGATTTTGGATCATGACTTGAGAAAGTTGTTTCCTTCAAAGGTACACTTATGAACTTTAAGAATCCCTCATCCTAAATGTCACTCTACTACTTCTTGTTGATGGTGGCCATCCCCTTCATCTCGATGGTTTCAACTTTATTCTAGCTATTCTTTCATATTTTAGTTTGGTGGACCATAATTGATACTCTGCGGGGAACCAAACCAGTGATCACTCTCATACTGATAGGAACAACTGTGAAATGCATTTTTCAAGAAATTATGAAATTGTCACAGATTCAAATTTTGGACCTGAATGTCGAAGAAAATTCATTTTCAAGGAACCTTGATATTTGTCCTAATTAGGGACAGACTTCCTCCATCATACAGTGTGGAAGGGTGGAAATACGACATGAGTAATGTACTAAGCATATAAGATATTGATGAGTTAGAAGCGTGGGTGGTTTACCAAAAGACAAAGTTGCTCCCTTCCAGATAATAGAATGCTTTAGGTACCAAGTTGTTATGGTGGCAATTGCATATCTTTTCAAAAAGGCATTGATATTTTATTTTTTCCGGAAGATGCAATTCGATCATCCTCAGAATTAAGAACAACCTGTCCAAACCACCAATTGTTTGTAGTTGTTATTTGGATCTTATTGATTATATAGTTGGATTTGAACTGGTGACGTTGTTAGAGAGTTGCACCTTGCCCTGCTACCATATTTATTTTTTCTAAGATGGCCATTTCTCATAAAAACAACAATAGCTCTCTTATCTCTTAATTGTCATTGGACAATGATATTCAACAGCTCTTTAGGGCTAGATATTATCTCATTGTTCTCAATCATGTCAGGGACATGGTCTCTTCATGTATGAGCTTATGCTAGATTGAGAAACAACTCTCGGAAGTACTTCCAATTGATTTCTGGATATGTTGTACCTGATTCCAATTTGTCCTATAGAATTTGAATAAAGAAATTCTTTCACTGCTTCATAACATAATGGTACTGAAGATAATGATGCAATCATGGGTTTTCAAACCATATTAAATCTTTTGGTTTCCAGATAATGATGACCATGCAACATCATGGTATTGAAGATCATTGCATAATTCTTGTAAGTGGAGGCATATTCAATCATTTTGATTTGCATAAATTTATTTTTGATCTATTGATTGTCTTGTTGCTTTTAATGCTAGCCTATAAGTCTTCCTCCAACAATGCAAGATGCCCTTAATCAGATTCTCTCAAACAACAATGTGACTGATGCCTTTCAAATGGTATTGGCATACTCTGAAGTCACATATATCTTTCCTGTTAGACATTTCTTCCCAAAACATCCTTCTTTGTGTTGTGGGACTGTTGAACAAGTGTATATAGAATTTCACATGTCAGCTGGCCAGATATTTCCTGTTAGATAGTTACGAGGTTCATCCTCATAAATTTTGGGTAGCAAATGAATATTTCATTCACGACCTTCCCAATGGAAACCTATGTTTCCTAGGTTGTATTGATATTACAGGAAGGTACCATCATATATCAAGAGATTAAAGAGGCTCTTTCTTTCCTTACAAGTCATGACATTCCTGTTCTTGGAATTTTGTCACCATAGAATGTGCCTCCTTATCAATGCAGTTATTGATGTTTATTACGAGTATTAAGAAGCTCTCCATTCTCTATGATCCATTTTTTTCATGGAGGTTTATATCCATGGGACGTGCCTCTATAAAAATGCAGGCACCCTTGTTTGCATAGAACAACTCCGTTCATAGGATATAGAATTTTCTTTTCTCAAGAGTTGCTTCTATTTAAGATGCCTCCTAGAAACAATGTGCCTCTGTATATACCTGTATGAAAACTGCTCCTTAAAACTCATACTGCATGCAATGTTTTATGAAGTTGTTTACAGTCTAAGCCTTCCCACACCCTGATTACCAAAGGAAATGACTTAGGAAATATTTTTCGCTACAATAGTAGATGGACAAATATCTTCTAGTTGGCCTCAAGTTTGACATATTAGAATGCCTTCAATCATCAATGTTCTACGTTAGGACCTGGTCTTAAGGTTGCATGCTATATTGCTAAGCATGTGATACTAAGCATCTATCTAGAGCTTTGGTACATGCTTCTGTCATCAGGAAGGGGATTTTCACTATTATATTTGTAAGGCTTGAGCACATTACTGTGCACAGGAGTATTTATTGAATGTAGGAAAAGAACTTATGTCACGATTTTTAGTTATTTTGAATTAAGATTCAACTTATATTAAGATATCCATATTCTCTGTGGTATCTTTATGTTTCCTATATAGCAGATTCCTTTTAATGAGAAGGGGCATGAAGGCTTTCAAAATGGATCTCCGATGTAACTAAAGGTAAGGGATCAATTACTAGTATGTGTATGGAACGTTCATTTCAAGCCAGAATCAATTCCTCATTCAACAGAAAGGATGAAATACTAGAACCACATATCTTTTCTAATTTCCAGTTATGGAACACCATTATAGCAGGCAGTGGATGGGAGCGATTGTATGTTTTCCAAAATCCCATTGCATCACTAAAACTGAACTTTAGAATTAAGAATGTCTCCTAGCATGAAACATTTTCTTCTTTTCTGCATGTTACAACTGCTTATTGGGTGGCCAATGAATTGTTTGTGAATACTTGTAGTCCCATACCATACAAGTGACATTTAGTGTCTGATATCATCTATCAATAACTAACAAACAACTTAATATTGGAACTTAAGTATGCTTCTCAAGATTCACAGCAAGGCAAAGCAAATAAAAGGAAAATAAAAGTAAAATCAAGTCAAAGATTGTGAAATTCATTATAGAATTCTTTTAATTGTTTGTGGTATTTCCTTTAACTGCACACCTCTTCCTTGTCCTTTGCTCCCAAGGTATTGAGGATTCTAAAGGATTTGATTGAGAGTTATTCTTTAATTCTAGATATAGGTACCATACTAATTGGCAATTCCATCCCTCATTGAAGGCTAAATTTGGATTCAACCTAAGTCTATCTATAATTCTAGATCACCCTATTGAGTTTTTCCTTGATCCTTCTATCCACATATAGTAAGTAAACATTCTTTCCTCCCTACCTACCTAGGTAATCATTGATCATCTTCAATGGTTGCCTACCATCAACAATTTATCATCTACCGAATTTACCAAGCATCACCTATGGAATTTTAGCCCCAGAAGTTAGAAGCATGTGTTGAATTTAGATACCCATTTCTCTAGACAATTTGAAAGTGCTCTCCTCTAGCTATCAGAGACTTGGAGCTACTAATTTTAGTAAGATGTTATTTTCAATTTTTCATAAATTTGATCATAATCTAAAAACAAATTTTAATGAAACTCTCCCGTGTTTTTTCTTAAACATGAAATTGTTTTTGTTATTTTGATATTGAGCTAGGTTTTAACAAACCCATTTCTGCTATTATTATCTCGACAACCTATCCTGCTTACAAACCCATTTCCTTCAAAAACAACGACAAATGGATTTTGGTAACCCTATATCCTTTTGAAGTGGGTTTGAATGTCCATTCTTTGCCAATACATCATAGAGAAGTTGTTAGATATGACAGTCTTGTTTGCAACCTGTTTCAATAATTCCATATAGCAGCTTCATTTATGCTCTTCCATACTAATCCCCCTGAGATCTTGCTGGCATTTTCTTAGGGCCTGGCGGGCATTTACACAAACTCTCTGAGCATACAAACATTCATTTTCAAAAATTTGTGGCCATTTTTCAAGGCCTGCGGGCATTCTGTCCATGCTTGCGGGCACTTTTCATGCATTTTTATCAATCCAGCGGGCATTTCTTTTTCTCTGGCAAGCATTATTATAAGCCAGGCAGTCATTTTCTTACTTTTTGTAGACAGGTGCAGGCATTTCTTGACTGCTGCAGGATTCCTGCGGGCATCTCCTCAATACTGAAGACATTTTACTTTGGCATCTACCACGGCTAGCAGGTATCCTTCCAAATGTGGGCATTTGCACATCTTCTAAAGTATGTATTTTCCTTATGTTGTTGCGGGCATTTTTATGATGCTGCAGGCATAACTTTCAACATTATGAACACTTTTACAATGTTGTAGGACTTTCAAGTGCCACTCCTCTACCTACTGCGAGCATTTTGAGACCTTATATAACACGTTGCGGGCATTTCCAGCTCTTCCTGTGGGTACTTTCTTCACAGACGTTTGGTAATTTTCTTCACTGACTGACCACTTCATGACATTGCCTTTTGTTTGCGGGCATATTTCTCATTAGTACGTAATCCTAAGGGAATTTTGTTAGGGATGCGTACATTTTTACTAAGCCTGGGAGCAAATTATTTCATCCTGCGGGCATTTATCTGGCCTCAAATCATTTTGCAATCATTTCTATTAGTATCTGCGGGCATTTCTCTTCAAGGAACGGGCATCTCAGTGCACCTTCAGTTGTAGAGTGGGAATTTTCCTCCTGCTGGCATTTATTTACACAAGTGTTGGCATTGTTTACTTGTCAAGCAAGCATACTTCAAATCTGCATACACATCCTTATAAACAAGGCCAAGAAAGTGTCCTTCAAATTTGTCCTTGACTGCAATACAGTTTTCTTTCAGCAAAAAATAGTCTATTTTGGAAGGATTCTCAAATTTGATCTTAAGGACAATTCCTACTCTCGAGGACTATGTTTTGATGACCAGAAATCTTGGTGCAACTATGATCCTAGGAGTTGTCCTTCTTCTTGAAAGAGCCATCATGAACCTTGTCTGGTTCATCACCAAAGCTTGGATGCTTCCACTTCTTTTCAACTGTCTTAGATTTCTCCTGTTCTTGTTACCATACTACTAAATCTGCTCTTTAAAAGAACTCTTCCTAATCTGCAACAAAGTCCTTACAAATAGGACTGCAAGTGTTCATTAATACTTCACTGGATATTGATTCAAATTTAGGTTAGACATTTTCCAATATGGTTGTAGAATGCCTGACATCTTTATTCTTTGCATTTGAATTTCAAACTTCAAAATGAATACATCCATTCAAAATTGTTTTGTACACAAGATGATTTTCCAGATGACTGTATTTATACTGTAATTTGTCATTTCCTGAGACCAAGTAAAATCATATGTCCTCACAAAGAATGTGCATATAAAAGTACACGCAAGAATGAGACTTTCTCTTAGTTTAACTTCCTCAATTATGTGATTACCATCTTCAATTTGTGTTTGCACACAGGCCAGCTATCTTCCTTGTAGGTTCTCATCATGTATCATCATGATAATACTGCTAGCTACTATTAAATGGATGCTATTAGGAGTGCAAGTTCATGAGTTCACTGCCAATTACTCTTGCTCCCCCTATCACCATGCCAGCTGAAACTACGATCCTTGGACCTGTTTTACTGCTTGGAGTAACCATTTTTTAACCTTTGAGTTCATCCTTCAACTCAATGAACTCAAGGTGTGCTAAGGTGTTTGAGAGACCTTAAGCTTGGCTTGCCAAATGGCATCCATCTCCTGTGAAATAATCAATTTTAAACAAATCATTCCTTTTCACCCATACCTTAGAATGTCCTTAGCTGTGATCATTTGTCCTTTGGCCTTCAAATCTGTCTGTGTCATTCTTCTTCCAAGATCCATTGACTTTCCTTGCTGATGGGTATGAAAAAATTCTCATGGATTGTCTTCTTGAACTTGTGCATGCTCGGGATTTATGGCCAACACCACCACAAGTAAATCATTTCAAAGTTTACCAATATATGTTTCATACTGACTTGGGCAGATAATTTTTACCCCAACATTTTTTGTCTCCTAGAAAAGTTAGGCCTTCCATTCCACATTCATTTTTCCATTCCCTGTGCTTGTTTTCAGTGCAAGTAAACGATGCACATTTATCTTGAAAAAATGGGTTAGTACCTGCCAAAGGGAACACATAGCAAGATCTTCATGAGTTAGTTGTAGGTTCTCCATCCATCAATAGGAAATTGCTAAAACACATTATATCATTTGTGAAATCAAATGCCATGTCATTTCAGTTGTAGAAGAAGAAGTTCAAGTGTAATATTATATGTTGTCCAACTTGTGGTATCAGGAATGTCACCTTACCAATCCTTGTATTGAATTACATATAAATTAACACTAGATCTCCCTCACAAGACTAGCGCTAGGGCTGAAATGATCTTCCTTATCTGGCCAAATTTTTATGTGTTGAGGTAACGCTAGTAGGTGTAAGTGACAGTTGATGCCAATGGCCTGAGGAAACCCTTTTTCTGACTCATTTAAATCCAATAATCCACTCATCCATGTGCTATAGTTGTATGAAAAAAGTGTTGGAAAAACATCCCAAGCAAGCCTTAAATCTGATTCATATATCTACTCACATATGCAATTACATCTGGAGGTTGCAATCATTCAAAAATCAACATTCTAGGGGTCCAAACTACCACCAATTATGACTCATGTATAACATTGGTAGGAGAGATTACTGCTGTAAATTATGCCATCAATCTTCATCCAAAAGTGTTGCCAAAGGATCATCCATTAGTTGATTCAATCTCTTCAAGGAAGACATCATAAATGGATCTTCTCAATTGTTGATGTATGGTTATACAAGACCTTCATGACTGTCCTACGACATGCCCTAGAGAATCCACCATGTATTTTTGGAAATGACATATAAGGTCTCCTCATAATAACATTACAAAGGTCATCTCAAACACACAAATCCAACAAGCAACAAGGTCATGGTTGTTGGTTATGGAGCCTGATCTCCAGATTCATAGATATTATTATTCAGCCGTGTCCGTACCCTAGGTTTGATTATGATCCCGGCACGATCCCCGTACCCGTGGTATTTTCCCATTGTATTTCCCTTATAAAAGAATAACTGTGTAACATGGCTAGGGTGGATGTATTAGGTTTTATGCATTGTAAAGATCTCTGAGATCAAGAAGAGAGATTGTGAGACAGTGAAGAGGAAGTGCAACGGTTGTGCTGCAGGTTGTATCCCTTCACTTTGTTGGACGGTATAATAATAAGGACTGGCAACTTCAGTGTGGACGTAGCCCATCTTGGGGTGAACCACGATATATCTGTGTCTCTCTTGTAATGTGTGTGTGATTATATTTTCATTTTTGTTTATTGTTATTGCTCTGCGATCCTGTTTTTCTAACAATTGGTATCAGAGCCAAAGGTCTATTTGGAAGATAAACCCGCAGGAAGCTAGGGTTTCTGGTTCGAGTGGGAGCAATGGCGGAAGAAGGAAAGTTTAAGGTCGAAAAGTTTAAAGGCTAAAACTTCCAGTTATGGAATATGCAAATGGAGGACTATCTGTACCAAAAGGATCTATTCCTGTCGTTGGGAGGAATAGCAAAGCAGTCGGTGGCTATGAAGGACAAAGAATGGGAGGTTCTTGACAGAAAGGCTTTGGCAACAATACGGCCGATCATGGCTTCGTCGGTGGCTTTCAATATCTCAAAATAAACGACAACGGAGGGTTTGATGAGCGCAATGGGTAAGCTGTATGAAAAACCCTCGGCCTCCAACAAGGTATTTCTAATGAAGCGTTTATTGAATATGAAGATGTTTGAAGGTGGATCTGTTACTGATCATTTAAATGAGTTTAATACGGTTACAAATCAACTAAGTTCTATAAGTGTGAACTTTGATGATGAGGTTAGGGCTCTTCTAATCTTGTGTTCATTTCCAGAAAGCTGGAATAGCTTGGTCATGGTTGTAAGTAACTCTGTCTCTGGTTCAAACACCTTGAAATTCGATGATGTTATTGGTGTTATTCTTAGCGATGAAATGCGAAGAAAAAGCACAGGTGAGACATCAGGTAATGCGTTGACCATGGAGAGCAAAGGAAGACAAAAGGAGAGAGGAAAGAGCCAAGGTAATCGTGGAAAGTCTAAAACGGGCAGATCCAAGTCCAAACTGGGAAAGATAGAGTGTTGGAACTGTGGAAAGAAAGGACATCTGAAGAAAGACTGCAGATCTCTAAAGAAGAAAGGAGATGCACGGAAGGAAACTACCCAGGAAGCAAATGTAGCAGGTGATGTGTTACAAGATGCTTTGATTCTTGCATTAGATAATACAAGTGATTATTAGGTAGTAGATTCAGGGGCTTCATGTCATGCTACACCCCATAGGAAATATTTTCATGATTATGTTCCAGGTGATTTTGGACATGTTTTATTGGGTGATGATGAGCCATGTAAAATTGTTGGAATGGGTAAGGTATGGATAAAAGTTAATAATGGAACTGATTGGTTGTTGAAATATGTTAGGCATATTCCTACTATGAAAAGAAATCTGATCTCAACAGGGCAGTTGGGAGATGGCGGTTGTCTATCTACATTTGGAGAAAAGTGGTGGAAGATCACTAAAGGATCAATGAAGATAGCAAAAGGAGACAGGGTAGGTACGTTGTATTTATGTCCTCATAATACTGACCATTCTATCTCTTTAGCTTCCACAGGAACAGATACAGCATTGTGGCACCATAGGCTTGGCCACATGAGTGAGAAGGGGATGTAGATTCTCCACTCAAGGAAGTTGTTTCCAGATTTGAAGCAGGTAAGTTTGGAATTCTGTGAGAACTGTGTTTATGGAAAACAGAAGAGAGTCAGATTTCCCAGGGTTGGGAAACAGAAGAAGAATGAAGAGTTAGAGCTTGTGCATACAGATGTATGGGGACCGACTCAGGTACAATCTCTTGGTGGCTCTCATTATTATGTTACATTTATTGATGATGCAACTAGGAAAACTTGGGTTTATTGCATTAGACAGAAATCTGATGTGTTTGCTACTTTTAAGAAGTGGAAAGCTTTGGTTGAGAATGAGACAGGAAAAAGGTTGAAGTGTCTCAGATTTGATAATGGAGGTGAGTACTGTGGCAAGGAATTTGATAGTTACTGTTCATACCATGGGATTCGAAGAGAGAAGACAGTCCCAGGAACACCACAAGAAAATGGTGTGTCTGAAAGGATGAACAGAACGATCATGGAGCGTGCAAGGTGTATGAGATTGCATGCAGAGTTTCCCTTACAGTTTTGGGCGGATGCTATAAATACTATTGTTTATTTAATAAACAGAAGACCTTCAAGTGCTTTGGATGGTGGTATTCCAGAGGAGGCATGGACAGATAAAAAGGTAAACTACTCATTTCTGAGAACGTTTGGTTGTGAAGCATTTGTCCATATTGATAAAGAAAATAGAACAAAGCTTGAAGCTAAATCCAAGAAATGTACCTTTATTGGATATGGGGTTGATGATTTTGGTTATCGTTTATGGAATTATGAAAATAAAAAAATCATCAGGAGTAGAGATGTGATATTCAATGAAAATGTCATGTTTAAAGATCAGTTGCAGGGAAAGAAACGGGAAAAAGAAAACACAGAGTACACGGTGCTTGATGAAATTAAAGAAAATGAAGTTCCGAAGGTGCCAAAAAACCAAGAACAGTAGCAAGTACCTGAAACTCCTGCAACTACAAGAAGATCTACCAGGTTAAGTAGACTCCCTAAACGATACTCTCCTTCAATGTATTATTTATTAATGACTGATTCTGGTGAACCAGAATGTTATGAAGAAGCAATGCAGGTGGAAACTAGAAAGAAGTGGGAGCAAGGCATGAATGAGGAGATGGACTCATTGGCTGGAAACCAGACTTGGGATTTGGTTCAGTTTCCTATTGGTAAGAGAGCATTGCAGAACAAATGGATCTACAGGTTGAACGAAGAAGAAGGAGGTAAGAAGCGGTACAAGGCAAGACTTGTTGTAAAGGGGTTTCCACAGAAGAAAGGTATAGATTTTGATGAAATATTTTCTCCTGTCATTAAGATGACTTCAATTAGGACTATTTTAAGTCTAGTGGCGGTAGAAGATTTGCATCTTGAACAGTTAGATGTAAAAATAGCCTTTCTCCATGGGGATTTGGAGGAAGAGATATATATGCAGCAGCGACAAGGGTATGAGGTCAAAGGTAATGAGAACTTGGTATGCAAGTTGAAATAGAGCTTGTATGGCTTGAAGCAAGCTCCAAGGCAGTGGTATTTAAAATTTGACAGGTTTATGACAGAACAACGTTATAGTAGATGTCATTCTAACCACTGTGTTTACTTCAAGAGGCTAGATAATGGAAGTTATAGTATCTTGTTATTGTATGTGGATGACATGCTTGTTGCAGGGTCTAACATGTAGGATATAAATGTGCTCAAAAGGAAGTTAGATAATTCATTTGCGATGAAGGATTTGAGCGCTGCAAAGAAAATCCTTGGTATGAGAATAACAAGAGACGGGAAAAATCGCAAATTGACATTATCTCAGGGTGAGTACATACAAAAGGTATTGGAGAGGTTCAGAATGCAGAATGCAAAACCAGTAAGTACACCTTTGGCCAGCCATTTCAATCTAAGTAAGGAAATGTGTCCCAAGACACTAGAAGAGACAGATTACATGTCCAAGATTCCCTATCAATCAGCAGTTGGAAGCATGATGTATGCCATGGTGTGCACAAGACCAGATATTGCACAAGTAGTGGGAGTTGTGAGCAGATATATGAACAATCCAGGTGAAGAACATTGGAAGGCAGTGCAGTGGATTCTCAGGTATTTGAGAGGTACTACCACTCAGGCATTATGTTTTGGAGGTTCAGACACTGTTCTACAGGGATATGTTGATGCAGATATGGCAGGTGATAAGGATAGCAGGAGGAGCACCACTGGGTATGTGTTTACTGTAGGTGGAACAGCAGTAAGTTGGATTTCGAAACTGCAGAAGGTTGTTGCACTTTCAACAACAGAAGCAGAGTATGTTGCTGTTACAGATGCTAGTAAAGAGATGATTTGGTTGCAGAGTTTTATGGAGGAATTAGGTAAGAAACAGAAGGATAGCAGGTTGTACAGTGACAGCCAGAGTGCCATTCATCTTGCAAAGAACTCAGCATTCCATTCCAAGCCTAAACATATACAGCTCAAGTACCATTTCATACGCTCTGTTCTGGAAGATGAACTGTTGAAGCTGGAAAAGATACACACTAGCCAGAATCCTGCAAGCATGTTCACAAAGGTAGTGACCAGAGAGAAACTAAGTTCCTGCTCGGTTTCAATTGGCCTTCTAGCATGAAGGTGAAGAGGAGAAAGTTGCCAAGTCCAGCAAGTGCTGCAGTGGTGGAGTTGTTGTGATCAGTCTCCAAGTGGGAGATTGTTGGTTATGGAGCCTGATCTCCAGATTCAGAGATATTATTATTCAGCCGTGTCCATACCCCATGTTTGGATATGATCCTGACACGATCCCCAGGGGGTCTGGGGGAGTGGTTGCACTCCCCCGGCTGGGGGGCGCGAGGGCGTAGCCCCTGAGAAAAAATTTTGGGGTTGTTTTCGCCAACAGTTTTCGGGCCCATGGTTTTGGGTAACCCGTGGTATTTTCCCATTGTATTTCCCTTATAAAAGAATGACTTTGTAACACGGCTAGGGTGGATGTATTAGGTTTTATGCATTGTAAAGATATCTGAGATCGAGAAGAGAGACTGTGAGACAGTGAAGAGGAAGTGCAACGGTTGTGCTGCAGGTTGTATCCCTTCACTTTGTTGGATGGTATAATAATAAGGACTGGCAACTTCAGTGTGGACGTAGCCCATCTTGGAGTGAACCACGATATATCTGTGTCTCTCTTGTAATGTGTGTGTGATTATATTTGCATTTTTGTTTATTGTTATTGCTCTGCGATCCTGTTTTTCTAACAATTGTTTAGTGTTGTTTCTGCCACATGTTTCACTAGGGTTCTTTCATATTGTTGCTGTGAGGAACTAGGGTAAAGTGCTGGTACCACTTGTTACTTTGCAAAAATCCATTCAGGAAGCTCTAGTGCAACTTTTTCAAAAGATCACACTACTTATGAGAAAATTGAATAAAATTGAGTTCATATTTTTTGAACTTATATTAACTTCATACTTCATAGAGATTCTCAATATATGACAGTGCTAATAAGACATTAATTACAATTAATGGAAAGTAAACTTAGCTTATAATTGAAAATTGGCCTATAAACATCCCATTTAAAAAAGCAAGACTAAAAAATGGGTTTGTGATTGCAGAGAAAGAACATGGTTCTATGATGTATTCTAGTATTTAAATGTATTCCATCTGTTTGTTCTTCATTTAATATCTGATAGATTGTTGTTTGAGATTTTTGCAGGTTCAGATTGGAACTCATTCATTCACATTTGATCAGGTTTATGGTAGCATGGATTCTCCCTCCTCTGCCATTTTTGAAGAATGTGTTGGTCCACTTGTTGATGGCTTATTCCAAGGATACAATGCTATAGTTCTTGCATATGATCAGGTGTGCATTTAGATTCCAATACATAATTGTCTTGAGAAATTCTGAGAGTTTTAGTAACACTACCTTTTCTGCAACAAAATTAATAATTATGCCTCAAGATGGCTATTAAAATCCTCAAATATGTTACTTTGTAATAAGCTCTTGTCCAGAGGTATCTATGGAAAATCCTTTCTTCAGGGTGCAAACTGGTTCTGGAAAGACATACACAATGGGAACATGATATACACACGGTGGAAATACAAAAGGAATTATTCCCTTGGTTATGGTCCATGGAGGCCATATATAAAAATGTCAAAGATTTGAAGGATCGGGGAGAAATCCTGTTGAAGGTTTCATTTATCGAGGTTAGTTTATTGCTTATATTTGCACTTGAACTTGTTGTTTTCCTATCCTTGTGTTGCTTCAGTACTATCTATGCATCTTTTACATGCCCTAACTTATCAATGAGGGTTTCCAACTTTCATGTGCTTCATAAAAAATGGAAGCTATCCTTGTGTTGTTTGAGTCCTCTCTATGCATATTTTTCCAATTCCAAACTTTTTCAATAAGAGTTTTCATGTGTTTTGATACTAAGAAATGGAAGCTTCACAAATCCTATACTAAAACATGAGACCATATTTGCCTTCATATGAAGGACAAGTTTGCAAGAAGCTGTTGCATCTCCAGTGGAAGATATGAAAGACCAATAGGGCACCTCCAAGTCTCTATGTCCAATAGGGCTGCTTCACTTCAGATAAGAGGTATTTGGTAGAAATCTGAGAGATTAGTCTTATGTACAAATGACTTCACTTGTCTATGTGTCCTTGGCTGCCCTGATTTTAACCAATCTAAAACACCACAAGATTATATTTTGTTGCTTCAATTGTCATATGTATGCTGAGATAAATGCCTGTAAAATCAGACCTTAGAACTAGTAGTTGTCTTAGTCTTTTTTTATCCTTAGCTCAGTTCAATATGTGTTGTAGGTGTCCAGAATTCAGATAGGAATGTGTGCATGCAAGACCCCAGTCATCTAGCCCGAATTCAGAGGTGATGTCAAGCTATTTCCATTAAAAGATGACTGCTGCTACTTTTCAGCTAATCCACCAACTAGGTTATAGCCAAATACAATTCCAGCAAATTCATAAAAGGTCAACATTCATTATTCAAGTCTTCTCATAGATAAATGCCTGTAAATACAATTCAGCTAATCCACCAACTAGGTATAGCCAAATACAATTCCAGCAAATTCATAAAAGGTAAACATTCATTATTCAAGTCTGCTGAGATAAATGCCTGTAAAATCAGACCTTAGAACTAGTAGTTGTCTTAGTCTTTTTTTATCCTTAGCTCAGTTCAATATGTGTTGTAGGTGTCCAGAATTCAGATAGGAATGTGTGCATGCAAGACCCCAGTCATCTAGCCCGAATTCAGAGGTGATGTCAAGCTATTTCCATTAAAAGATGACTGCTGCTACTTTTCAGCTAATCCACCAACTAGGTTATAGCCAAATACAATTCCAGCAAATTCATAAAAGGTAAACATTCATTATTCAAGTCTGCTCATAGATAAATGCCTGTAAATACAATTCAGCTAATCCACCAACTAGGTTATAGCCAAATACAATTCCAACAAATTCATAAAAGGTAAACATTCATTATTCAAGTCTGCTGAGATAAATGCCTGTAAAATCAGACCTTAGAACTAGTAGTTGTCTTAGTCTTTTTTTATCCTTAGCTCAATTCAATATGTGTTGTAGGTGTCCAGAATTCAGATAGGAATGTGTGCATGCAAGACCCCAGTCATCTAGCCCGAATTCAAAGGTGATGTCAAGCTATTTCCATTAAAAGATGACTGCTGCTACTTTTCAGCTAATCCACCAACTAGGTTATAGCCAAATACAATTCCAGCAAATTCATAAAAGGTAAACATTCATTATTCAAGTCTGCTCATAGATTACTCCATCATTTCACCATGTCTGTGGCTACCACTTTTCTTCAAATCTGTAGCTCAAAGGCAGTACTCAATTCTTGAAACTTGAAGCTTATACACTGATACAGTCTTAAACTGAGTTTCCAAAGTCTTGCGGGCATAGTTGGAGACCTCTGTGGGCATTTTATCAATGTAATGCACCAACTACAGGCATTCTCTTATGCCTTGTTGTCAGTTTTCTATTGATGGCGGGCATCCCCTTCTCATATACAAGCATGCAGCGGGCATTTCAAGACCTTGGCGGGAATTTACTTCACAATTGCAAGAATTTCTTCTGATAGTGAGGGCATTTTCAGTGGTCAGACGGGCATTCCTCACTATCTCTCTGAACATATGTATTTTTAAGTCTGGCGGGCATTTTGTCTTAAGGTCTTGCAGACATTTAACTTGATGTGCAGGCATTCTCTTTCACCTTTTCATATAAAAATCATACTTCGATCAATCAACCTCATTTGATTGATTACTTTCCTCTCTTTTCTGTAATGCCCGAAAATTATCTACCTAGATCTTATGCACAATTTCGTTGCCAGCTAGCAATCTCACATCATATTTTTCTCATGTCTTGATTACATCTCCTTATATCAGGGCCAGAGCTACCTCACATTATTATGTAGACATCATTATAAAAAAGAGTCTTCTTAAAAATTGGTTCCTTCAAAGATCGGAGATTTCATCAAAAATTCATTTCCTCGCAAGGTCTCAGAGCTCAACACACATCACATATTGTAGTTGCAATCTCAGGTCATATTTAAGACATATTTATACCCTGGGCATTTCTCAATGTGCTACGGGAATGCTGTCATGTATTACACTAGTTGCAGGGATTTTCTTCATAAGAACAGGATTGTGTCTAAGACTTGCGGGTACTTTGCAATATTTACTAACATTTTTCATTTGCAAGGTGGGCATTTTAATGCTGTTGCGGGAATATGGGAATTTCTTTAATTTTTTTTTAGTATTTCCTCACTGTTTGAGAGCTTCCCATATGCCGGCGGGCATTTTCATCATTTCTAAAATGGACACCTTTGTTTGTGCCATAGGCTCCACTACCTCCTCCTAGGAAGCAAGCCACATTTATCTTTCAACACTAAAAGGATGGTGTCAGTCTTCTGCCAAGGCCACCGCCAACAACTACATCAAAAAAATCTGCACAAAATCCACTATGGCACTATGGGATTCACCTTAGGAAACTATTGTTCCTGATTGTCTGCCTTGAACATGTCTAGACCCACTGTCAAGGCACTTAGGACCTCTAGTGATGCCTTTTGATGTCTGCACTGGGGTTTTTCCTTCAATCTTGGCACTTGGAATTCTTCCAAGTCTTCCTAAACCCTAAACCGTAAACCCCTAAAAGACAAACAATGACCAAATGTTTTTGGATCCAATGGAAATAAGTTACGTTCTTACCTCTGGACTTGGGTAATTTTGGTTGCTTCCATGCTGTGATGTTAGCATCCTTTCAAACAATTCCAATTGTAGTGCCCAATTTTCGACTTGGTCTGTTGCAGTTGGTTTAATACAGACTGCTTTTAATACTTTCCTCTGAGAACATAGTTGATCAATCCTATGTTTCGTTATATTCTATAAATCTTGTCAGGTCATGTAAATGTAGCACCTCGATATCTAACAACTAAGGCTGAAACATTTCTTTTTGCATCACTAATACATGAGGTAAGCCATATGTATTTTTATTGACTAGTTTATGAGTCATTTGTTCTTGCTGAGCCAACCGATGAGTAGGGATCATGACATACACCAAAAAATAGATTGCTTATTCACCATCTTGTTCAAATTAAATATTAGTGAACCCAGACAAAAAATAATATATTCATTCACACAAACATTGGCATGTCTATATTAGCAATGAATCAACTCCAGATTCCCATTAAGTTTATGGAAATGTATGACAATGTATGGACAACTTGAAGTTGAGCAAAATATTTAAGCAACCGACTATTCAAGTATTTACAATCTCATGTTATGGCATTTATCATCTAGTTAAGGGATACAAACGTTTTGTCTTCTAGTTTATTCATATTGTCTATATTGAACAAAGTACATAAATTCTCATAGTGGAAGAGACAAACAAGGAAGATGATTCTTCTTGAATATTTTCCTTCCATGCACAAACTATTGAGCTCCTCAGCTGCATCAATATATCATGTCTACAATAAGAATCACTGCACTATGTTATGAAATGCATATCACATGATATAAATTTGTGTCTGCAAATTGTATGCAATTTTTTTCAGCATTTTTGTTGTTTTAGTAAGTAATCAAAAAGTTTGGAATTATACTTCTTATGCCTTGTGAGGATTGCAAAGAGTAGGTTTCTCTTGCATGGTAATTTGCAGATATTTGGGTACATGTGGATATCCTGTTACAATCACCCCTGAACATTCTTATTGTTTTTTTTTAGACTTAAAAATAATGCAATATGAGTGTTAATATTGCTCATCTTCCTAATTCTTAAAGGGTGCTAGCTCAATGGTAGAGCACCTGCCTTACAAGCAAGAGGTTGGTGGTTCGATTCCTCCGTACCCTCTTGATATTGCAATATTGGTATTTTTAATAAAATATATTTTATTATGATTTATTATGGCTATATAGGGGGTTTCAAACCATCTTTGTATGTTTCTACGAGGGGGGTTCTAAGCCACCTTCATATGTCACTACGAGGGGGGTTCTAAATTGCCCTTATATGTTACAATGAGGGGGGTTTAGAACCACCCTTATAGGTACCTATGAGGGGGGTTTGTAACTGCCTCCAAAGGTTTGTAATAAAGACTTTTAGGGGGAGTTTTGAACCGCCCCTATAGGCATCTACGAGGGGGGTTCCAAACCGCCCCTATAGGCATCTACGAGGGGGGTTACAAACCGCCCATATAAACATCTACGAGGGGGGTTCCAAACCACCATAATAGGCCTCTACGAGGGGGTTTCAAACTGCCACTATAGGCCTCTACGAGGGGGGTTCAAAACCACCCCTATAAGCCTCTATGAGGGGGGTTCTAAATTGCCCCTATAGGCCTCTACAAGGGGGGTTCCAAACCGCCCCTATAGGACTATACAAGGGGGGTTCACAATCGCCCATATAGGCCTCTGTGAGGGGGGTTTGAAACCGCCCCTATAGTCCTCGAGGGGGGTTCCAAACCGCCCCTGTAGGTTTGTATGAGGGGGCTTCACAACCGCCCTCGTAGGTCTCTATGAAGGGGGTTTCAAAACCGCCCTCGTAGGTCTCTATGAAGGGGTCTACGAGTGGGGTTTATAACCGCCTTCGTAGACCTCTACGAGGGGGGTCACAAACCACCCCCAAAAGTCACTTTTGGGGGTGGTTCCAATCTCGTAAAAAACCGCCCTTAAAGGGAAAAACTTTTAACATCGATGCCTTTAGGGGCGGTTTTGCCAAAACCGCCCCCAAAGCTAAAACCCCCCCCGTAGGTCACTTCTGGGGGCAGAAGACAACCCCCCTATAGGCCAAAAATGTAGTAGTGGTCAAAGAAGATGAAATTTTCAGTATCCTTAAAGCTTTCCATGATGAGCCCTGTGGGGGACAATTTGTTGACAAAAGGACAGGTCATAAGGTTTTGAGAATGGGTTATTTCTGGCCCACATTGTTTAGGGACGCAAAGAAGTAAGTTCAGGCATGTGATAGCTATCAAAGGATGGGCCAGCCCAACAGATTGGATGAAATGCCTCTTCAGCCACAGCTCGTGGTTGAACCATTTGACAGATGGGATCTGGATTTCGTAGGGCCTATCAACCCTCCCTCAAAACAGAAAGTTCACATCTTGATTTGCACAGATTACATGACCAAATGGATGGAAGTTGTAGCCTTCGTCAAAGCTAATGATCAGGCTATAATTGATTTCCTATATGAAGAAATTTTTACTCGGTTTGGAGTACCTAAGGAAATCGTTACAGTTGGTGGACCACAGTTCATGTCTCACAAATTGGAATCCCTGTTACAGAATTTTCACATTCAGCACAAAATAACCTCACCATATCATCCATAGGCCAATGGCCAAGTGGAAAGTTTAAACAAGGTCATCGAGGCTATTTTGACAAAGACAGTGAAAAGCCATCGTAAAGATTGGGTTGAGAGACTTCCAGAGGCACTGTGGGCCTATCGCACTACATGGCGTAACACCACTGGTTTTTCCCCATATGAATTGGTGTATGGTAAGAATGTTGTTTTCCCAATTGAATTTGAAATCAAAACTTTGAAGACAGCTGTAGAAGCAAATCTTGATTTATCAGAAGCACGGAGGAACCAACTGAATCAGCTCAATGAATTGGATGAGAAGTGCACAGCCGCAATGCATCAAACAACTTTGATCCAACAGCAGCGCTTGAAATGGAATGATGGATTTATAAAGAAGAAAGTCTTCCGAGAAGGAGACTGGGCTATGTTATATGATTCTCGGTTCAAGAGGGATTTCAAAGGAAAACTACACACTCGTTGGTTGGGACCTTATAAGATAGATCGAGTATTTGACAATGGAACAGTCTGGTTGATCACCATTGATGAAAACAAGACACCATTATTTGCAAATGGTCATCGGTTGTGACTGTATCACAAACCGATCTCAAAGAATGCTTTCGTTTCACATGTTGCAACTGATCCAGAATATCAGTTAACGTCAGGGCAGGGATTTTTCTCAACCCCTGTGAATTTTTAAGAAGTGCAATGTCCACACATAATTTGTACATAAATAATTTGCTTTTCATTCTGTATTTTATTTATTTTTCCCTTTACACTTGATCGGGTTTGTTTTGAAGAATTGTGTGCGGGAATTAATTTGAGGAGCAGCAATCGTGATTGGGCCAGACGATTGCAGACACCTTACATTATTTTCCTGATCTAATAAATCTCTTTGAAGAAGATGGATGATTCGTTGGCTTTCAGCAGCCAGCTGAAAAATTTGCCTGTTACTCCATTTTCCACAGTTGCGACTCCTTACCTTGCTCATTTTTCCAATTTTCGCAGCTGTAACTCTGTTATTTCCATTCACTTCACTTTTCCAGCAGCTGCGACTCCGCTACTTTTGTCCATTCTGCCAAGTTTCCCAGCTGTAACTCCGCTATTTTTCATCCCTTCCACTTTTGGCCAGCAGCTGTGACTCCGCTACTTTTTCCCATTCTGCCAGGTTTCATAGCTGTAACTCCGTTATTTTTCATCCCTTTCACTTTTTCCAGTAGCTGTGACTCCGCCGTTTTCGACCATTTTTCCAATCTTTGCAGCTGCAACTCTGCTATTCTTGCCTATTCTGCCAATTTTCGCAGTTGTGACTCTGCCACATTTCGCCGAACTCTGCTCAAGTCTTCAATCCAGGTTCCTCTTATTCATCAATTGCAACTCCGCTAGATTTTATGCCTGCTAGAATAGTCTCGCTACTAATGATTTGACCAGGCTCTAATTTAAATGATGACTCCACAATTCCAATCACAGTCTGCCAAGAACAAAGAAAATTATTTGGCTGTCTCGCGTATCTGTCAGCATGGATGTACTTATCAGCCTGGTTGGCGGTGGCCAACTCAATTCAGCACATGTGTATTTTACCAGCGATGCAACTATGAAATATAATGCTATGGCAGAATGGCGGTGCGAGCATTAATCTTGAAGGTACGGGTTCTAACTATAATCATGATTAGGCATATATTGACGTCGGAAGCAATAATGGGTGTATTTGTCATTCATCCCTATCACTTATCCGCAACCAATCAACTGAACCAAAACCACGTTTAAGTTGTTACCCGTACTTATGATTATGACCATCATTCTACCTGACTTGTGCGATAATCCTACCACGGATTTTATTCCAAAACTAACTGTGCCACCTTTCCGGAAATGCTCAACTCAAATTTTGACTATCTATCAGCCATGTTTGCATGCAGTCAGCTTGACATTTGAAATTGTAACTGGTGTATTCGCTAAAATATTGCGCAGAAATTCAGCGGTATGGGTGTCCCTGTGAGATATGATCCTCTAACCATAGAATCACTGTATGAGAACAAGGAAGTCTTTGTTATCTTTCAAGAAGCAGGGTGGACAGATTATTTTCAACGCCTGAATGGTTTTCAAGAAGAAATAGCCCTTGAATTTTCCAAAAATCTTACAAGCACCCATTCAGAAGTTCGAGGTATCCGGATAGATGTTTCAAAATCCAACCTGGCGGAGGTAACGGGATTGCCCAAAACCGGGCAACATTGGTTTAGTCGAAAGCGCCTTCATCCGACTGCAACTGAGGATTTCCTGGTTGTAGGGGAGAGCATTCGACCACGGGGAGAGGAACAGCGTTGGAGACTCTTCCGAGTCCTTGGAATCAAGTTGCACTCTTCTTGAATAAATATATCACATGTTAAGGGAGGTACAGTGTTGTTTACATTTATGAATTTTTCTTCCTATCACATTTACGTCATCGCAAGCTGCTAAATATTCCATACTATCTTCTTAAATCCTTGCAACGCATGGCTTATTATGCTAAAAGAGCTCAACACCCCTTGTCATCCGTCTCAAATCATGGGCTAATTAAACTATTAATCTTACGGGCCCTTGCATACAACAAATTAACCTGGGGACAACTTCTGGTTCGCCCAGGGGTACCCCGTGAATTTTCTGCAAAGATAATGGATGAGGACTGGAGTTCCTCAAACTCAATTGGGGGGAGGATTGGAACACCAGAAGTTTGATTGGAGGATGAAGAGGAGATAGATATACAGGATGTTGAAACTAGACCAGCTAAAACTAAAGTGGCAGAAGAGGAACATCAAGTGAAGGTAGTAGCAGGAAGCAATCTAGAAGCACTAAATGTGGCATCCTCCCCTGAAATAAGAAGAAATTTAATTCAAACGGAGGGATTCGGCCCTGTTTCTCAAGTGATAAGAGTTTATCTGCCTCAGAGGAGAAAGGAAGGGTTAATGAGCAAGGGCCAGACGTCCAACCCAGCGAAAAAGAGAAGAATCGAAACTGTTACTACAGTAGAAGCAAGTCATTTAATCGGGGTAGATATTGGAATCCCCATCTTAAAACCCAGACCACTTGCTGATACACAAGAACCTGCTGTAGAAAAACCTCAATTAGAGAATCTTCTTTTTGAGAATGAGTTGTTAAAAGAGGAGGTACAAGTGCTTTGTGCATAAGTAGAGAAATGGAAGGAGACATGCAGGAAGCAGGCAAAGAAGTATGTGAATACAATGAGGGGGGCTACAGGCCGACCAGGGAATCTATCTTCCATTTGGAGGGATGAAGGACAGAAAGAAATGATATGCCTGGAGTGTGGAGACATATTTAATGTGGCAGGGCATAAAGTTACAGTGTTGGACTTAGCGGTACAAAGGTCTACAAGAGCAAAATAATCAGAGGAACTATTCCTAAGCTCAGTCCCATCATTTTGGGGACAGTTAATCGACTCAGCAGGCTAAAAGAATCAAGAAATAGGACGTTGTTACACAAGAACCAGCGTCCTCAATTTTTTTTGTTGGGAACACAACTCAGATAGAATATGTTGCGATGGAGATACAAGGGAAAGATGTTGTTACACAAGAACCAACACTATTGAAAATCTATTGAGTTCCAACATAGGACTGAAGCTACTAAGGGTAAAGGGATGCTATTACACAAGAACCAGCGTTTCCAATGATTAATTGTCAAGCTGATGCCTTCAATTTATATGCATAATATGAACGAGGATCAGATTCAGAATTGAACTAATCAGTTGTTGCATGAGGACATGCAAATGGATAGTTGGGGGGAGATGTTGGGCCCTGGAAATGCCCCTTTTTAACCATACGTATTTCATCATTTTGCCTTGTTATACCCTACTTTCATAAACCATATACATGTCTTTTTCTAGATCAATCAGCAATCCTGACAAGGTTTAATTCATTATTGTTTCATTTAATTATTTCCTAAGATTGTTATGGTTATGAGTTTTAGCCTTCGATTTATGCTAACTTGTGTTGATTTCATTAAGTTAAGATCAAAGCACAGGTATATCAGCCGCAATGCCTTGGGAAAGAATCATATGTGGTGCCAGTTGTTAATCTTCAAGATTTGATTCCTCATATTCAAAGGGATAGCACATCTTTCCACGTGAAGCTGTAACAGGTCTTCGCTGAAACAAAGCATTGCTGCAACAAACAGGATGCCTCCCAATTTGTTAATCCATTGATCCATTGACTGCCAGAGTAACAGCATCCATTCATTACGGCTGTAACAGTTTAGTTGTTACTCTGTAGCATGAAGATGAGAGATCTTCATTGCTGCAAGAAATTAGTGGATCACGAACTGTATTCCTCATGTATAAATACGGGAAGGATTTCAAAGTCTGGGGTTGGTTAATTATCATTTTGTACGGGCTGTAATAGAGAGCTGAGACTATGGATTACCATCTTTAATGAAGAGCAGAGTTATTCATATTTCTATGTCTTAATTTGTGGTAGTTAACGACGTCTCTGTTAGAAGGCCAAGGCCCGCCTTCTCACAGAGATTTCCGAGTTAAGCAGGTAGTTAGATTTATTTCCTCTTGTGTGTTGTGGAATCGCATTAAGCGTATAACTGATAGTTGCAACAAAGAATTTCCAATTGCATTCTTTCTTGGTAGTTTATTATTTGCATTATGAATAGCTGCAACTGTGTGGTGTGACAGTCGTTTGTGTAGTTTAGTTTGATTAATGCATGTGTGTTCAATTTAGTTGTTACATCCAAGCTCAACTTCAATCCTTTTCAGTCATTTATGCTTTCTAGGATTTCCAATATTTATCAATTTAGAGTTCAAGCTTATTTTCTAATTCTGGTAATTGTTGTTGTATATTTATTGAATTCATTAGATTAGGCAGATTGTGATTGAGTTACAGTAGTTGTTGGATGAATCATTTTGGTAAAGATTGAATACTGTAGTTTGATAATTATAGGATTTAACTTCTTGCAAAATTAATCTAGTTCATTTCTATTCTTAGATCAGTAACTGCTAGGTTGATTTCTGTAGGAAGGTAGTTGTACTTTGAATTCCTAGATGTGTGAGTTAGATTAGTTTTCTTTATGGAATGAGTTTGGCTGAGCAGATAGGTAGGATTATTACCTCCATTTAGTTAATCAACTACTTGAAATGTTTATTCATAGATTGTGCTTATTGCCATTGAGATAAAAGACTTCCCTGGGTTGACAATTTATATTGAGCATCATGTGTGTTAGTTGTAATTAATTATCATATAGGGTGACCAACACACCATAGATTAACAAGGTCATATAAATTACCACAATAAACTTTATACTACCAATACATGAAGAATACAATGTATTACATGCTACAACAATCATTCCATGGGCTTCAAGGTATCTTCTCAAAATACCTCTCACTTGGATCTCACATAAAATCACTTACAACCATATTGAAATATCATAGAGAGTTCTCATGGCAGAAAGCATGGACTACAAATCGGTGTACCCAGAAACCCTTTTCGAAGCATATTTGTAGAAACCATGTGCCAAAAACTATTTTAACGGTCAAGTAATTGGCACATTTTCCAACACAAATGGACATCCCATTTAACTTGAACTATGAAAGCGAATTATGATAACAGATTCACTGAGTCAACTATGTTCCTTTTATAAAGTGCTAAATCTTGGCATGTACTTTCAATTCTATTGTGCAGTAAGATTGGCTATATTCTTTTAAGTCAATAAAAAATATAGGATATAGAATTCTCTTGAAGTTGCGAAATATTTTCTGTTGGAGCACTGGCCAATTGAATTTTATATAAAAATTTACGATGGAAGAGATGGCTATAATAAATTTTCAATTTCAATTCAATCTTTAAGTGATCAGCTAGAAAAGTTGAAAGATAACAAAAAAAAATAGTTTCTTGCTACCTTAAGAAAATAGGAAAGTAATGAGTGAATTAATTGTTGACTCCACTTTTTCAGGAAACACTTGCACATTCACATGGTTTTTGCATTAGAAGATGATGAATACACATAAAACATTGAACAAAAGGTCAAAACAATCTAGACATGAAGGATGAGAGGATAGTTCTTTAAAGTTTTACATAAAACTTTACCATGGAAGGAGTGGCTATATTAAATTTTCAATTCTAGTTGAATCTTTAAGTGCTCTACTGGGAAAACTGAATGATATGGGCAAATTAATTCTAAAGCATAAGTGATAACATGTAGCTTCTTGCTACCCTAAGGAAATAGAAAGTTAACGAGTGAATAAATTGATGACTCTGCTTTGTCAGGAACACTTGCATATTAAAATTTGTGTTGCCTTAGAAGATAGTGAATACACATAATACATTGAAGGAAAGATAAAACCAGTCTTGACATCAAGGATGAGAGGACAGTTCTAGATGTGAAATAAGGATATTTTAATATTAAAAAACAGTTTCTGATGTTTTATATGAAAGTATTCCAATGGGATTTTGCCAAGCCAAAGAATATTCAAGATTTTAGAACTTGTCCAGTTCAACAGTTTGATAAATGAGAAAGAAAGAAATTATATACTAATACCCACTAACGACCAAACATATCAATGGAACTAAAAATACAAATAAGAAATTAGGATCACCTAGGACATCTCCTCTAGAGATGGAAAATGAAGATAAAAAGTGCAAAAAAGCATAATATCCTAATAAAACAGAGGTAGATCCATAAAGGATAAACCTTTTGCAATAGAGTACAAGAACTACCACTAAGTTGTGTCTAAGTATGAATATGAGCCTCTAGAACTATCTATCACTTTGAAGTCACAAACACTGAGCTTATTACCACCGTAGGATATAAACTATTGTCATCTTTTTTTTTCATTTAATAAATTTCCCAAGTTTTGTACTAGACCCAATAAATGACAAGAACACAACATAAACTAATTCCTAATATTAATAACCCTAGACACTTGCAAAAGAGAGCACAAATCATCCAAGCGAAAGTCGAATGCAAGAAGTGAACAATCCGATATTTAAAAAAAAACACAAAAGCATAAACCAAAATCTCCACACACCCAAATTCAGTCCACATTCTAAACGTAGCTAGATACATATCATCACCTATGAAAATATTAGCCATCAAGCTCACACAAACACATCCACTTACAAATAATCCTAGATTGTTCATTCATTTCATAAAAACTCCATGCAAATTATTCTTTACAAATCCTAGAAACCAGGTTCCATCTACGTAAAACATGCAAGGTTTTAAAAGATGCAAGGGTTTTGCAAGCATTTTGTGAAATCGTAAAAATATAACGACAATGCTCCAAATAGAACAAACCCTAAACCATAATTTAATCCTAGCCTGGATCTAGCAACTCACCTGTGTCCAAGAACCAATACAAAGAATTCGAAGCACAATCCCTCCCCCAACAACGAACCAGTAGAATCAAAATGTGAAACCCTGCACCCAAGAAACAACAACAAGAGTTAAAACATGCCCATGTGAAAATTCTAAAACATAAACACAAGAGAACACTAAGCCAACCAAGGAAAATTATTACCTCCATTGTGATTGTTTCCACCATGAACATTTTGAGTACACCGAAACCACCAAGCAAATGACAAAGAGCACTAGACACCACACCAAACTAGCATGCGAAAACCTCGAACCTCGTAGCTCCGCAAATAAATCCAACCCAAAAATATAATGCCTCGATAGAAAATCCCAACCAAATAGTAGACAAGACAGGAAATCCCACAAACCATACAATATCCCCGCTCGACCAATGAACAATAAAATTGCTGCAACGCCATCGCTCCAAACAACAAACCATGCAACACCATCGCTCCAGAGACAATTGAAAGCCAACATACACTAAGACGGCCAAAACAACAAAATGAACAGAACACATCACCCAAATAAAACCCCCAAAAATGGTCGCATTAACCCCAGCACCTACAATATGTATACCATACAAAACAAGCCAACCCATCACCTTAAAAACACATTCCATGTCCAAAACCACATAATCCAAAACCAAGCCAAACGCATTAAACCAAAAACCACCCCAACATTAAAACATTGCTTAGCTCGCTCCAAGTGCATTTACAATAGGGAACCCGCCCGCCACCACGCCTCGGGCACCAAATCCTGAGGGAAAAGGCTAACCGCATGGAACCAACGAGAAACAAAAAAATGTTATACCAACATCATAGCAGTATTTGATATCTCCAATCACATTGGCATGCATTGCAATTAAATAATTTTAATTAAAAGAAACATTAAATAATTCTATGGACTATACCATGGGCAAATTCCATGAACTGAATTTGTAGGCTTTTAATTAACCATGATTTATGTGTAAATGTCTTAACATGTAACTTTTGAAAGAAGACCTTAAAATGGCAATTTTAACGAGAGCACATAAGCATAAACAATGCAAAATAATAAAGATGCAAACCATAATCTGAGACAACAATTGATAACAGAGTTAGTCCATAAAGGACTACGCCCGAACCATAAAGGACTACATATCTGGGCCCCTTCCAGGGAGACCATTTCTATTAATTTCTTCAAATGCTACAAATTACATCAATTCTAAGGACACTCTGAAATTTAGACTGTTTTCTGCTAAAAAAATACTACACCACTCTGCCTGTCTCGAAAAATCGTGAAATTTGAGTATAAATCATCCCAAAGCTTCCCTGCATTGTATGGACTATACAGAATCCCGCCTCAATTTTTGTGCATGTAGCTTTCTGTCTCAGTATTCATGCCCACTCCATCCCTGGGATGAGCTATGAACCACAATTTAAATAATGCAAGTGACATGTTTTTTTGGGGGGCCACACGAGCGTGCCCTTTTGGGTCCTAATTTAAACTTAAAAATATATGAAACAGATCTCAATCAAATGTGTGGGTCATATCCCATTGGTAAAGCGTGGCAACGTAGGGGCGGAGGTCCCGGGGTCAAACCCCATGGGATTCGCTTAATACATTTTTTTTATTATTATTGTAATATATATCCTGTAGGATATGGTTTGCGTTCCAACCATATAACCTCGCCGTTAGTTGTGTGGGCATATCACACAACCAAGGGCTTAGCCCTCGGCCCACCCCATTTTCCAAACGGTCAACCATAAATTTTAAATAAAACATTTATACTATGTATAATAAGCAACACTTATGGCACATTGGTAGGGCGTGTGGAGTTAAGACATTTGAACCGGCGGGAGGTGAAGGGTTCGATCCCCCTGCTGTCATTTCTGGTAACTGACACCCCAAAGTGGTCAATCAAAATGCCACATGGCAGCCTCTGGTTGGTGCATGTTACTGCCAACTATACAACAACTCTTCCACATGTCAACTGATGAAAAGGTCCACATCATCCTGAATTTCCATGTTACCTACCACATGGTGCATCCTGGAATTACATCATCAATATTATGGTCCACCTGTACATGACACATGGCACCCTTTCAATGGTGCCATGTGGCACCCCTTTTTTCATTTTAGTTGTCTTGCCGAAATTTCAGAATGCGATATCTTCCATATTCAGAGTCCATTTTTTATGAAATGAGCGTCGCCGGAAAGACCTTAGTGAGCCCTACACAATGGTGTGCTTCTGTTCAGCATTTGAAGACTTTGATTTTTGGTCTTTTGGGAGATCCTCCTGGATCAAACCTACCGAATAGAAGCTTTTGGACCACCAAAATCTTGAAACTATTCAGTAAACAGGTGAGGGTATAGCTCCCTCACCTTTCCAGTCTCTAACCATCGTGCTTTTCTGGGATGCATTCCTTTCATACCCACACAAAGATATTCCACATCTCCTCTTTGTGAAGTCCTTATTCTTCTGAAGAGAGTGATGTATTCCTGCAACTCATGAAGATACTTAGGTGCAAAATCATCTACAGAAGGAACATGAACAATATCCTCTTCATCCATGATCATTGTAAGTTCATACAATTTTTAAGTTCTCCACATTCACAACGGAAATGATGATCATTGATCTTTGCTTATATGAAGCCAAACTTGATCACCAACTTGGAAATGATGATCCACTCGATGATTCTCATGCCTTGTCTTGTACTTGGCTTGGATCTTCTCCAATTGTTCCTATATTGCATGGTGTAACAACTGGATCTTCTGTATGAACTTCAAGGTCTTGTTTGCATCAACTTCTCCATATTCCACATAATCTTTCCCATAAACAAATTCTAAAGGAGACTTTGGCAAGTATCCAAAACACGTCTCAAATGGATACCTTTGTGTAGAAGAGTGAATGGTACGGCTGTAGGCATGTTGAACATAATGCAACTATTCATCCCAAAGCTTAGGATGCTTAGAACATTATCCTCGGAGTAGATGTACCACTCTGCAGTTGATTACTTTAGTCTGACCATTGATTTGTGGATGAAAAGCAATGATCTTCTTCAAATTAGTGTCCATAAGTTCCCACAAAGTTGACTACAACTTCCCAAGAAAGTGGGAGTCCCAATCAGATACAATAGAAGTGGGTAACCAAAAATGAACCCAAACATATTGGAAGAACAAATGGGCAGTCAACTCTGTTGTGCCCCGCTTTTTACAAGGCATTAAGATGCACATTTTATTGAACCTATCCACAACCACATACAAGTAATCATGACCTTTCATAGACATAGGAAACCCTCATGTTGACCACCTAACCAAATAAGTGGGCAACCATGTACCATGTGCCTTGGAGATGAGAAAGAAGTACCTAATGAAGCTTTTCAAACGAGGCAACTCGTCTTCTTATCTTCTCTCCATGAAATTTGCGTACCCCTGCGGGGGATTTTGTAATGATATGTCAGCATGAGGGTCAATTTTTGTATAACTTAGTTGCCTAAGACTTAATCATTAGGTAAGTCATTTCATCGAGTGTTTTCTTCCTTGGATAATTACAATTATTTTTTAGTGATTTTAATTATTTGAGTTTTTCACTCAAAAATACCTACAAAGTGGTGAAAGGTGTTCTAATGATCGATTCCATGGGGTGATTGAGGCCTACGAATGTTCTATATTACCATGCTAAACATTATCCAAAGTATTGCTTAATTTCATTAAGTTTTACTTAAGATTTTTTAATTTTTGGTAATTAAAAAGTGTCCCTCGGCATAAAACAAATTGTAATGTAAAAGAGGGTTAAGTGACACTTAATGCCCATAAATAGGGGTATGGGTACTCAAAATAAATGGCATGAGACGCTCTACACCCTTGGGCAAACTTTGAAGTCATTTGGACAAGCCATGCTAAGGTTTTGGACACATTTTCTTAAGTCAGTCAAGGAAATCAGGAAAATTGGCAAATAATTAGTAAGGCAAATTTTGGGAAAGTGCCTAAAGTCACTTGGGGTGGCCAAATTAAGTTTCCAAAAGTTATGTTATGACCCTAAAGTAAAATTAAAGTCCAAAGGGGCCCCCCCAAGCAAGTGTTTTTCAATTTTGAAGTTGTCTCCCTAAGAGGGAAACCCCCTCTCACCATGAGAAATGAGAAAAAATGAAATAAGCCAAAAGAGGGGGTCTACCTTCGTGATTCCTTCCCTTTGGCCTAGCAATGAAATAAATAACATGAGTGGGGGGTTTTTTCCCCCACATTGTTTGTTATTTTTAACCCAAGGAAGTGCACCCTCTTCATGGGTCCCCTTTCTCTCCAAGTGACAAATGTCTCTCATGCAAAGGAACTCTCACCTCTCTCTTTTCCTATTTAAGGAGGCTCCTCCTCCTCATTTTGGTTACAATCACTCATGCTCTTGCTCTCTTTCATTTTTTCTCTTGCTCTCTTGCTTCCATTCTTGTCCAAAGAAGAGAGCCATTGTAATTTCCATCTTTGTGAAGTGAATGAAGAAAATCTTTGGAGGAAATATTGTCCTTGGCTTTGTGTGTGAGGTAACATTGTTTCATTTCTAGTTTCATTTTTTCATTTGTGCATCTCAAGCAAATTGTTTTGCTTGAGAATAACATTGTGATATTGTTGGTTACATGTTATGTGGGTTATCTTCTTAGCATTTGAGAAGTTCATGGACTTCTAAACATATGATTTCTCAAGTCTTTGTTTGGTTTCTCACCCCTTTTGCATTTGAATCTAGTTTGTTACAGGTTAATCAAGCTTGAAGAGTGGGATTCCCGAGTGGGATACCCCATTGTTCAACAACTTTTGAAGGATTTGGCATATTCAAACTAACATTTCTGTTTTGCATATTTTTATTTGCTTATTTTGCACTCATAGATCATCTTTTCAAGTTATTTTTACATGTTACATTACACTTGCAATTTTCATAAATTTATATGCAATATTTCCAAGTTGATTTCAAATTCACTTTCATCATATTTGCACAATATTAACTTACTATTTTGTGCATGTTTTTGATGTTACAGGGGGAGGGAATTCCCAAATTTGGTCACTAACAAGCTCAAAGATCATCCAAGAGTGGCCACTTCAAGTACCTCACCAAAAAGAGTCAAATTTCTTGTTCTTGACCTCTATTTTCTTGTAAAGTATAAGGCTGAAATCTTCCTTGTTGTAACAATCCCAAGAGAGTCTCTTGGGATTGATTCTTTATTTCATTTATTTCTAGCATAAGCTCTTTAAATTTTCAGCCATCCCTTACATGCATTAGAAGTTGGGCTTGCCCAATTTTTCATTGCAAGTGTAGAGGGGCTAGGGTTAATTTATTTCATGTTATTTTTCATTTTGTTAATTTGCTTGCCCCTCCTCTTCACTAGGAATAGAGTTATGTGGCTAAATAGCATTTCTTTCCCTAAGTTATTTTGGCCATTCCATTGCTTGCTAGTGAGTTGGCTTTGGCACCCTTACATAACAATTGTTGAAAGGGTTGGGATTTAATTTATGCTTTTATTTGCATTTGTTATTATTGTTTGCCCACACCTTGCATGAGAAGAGGCTCTGCCCATCCATGCAAAATCGTGCTAGCTAGTAGATTTACTTTCAAGTTTTTTCTTGCTTTAGTTTATTTTCACACACCTTTCAAGTGAGTTGGATTTGCCACCCTTGCAATATTGTGTCGTCTTGCATTGTATTTAATTATTTATTTTGTTAAAGGTTAAATAAACCGTGCCCCAATCTTTTTCCTGTATTCAATCCCCTTGCCGGTTCGACTGATCCTGGTTGAAAAGAAAGGGCAAATATTAGTGTTGGCTAGAATAATAGGCACTCATAAGTTAATCTTAACTAGACATTGAGAAAAATAAGTTTGATCTGTGGAGCTAGAGGGGTAGAGGTTGTTGGGAGCCTCATGGCACTTTGTGTCCTTCTGTTGAGCACCCAGCAAGATTTGGGGTTGACCCGTGGATCTAGTTGAGAACTTTGTGTTCTCTTGTTGAGCACCCAACAGTCTCTCTCAAATCGAAAGAGATAACTTCTTGGGGTAGACACATAGAGTAGCATTGATTTTCTGGCACAAACCTTAATTCCCCTAAGCTAAAGTGAGACTTAAAACCAATTAAAATTTACAGGACCATTTGTAAAACACTACAATTGTTATTTCATTTCTAGTACTTTACTTTGAAGCTTTAGAATTCAGTTCAATCTCATTACAAGCATATTTCATTCATTAAGTTGTTCATTTACTACAAGTTAATGCTAAATGTGATATTTTGATTTTTATGAATAGTGAATGATTTAATGCCATTTGAGTGTCTTTGGTAATCTTATTTTTATTATATATGTGACTCTATGAACCAAGTAAAGTAGGCATTGGTCTAGTTAGTGAATTGATTATTTACTCTCTTGCTTTCATATATGGTTTGTTGTAAAAAAGGCTTTGTTTGTCATTAAATTATTGCATCTTTGCATGAATGCTTGTCATATGAACATTGAATAAATTAAAACTCTAAAAGAAACTCATAAAACAATCTTAGTAAGTAGGGACAACCCCCTTGACCTTTTTGGAGTTGGGTTCTAAACGGAGTTTAGAATCGAGGTGACAGTGGCTTCTACACTCATAGTTTCCCTCAAGAACACACATAGCGGTTGGGAGACTTATCTGTGGTCAAGTGTGTTTTAGGCGGCAACACCTCCCACAAAATCCATAGACACACTTTCCCATGGACGAGAAGGTACAAGGAGTGGACTGTACAAGCCCAATTTTCTATTACTTGGATTACTTTTAGCACACATAACACATCCCTTTACATATTTGGATACAGTTTCATTCATCTGAGGCCAATAACAATACGTATGAAGTTGAGCTACTGTCTTTCCTACACCAAAGTGACAATATATAAGAGAAGCATGAGCTTCTCTGATTATATGAACTCTTTCACTTGGTGGAATACAAATTTTTCCAAGATGATACAATAACTTATCATGAATATGGTAATCCAATTCTTCAGTCTGTGTGCCATGCATTAAAGATTCATACACATATTTGAAGTCTTCATCCTGAGCATATTGTTCAATGTAAGTTTCATGAGCCAAAGGACTATTTTGCAAGATAATAGATGCATTGGTTGGAGGTATTGATAACATGTCTGCTACTTTATTCTGAATTCCCTTTTTATATTTAATGACTAAGTGAGATTGTTGTAAGAATACCATCCATCTAAAATGTCTTGATTGTTGTAGCTTAGTTTGTGATTGAATATATTGTAATGGTTGATGATCAGTATGAATGAATGTTTCTTTACCCATTAGATAATTTTTCCACTTCTTCAGACTTTGTACTAATGCATACAACTCTTTATCATATGCAGGATACTTATCTATTTCTTTAGGAAATATTTTAAAATGATAGCATATTGGTTTCTTATGTTGCATTAAGACTGCCCCCATGGCATAACCACTAGCATTGGTTTCAATATCGAATGGTCGTTGTAGATCTGGCAGTGCAAGTACTGGAGCTGTGTTGATCTTTTATTTCAAAGTGTTAAAGGATTTATGCTCTTTTCCTCCCCACTAAAAGACCTATTTTACCCTTGTGAAAGCATGTAAAGGAGAAGCAATAAACGAGAAGTTAGCAATAAACTTCCTCCAGTATTGGAATGCTCCCAAGAAGCTTCTAACTTCTGTTACATTAGTAGGCTTGGGCCAATTATGAATGAACTCAAATTTAGATGGATTAATCCTCAGTTCACCACCCCCTACATTATGGCCTAAACAAACCAAATATGTCTTTCAAAACTCACATTTGCACATCTTCAAATACAATTTCTCCCTTGCTAAAACATATAAGACTTGCTTAACATGCTTGACATGATCCTCCCAAGTTCGACTGAATATGAGGATATCATCTAAGTAGACTATTACAAAGTCATCAATGAATGGCCTAAATACATCATTCATAACCCGCATAGCATTACAAATCCCAATGGGCAGAACCATCCATTCATACAAACACTGTTTAGTTTTGAAAGCAGTTTTCCATATATCATCTTTATGGATTCTGATTTGATGATAACCACTTCTTAAGTCTAACTTAGTGAAATAAATTGCATTCTTTAACTGATCCAAAAGGTCATCAATACAGGGAAGAGGATATTGATTCTTTACCGTGATCATGTTCAAAGATCTGTAGTCCATGCACATCCGCCATGTACCATCTTTATTTGGTACCAAAACAATCGATGAACCACATGGAGAGGAACTTGGTCGAATGTCCCCTCTCTCGAGCAACTCTTGAACCTGCTTCTTGATTTCTAAATTTTCAATCATGAAGATCAATACATACCAATATTTGGAAGAGGAGCATCTTGCTACAAATGGATCGAATGTTGTATTTATCTTTTAGGAGGTAATCCTTTAGGATCCTAGAATACTGCATTATACTTACCAACTAACTTAACCAATTCATCTTTAAGTTTAGGATCGCAACCTTTAAAAGTATCAGTTTTATCAATATCTTTAGCTTTAACAATCATGAGAACAAAACTCTTACTAGCATTTAATAATATTTTCATTTGACTTGCAGAAACCAAAGATAGATTAGTTTTCATACGGTGAGCTCAAACAATGCACTGAACGCCATCTTTACTAAGATGATACTTGTTCTCTTCTATGTAAAAGATTGCTTTCCTGTCATAAAGATAAGGGTTACCTAATACAATACCACATATATCCAATGGGACCACATCCAAATCAACTTCATCCATAAATCTAAAAGTTATCGCAAACCTGAGTCTACACTGCTTAGTAACTTGTAGTTGTACATTTTCACATACCCAACCAAGTGGATATGGTTTTGGGTGTGACTTAGTTTGCAAACCAAGATTTTTAACTATCTCTTATGAAATCAAGTTAGCTTGTGATCCACTATCAAATAAAGTATCAATTTTAGTATGCTTAGAAATCACCCTTATGTGAAATAACTCACTCATTTTCTTTTCATCATGGACATGTTCAACTTTTAAAACATAAATAGAAGGATTTTTACCTTGTAGGCCCATGGTTGTGATTTTTATCTCATTTCTAGAGTCTAATCCCAAATCATGTTGAAGAGTGGCGGTATTATTATGATCTTCCTTCTTATTCCAAAAAATTTATGGCTTGATTTCTAGATGAAGCTTCCAACATTTGGATACATAATGACCCATTTTTTGACAATGTGTGCATGTGGGCTTATCTCCCCCTTTCTTCACCGTAGTTGTCTACTTTCCTTTCTCTTTACCTTTGAACTTGTTTCCACCTGGTTTGAAAGGCTTCTTGGAAAATTTATCAGAAGTGTTCTTCCCCTTAGATTCGATATGGGTGGCTTGAACACACACTTCATCCAGGTTAGTCGAATTGAACGTAAGAATTGTATGTCTTAAGTAACTATGCAATCCTCCTATGGATTTGTGAAGTGTCTCTTGAGTATAAAAAGGTATACCCAGCACTAAGGCCCTCTTTCTAAACTCGTGTGTGTATTCTTGCAAATTCTGACCCTTACCTTGTCTGAAATTCTGCCAGTACATCATAGCCTGCTGCATATAGCCCAACTTCAATGTTGCAGTAAACAAATAACATGAGGAAATAACTTTACCTCTAGTAAGAAGATCCTCTTGAGTTTTTCTCTCCCACTAGATGAGAGCAGTTCCAGCAAGACGGAGTGTGGCCAACTAGATTTTTGCTTCATCACCTACAAGTTTCTAGAACCTACAATATACTTCAATTTGTCTAATCCAGTTATCCAATTTTTCAGCGTTAAGTTCTCCGTTAAACATAGGTAAATCAAAATTTACATCAATATTTAATAATGGCATGTTAGCAACATATTTTTTATGATATTTCGAATGATGAGAATGAGAAAAAATAGTATAACTAGAACTTGAACTTGAACTTGAACTTGAAGGTGGAGATTCATGTGGATCTCCTCCATTTCCTTGATTTACAAAAGCCTTGTCTTCTTCTTTTGCTTTCTTCTTCCCCTTCTTTGCTAGCCTTTCTTGGTAATCTGCAAACAGCTTCTCGACTATATCTGACATTCTGTAGAAGGATTTATGGAAAGCCTTATCGTGCTCTAAACGTGCATCATCCTCTGTCATTTTCTAATCTCCTTCAGATTGTACACTCAATTTATGGATCAAAAGGTACAAAATCTCATTCTCTTGCCTTAAGCTTTCCCACAGTAATCATTCACACACTCACAAATCTATGGTTAAGCATGATCTGATACCAAACATGATCTGAATTTGCAAGATATTTTAATTAACCACGATTTATGTGTAAATGTCTCAATAGTTAAATTTTGAAAGAAGACTTTAAAACGGCAATTTTAAAGAGATCACATAAGCATAAAGAATGCAAAATAATAAAGATGCAAACCATAATATGAGACAAAAGTTGATAATGGAGTTCGTCCATATAGGACTACGTCTTCGAGCCCCTTCTAATGAGACCGTTTCTATTAATTTATTCAAATGCTGCAAATTACATCAATGCCGAGGACACTCTAAAATTTTGACTATTTTTTGCAAAAACACACTGCACCACTGCGTCTGTCTCGAAAAATCATGAAATTTGAGTATAAACACTATATACTTTGCCTAGGACATCCCATGGCATGCAGTTCAAGACAAAGCCTCCCTGCGTTGTATGCACTATACGGAATCCTGCCTCGAGATTTGTGTCTATACCTTTCTGTCTCAGTATTCGTTCATGTTCTGTCCTTGGGCCAAGCTCTAAACCATGGTTTAAATAATGCAAAACAAGTTTTTTTGGGGGGCCACGCAAGTGCGCCCTTTTGGGGGTAAAAATCCCATTTTAAACTTGAAAATAGATTAAATGGATCTCAGTCAAATGTGTGGGTCGTATCCCATTGGTAAAGCGTGGCAACGTAGGAGCGGAGGTCCTGGGGTCAAACCCCACAGGATTCGCTTAATACGTATTGTTTTGTTATTTTTGTAATATATGTCCCATAGGTTATGGTTCACGTTCCAACCAGATACCCCCATCATTGGTTGTGTGGGAATATCATGGGGCCGAGGGATTATCCCTTAGCCCACCCCCTTTTCCAAACGGTCAACCGTACAGTTTACATAAAACATTTATACTATGTATAACAAGCAACACTTATGGCACGTTGGTAGGCCACGTGGAGTTAAGATGTTTGAACCAGCTAGAGTTCAAGGGTTCGATCCCCCTACTTGCCATATATTTCGGTAACTAAAACCATAAAGTTTCCAATTGAACTGCCACGTGGCAGCTTCCAATTGGTCCATGTTACTGCCAATTGTACAGCTACTATGCCACATGTCGACTGATGAAAAGGTCCACATCATCTTGAACTGCCACATCACCTACCATCTGGTGCATCCTGGAGTTTCCACGTCAGTAGTACGATCCACTTGTATAGGCCACATGGCACCCTTTCAGTGGTGCCACGTGGTACCCCCTTTTTTCATTTTGATTGTCTTGTCGAAATTTCAGAACGCGATATCTTCCATGTTCGGAGTCCGTTTTTTATGAAACGAGCATCGATGGAAAGATCTCGGCGATCCCTACACAACAATGTGCTTATATTTAGAATTTGAATACTTTGATTTTTGGTCATTTGGGAGATCCTCCTGGATCAATCCATGGCATTTAATTAATTAAAAATCGGGATCTCTATATGTCCACTACTGCCGTAGGGACATAACAATAATCGGATTTGTTTGACATATATAATTTGCTTTTGGCTTCCTCTAGTAACATATTAATGTGTATATTGTGTTATAATGGGTTTTGTTTGACATATATATTTTGCTTTTGACTTCCTCCACTAACATATTAATGTGAATATTGTGTTATAATGGGTTTCGTTTGACATATATAATTTGCTTTTGGCTTCCTCCACTAACCTATAAGCGTGAATATAGTGTGATAATGTCTTGTTCTCATAACATACACCATAACATGCATGAAAATAAGGTATTTAACTTAATGCAGATTGTGCAGAGTAGGTTTCATGGATTTTAGGGTTTCGATAACCTAGGCGATTAGGTTGGTGTTTGTTTAGAGTTCAAGGTTTGTAGGGGGGGTTTATTACATAGTTTGGTTTCGTTGATAGGTGGTCTTGACACTTTGGTGGCTTCAATGGAATTGACAGCCCCATTTCTTATTCATGTAAGGGTACACTATCATATTACCTGATGTTATAGGGCTGACATTGTTTTTTTCTGGTGGGTTTTCCTCTATAGCTCAGACCCTCATTTATTCTTGCTGAGGTAATCCATTACTAGAAGACACTTGGCATATGGAATTAGGGGATTATCGAAGGAATAATCTCGAAGGTTGTTTCCTTTCTCGGTGTAACTATGGTACTTCCTTTCCTCCACATGTTGCCCTTTTCCTGAGGCGGGAAGGTTATGAGAGAAGTTATTGACTCTTCACCCCCTTTTATGTTGTTCCCCCCCAACTTGAATGCAATGGATAGGGTTTCTTTTCATTCCTCTAGCCGCGAGGGGAAGGAGGTTCGTTCGGTGCCAAGGGAATAGGTCAACTCTATAGCTACATCTAAAAACAATCAAGAAGTAGGGGACCGGTTTTAAGCAGGTAATATTTCTTAGTTTTCTTCTAAGAGTTTGGGTTCTAAGGTTTGTAAGGATGTGAAGGATCCAATCAAGGAGGACCTTTGACAGTATGGGGTGAACTTAGAAGCTGAGGAGGATTTTCCTTGCATTGAGGATGAGACGCAAGATATAACTGTGGGAGTAAAAAGGAAGATAAGGGGGAATCCATGTGTGAAAAAAGCTACCAAGAAATTCTTGGCGCTAGGAGCATACGTTGATTTGAATGAATCCATTGTGATGTATGAACATACATTAATGGGAAGCTTTGAAGGAAGAAGCATGAGCATGTGTTCCTACCGGGGATGGGTGAAGGAACATTGGGTTTAGATCCTATGTTATGAGCCGAGACTCTACACTCTGGCTTGGGGTTGGCTCGGGGTCATCCTGGATGAGGATTCAAAGTGAATTTTGAGCGGAATATGGAAGTAGGATTCCTCAGTTTTAAATTTGAAGTGTTTGTCACCTTTTTTTATGCGCATACGGAGAATTTTTTCAAGCATAGAGTCTAGGTGAAATTACCATGACTACCAGCTGAAATGTGGTCAAGTGAGGTCTTTCAAAAAATTGGTGAAACCCTAGGTACTTTCCTCAAAGATGACATGGGGTTTCTTGAGACTGGTATTCTTTCTGTTTCCAAGTTACTAGTCGAGTTGGACCTTTGAGACAGGCTCCTGGATATATTGTTAAAGGGGAAATCTTGGGTTCAACCTATCGATTATGTCGGTATCAAGTTCAAATGTAATTGTTGTCACCAGTATGGCCATCTTGCTCAAGACTGCTCGATGACATTCAAGAAGAATATTTGATGGAGGAAAACTTTGGGTTCTGATGATTTTGACAGACCCCTATCAACCGGAGTTCTCGCAGCTTTCAAGTATGGAAAGGATAAGACTATGTCGACTGATGGTTCAATTGAAGGAACTGTTTATGAGAATACTGATGATTTTGATAGACCCCTATCAACCGGAGTTCTCGCAGCTTTCAAGTATGGAAAGGATAAGACTATGCCGACTGATGGTTCAATTGAAGGAACTGTTTATTGTTTTCTCCCTAGCGTTGAAACAATTCTCTCATCCAGAAGAGAAGTAATGCACTTATCCTTCGAAACCTCCTTTGGAGCTGCGACATTGTCTTTCGAGTAAGCAATATATTTCTCCCCTTCTCGAATCACATGTTTGTCCAAAGGGTTCATGTAGTGGTGATTATTCAGAGAGTATCTATGAAGATACGAATGGTGATTTTTATATGTCTTATGTCCGAGAACCTTACCCTTTAGGTTTGTTTGGGGAACTTCCTTCGAGTCTGTATAAACAGGTCTAATCCCCTCGAGGGCATAGCCTATTTAGGGCTTCCACTCTCCCTTATCCAAAAGGTATCATGCTTGTGGTTGGATCACCACCTAACTCTTTTAGCTCTATTTTTGTTGAGTAAGTTCCAGTTACATGGTCTGGATACTTTTTGATGGAACATCTCTTTTTAATGGGGCCCTTATTATGTTGGAATATATTAATTATATTCCTTGGAAGGTAATAATGTCTTTGTATTATGTCGGAAGTTATCCACAATATTATATAAAAGAGTAATACATTATATACCATATTAATTATGGTAAAGTATACTCTTGATATCCATCATTATATAAAGAGATGTTATTATGGAGAATTATATTATCCCACATGCAGTATGTGAGAGTAATTCCTCCACATCTCTTAGTATATAATAGGGTCAAGGGAGTCACATCAAAACAACATGATATTATAGTGGTATACGCTCATAGATAGTATCAAAATATGGTATTGTGATCACAAGCTATGCTATATTGTATTTGGGTTATTTGTAGTTGCTCTCTTGTAAGATTGAAGGAGATTTCTGGATATAATAGAAGACAACCTTCCTGTGGACGTAGCCCAATTGGGTGAACCATGTATATCTGGTGTATTCTTTTCCTTGTTCTCTTTCTATTCTTATTTACTTTGATATGTTATTGATTGCTAAGATAGGAAAGCTAGTTTAGCTAGATCTATAGTTCTGACATGGTATCAGAGCTGGTTGTTATGATCTAGCACCTTCTATAGCTTTCAATCAATAACTGTTATCATCTAGGCATTGTTTATTCTTGTATATTTGCTTTCTATCTGGTAGCTGTTGGCTTGGTTTTGCAACCAAGCTTAGTGCTATGGGCACCTGCTAACTAGTAGCAGCAGTCTCAATAGAAGTAAATAACAATTAAACTAAATCTAAACTAAACTAAACTAGCATGTGCATTTTGAATTAAAAAACAAGAACAAGAAAGATAAAAAACAATTTTTGTATTGACAATGGGGCAAGCAAATGCTTGCAATAACAATACCTCCAAGTGATGAAGGTTGTTGAATGGCTCCAATGGTGAGCAGCTCCAATCTCCAATGGGTCCTTTCTCCAAGGTTTGCTACAATGGCCAAATACTCAAGGGAGATTTTGGCAGCATGAGGATAGGAATATGGATGGATGTGAAATGAGGAGCCCCTACCACCTTTTTATAGGTTTTGGTGGTGGGGAATACCATTTGTGGTTTTGTGGAAACCAATGGTATTGACCAACATGGTTTAGGTACTTTTCCCTCCTTTTTCCTTTTTTGAATAAAATTAATATTTTTATTCCCTTTTTAATACTTTTGGGAATTTGGACCCTTTTTGAGGGTTTTTTATGCTTTTTTAGGAAAAATAATCTTTTTGAGTGGGAAAAAGGGGTGTACTAAGGTCTTTTGGTGACCTTTTGTTGGCTTCAGAGGCTCAGATGGTGGAAAAGTGGACAAATGGGTCATGTGAATAAGGGAATGAGCTAGTGAGCACTTTTTGGGTGTTAACAGTAGCCATTTGGATTCTCTTCATATCTGGGCATGTTTCTGCAGTTTTTTACTTCTAACCCTAACCTTGTTGTGTAGATTTTTGTAGAATTGTTTCAAGGGTTTCTTGATGTTTTTTCTGTAGATCTATATGGTTTTTGGCTTCTCCTCAAGGAGATCTATCTTTCGGTTTTCAGATCGGCAATTTTTGTCCAAGTTTGGTATACTTTGTGTAGGTTTCCGTCAACGGATTAATCGGCACTGTTTTCGGCCTAAAATTGGGCATTTACGACTTTTGATTCGCAGACAGTACGTGTAACCGTGACTTTCCCTACTGTGAACCCGCGAGTATACTGCAGACCCATGACTTCCAATGTACAGACCCGTGCATGATACAACATACTTGCGCCTGCTCTACTGTGAACTCGTGCTTACTTCAGTATACTCGCTACCCTCCTGTGCAAAGACCCACGAGTGCTTCGGCTTAGCCGCGACTTTACTGTACATAAACCCGTGAATATCATATCAGAACTGCAACATTCGATTTTACAGACCCGCGCACCCACGGCTGGATCTACTGTAAAACTGCGAGTAATTGCGACTATTGCCGTGCAGAACCCGCGAGTATCAGTTTTATTCGCTAGTTTACTATGGCAGACCCGCGAGTGACTTTTCTTGGTATTTTTTAAAGAGGCCGTAAGTAAAGTTTCTCTATTTTTTACCGTGTTTTTTCAGATCCGCACGGTAAAGTGTATCAGTTTTCTGTTATTCACTTTATTCTCTTGTCATTTCTAGCATTTAGGTTTCTTGTCAATATTTCTATCATTATGACTTCAGAAGTAGCTTATGTTCCTGAACTTGTTGGTCCTAACTATCTTGCATGGAAAAGAAAAATGATTGATGTTCTTAGAAGTAAGAATCTATGGAGGATTGTTAATGGTGAACACCAAAAACCTGCTGATACTAAAGATGTGGCTATATGGGAAGATAAATGTGATCAAGCAAGAGGGCTCATTGGTCAAACAGTTTCAGATAGTCTTCAGGTAAGTATTGAGGCAGAAGACAACCCGGTTGAGGTATGGAAAATTCTTGCTTCTTTATTTGATAAATCTAATGATGTTTCTGCTTATTACCTTGAAAAGAAGATTTTTGAGCTAGATCCTACTAACTTTGAAAGAGTAGAATTATATATTGCTGAAGTGAAAACTTTAAATGAAAAAATAAATAATTGTGGTAAATATTACAAGAAAACAGACACTGCTCTTATAATTCTTGTAGAACAAAAATTGCCATCTTGTTTTGACATGTTCACCCAAACTAGGAATAGGGCTCTTGAATTGTCTCAAAACACCACGAAGCCTACTTTTGATGATTTTTGTAAATGATTGATAAATGAGAAAGAAAGGTTGATTGTTTCAGGACAAGTCTCACCTAATAAGGCTCTCATGGCACATAATAAGAATCCTAAGAAAAGTTTTAATAATATTAAAGGTTCTAGTTCACACACTTCAAATCATACTAATAAATTTGGTCATGCTTCTCATGCACATCATGAAAATAGTAAGAAGAAGAAAGTGTATGATCCTTGTAAGCATTGTGGTAAAACTAATCATCCTGAAAAGAATTTCTTTAAAACGAAATGTTTAATGTCTAAAGCTAAAGAGAAAGGTTATGATGAATCACGCGTAGCTTTAAGTGCATCTGTTGTTTTCGTCTAGTTGTTCTTTTCTTTGTTAAATCATGTTGATTTCTAATCATGTCATGTTTATTTTGTTCATATGTTGCTCATGTTGTTTTAAGATTTGCATAGAAGCAATCACATAGACGCATTCCTAGATTATTTTTAACATGATATATGAGTTACTACTCCTGTTATAACATGTAATTAGAGCACTCTTCATGGAATAATGTTTTATGGTCTTGCATATAAGCAATAGCATAAAAGCAATCTATATATTGTTGAGAAATTTTAGAAGAGCAATTTTATCTCATATTTGTAAATCTTGTGTAAGCTATTTTATTGCTCACATTTTATATGTTGTGGCTGACACTTAATGTGTAAAAGTAACTTCGTTTTCCTTAATGAGCAAGTTAATATTTTATTTTGATCATATTATGTTGCCATCTTTTTTATATGATGTTTGCTAAACTTTGGTGTATAAGCATTTTCATTTATGTATGAGCAATTTTGTTTTATGATCTTTGTATGATTTAATCTTGGAAGTTCTTGTGTGTAGATATGTTCTTTGTTTATGTTTTCACCTTATTCCATAAATAATGAAGTGTCATCTTCTGCTTTTAAAGTCACGATGATATCATTTTCGATGTATAGACCATTGGGGTCTTGTTTCTTCGATGTTTGAGGTCTTCTATAGATAGTTATATTGCACCTTGATTGGAAGAATGTCTGCTATCCCCGTGTATATTGGCCATCTGGGTATTTTGTACATTGTTTTGGTGTTCTTAGACACATGTTATGTTGTATCATCCGTCAGAAGGTATCTGTACACTGGTGTGGATGTCATATCAAAGTTCTTCAACTATCATTTATGGTTGTGATGATTCTTGTGGTGATCTAGGCACCTTGATGTTGGATTGCGTCACATGTTCTCGGCATTTTACTGTTGGATCTAGTAGACATAATGACTTCTCTTTAGATATGGGCATCTTGTTATTGGTATTTCATTGTACAACCTGGTTCCTGTGAAATTTCATGATTCGGTGAGAAGCGGTTGTTCTTCATCAAATTCCATTAGCCGAAGTGTTCTTCTTATTTGCAGCTTATGGGTATTCTGGAAGTTGTCATCAAGGGGGAGCAGTAATTATTCCTTCCTTCCTTAGTGTTAGTGAGGGCTTTTCTCCCAGCCATTATTAAGGGGGAGTGTTGGAATATATTAATTATATTCCTTGGAAGGTAATAATGTCTTTGTATGATGTCGGAAGTTATCCACAATCTTATGTAAAAGAGTAATACATTATATCCCATATTCATTATGGTAAAGTGTACTCTTGATATCCATCATTATATAAAGAGATGTTATTATGGAGAATTATATTATGCCACATGCAATATGTGAGAGTAATTCCTCCACATCTCTTGGTATATAATAGGGTCAAGGGAGTCACATCAAAACAACATGATGGTATAGTGGTATACGCTCATAGATAGTATTAACACATGGTATTGTGATCACAAGATTTGTTGTATTGTATTTGGGTTATTTGCAGTTGATCTCTTGTAAGATTGAAGGAGATTTTTGGAGATAATAGAAGAAAACCTTCCCGTGGACATAGCCCAATTGGGTGAAGCACATATATCTGGTGTATTCTTTTCCTTGTTCTCTTTCTTTTCTTATTTACTTTGATATGTTATTGATTGCTAAGATAGGTAAGCTAGTTTAGCTAGATCTATAGTTCTGGCATGTTCCTCTACTTGGTGTGGTGACTCATCCTTTTGATGATATTTCAAACTTAATGGAAACCCCTGATGTACAGTCTGTCTCCATGCCCCATAACTGTATGAATGGTACTCCTCCTATGAATATTGAACTGCTCGAATCTTCGAGATCAATTGAATCGTCGGGGTTATTTATTACTCCTCTCTCCATGATCAGTCTTGGAGACATTACTGTGGGTCCACAATTGCAGGGGTATGACAGTACAATATTGGGACCTATTAAGTGGGATTCTAGTTCTTTGTAGTGTTTAAGTGAGTATAATTCCCCTTTGGTTATAAATAAATCCGATGGTTACTTTTTAAGATCAAAATCTGGGACTAAGAGAGTACAAGGATTAAGATTTGGAGGGAGTAAAGCTCTGTCTAAAACTTCTCCCATATTGAGAGGCAGACGATCCATTATGGATTTGGTTAGGTCTAAGGCAGCTTTAGATGTTAGTGCAAGCAGAAAAAAGAGTTTGAAGGGGTCTCTTAGAGCATGCAAACCCAGATCTAGGTTTCCTTAATGTTATCTCTCTCCCTCAATTGTAGAGGGTTAGGGTTTCCCTAAAAAAAAAATTCCTTGAAAAGGTTAATCTGTGTATATAGACATGAGGTTATTATGCTTTAAGAAACATTAGCTATTGGATATATGATTATAGAGAACCTCAAAACACTTCTTATTGGATAGGATTTTGTGTGTGTTGATGTTGTTGGCCAGTCCGGTGGTTTAATTATTGGATGGATTACTAATGAATTCCTATGCGCTAACAGTTGGGGATTTACTACAGGTTTGGGAGTAGTTTTATTTTCTAGAGATATTGGCATGGCATACTCTTTTATAAATGTTTATGGGCCATATAAACATACAATGGAATATTGGGATAGACTTTTTAGAGCCAGTTTCTTATCAGTGGACAAACTGATATTGGGTGGTGATTTAAATTTCACCCTCGGGGAGGAACAAATTTGGGGTCAATTGGCACAGAGAGACCCAATAGCAGAGTACTTTAGCAGAAAATTAACCGAATGTTCTCTATTGGATATTCCTCCTGTGCATCTAAAGCTCACTTGGAGAAATATGAGAATGGGTGAGGCCTACATCGCTAAAAGACTTGACAGATTCATCATCAATGTAGGAACACTACGATATGCATCTCATATTCGTCAATGGGTTGGTGTGGGTGGCAATTCGGATCACCATCCCATCTTTTTTGAACTCAAATAGAGGATGAGAAAACCACCCAATCCATTTAAATTTGATGTAAGATGGTTAAAAGATATAAAAAATTTAGAAATGATCAATAAGGCCTGGCTTCCATTTGATGTTGATATCCCAGCCTCTACAACCATTCAATTCAACAATAAACTAAAGTAGATAAAATCTCTAGCTGTCCCTCAGATATCTCAGAAGAGATTAGAACAAAGTCTAGAACTAAAAAATATAGAAGCAGAACTTGAAGATTTTCACAACAGATTCCCTGAGGGATATGTTTCTGTTGATCAAAGATATGAGATTATTCTTTTGGACAAGAAGAGAAGACATCTATTATTGGATGAGGAGTCTTTAGCCAAGCTGCAAAGCAAAGCTATCTGGTTTCAACAAGATGACAACAATACAAAATATTTTCACAATTACATACAACATCATAAAAATACAAATTCAAATCGACAACTGCAAGATGAGGATGGAAATGATTATGTTGGATTCATGATATGGCTAATTTGGGAGTAAAGCATTTAAAAAATGTCTATAAAGAAGATCAAGGGATCTCTATGCTTCAGATGATGAGTCTTTCTGCTGCCATCCCTAACTTGGTTACTGAGGAGAAAAATTAGACACTTCAACTTCCAGTCACTATGGATGAACTTAAGGAGGGTATTAGTACTATGCAGGATGATATAAGCCTTGGGCCCTATGGGTGGCCAATGGAGTTTTTTTAAGGCTTTATGGAGCTATTTGAGAATGGCTTACTAGCTTTTATTGAAGAATCTAGGGTCAAGGGTAGGATCTTGGCTTTGCTTAACTCTACATTAATAGCATTGATTCCTAAAAAATACATGGGGACTACCTTTGAATATTATAGACCAATTTCACTATGCAATTGTATCTACAAGTTAACAACAAAAGTTATTGCCAAGAGAATCAAAGGTATTCTATCAAAAGAGGTTTCTAAGGAACAATTTTCCTTTATGGAGGGGAGGAAAATTCATGATGTTGTTGGTATAGCCCAGGAGGTGCTTCATTAAGCTAAAGTTCGAAATATACCGGCTACTATTATAAAGGTTGATCTCGGGAGAGCCTACGACCAGGTAAATTGGACATACCTTCGTCTGGTTTTACTTCAAATTAGTTTTCAACTACCAACTGTTAATTGGATGATGTCTTGTGTACAGTCTATTTCTTATGCTATATTGATTAATGATGTTTTTTTAGCCTTCTTTAGACTTGCCAAAGAGCTAAGACAGGGTTTTCCTTGATTTCCTCTTCTAGTTATCTTGATTGTTGAAGGATTGAATAGGTATTTCCAAATTGCAAAGGCAAATGGTTATTTTAAAGGTCTAAAGGTGGTTGGTAACATTATAATTTCGCATCCTACTATTTGCAGATGATATCTTGATCTTCACTGATGGATCTAGATGAGATGCATCAAACCTAAAAGCTCTTCTGGATACTTTCACTAAAGCTACAATTATGACTATTAATGAAGTGAAGTCTTCAGTCTCCTTTATGAATTTAAATCAAGATTCATAACAATGGATTAGATCATAGTTCAATTACATTGAGGTGAATGTAGAGTAGGGTATCAAATATCTATGATTTACTTTAAGCCCAATGACTACCCAAAAAAGGATTGGACTCGGTTCATCAGTAAAGTTGAGAAGAGAAATCATTTGTGGTGTAATATCTAGTTGTCAAAAGGAGCTAGACTGATTCTTATAAAATCCATCCTCAAAGCCATCCCTGTCTATTGGGTGACTTTATCACATGTCCCCATTGACATTTTGGATAAAATAAAGAATATATGTTTTAACTTTATATGGAATGGACACATGGTGAACAAGCATTTCCATTGGGTTGCATGGGAAAGACTTACTATGCCTAAGGAATCTAGAGGTTGGGGGTTGAAGCACCCTCTTTATTTTGCAAGATTTGTCTTTGTAGAGAGTGTGTGGAGGATTCTAAAAGAAAATTCCTTGTGGAATCAAGTGGCTTATCATAAGTTCATCTCTCCACTTTCCATTAAAGAGTGGTTCAGAACTAGGATTAAAAACTACAAAAATGTTTCTAGAATGTAGAAAGCTACCCTTGAAGCTTTTGACCTTATTGCTAACTGGTTACATTAGAGAATAGGTGATGGCAGAAAAGTCAAACTTGGCATTGATCCATGGGTTGGTAGCTTGGATGGACATGTCTTACCTGATTATATGGTTGATTCTCTGGAGGATTAGGGGTATTATTTCTTTCTCATTTTAATGATTTATTGAACACTAATAGACACAGACAAGTTTGGTATCAAGTTGATCCTGTTCGGGTACACAGGGTACTACCAAAGGACCGAACACCAAGAGCAACCACTTCACACAAGTAGATCACAGATCAACACACCGATGTTTTGACGTGGTTTAAACCCTCTTGAGGGAAACACTCCACGGCGTTGGCCAAATAGCTTCTACGAGACAATTTATTATGCAAAGAAAGAAAGTTACAAATGAGCTTCTCATAATCGATCAAGTAAACAATGACCCTCCATGCTCTTTAAATAGAGATCATGGACCAATCGGGTGTTAAGCCACGGATCAAGGTTAGGTATGATCTAAGAGAAGTTGAGCCGTCATATCACTCTATGTCGGGAACATATCATGACCATCGGATTAAGTATTTACAAATGCATACTAATGCATACTAAAGAAACACACTTTCCCTAACGGATATATTACACAAGTTGATCTTAACTAACTCCAAAGTGTCTAAATATCCTAACATCCCCCCTTAAGAACAACTTGGGATAGGATTGAAGGATTTACAAAAGTGACACTATTAGGAGAAGGAAGGAGGCATTAGAGCCTATCCCCCCTTAATGACAAGTTCCTGAACTCCTAACATAGATCGAAGTTTAGAAAACTTCGCTTCTGTAAGAGACTTGGTGAAGATGTCTGAAACTTGATCATCTGTAGGACAAAAGAGCACTTCAAGAGCATGATCATGAACAAGATTTCTGATGAAGTGCATATGTTGCTCAATGTGTTTGCTGCGTTGATGTAGAACTGGATATTTGGCAAGCTTGATGGCACTTTGATTGTCGCACCAAAGTGGAGTAGGCTGCTGCTATTCGAATCCAAACTCTGAAAGGATCTGTCGAAGCCATAAAGCTTCCTGACTGGCATTAACTACGGCTCGATATTCTGCCTCTGCTGAAGAAAGAGCAAGAGCTTGTTGTTTCTTACAAGCCCAAGTAATAGGTCCAGATCCCAGACTGAAAACATAACCTGCAATAGACTTTCAATCATCAGGATCGTCGGCCCAATCTGAATCAGTGAAACCAACCAACAAAGTTTCCCCCCCTGTATTGTAATGAATCCCAAACTGAATTGTACCTCGAATATATCGAAGTATTCTTTTAGCTGCTTTCCAGTGACTTTCATGAGGTGTCTGCATATAACGGGCAACACGAACAACGACAAAGGAAAGGTCAGGACGGGAATGAGTCAAGTATAAGAGACTACCAACAAGCTGACGATACAAGGTGGCATCAACTTCAGGTGAAGTACAAGTGGCAGAAAGTTTGACTCCAGACTGGAAGGGAGAAGGGGCTGGTGTACAATATTCCATGTGAAAGCGACGAAGAAGGTCACAAGCATACTTAGTGTTGGATCCTAGGCCGCAGCTATGGCAAAGCTGCGAATTTTGAGGAAAAAGAACTAAGTGTTGAAGGGAAAGTGTTAATTTTGAGTAAGCACCAATTTTGGGCAAAAGTGAACAGGTGCGCAGTACGGTGCCAGATGGACGAGCTCAGCGCAGATTACGGGCCGGAAATCGCGGAGCTCGCGCGCACACGTCAAAGGAGAATGAATGTGGCCGAGTAGAAAGCTCAGCTGCCACAATAAATGAAGCGACGGAGTAGAGGGCTCAGCTACCCTCATTAAGGCTAAGTACAGAAGTTATGGTTGCTCTGATCAAGGAGGAGCAACGGACCCAAGCATTGAAGGCGAAGGACAAGGAGCAGTGAATGATGAAGCGGCGCCCATACCCGCAATATGCTCCGGAAGTCACGGAACCTGCAGGAAGCGGCGACGTGACTGCAAGCGGCGCCTACAGTACACCTAGCCATGTCCGCGGTTAGGGTTTTTGGGGATTACTGCTGGGAAAGGCCCACAGTTTTGTAAAGGTGCGACCCTCAGGGCCACCTATATATGTGTGTAATTGTAAAGGAAGAAGGTTAGCTGTTTGAGATATGTTAGCTAGTTAGTTAGCTAGCCATTAGATGTTTTAGACAGAAGAAGGTTAGATGTTAAGAGGAGTGATAGCTGTGGAGCTAGTCACTGAGTTGCAGACAGTCTGAGTCGACATCTGAACCATTGTAATCTCTGTAGAGGAAGAGACTAGATCTAGAGAAGGGCTCCCAGCTGTGTGCGTGGAGTTTCCTGGAAAGATCTAAGGTTGCAGCTGTGTGCGCAGCGTATTGTGTAAATCCCATTTTGAGATAATATAAGATAACAGTTCCAGTGAATGTGATTTCCCCATTGAAGGCGAACCTCATAGTTCTCATGTTATGACAATGTGTTGTGTGAATGCATGTTTATGTTTACTATCTATGTTTACGTGAATCTTTCGTTGTCTTTATGAATGAGTATGTAAAGCAAGTCCTTGAAGCTCCCTTAGAAGCTATATTCGCGCACTATCGAAGGAGTCGGTAGAAGCCCTATCGCTGCAGCGCTTAGGGAATGCGTCACTGCGTTGGGCGCGCAAGCAGAAACGATACATAGAGTATCGACGTAGAGGGTAATTGCCTCGTGCGCAGGAGCGGAGATACCGCGCAGCTAGGCTGGTAAGTGCGAGCTTCAGCGCTGTTGCACTGAGAGGTCTGCGGAAGAGTAAGACGCTCCGCTTTGAGGAATCCTCGAGGAAGAGAAAGGGAGAAGATTGCAGTCTCTGCGTCGCCTAGGTTAAGGAAGCCTGATTCCTTAGCCCCCCCATAGCCACTTCGGGTGAGACCTCGAGTTGCTGCGCAGCTCGTTGCCGAGAGGGCCAGTGCGCCAAGGAGTTTTTGTTGTTGCGCCTCATTAAAACCCGGGTCTGTCCAAAAAGCAGCCAACACTTAGACTGAGAAAGAAAGATTCCTTCTTTGGTTTGCAGGACTTGGAGACCAAGAAAATAATGCAAATGACCTAAGTCTGACATTTCAAAATTTTGTTTAAGACTGGATTTCACATGGGTTATAAGCTTAGGGTCACTACCAGTAAGAATAAGGTCATCAACATATAGAACAAGTATGATGAGATGGTTTCCTACTTTCTTGGTATAGACATTGGGGTCAGAATGGCATCTAGAAAAACCAGTGTCAAGAAGAAAGTTATCCATTTTGGCATACCAAGCTCTAGCAGCTTGCTTAAGGCCATATAAGGATTTTTTAAGGCGGCAGACAAGTCTAGAGTTATTCTGAACATATCCAGGAGGTTGTTCCATGTAAATTTCCTCTTGTAAATCACCATGTAAGAAGGCAGACTTCACATCCATTTGATGGACTTCCCAGTTGTGTAAGGCTGCAAGGGAAAGAACAAGGCGGATGGAGTTCATTTTTGCGACAGGAGCAAAGGTTTCATTGTAGTCAATCCCTTCAACTTGGGAAAAAACTTTGGCAACTAACCTTGTCTTAAGTCTTTCAACACTTCCATCTGATGCATACTTAGTTCTGTAGACCCATTTACATCTGACAAGTTTTCTTCCTTTTGGAAGAGGTACAAGATCCCAAGTATCGTTTACCATTAAGGAATGATATTCTTCATCCATAGCTGCATCCCAATCTGGATTTCCTGAAGCTTCTGCAAAGGGTTCTGGATCATGATTCTCAGAAACTTGATCCAAAAGAGAAGAGGCTCGCTGAAACTGAGAATGTGTTCGACGTTGATCTCGAGGATCACCGGCAAGATCACCAACCGCTTCACATGTTGAATGGACCCATCGAGGAAGCACTTGTGCTGGTGCAACTGGAGGAACATGAGCAGGCGGAGGTGGATTTTCATCCTCACTGTCATCATCAGAAACTGGAGTTGGAAACCTGTCAAGGAAGTTGGAAGAAGAAGAAGAAGGCACAAACGCCGAATCAAGCTCGCAAGCCAAAGATGGCACAATCACCGAGTTAGGCTCACAGGCCAAGAGATTTTCATCAAATTTAACATCTCTGCTAATGATTATATCATGAGAATGTGGTTGAAGAAGTCTATAACCTTTTACATCTTCAGAATATCCAACAAATATGCACTTTTCACTTTTAGGCTACAATGCTTTCCGTTTTTCATCCGGAATGTCAGCCCACGCTTCACTACCAAACACACGGAAGTGACTTACATCAGGTTTAGTTTTACTCCATGCTTCTTCCGGTGTGATACCTTGTAATGCTTTAGTGGGGGTGCGATTAACTATGTAATTTGCACAATTAATGGCTTCAGCCCAAAATTGAAGACTTAGTCCCTTAGATTGGATCATACAATTAGCCATTTCTTTTAAAGTGCGATTCTTCCGCTCAGCTACACCATTTTGTTGTGGTGTATATGGAACAGTGTGTTGTTGTTGGATTCCTTGTTCAGTGCAGAAAGTAGTGAACTTTTTGTTAACATATTCTCCTCCATTGTCAGATCTTAACTTAATGATTTGATGACCAGATTGTTTTTCAACAAGGGCCTTGTAGGCCAAGAACATGTTAAATACTTCGCTCTTAAGTTTTAGGAAATAAACCCAAGTGCGTTTGGTGTAATCATCAATGAAAGTTAAGAAATATTTGAAACCAGAAAAGGAAGCAGATGGAAGAGGACCACACAAGTCACTATGCACAAGCTCCAAGGGAACCGAGGCGTGCCAAGAGGCACGTTTGTCAAAACTGTCCCGGTGATGTTTTCCGAGTACACAACCGAAACAAACACCATACCTGCAAGATACCATCGGAAGACATGTCACCATATTGTCTTTACATAGTTGTTGCAATGAGCGATAATTTAAGTGACCAAATCGCTCATGCCAAAGTTTGCTCAAGTTATCACTATGAGCAACAAAAACTGAAGGAAAAGGTGATGACCCAAAGTTGTTAAATTTGTACAACCTGGTAATATCACCAACAATTCCGGTAGCTAGGACCTGTTGAGGATCTTTAAAATCCTTGATTACAACTTGGTGAGGTGTAAAGGTCACAGTTTTACCTTCACCAAAATGAGTGATTTGATAAACTGATAACAAATTGCAGAAAATTCGTGGAACACATAGTACATCACTGAAATGACCATTATCTACCGGAACTGTTCCAGCTCCTACAACACTTAGAGATCTATCATCACCAACAAATATTTGTTTGGTGTTACATTCATGCATAATAGAAAATATGGCTTGATCCTTAGCCATATGATAAGATGCTCCAGAATCAATGAGCCATTCATTTGAAGGAGAAGAAGAAGATGCATTATAAGAATAACCAGAAGCACAAAGTGCATGTCCATGAGAGGTAGATTCTGAAGGTGAATCTAGGATGATGTGGTGTTTCTTCATTGCTGCTTCCAAGGCTTTCATCTTCTTGAAACACTTAGATTCATTATGATTATATTTCCTACAATAGTTGCAATGACGCTCAGTCTTCTTGCCTTTTGGCTTGGATCCTTTGTCATTTTTTAAAGAAGGAGATGATTGAGAGGGTTTGGGACCCTTGTTTGACTTATTATTGCGAAAATTTTGTTTCTTGGGAGGCTTAGACTTTTATTTCTGTTGGGATAATAAGGCTTTCCCAGATGTATCTGCATTGTTAATTATTCCAAGATGGATGAGCTTATCTTGCTCTCTAATCAAGGAATCACAAAATGATTCAAGACTAGGCTCTTGATTGCTAGCTGCATTCAAGAATTCTTTCATGGAGTAAAATGTAGATACAAAAACACAATATGCAGGTCCAAGCTTGGAAAGAATATGATAAATGCATTGTTTGTCTTCCCTTTTAATCTTACATTCTGCACATAAGAGTTTAAGAGTTTTGTACTTAGATAAATAATCTTGAATGCATGGAAAATCACTTGGATTTAAATAAATCAACTCATTTTCGAGTTGGTGACCTCGAATTTCATTGTGTTTACCAAACACAGATTCCAACTTGTCCCAAGCAGCATCAGGTTCATCAATTCCAGATATTTGGAATCGCAAATCAGTAGATATTGACATCCTAATCAATCCACGAGCTTCGTCACATCTGTTTTCCCATTTTATTTTCTTGTCATCATCAATGGATTTTGTTTCTTTCCCTGAGGTAATTCTGAAAAGTCCCCTACTTCGTAGAACATCCTCCATATGAGATTTCCATGAGAAATAGTTGGAACTAGTAAGTAGAATATCACAAGGGGCGGCCATACTATAAATTAATGGCTATAAAAACAGAAACCAATAGTCTGAATGCGAAGAGCTCGAAAAAATAGGCAGTTTAAAAAAAATGGCACTGAAAAATGACTTCGGATGATGAAGTTATGCTTGAACAAAGAAAATGTTGAAGATGTCCCAAATAGTGACGTGGCAGATAGAGAATGTCCAGCTAAAAAAAAGAACCCCCCCTTCCCAAGATGAACCTTTTGACAATCACTTTACAAGAAAGTTGCTTTAAGTGAATCACTTTTGTAAAATAAGTGTTCACTTTTACAATGATATTACTTTTAAATAGTGCAACAATAAAAAAGAACTTAAGTGACTCACTTTTTATTTTATCTTTTATTATTTAAGTGAGATGCACTTTTACAATAAAGTAACTTGAAAATAGAAATTGCATGCACTTTGCCTTTTAAAAGTAACTTCCTAAGACTTGAACTCAAGAACTATTAAGGAATAAAGCAACTTTGAACCAACTGAGCTAGATTAAAAGGTACGTAAAATATGGGAATGAGGAAGGAGGTTTTTTTTTTACTCTTCTTGCTCGGTTTCCGTGCTTGCCTTTTTTCCTGCAAATCACACCACAAACCAAAACAAAAAAAAACTTTTCCACACTTGTGGACTTAGATCTCGTTACCTTGCCCGGAAAGTCTACGTTTTCTCTCTATTTCTGATTTGCCAAGATCGCGCAAGGTGCACGACAAAGAGCATACGCAACCGAGAAAAACATTTCCCTTTCTGTTTTTGATTTGCCGAGATCACTCAAGGTGCACAGCAAAGAGCATACGCAGACAAGGAAAGCAACAATCCGAAACCAAAAAAAATAATAGTAAAAACTGATAAAATATGAGATTTTTTATTTTAAAATAGAAAATAAAAATAAAAAATAAAAAAAACGTCACTGTAACATTATACCTTCAGATCTGATGAAATCATAGATCAACACACCGATGTTTTGACGTGGTTTAAACCCTCTTGAGGGAAACACTCCATGGCCCTGGCCAAATAGCTTCTATGGGACAATTTATTATGCAAAGAAAGAAAGTTACAAATGAGCTTCTCATAATCGATCAACTAAACAATGACCCTCCATGCTCTTTAAATAGAAATCATGGACCAATCGGGTGTTAAGCCACGGATCAAGGTTAGGTATGATCTAACAGAAGTTGAGCCGTCGGATCACTCTATGTCGGGAACATATCATGACCGTCAGATTAAGTATTTACAAATGCATACTAAAGAAACACACTTTCCCTAACGGATATATTACACAAGTTGATCTTAACTAACTCCTAAGTGTCTAAATATCCTAACAGATCCTTTGGGATTCGTTCAAGAGGATAAGGTTATGTGGGAGAAATATATCAATACTTTATAGAATAACCATATCAGACCAATTGACATAGATGATGAGATTATTTGGTGTAGGATTCCAGTTGGTGGTAAGTACACTTCCAAACCTAGGATACAAAGCGACGAGAGATGAAGTGGACATCCCTAAACCTTTGTGGTGGCAATATGAGATATGGAGGCTCAATTGCTCGCTAAAGATAAAAAAAATTTCATGGTTAGCACTATCAAACAAAATACATGTTTGGGACTTCCTCAACAAATTTTTTTATGAAGGACCTGGGAGATGTCCTCTTTGCAGATTCAACAATGAAACAATATCTCACCCACTTATTCATTGCTCTTATATGCATTGAATATGGGATGTCATACAATAGGTGAAGGGTTTCCTTTTTTATTGGACTGGATTTGATCTGTAATAAGCTTTGAAAAGTTGGTATAACTTTCCTCTATCTGTTGATTATCTCTCCCTCCTTGCTCTTCTAATGTAGAGCTCCTAGCTGGCTCAAAACAAGGCAACATTTGAGGACTATTTGTTGAAATTTGGTTGAGCTTTTACCTTTAATTATTTTAGATGCAGAGACTTGAAGCAATGAGACAATTCAATCCATGAAATTCCTACAACCATAACATAAGATATACCCTAAGGCAAATCCTCAAAATTATGAGAACAAAAACCCCAACAATTCTTCTCAGTGTAATATAATGGATAGCAAAGAATGCTTTATTTTCCAACATAGCAGATTGATTTCGAAAGATAAGAGATCACCAAAAACTCTTGATGAAGATACATAAGCAATAGAGAAGAGAGATCAATCGGATGTGTTCCCAACATAACATTAACAAGTACGAAAAATATCCTGCACAAATAGAAGTGCCTTGCCTTCAATGGAGAAGATAATTCGCTTCACATTGGATTCATCAATCTCGTATAACATATTTATACATTCTTCTCTTCTATTTTTATCATCTGACTTCAGGATGAACTCGCCCTCAAACTGGATGTATTAATTTTGTATGCAAAGGTGCGCCCTACTTTTCATGCAGTGCTTTATCTCACTTAGCTGTCACTTAGGATGAAGTGGCCTCTTAACCGAAAGCTTGCCCACTTAGTTAGGTGCCTAACTTAAGTGTCGCCACTTAGTTAACTAGATATTCTTTGTTGTCACTTAGTTAACTCTCTTTAACTGATTCTCCTTGATTTACTGAAGTGTCGTCTTTTAGTTAACTAGTCATTTTAACACTTAGTTAATTGAAATCATACTGATTGATTTCCTTGAAGTGACCATTGTGAGTTCTTTAGTTAACTGAGGCATATCTTTAACTAATGCTTTAACTGAAGCATTGATACTTAACTGAATCTTTATAACAAAATATTTAACAATTCGATTTCTCTTTAATTAGTTGAAGTGTCTGCATGGGAAATTTTGAATTCTTTTGATCTCTATGCTTTATCTTTTATTTCTTTATCTCTTACTGCATGATCAATATGTGCTAACATTAATTATCCATCACATTACATTATACTAAGAAGAATTATAAGATGTGATCATATTATATTATTCTGGACCAAATGATCATATGCTAAAGTAATTCACTTTAGAGGTGATCAATCTCTAAAGGAGACTTAATAGCAATCCGGTGATCATGGTTAATAATACATCACACAACATTAAATGCTTTTAATAAGTAAAGCATGACTTTTAACGGAAGGTACACCTCTATACGAGAGGTCCATCTCATGGATACCTTTATACGGAAGGTTCACATGATAATCATGACTTGACACACAAGTCTAGAGTCTTGTCCAACAAGACTTTACAACATCATTACTTTGATCAAGTACCTCTATACGAGAGGAATAGACTTTACATGGAAGGAAATCAAAGTGCTCACCTCTATACGGGAGGATCAATCTTGGCTACACAAGATTGGTTTGGAGAATGTCTCATGATGATGTATATTTAACACTATTAGATCCCCCCTGAGGTATATGCTTATAATATCTTGGAAATTATGGAATCCATGCTACATGTGAATAATAGAAAGAAGGTCAGAGTTATCACTGAAGAACAAGTGGACATATCCTATCACTAGTGCTTCTTTGATGGGGCCTCCCAAGGGGAGCCTGCCTTGGGAGGGGCTAGGGGGATTATTTATTCATCTGATACTGAATGGACAAAATTCTCTACTGCACTTGGTAGAAGCACAAACAATCGTGTTGAATTGTTAACTTTGAAGATCACTCTGCAGTTGGCACTTTCAAAGGGAATTCAGAGAATACAAGTCTTCAGAGACTCCAGTTTGGTTATCAAAAGGATAAGACATAACAAATCACTAAAGAATATCTACCTACAACCCATTTTTGAAGAATTGGTCAGAATTGTTACAAGATTTCACGAAATCATCTACCATCATGTGTTTAGAGAGCACAACATTATTGATGATCAAATTTCTAAGAATGGTCGACAATTTGGGGAAGGAGTTTGGCAGAAGTGGGAGTTCCAGAATGACACCATCATAGAGGATGATCTAGGACCCTTAAATTTATAATTAATTAAAAGCCCCAAATGAGTCTTCAATGATGAAATGCAAACAAACTATGTGGCTTAATAATTTGTTTTTTAAGGGAGCAAGTATAACTGATACATGTTGACTATTGCAATCATGTTGTTGAATAGCTAGATGAATATTTGATGTAACTTTTTTTATTTTTGAAAAGGACTGAACATAACTAAAAACAATCCCTCTTACTGGGACATCACAATGTAATTGAGGCCTTTTGGTTGTAAATAAGGTGGTTCATTTTTAATAATGAATTGTGATACTTTTCCCATGGAAAACAAATGTATTGTGCTCATAGAAACGAGTGATGACTTGTGAAATTTTCAATGGTAATTGATATCTCTTCATTGTGCTCAGAAATTGATATTTTTATTGATTCTCTGATTATCATTACTTAATAATAGTATATGCGATATTAAATATTTAAAGTACTCTTTTGTAGATTCCTCTAATTCATCAATATTATGTTATTTTCATATACTCTCAAATTTTGGCAACTTTAAAAGACATAATATGAAGGTTAGATCAAGCCAAAGCAAATCTAATCATCATATACGATCATAATTTATATTATTTGGTAGACTAAATACACATATTTATTTGGCAAATCAATTATAATTTTAGATAATTAGGAGCAAGTGGCCTATCAAGGTGTAGGTAGTGTAAAGAATATGACATTGTCAAACAAATTTATTTAAGATCTTGACTCCTAATTTCGAAGGAAATCCCTTATCGCAATAGCTTTGATTCTACTATGAAACTTTTTTATGATGAATGTAGACATACCGATACATTTCATAGTGAAGTTTTAGTATGATTAGCTATGTATTATAATTCTCCCTGGATGGGGTGACAAGAATGGGTGCATCAACACTGACAACTAGACATAGAGCATTCAAATGGTATAGGGGTAAGACTTGAGCCATAATAACTCACTCACCCCACCTCAGGCACATTTATGATAAATGTGTGGAAGCACTAGGACATATAGAAAGCAATAATTGAGGATAAATTTGCTCATTATGGAGGAATGAATATGCAACTTCAAGTCTATTTGTTTGATGACTAATAAGGGGACTTATATCTCTATCTTCTAGATTCACCTATCAACATGTAGGGGAAAGGTAACCCATGTTGTTGGTCGATTTAAGCTTTGAGGATGTCATATTGGAAGCTTACATAGAGTATAGTCGTTTGGGAATTTGCTTGGTTGGAGTTAAAGCTAGATGGTAGCTTGATGTCTATTATGGTACTTAGTGGGTTTGGGATTTGACTTGGAGGGATCCGAAATATGGTCTAGTTGGTAGTACCTACAAGTTGAAAATTAAGATGAGAAAGAAAGACATTATTGAGTGTTATACACCAAATTGTCACTCTGTACACCATTAAGAAGGCTTCATGACATATCACCATGAAGAACATGATGTTCATGCCTCCTAAGAAGTGTTGAGACCCATCCTCATCATGTTGGTCCCCTCCCTGGTCTTACTTAGAGGCAAATCCATCCCTTCATGGTCAAATGACACCTCACCAAGTCTATCTTAGAGATATTTTTGCACCCTGCTAGTGGTGCAAGGTGCGAAAATACAACATTTTCGCGCTCTGCATGCCTGCAGGGGCGTGAAAATCTCAACATTTCCGTGCTTTGCTCAGTTTCGAGGGCACGGAATCCCTCAAGAACCATTTTCCTTGATCTTGGGATCTTGAATCTCGAAGAGATTTTCATGGGATAGGGATTCCCATCGAATCTCATCTCATCTCACCCTCCTTACTTGTTACGATTCAACTCCTTGATCCATCTTTTACTCATCTAAATCCATCATTCTCTCTTAGTGGTTGGCCTCCCAAATCCTATAAGAAAGAGGCCATCCATGAGATAAGGGGAGAATTTTGGAGGCATCAAACCTATGATATTAGAGGTTTTGCAGAGGTAGCAAAGGAGAACTTGAAAGGAGATGTTGTTGCTTTGGACATCAATGTATATCACTTTGTAATTAGCTTCTTTGGTTTTCCTAATGATAACTTGGCTTATTCTCCCATATCTTGTTTCTTGTAAATGTTGATGCATGATATATTTTAAGTTAGATCTAGATCAATACATCTATTTGCTTGGGAGTTTTGGTTCTTGGCCTTGTTCAACATGTTCAAGCTTTGGAGATCAAACTTGGAGCTGGAGCTAGGATGACCTAAAGATTGGAGGTAAGTTTCACTTCTTCCTTTCTCTCTTATGTTCATTAATTTATGTATTGTGTTAGATCTAGGAGAATAAGAGCACCATTTGTTTTGTTTATGTCATAGATTGAGCATTTAGGAATTTAGTTTGGTCTATGAGAGGGTTTAACTATCCGTAGGAAGAATTCTCTAACACATTGAGGGGACCTTGGAGAATGGTAAAGAGGCTCAAGGGGTTCACTTGACACAACACTATAAATACCTAATTCAATGTGCTAGGGGTTCCAGGGACAAATAAAAGGATCCTATGGCCAAGGTCCTCATTGTAGCTTATCATACCAAGTTTGATGAAAGGATCAAGTAGGAGGTGGACGAAATAGAATAAGTGGTAAGGTTGAATAGAGGTTCTATCTCTAGTAATAGGGTGGATGAGGAAATATTAGGTTCTCAAGGAGTAGGGATACAAAATACTCCAAGTCAATGGACTTATACTAGCATATTAAATAGTTTGTAGCATGTGTCATAAGGCATAATGTCAATCAAAACAAGGAAATTCTTAATAGGATAAATGAACTAGATGACAAACGTGAGAGTATGATCAATGCCATTTGGGGTTCGAAAGTCAACAATTAAGAGGAAACAATAGTCGATGTAGCAGAAGAAGAGGAAAAATGGGAAACAATGTGGGAAACTGAGGAGAAAATAGAAGTTGATGTTAGAAATCTCTTGGAATGACAATTCAATGCAATTCATAAATTTCACCTTATTCCAAGAGGGTTTCTTGGATCTTGGCCCTAGAATTTTCATCTTTTAGGACTATTGTAAATTATTGAATAAAAAAATAGTGGAAAGATCACAATAATTCACTTCTAACATACCCAAACTTCATGGCAATTCAAGGAGAAAAGATACCAAACAATGAGATAAGTTTCAACCCCTTCTAGGGAAACTTATCAAGGAATAACCAGATCTATAATGTACTTTAACAACAATGAATGCAACCCCTTGTGTTATCCCTTTTGATGTTAAATCACTTAACAACCTACTCTTTTACTCAGGTCAAATCAACAAGGCATAAAACATTATAAATAACAAAGGATGGAGAACATTTATCTGGAAATTCAAATATGAAAATGACACAAGATATGGACAGTTTAAAACTTCATATATAAGCTCAAGATGAAGTACATTACATAGCCTTCTCTCAAGGCTAGTACAAAATCCAACCTTCCAAAAATCCCTAGCTAGGGTAAATCAACAAACCCTAGCTCATCCAAGAAGAACCAAGTGAAAGAATCTCTCCAACACAATCTCCAAGGAAAAAAATCCTCCTCTTCTCTTCTTCACCAATCCACCCCATGGTTTTATCACAAAACCCTAATCTTCAATATCCAAGGGTAAAACCCTAACTATAGAACTCTAAGATACCCTAAGAAACACAAGAAGACAAAGAAACACTAGTGCCTCAAGAGAGATATAGAGATACCAAGTATAAGTGAAGACTCCAAGAGAGAGAGAGAGGACAAGTGTGATCCTCTTTGAGGTCACATCTCTACATAAGAGTGACTAAGAATAAAAACACAAGTGATATGAACATCTTTAACATCTTCTTCTTTAGAAGAAAAACCATAGTCATGAGAATCCAAGACAAGAAAGCCAAGCCAACACCATCATGAGGTTAAGAATCCACTAAGAAAGCTATGTCAACTGTGCATATCCATCACAAACCATCTCTTATGCTAGAATACATCTTTGACCATCTAAGGGCTAGTCATACACCACGCACCCCAAATCTCATAAAGCACCCCCAAGCATGCTGTAAACACTTTTGGAGTCACCCAAAAAACTAACAATTGATGTCTCTGTAGCAACTTCAAAGGATATTGCTTGGGTTCATGGCTAAGAGACTACTCCTTCAATCCTCATTAATGTGGATTTTAACTCTCAATAGTGACTATTGGGTCTCACTATTTAGTTCCCCCCCATATCAATGTTATAATTCTATTCTAGGTCCTCAAGGCCTTTTTAGAAATTTGTAGATTTTTTTGCTAGGTCTGGATTTCAAACTAATAAATATGTTGTTAGGGTCTTTGCTTTGTTGTATAGTTTTCAATTCTCAAACAATTCCCCAGGGGGTAGAGACATGACAAGAGAAAAACTATAATTTTTATGAGAATTGGTTGGCTGTCCCACCTGAGCATTTGTCATAATTGGTGGTGCTTGTTAACTTTCATGTATATTATTCATAGATAGTTCTATCTAAATTATAAAAAATAAAAAATGTATTATACTTCAAAATTGTTCACAAACTCTAAGTTTGCATTTTTTTACCACTAGTTGGTTGCCCCACTTGAGGATTTGCCACAGTTGATGGTGATTGTTAACTTTCATGTATATCATAATGGATAGTTCTAGCTAAATTACCAAAAAAATTCAAATGTATTATAGTTAAAACTTCTTCACAAACTTGTAGTGAAGAAGACCTTAGTGCCTATTATGGATTTTGATATCAAATAAGTTTTCTTTATAAGCAACAATAAATATATCCACTTTTGTGCCCATGAATGAAAATCGATTGTGTGTTTGCGCAATCGGATGGGCAACCAACAAAGTCAATTGATGACTTTGCTACTTACTTGCTTGATTGCTCAAATGCACAATCAGGTTAAGGATGGCCCTTCCATGCAAAGCTCTTACACTTTGATGAAAACATAAAGAAGTCACATAACTATCCATTTTTGGCCCTTTTATGATGAGCCGTAATTGAAATTTGGTGCACATTTTCATGCTAAAACATCTTGAAATCGATCAAAACAAACACCACCAATGCCACATATGAATCAGAAGCCTTGGTTTGAAAAGAGATGCGATAAAAATCCCAAAATATTGACTATTTATACTAAGTTAAACTTATATTTCCTCTATTATGAAATTTTCTATTAACAAATCTTGTGAAATCATTTTCTAAGTTCTACTAATGTTCCTTGTATGAATACGATAATACTATAAATGAAAACTTAAAAATGTTTTTGTCACTATAAATTCCTTGGCTAAAAATGTTTTTAATCAAAAGTTTCAATCAATTTAAAACTTTATTAGATTTTTTAACCTAATGATTCAAATTAGACAAACCCAAAAAAATATTATTGAGTAGAGAAGGTGCATTTCAACCTGGTGGAGGAGAAGTGTCGTCTATCCCTTAAAAATAAAAAAAACAACAAAAATAAAATAAAAAAAGTAAAAAATAAGAATGCATATTCAATGTGTTGTACCATAGTGAAGCGGGGTGGGGGGAAGTGTCCAGTTGCCCCATAAAAAAAACATATACCTTTTTCTATTAAGAAAACATTAACTTCCTTCTTATATATGAAGAGGAAATCTAGCCTTATCTCTTTAAAAAAAACCTATAAGATAAATAAATGTATTATGTGGAATAAGATAAAATATGGAAATAGTTTAATTAAGTTTTTTTTGTTATTATCATTGGAATTGGACTATACAATTTTTGGTCAAATTGTAATTTTTCATTTATTAAATTGCATTTTTCAATTTTTATTAACAATTTTAACAATTATTTTCATTTTTTAATTAATTTTGAGTGAAAATAATTGAAAAAATACGAAAACAACCTAACATATTTAAACTATTGAGTAAGTTAAAGTCTAGACAATTTGCACTTTCCGACAAGTTTTACCAAAATCAAACTATTGAGTAAGTTAAAGTCTAGACGATTTGCACTGTTCCCACAAGTTTTACCAAAATCCGAGGAGGCTATTTGTTGCTGAAATTGCAATTTTCATTGTTGAAATTACAATTTTGATTGCAAAAATGGGTCCAGCGTCCTCCAAGCAACCTGATTATGCAATTCCAACAACTTAAAACTACCATTTTAACAATTTCTCCTAAATTTTAACCAAAAAATACCGATAATAAATACAAATATTCTATACTTTAACTTACACCTTAAACTACTAAAAATATGTAAAACAAAACGGTTTTAAGGAATTCCAAAAGGACAGAAGCATGAAAATTATAGGACATGGATCGTGTTTTCTTTCTTAGAATTAGAATAGGAAATTAAATTTTTATTTTAAAGATCTGCTTGTTAAATTTTTATTTTAAAGATCTGCCTGTTGTATTGTATGAAACAGATGGATTTAAAAAATAAAATAACCTTGAATGAGATTCCAATCTCAAATTAAACCAAATGCATTCACTAACATCCGAAAGACCGTTCTAGTTAAGACATAGCCACGCTGTGACGGATCATCCACATCCCAGTCGAAAGTGACGGACATGCTTGCGATTGTAGGACATCATAACTTCAAAATACTGTTTGGATGTTGGATATCCAACCCAATCCTAGGAAGAAATATCCCTGGAGCATTTGAACACAAGCACAAGTCAGGGATGGTATGGAGAAAAGACCAAGGATCTGGATGAGATCTCAATTTGCCAGGAAAAACAGTAACTGAGTCAGAGGTGAAGGGGGCACAGGCAACAGATTTGAACGAGATCTGACCATCTGTTAATTGGGCACCAACCCATTGAAGGCGAAACAGAGGACGACTATGCTTGTGAAGGCTAATTGATTTGGGGGTCTCTATCTATCTTAAAGGTCTGCAGTGTTAATAATGGGTCTGATCCAATCTTCAGAACAGCAAAGGGGAGAAGAGGAAGAAGCTGAAGAAGAAGAAGCAGTGGATGAAGAGGGGCACAAGGGGAAGCAGGGAGAAGAGAAAAAGAAGGTTTTGGAACAGGAACCAGAGGTTCTGCCCTGCCATCCCTCCGCCTCTCCCCTGTCACCACAACTGTCATTCAGTGGGAGTCCTTATATGGGTCCATCTGTGAGGGTATGGGATCCTTACAACATACTCACCCCCGTTTCTTTATCACCTACTCATTCCACTTCCAGTTCTCTTCACTCCGATGCTTTGGATCATTCTAGGTGGTTGCCTATGGAGGATGATCTCATCACAGAAGTTTATTTGATCAGGCATGCCGAGAGCACCATGAATGAGAGGCCAGAACTGATTGGGGGCAGATCTCCTTCTGCGACATTGACAGCCAATGGGAAGAGGCAGGCTAGGGCTCTGGGGGTCTTTCTCAAGTCTCAGGGGATCACTTTCAATGCAATCTATTCGTCCCCGCTCGACCGTGCCAAGCAAACTGCATTGGCCATTTGCCAGGTATGTAAGAATGCAGTTTGGATCTCTGAAGACGCCTGTTTGGTCTTTAGGTATGTTCATATTCACAAGTACAGATACCTTGGTTTTCTCTTGTTAGATAGCTCAATGAATGAACTGGCACAAGTCCATCTAAACCGGGGTCCGATGTGCTCCTCAAGGTTGCAAGTATTGGATGCATACCTTGAGTTCCAATATCTGATACGCCAACACAATATTTGATATGGCAACCATTTGTGTGAGCTCAAAGTATGCATTTTTTTAGCTTTGCAACATCAAGGTGCATATCAGACCTGGCTTCAGATGGGTAGCTAGTGTCCATGTTCATTGCATCCAATGCACCATTTAAATTAAATCAAGCATTACACATATATTCTGCATCCCATCCACCTTTATCAGATTGTAGAATGCACTTCACTGAAGTGAATGATTTGCCATAATAGAAAATCATCTCAATAATGAAGAAATCCTCTCAGCAATAAGTCTTCTTGTATTGAATATATGAACACAATGATGGATATAATAAATACAATTTTATATTGCCATTATCGAAAATCATCTCAATAATGAAGAAATCATCTCAGCAATAAGTCTTCTTGTATTGAATATATGAACACAATGATGGATATAATAAATACAATTTTATTGAAATATGCTTCTATTAATTTTACAAATCATATTTCAGAACAACATGCGGCAGATAGGCTACCAGCACATGATGAAACTTGGGGCAGATAACTAAACTCGCCAAGGACCAAAACTAATGTCTGAAACTAGTACCCTGCTAGAGAAAGTTCAAAACTAATAACATCCCCTTACAAACCACAGAGAGTCATGAAGGCGAGCGGCATGGTCTTGGAAGCAGAAACAACCACAATAATAAAAAATCTCCCTTTACAAACTAGAGGTTGACATGGAAGGGAGCAGCGTGACCCCAGAAATAACCTCAGGTACCAAGACCAGAAATTGAAAAAAATGACCCTGCAATACCTTCATATGGTGTATTGGGGGAAGCACACTCCCGAAATAATTAATACGGTGACTTTAGGTGTTTGGGGATTCTGGTTCAAGAATCAAGATACTTAATATAAAGAGCACTCAAACTAATATAAAGAGCACTCAAACTAAAGAGCACTAGGATAATGTTTTTTTTCCTTTTTCTTTCCTGGTTACAATGTTGGAAAACCCCTGGATACTTTCCCTTATATTGAGGATGGTATCTAGGGTAAACCCTAGATTCTTTAGGGTTAGGCCACAAGGCTGAGTAAATAACAGGGCTTGAAGCCATTGCAACAATATATTTTTTATAAGCTCAATATGTCACTTACAAGAATAGAACTTGGATGGGAACGATAACACTCCACTCCACAACCGCTCAAGCTAAACCCAGTTGACTTAAAATTTGAAGGACATGAGGTGGGTTTTGATCCAGTTGTGTGTACATGAGTCACAAGCTCATTTAATACAATCTCTGTGGGTGCAACCACATGTTCGACTACTACCTCAAGGTGATCCCATGGCTCCAAGAAAAAGCCCCTAGGAGAATTGAACCTTGCCCACTTGTGAAAAACTCCTCGCTCTTCACCAATGGAGCCAATCCCTTTGGGCATTTTTTAAATTTGAAGGACATGGGGGTGGGCTTTTTTCCACTTATGTGTGCACAGGTCACGAGATCATTTAATACAATTTCTTTGGGTGCAACTACATGTTCGACCACTACTTCAAGGTGACCCCATGGCTCTAGGGAAAGCCCTAATGGAAATTGAACCTTGCCCATCGGTGAAAAACTCCTCGACTAGGATATTGTATGTGATAACCATTAGATGATTTAAAGTCCCTGGCTATTGCATATTGCATATTGCATATGCAAATTTTTTCTTTTTCCTATTTGTAAGTTGTAACCTGACTATTTGTAAGTTGTAACTTGATAAGGTAGGCAGAGTATATAGCCTTTTACTGTCATGCATCTTATGTGAGAAACAGCTTCCAGCTGGAGTGAAATTATGTATCGTAAAAATGCCAAAGTTGTTTCTTTTGTGAACAGTGGAGGACAAAGTGGCTGCATAAGCAGTGTTAGAAAATGAAACGATGGCAAGCCGAGCTTCCTAGCTATAGCGAAATTATGCACATTACTGATGTTGAAGATGTAAAACTTTCTTGTAGGAACAGTTGAGAACAATGTTGTTGCATAAGGCACCGATCCCATAGAAAAGAAAAATGGAACCATGGTAGGCTATGCCCATATGAGATTTAGAATCCATTTCTCTTTACTTGGGCATGGTTTTTACACATCTAACAAAAAGCATTGGAGGTGTAGTAGTCAGCCTGTAGTTCCATTTTGAAAATCTTAGTCCTAGGCATGCTAAGCCGTTACAGGGGTTGAGTTTTGGCAAATGACGACTGTCTATCTGGATGCCATTTTTAATTCATTAATATTGTAGGTCTGACATGATTGCTGGGTTTCTGAGTTGGCAAGAAGGCCATGGTAAGGTGCCAACTCCAAGTGAAGGCCAACTGTATGGACTACAACAAGTCCTACAAATACTTGCTACCTAGATGTTTTTGGCCTTAACGAGGAGCGGGATGCTATTCAAATTTCATATTTCCAGCTGGTGCTTTTGAATTCTGTTTGGATCTGAACGTCCCATTGGAGGTGATCATTTGTAAATTATCACTGTGAGCTGTTATGCAAGCAGATTTCTTATACATTCGCCATTCATTGTTTAACAAGTGCCTTGCTGGCATTTAGTCTGTTTAGCAAAGTTATATTTTAATTTAACTCCAGTATGAAATGAATATAAGAGTTTGAGATCCCAGAGATTGCTTTTTGGCAGTTTCAAGGGGGGCAATGGAGTCGGTATTAGTAACCTGGTACAGAGATGGACTAAAATAGATAACTTGCAATGTGCATTTCCATTATATCGTTCTTGCTGTTTCTTTTCTGACATGGATCGAATATAATAGTGTCACATTGGCATTGGTTTTTTTTTTTTTTTAAACAAAATATTATATTAACATGTACAAAAGCCCCAGCTGTACCCGTAAGGCTGGCTTTGATTTACAGAGAAGGGGCGTTTGTATTTCTTTTAGAGCTCCAGATCATTAGAATGTTCCCTTATTTCTAGATTTCAGTAACATTGATTTCCTTCGGAGTGTTTCTACTACCCTATCAGTATGAAAACTGATAAACAGACTGGTAACCATGTCGACGGCAAAATGCACACATAAGAAAACAGGAGAGAATAAATTACAGGACTTTGAAAAACTGTCGACTGATGGTCTTGTTGATCAGCTACCTGATGTACTTTGCTAAGGGCTCTCCTTGCCACAGAACCACTGCTCGACTCTCCCTTGTATGTACAGGATGCTCTCTGGTTGCCCTTACCTCCTTAACTTGCCCTTCAAGAGAGCTAAGGCATGAGACCAGCAGTAGGAACAGAGTCGTAAAACTGCTCCTCGACTTTCCCTTTATGTGCAGGATGCTCTCTGGTTGTCCTCCCCTCCCTAACTTGCTCCTCAAGAGAGCTAAGACCAGCAGTTGGAATGGAGCCACAGATTCTTCAAGTTCACGGGTTTTGGCTTTCACAGGCAGAATGCACCCATCCTGCACCCATCCTGTTGAATGTTGTGAGTTCCCAACCTGTTAATTTCTTTGAAGGTATCCCTGGCAACTGCAGCACCATCCTCTTTGCTTCCTACACCTTCACTTCAAGCTCCTCTAAGTCAATAAGGTGTTCACCACAGTTACTGACCCTGTCTGTACTCACTCTGTTTTGTACATTTGAATCTCCCTGAGAGTGGTGGGGCAACAAGGACATTTACTCTGAAAACAACCAGACAAAGGCATATTTTTGAGGCAGTAAAGGAAGGTAAAATTTCACTTGGAGGACGGAGTTTAGAACATTACAGTTACCCTAGAGTCCACAATTCATTTAATCAAATCCTCAAAGCTTCATCAAGCTCTTTCTATTTATAATTGTTGAAAAAATCGGCATTGGCAAAAAAATAGCTGAGGGTCCGGAATATAACTTATCGGGAACATTGGCAAAAAGATGGGCAAAAATCGGCAAACTGCGGCAAGCATTAAAAAATATAAAATAAATTTATTTTTTTCAAATTTTTAAACATATAATCCTTCTACAACATCAAATAAACACATTGGCACATAAATATGGAAAAAATGCCAATATATGTGATGTAGTGGATGCCAAATGATAAATCAAAGTTCAAACATCAACTCTTGATACTGAACCCTGATAGTTGTCCATTCAAGACTTGTAAATAAAAAATTACATCATATGTATAATAAATGTATCTCACCATCATAAGTTATCTACAATGATTAATCTAGAAGCTAGCTACTGATTCCCTATACCTTTTTATGGGCAAAGGAAAGGCTCGTCCTCTCATAGAAGAAGCCCTGTGGCTGGAAATACATGACCATTGGTGGGTGTCTCACTTTGTGTCAAAAGTGTTGTTGAGGCTGGCACATGAACGTCCTCACTCTCAGTCTCCTCCTCCCCCTTGCCCCTGCTCCTCATGTAACCATTCAGGTACCTTCTCCATAACAAGCCTTTTGGTCTCCACCCTCCACCATGTGGTTATATATAATATATAACCACACACAACACACATCAATGTACCATTAGACACTAAATATACAAAGTTTTCTCATGTATATAACATCTAACGTTGAATATAGCAAAATGGCACTAAGTGTAATACATATTTGAAACAAAAGCATTAAGTTTCTAATGGGCTCTGAAGTCCAGAAAACATCACACACACACAATGTACCATTAGACACTAAATATGCAAAGTTTTCTCATGTATATAGCATTTAAGGGTGAATGTAGCAAAATGGCACTAAGTGTGTTAAATATTTGAAACAAAATAGTAAAATACATTAACATTAAGGTTCTAATGTCCTCCAGAGTCCAGAAAACATCATGCTACAACAAATATATATATATATATATATATACACACACACACACACATAAAACCACACACACATCAATGTACCATTCGACACTAAATATGCAAAGTTTTCCATGTATATAGCATCTAAGGGTGAATATAGAAAAATGGCACTTAGTGTGATACATATTTGAAACAAAATACTTTAGCATTAAGGTTTTAATGGCCTCCGGAGTCCAGAAAATATCATTCTACCACAAATAACTACACATCATCAAAATCATCCCCTATATTGGGATCCTCATCATCAGTAGCACTGTTTGTCTCCTCCTTTGGCCTTTACCTTGATCCTCCAAGGACATCAGTACTAGGGCTTGCTGCTATTGGTGGATACAAGTCCATCTACCTAGCTGTTTCTCAATTCAACAACCTCCAGTTTTGATGAAATTGGCTAACCATGTGTTATAATGAGGCAGAAAGCTTTGATAAACACAGTGGCACACTGAGAGGGGGGGGTGAATCAGTGGGCCAGCACTTGCTTCTAATTACAACTTCAAACCTTAAATCTATAACATTTACAATTTCACTTTAACACTTCCATCAATCTCTAAACTATACTTCAGTAATCATGAACTTAAAACATGTCATTCATCAAGTTAAACACATTATCATCAACACATCACAAGAGACACAAGATGAGCTTTGTAATCTTTTTATATTTTGATTCAACTGGCTACAACCGTTAGGTATTATCAGCTACAACTGAATCAGAATCACCAACTCCTATTCCAAGACTCAGCTTGGTCTTTTTCTCAGATCCAGCTAAGAAAAATAGTACAAGGCCCAGCTTGTAGTTACATACAAATTACATCTCATCAATCATGTCATATGTCATCACTGTCATCAAATAACCTGCTGCCAATTAAACAGGCACATCATCATGTCTTCAATCCATCAATCATTACTGCTGTCCTAAACCATCATCAAGGTGTTATATCAGCAAGCCATATTCAACCTTGCAGCAGCTTCGGATCAACCCTCCATGTACACATATCATCAAGCCATCAACTTAGAAGCCTTCAAAATTTAGAGCATAAAAAATTAGAATTCTTCTACATCCGGTTCTCCTCGGATCTGCTGCTGCCTTAATGTCACATACATCTCCTCTAACCCCCGAAATCAGAGCTCCTTACTTTTCTTCCGAAATCTTTTTCTCAAAATCCACACAAGTCATAAAGACTTGTCCTCTTTATTTATACTTTTCCTTTCCATCAATCCAGGAAGCCGACATGTCATTGTATTTTTTATTATTATCATTACATCATTAAATAAATCAAATATGCCCGCAGCTTCCTTAAAAGATGCCCGCAAGGAAACTTTTTACTTGTCCACAAATGCCTCCAATTATGCCCGCCAGGGGCTTTTATTATGCCCACAAATGTCTTCTGAAATGCCCGCAAGGGCCTATCTCAAATGCCTGCATGAGTCCTTAGAAGGCTCCATAAAATGCCCTCAAAGGGCTTTTAACATGCCCGCAAGGGCTTCATGTATTATGCCCGCAGGCTGCCTCATCACATGCCCGCAAGGGCCTGTTGTGATGCCCGCAGGCTCCTCCATCAAATGCCCGCAGGGGTAGTTTGAAATGCCCGCAAGCGCTTTATAAAATGCCCGCAGCATGCCTACATACAGCCCTTGAAATATGCCCGCATGGGCACTCTTCAAATGCCCGCAAGGGCCTCTAAAATATGCCCGCAGGGGCATGCAAAAATGCCTGCAGTACTTCTTCAAAATGCCTGCAGCAAAGCCTTGTCAACCTTGTCATGCCGGCAAGCCTTGTCATCCTTGTCATTTGTCTTTTGTCATGTCATCAACCTTGTCAAGCTTGCCATTTCCATGTCCTTGTGCCATGTCATGCTTGCCTTGTCATTTTTCCTTTGCTTATCATGTCCTCAGCTCTTGTCATGCTTAGTCTTCGATCTTTGTCTTGTCTTCATGTCATTGCCTTGTGCATGTCTTTGTCTTCCTATTAACCTTGTCATTAAGCCATTTCACCAAGTCATCTTTGTCATGTCATGTTTTCATGTCATCCAATGCCATGTCCTTGTCCTTTTGCCATATCATCATCAAGCCATGTCCTTGTCCTGTGTGCCATGTCAACAACCTCTTGACCTTTGCGATGTCATCAATTTAACCTTTGTCATTAATCTGTTGTCATCAATGACAACTATGTTTGTCAAGCTTGACATGCCAAATCAGTAGTTTTGGCTCAGGTAAAGGGTACATAGAGGGCTTGGTGCTCTTGACTAAATGCCAATCCTATACCCTTTTATGGTATGATGCTGTAATGGCCCTTTGGATCCATCTTGTGGTTGCAATGCCTCAGGTGGCACCTACTAGTAATTAGACTCAAACTATTTTAATGTTATACAAGGTGGATCCCTACAAAATTTGTTGTTAAATGGGCCATATAGCAATTGTATCTTCTTTCTTTCATTCGTTTTCACACTCTATTTCAGCTTCATTTTGCTGTACTTCTTCTAATGCAATCCTTCTCTATTTAATCATGTAGGAACTGGATATTTCAGAGGAGAAGTTAGAATACTCTGATTCACTGATGGAGATGAGTCAAGGACAATGGGAAGGCCGCCCTCGCTCAGAGATTTACACTCCTGACTTGCTTAATATGATTGACAGATCTCAGCCTGACTTCCATGCACCCGGTGGAGAGTCTCAGCGTCAAGTTGAGTATCGCATTATTGAATTTATAAACAGTAGAGTATTGAGGAGGGCTGAAAAATCAATACAGAGGAATTCTGGACAGTTTCAGAGGCAGATTAAAGGTTCCGGGAGTCAAAACTCTCTAATGCAAGTTCATCCTGTTGAAGATGGAGATGATGTTACTGTATCACAGTGGGAACTATTTAATAGGCAAAAACAATTAGTAAGAAGAAAGTCTGGTAAAAGCAGGCTGCAGTTTGTAACCAGAGGAGATAATGAGACTGCAAATGATTCTTCTTCGAGAGAAGGCAGCAATTGGAGGCAGTCACAGGAACAAAGCAAACAAGCCACTCAATGTGTAGGCATCTTTACACACGGTATGGCTATAAAGTGTCTTATCAGGGGATTGCTTGGGTCTAATCCGGCAATGACACATCGGCTGTGTATTGACAACACATCCATGACTGTTCTCTGCTATTCTTTTAAAACAGGATGGCAGATTCAGAGGATCAATGATACTTCACATTTGAGGCTTCTATAAGATCATTTTCTGTTTAAAGGCAGCAAAGGCTGTTGCCTCGAATTCATGGATATATAATTATGTCAATGCACCTGGTGCCCTGGCAATAGCTGTTATTTAATATTTAAAGCATATGAGGAAGCTGCATTTTGATTTTTAATCTAAAATTTTTAAATTGAAAGTCAAGGGACTGGATTGGCCAACATAAGGGGTGTGGTGCACTTCAGTTGCAGTCGTCGACACTGTTGAAAAAATCAGAATGCTTCACCAAGGACGACATTGGTATTAGCAAGGCTTGAAATTAGCTTCAAATGGTTAAGTTCAAGCTACCATGATACATTTATGCTTCAGCTTCTTCAGGTAGTTTTTTGTTTTCGAGTACCTTGAAGTTAAGGTGCTTCATATTTATATTTGCATTTGCCTTGTACATTTATGCAATGTAGTCTTCAATTTTGAGGATTTTGGGACACTTGTATTACTGGAGATGCTTTTCTGGAGATGGTTTTGATTTGTTCAATCAATTTCTAGAACGTGTGTTCTAATTTTCATCTTTGAAGGAAGTTGTTGCTATTTCTTCCCAGAAGGATAGACAAATTTGTGGAGATTGGAAGGTATAGATGTTTATTAACATCATATGAGGATTATCAATTTGATCCCTTTATGCTGCCATGCCATTATTCCCCGTTGTAAAATTGGTAAAATTTTCAAGTTGATTTTAATAAGCAATTCCCATAATGTCTAAATTGCAAAACATAAAATCATTGTATGAGTACAATTACGATGAGTTCCCAATTTTTTTCTAAATTGCAAAACATAAAATCATCGTATGAGTACAATTACGATGAGTTCCCAATTTTTTTATTGTTAAACTAAATTGCAAAATAAAGTAAAATGTGAAGAAACAAAAAAGCAAATGGGTTTTGGATTATCAGTACGTGTTGGCCTTTGAAAAAAGGCAGGCCCTTTCAAATGCATGGCTTGGGTCAAGACAAATTACATTGAGTTGAATATAACTTTATTGAGTAGTCTCAGTGTGGGGTCAAGAATCAGCAGTTGAATATTGTGCTTACAATTGATTTTCATTGGCTCATTTCAACTCTACTGACCCGAATGACAAATTTTTACACATGTAACCAGTTTTAACTTTTTCATTCATTCAAGGAGGTTCTTGATTTGTAAATTTTTCATCAAGCAGAATCCTACGAATTGGGTCAGTTTAACTTTTGAGTAAAAAACTATATTCTATTAAATGACAAATTTTTACAGATGTAACCAGTTTTAATTTTTCATTCATTCAAGGAGGTTCTTGATTTGTAAATTTTTCATCAAGCAGAATCTTACGAATTGGGTCAGTTTAACTTTTGAGTAAAAAACTATATTCTATCAAGATGGAGGTCATGCAGTGACAACAATGAATTCCACTCTCTGCCAGTGCAACCTAGCAGGTCTGTAGATCTAAACCTGACATATTGTGGTTGCATTTTGACCTTATTATTGATGGCATCTGAATCGAGATGGTTGTTTTCATTATTCTATGATTCTTCTGGGATTTATTTGAACAGTTAAGATGCTTTTGCATATTTATCTTACCCAGCATGCTTATTTGATTTCCAAGAAACAAGCAAGGAGAAGATGAATGAAGCATGTGAATACTAGCATTTTGGTGGTCATATGAGCAAAAAGAAAGAACCACATAACGAAGTTCAAAGGTTACACTTCACGTGCAGTTAAACATCAATGAGAGTGTTTTAGGATAGTACTTTAATAAAGAATTTCCGTAATGTTATTAACTTATTTTAATAATGATAAATAAGAATCAAGGAAAAGCTAACATAGCTCAACTTCCTTTTGAATGATCTCACATTAAACAAGGCAAATGGAGATCCCCTTAACAGCGTGGGTAAAGATAAGAGAACTTTATAGTTGTTGCTTCTAGAAGATTTGGCTGCGCTTTTGCACTAATTCTGCTGGAAGTAAATTCTAATGACTACCTGTCGGCAGATCGCCTCTGCCTGCTGTTTTTGGGCAAGCTGGTGCTAGCTGCATTGCATCTCATTTATGCAGCTAGAAACATTACATCTGATTTATGCAGCTAGAAACATTACAGGAAGCTATATTTATCATTTTTATAATTATGCTGACACACTTATATAAAACATTTCAGAGTGAATGGAGTTAAGCATTGCCTACTCTTTTCATGTTTCTCTTTGAATCAATTATAATTGCAAATAAGGTCTATGATATTAGTAGAACTGCACTAGTTCTGATTACACAGGCTGTGTTTTCTGCGACTAGGATTTATCCATTTACCATATCTGGGCCATGTTCATAATCCCTAGTTACCTTGGTTTAGAACAGATCTTAGCAGCTATTCCTTTGTAGGTAAGCCCATAGTTAATATGATGAAATTGATCAATATTTCATTATGATCTATAATGGCGGATGGTAAATGGAATAGTGCTTCTTATTCTCTCCTTGCTATCTCTTAGGATGAAAAATTACACTTGAGAGTGATAACACGACTTGACTGCAGTAGTTCTGACTGGAAAGTACATGTTTTCAACAACTTGTTTTTGTATGCTTTTTATGATCTATTAGGGCAGGGTTCTCTTTAGTACCGACTTAGTATAGTTTAGGTCAGAGATTAGGCAATTGTTCCTGATTGGGCAATCATGTAACTGTTAGAAAAGTTGGTCAATCTGCCCTTCTAGTCAACAGCCAGTAGTCTATAACCTTGATAGTTAAATCCTTCTGAACTGTTAACCAACAAATATGGATAACTGGTAAGTTCATTGGTGTTTATTCCTGTGTGAACATAAGCAATTTTGGGGTTTTTAAGCAAATTAAGTGGGATTGCTTCCCTTGTATACCACCTTGTGACTGGTACCAAGTGGGCACTGGGCATGGAATTCACAAAAATCCAAATTATGTGTTAGGGAGACCTCTATTCCCCAGAGGTCCTAAGTTATATGTCTATTGATGTCATTATGATTTACAATGAAGGCAAATAATTAGTCAAGCTGGGTAGACAATTACCTGCAATGTTATTAAGACAGAAATTTCTATTTATTGATGAGGGGAAGATGTAGGTCCACCTGTGTTTCGTGACACTATCACAATGGGGATCTTTATTGTTCTCACATACATTTTCCTTGCATTTGTTTGTTATGCATATACACTCAACAATGTATAGCTTTGTTGTTTATGTACTGGAATTTGGGCAATGAGATTTTTCATGCACTGTTCATCTGAGCAATTCCAAATCTCGAGAAATCTATTAATATGTTGGTAATAATATTATTACCAAGAAATCTATTAACTATATTGGTAGCATATGACATTGGGTTGATACTCCTGAAAGCGAATATACCTTTCACTTTGATGGTTTTGTTTGGAAAAAATAAGCTTTTAATATAATGGATCTTTTTGCATATATAAATCCTTTGTCATTATAGTCCTTCAATAACTTCATCTTCCTCTCCGTGCATTGCATCAAGTAATATTTCACTTTTTCTTTGTTTTCTATACGTGCAATCACATCAAAGACATCTCCTGCAGTCCAGGCCATTTTTAAAATGCATTTCCAATAATAAATAATTTACTTTATATATATTATATACAATGAACAGTGTTTGAAATTTGTTTTTTGTTTTTTGACATTTGCATTGTTACCTTCTCTAACAAGATCGGAAATTATATCGTCATCAATTGATACTGCAGTGTTCTCTGATTCTAAATCGTCTAGGCTTACGAGTGGCATTTCCCCCCTTGGATTAATTTTTGTATGTTTTCAAGGTTTAACATAATTGTTCATTATGTTTTCACAGACCTATGTAGATTTAGTTTTTTCTATGCAAATTGGACAAAAGCATGATTGCTTTCTACTATCAAATGAAAACACATTCTGGAAGGCTTTTGTTTTAATTGAGTTGAAATCTCTTATCCCATGTATGGGGCTAGATCCATATGGGATTGATCTATCTACATTTTGGATTCCAATAAGCCAAAAAAAACTTGTGATGTTAACATTTATAAAGGACAATTTTTAATGTTAGTGTACATGTTAAAGACAGATTTAAGACTTGTAAATATTGTTTTTTAAATTTAAATTTAATAAAAATTTCAAGAACAAAATATATACATACTTGCACACATCTTTTGATTGTTGATTGTATTCATGGCTTAGATTTGAATGAAACTATTCAACAACCTGAGAAGTTGATTGAAATCGATCAACCTGAGAAGTGCTCGTTTTATGCATGCTCCTGCAACATCGTGCTTTCCTTTTCCATGACCAATGTCAAAGAAATTCCAACGATGTCTAACATTTGATGTTCTATGAAGCTGATATAAACAAAAGAATGACCGTGAAGATTTAAATTGTCCTGCACATCCGTCTAACCATATCCAATGTTCAATGAATTCAAATTTATGCTTTTTTAGTGACTCATAGAAAACATTGTTAATACAATGTTGTACAAAATGTGTATCATTGTTGTTAAGGAAAATTTCCTATGACCGGGGCTTTGTCACCAACATAATGGTGAGTCAAGATAACCATCTAAAAGACTCCTTGCAGGCGGATCATACTTTAAACATCAAATTTACATCAAACAAATCTAAACTAAAGGACGAAAGAGAAATATTACATGCACCTTATTTATGAAGCTTGATCCTAGCTTTTCTTTGTCCTTTCATATATGCTCCTTCTCGCCAATCCAAAGACCCACAACCACAAACACAATACCTTTCTCAAACAAACTTGGCTACAAAAAATAGGTTATTGAAATCAAAATATAACATGAAAATAAAACTAGTTAATCAAATTCATATCAAGATACAAGCCATAACGGATACAATGATAAACACAACATATACAAAAGGGAAAGATGTCAAATATTCATTAAATGACATGAATAATACATAGAACACCTTATTCTACTTGGCACCTCATCAAAACTAGAGTTCCATGTCTCTCTTGCTCAAGTTCTCCACAAGTCCCACTCCAAATCTCCACATGCATAGGGGTAGAAACCGCTTGAGGGCAGTAGTTTCAACACATGGATACAAGAATCAATGATAGGAAGGGAAGGAGAATATATGGCAACTAATTCCCGTAGCATAACAACACCATGACAAGGGTCCCCCAATTTGGTCTATATCACTTCTTTTTATAGTTAATGAGGATTGTTACCATATGGATGGGGAAGTTGTAACTGAGCAGGTGGTTCCTGAAACCACCCTAACTCTCTCATTTTTCAAAATTTTAAATATATTTTCATAATTTTTTACGATATTCGCACCTAAAACAAGAGCAACAAGGTTCGCTAGAAAACAATGTGCAACATGCGAATTCAATAATTTCTTGCCTTCGCTGGCAAATTGAAGACAAGGAGCGAATGATTCACATCCTGCATGATCATTGGGAGCGAATATGATCTTTTGAAGGATTACAACTTTTTAGGATTCTTGGGAATAACTAAGGTTTGCTTGAATGTTCATGGCTATATCAATAGAGGGTAAGGCTCTTTAATCCATACATGTCCTTTTTTGTGAACGAACAATGACACTTGAAGTGTCATCTTTTGAACTATCATCACTGACGGAAAAGTGTCTATTTGAGCTATAATAGATTCCCACTAACGTATGAGGTAATAAGGGAATATGATGGCTGAAATACATTATAATAACCAATGGAATAGTATGTGGAGTAAACATGGCCGAAGATTCCAGGAGTCCCAGCCTCAACAAAGTACCTAAAATAGAAAAAAATATGTACGACAATCTTTTCCTTGGTATGGATATGTCCATGCTCGAGATAATAGAACATGGCCGCCGAAGAGATACAATGTGGATCCATGACATATATATGAATGATGTAACAATCATGGCCACGGAAAAATACACTGTGGATCCATGTGATATATAAGTGGGTCATGGCCATGAAGAGGATACACAATGGATCCATACCCATTAGAAGATCATAGCCACAAATAGATACAAAGTGGATCTATGTCAAATTGGAGATCATAACTATGAATAAATGCATAGTGGATTTATGTCTCATCATGCATCGGGAGAACAATATACAAGTGAGTTGAATAATGTTTCTCCCAATCGTACCAATGTCATATGAGGTTGTTGATGTATTTGTATCTTCGGAATATATTCACTTGTATATTGTATTTGTACTTTATTGTATCCCGAACGGAGATGTATTATTCCTCCGATTGGAAGTGTCGTTAGTTGTACTTGCAAGTGTCGCAAGTTATATTGTAAGTGTCGTAACTTATACTTGATGGGTTATTAGACCACCTTGATGGGGTCGGCCCTGTATGAGTCATGTGGGTCAAAGGGTTATTAGACCACCCTAGTAGGGGTCGGCCCAGTCAACATTATGTTAAGTGGTTAAGTTGAGGCCGACCTAGTTGAGTAAAGGTAAAGTGAAAGTTAGTGTATAAATAGAGAGTGTGTCTCTCTCATTTTATACATCTCTCTAATTCACTCACTTCGCATTAGTGAGAGAGAGGAGTTCACACAAGTGGAGGAGGAGCATGCTGCTGAAGATATCTATTTATTGGGTTTGATCATTATGATCCTTGTATTGATGCTTATTCTATCTCTGAGGAAGTTGCGGGGTTTTTCACCTTCTTGGTTTTCCCCGGTGAAATGTTTTGTGTCTCTTGTCTCTTGTCTTTTATGCTTGATATGCTATACATGTTGTTCTTTCAGTTAAGATCCTAGACCATATTGAATTAAATGATGAAAAACTAACATGGTATCAGAGCTAGCCTGAAGGAAGGCATGGTATGGCATTTATGAGACTTGTTGCACTTGCGACAAATTGGAAGCTAAGGCTTGATATAGCAAAAAACCAGTTATTGTGGCACTTTCTCTTTAAATCCATTTTGGCGAAGGTTCAGGTTCTGAAACTTTTACAAGTCGTAGATGACATCCCCATGTACCTTTTGTCTGAAGCACATCATCTAATTCATTGTACTTTCTGTTTTATGACCCGTACAATCTAGGGTTTCTGCCTCTTCCAAATCTTAGTCATAAACATGTGACCTAGGAAAAAAGGTCACAACATGGGCTAGGAAGCTCCAAATGAAATTTCGTAAAAAGTGACAGGTAGGGCACAGACTATACTTTCACAGGTCCTCTTTTCAGAGGCTGAAGTTGAAACAGTGACACGTGGCACTCCGTACAAGTTTACTCTCCTATTTTATCCCATAAACAGGTCACGTTGCGACACTTGGCATAACTCTCTCCCAGAGAATCCAATTGAGGTCAGACCTGTGGGGTTGGAAAGATGAAAGGTCAGGCTAAAATAGATATAAGTTTCAAACCCTGTGGATTCGTAATTTCATAGATGCATCAGAAACAATATGGCATATATTTCTGTCCAAACAGAATTGGATTCTGAGCACCTTCATTTTTGGATCGTCACTACTGTGGGAAATTAGGGTTTCAGAGAAAGTTGAAATTCTTGGAATAGGAGACCACGGATGGATGCTCCTCATCAAAATCAAAATTTAGAGACCAAGCTCAAATTTTTTGGTTGGGAAGAAGGTCGGGCTTGATCAAACCCTAGTTCGGGATTTTGATCGGAAAGGTGGAAAATTAGGGCTTCTGCAAAATTTGGAATTTTTGAAATCTGTGACCACGGCTGGAAGCTCCTTTGAAAAATCAAATTTTAGAACACAATATCGAACCTTTTGGATGGGAAGAAGACCGGGCTTCATCAAACCCTAGTTCGGGATCCTGTCCAGAAGATCCGGAAGTTTCAAAGGCAATTTTGAGGGGTCAAATTTTGGAGATTTCAGAATTGAAGTATACCAGCTTGATCAGCTCAGCAAGCCACATCTTTCCATCCATTCAGAAGTTTGAAATTCAAAATTTGAATTTTTAGGGTTTCTCTGACAAACCCTAATCCAGCTCCAGATCCAGTTTCAGCAAATCAAAGTGGATTAGGATAATCCTAGAAGAAAATGAATTGGACACCTGTATAAGTGAAGAAGTTCCAGTTCCAGAGGGAGATGAGGCTAAGGCCTTACATAAGAAGACTACAAGAAATCTCGACATGTATGACTTGAGGAGATAGAGGATGTGTTGAAATCTGTTCATGATTAAGTTTATGATATGTTTGTCTTCATATTATTGAGGTTAGTACAATCTTGATTAATCTTAGACTTGTCTTATCACCCTAGTAAAAGTATGAATGCATGTGAATGATAAAAGACATTCATTGATTAGGGTTATATGATTGTACTAATGCACTGTGGTATTGTATGATGATGATGTTGTCCGCTAACATGAAAGGTACAAATCAAGTTCTAGATCAAGAACATATGACCATGGTGACATGAAGACAAAGACTTATGGATCACATAGAAGCTCTACTTACGAGGTATGTATAATTTGGTTCTACAATGGTTAACTTATGAGTTATGCAGGTTACTAAGCACAAGTCATTGAAGAGAACAAAAAGACATTGTTTGGGTATGTTAGACATAACTAGCAAACATGATAACCAAGTATGTTTTTCCTATATCAAGTTAGAATCCTACCTTGTGTTAGGATCTTATACTTTTGTATGAATGATTATTCTTGAAGTTAGAAGTTTAAGTAATCAACAGTTTATGCATGTTATGTTTCTTAGTTTGATTGATGATATGACTAACCATAAGAGTCCTATGGTCAATAAGAATATGCATGAGTAATAGAAGTCCTCCCTGAAACCTTGAATACTAATGCTTGTGATAAATTACCTGTGTGTGAAATGATCATGACCATAGATGTTAAGAGTATTTAGGATCATAATGTTTTGATAGTATTGAGATTATACTAATATATGTATGGTTATGTATGAGATCTTGAGGATAACACAATAATGACACTAGTGCACACTTAAGCATGCATAGTGGTCCAGGATGGATATAAGTTCAAGGACAGGTAATCCAGGAAGCAAAGATCAAGAGGGAGCACACTCCAGTAGTTCTTGCAAGGAAGCAAAGATTGAGAGGGAGTCCACCCAACAACTAAACAAATATAAGTATTTGAATTATCATTTCTTATTACTTAAATGATGTTGTTCATTCATGTACATACTTATGTTCCTAGATTTAGGATGTACATTTTGCATTTTAGAAAAGTTTCATTAATGAACAAGATACTACTAATATGCAAGTAATGGGTAAGTGGCCTATGGTACTGTACAACATTCATTGCTACTTATCTAGAATGAAACCTCTTTGCTAACATGTTGGGAGTTGTGCACACTCTTACCAAATGTTCTAGTAGAGATGGAAGGCATCTAGAAAATTACCGTGTGAATACGGGATATGGATAAATGTTGTATTGAAGCATTGGCTAAGATAATTGCATGACTGTATGACATATGTCTTTATGCATAAGAATGTGTTTTTGAAAAACTATGAGAAGTTTCTAATCATGCAATTGAATTTGACTTGTAGGAAAGATCGTGTACAATCACCTACAAAAGAAGGAAAACAACATTTGTTCCAACAACAAAGTTCAAGAAAATTATCTATTGAAGATATTGAAGAATATGAAGTTCCCAGGATCCGGGATGCAGTAATAGAAAGATGCCATGATCGAGGAGTACTAGTCGATCATGAAGAATGATGTCTGGGATGTGGTCCTGAGACCAGAAGGGAAGTTTGTTGTGACTTCCAAGTGGATCTATAAAATCAAGCATGCTGCAGATGGTAGCATAGAGAAATACAAGGTGAGGTTTGTAGCTCGTGGCTTCTCCCAGAAAGAGGGAATAGACTATGAAGAGACTTTTGCTCCTGTAGCCAGATACACTTCCATCATAACAGTACTTGCTCTGGCTGCAGTGAGGAAATGGAAGATACACCAGTTGGATGTCAAGATAGCTTTCTTGAATGGTGTAGTCGAAGAGGAAGTGTATGTGGAGCAGCCACTCGGTTTTGAGACACATGACAAGGAGTCATATGTGTACAGATTGAAGAAAGCCTTGTATGGATTGAAGCAAGCTCCTAGAACTTGGTATGGTAGGATAGAAAACTTTCTATCCAGTTTGGGCTCTACTAAGAGTAAAGCAGATTCCAACCTTTACTACAAGGTTGAGGAAGGCAATCCAGTGATACTACTATTGTATGTGGATGACCTGTTTGTTACAAGTGAGGATAGATTGATTGCCGATACGAAGAGGAAGCTTGCTGCCGAGTTCGAGATGAAGGTCTTGGGGATGATGCACTACTTTCTAGGCATGGAGGTGTGGAAGAGTGCAGATGGAACCTTCCTTGGACAAGGGAAGTATGCAGTAGAGATCCTGAAGCGGTTCGGGATGATGGACTGCAAGGCCATGGCCACACCTATGGAATCGAACCTGAAGCTTCTGTGTGATGCTTCATCTGATCCAGTTGATGTCACGGTGTATCGTCAGATGATTGGGTCCTTGATGTACCTGACGAACACGAGACCAGATATTTGTTTTGCGGTGAACACATTGAGCCAGTTCCTGATGGATCCCATAGGTGTTCACCTGGTTGCTGTAAAGCATATTCTGAGGTACCTGAAGGGTACAATTGATTATGGGCTCAAGTATGATGCGAATCAAAGGTTTAACCTGGAGGGTTATGTTGATTCAGATTGGGCAGGTAGTGCTGCAGATAGGAAGAGCACTTCTGGGTGGTGCTTCAATATGGGATCAGGTGTGATCTCTTGGTTTAGCAAAAAGCAGTCCTACGTAGCACTAAGTACAGCCGAAGCAGAGTATGTTGCAGCTTGTTCGGTTAGTTGTGAGGCAGTATGGCTTAGGAAGCTACTGTCTGAGTTATTTGATCTCCCTTTGGATGCTACCTATATCTTCTGTGACAACCAGAGTTGTGTGAATTTGTCTGAGAACCTGGTGTTCCATGACAGGTCAAAGCACATCGAGATCAAATATCACTATATCAGGGATATCGTGCAGGGAGGAGCAGTGAAGCTCTTGTATGTTGCGATGGATGAGTAGGTTGCAGATGTGTTGACTAAACCACTAGCCAGAGTGAAGTTTGAGTACTTTAGAGAGAGGCTTGGTGTTCTTCAGATAGAAGATACTTCGAGGAAGAAGTGATGGGACACATTTGCAGAATCCATTCCAAGCATGGTGATAGGAGGATCCTTCCCATGGTTGTGGATGTAAGCGCTGTGTTATGAGCATCAGGACGATGCTCCAGATGATGTTCTGCATGATGTTGATCAGGACAATCATATATGATGATATACATTAGGTGGATGCTTTGCATGATCAGTTGGATCATGTGTGACAATATGCATCACGTGGATGCTTTACATGATCAGGTGGATCATGTGTGACGATCTGCATCAGGTGGATGCTTTGTATGATCATGTTGATTATACGATGATGAAAAGTATCAAGATGATGCTCCATATGACATGCATTGGGACGATGCTATGATGATGTGCATCAGGATGATGCACCATATGATGATGATCGATATTATCATGAGTATCAGGTTGATACTCCGTGGCCGTGGACAGGTTGTGCATGTAGCATAGAAAAGATCTTGGAAGATTCGATACGTTGAGCGGTAAGCTCGTAAATCAGTCCTGGGATGCTCCTTCGAGGTTTTTCTACTAGAGGCATGTAATACATCCTGGAGATCCGATAGGTTGAGCAGTAAGCTCGTAATCAGTCCTGGGATTCTCTTTAGAGTTCTTGCGGGAAGTAAGACACTTTTTAAATATTTTTCCTGACCGCATGTAATCAGTCCTAGAGATCCGATAGGTTGAGCGGTAAGCTCGTAAATCAGTCTTGGGATTCTCTTTAGAGTTCTTGCGAGAAGTAAGACACTCTTTAAAGGTTTTGTGGTGGTGGTCACATGTAATCAGTCCTGGAGATCCGATAGGTTGAGCGGTAAGCTCGTAAATCAGTCCTGGGATGCTCTTTAGAGTTCTTGCGGGAAGTAAGACAATCTTTTAAGTTTTTGTGACAGTCAACATGTAAAAGATCCTGGGAGATCCGATAGGTTGAGCGGTAAGCTCGTAAATTAGTCCTGGGATGCTCTTTCGAGGTTTTTTTGACGCACGTAATAAGTCCTGGGATCCACAGTATGTCCAGAGATGATGAATACCTACAGGAGGCTAGGCCTACATCCAACATGAAAAAGGGTTGGCTCTGTAGAACTTCCTATGACGAGAATATTTCAGAGATAGCCCAGTGATCGAGATGTCGAGTACAGCAGCAGTGATGATGATGATGCTCCGTGATCCAGTGATGATGATCCAGCTCCAGAATTGAAGACTTGTGCCTATATGTATTGATGACTTGTGTCAAGAGAATAACTTCCTAGTTAAGAGGGAGTGTTGATGTATTTGTAACTTCGAAAGATATTCACTTGTATATTGTATTTGTACTTTATTGTATCCCCAACGAAGATGTATTATTCCTCCGATTGGAAGTGTCGTCAGTTGTACTTGCATGTGTCGCAAGTTATATTGTAAGTGTCGTAACTTATACTTGATGGGTTATTATACCACCTTGATGGGGTCGGCTTTGTATGAGTCATGTGCCTATATGTATTGAAGACTTGTGCCTATATGTATTGATGACTTGTTTCAAGAGAATAACTTCCTAGTTAAGAGGGAGTGTTGATGTATTTGTAACTTCGGAAGATATTCACTTGTATATTGTATTTGTACTTTATTGTATCCCCAACGAAGATGTATTATTCCTCCGATTGGAAGTGTCGTCAGTTGTACTTGCATGTGTCGCAAGTTATATTGTAAGTGTCGTAACTTATACTTGATGGGTTATTATACCACCTTGATGGGGTCGGCCCTGTATGAGTCATGTGGGTCAAAGGGTTATTAGACCACCCTAGTAGGGGTCGGCCCAATCAGAATTATGTTAAGTGGTTAAGTTGAGTCCGACCTAGTTGAGTAAAGGTAAAGTGAAAGTTCGTGTATAAATAGAGAGTGTATCTCTCTCATTTTATACATCTCTCTAATTCACTCACTTTGCATTAGTGAGAGAGAGGAGTGCGCACAAGTGGAGGAGGAGCATGTTGCTGAAGATATCTATCTCTTGGGTTTGATCATTGTGATCCTTGTATTGATGCTTATTCTATCTCTACGGAAGTTGTGGGGTTTTTCAACTTCTTGGTTTTCCCCAGTGAAATGTTTTGTGTCTCTTGTCTCTTGTCTCTTATGCTTGATATGTTGTACATGTTTTTCTTTCAGTTAAGATCCTAGATCATATTGAATTAAATGATGAAAAACTAATAGAGGTGTGGTACAACCTTACACAACTCGGGCAATAATAAAATATGAGGATGCTACTGTTGGCCCATGGTTTTCCATCCAAACTACTTAAGGTGCGAATTCTACCCATGTGAATAGATGAACTAAAGTCGAACATGGAGGTTATCATTTGATTACCGACCATTGATGTATCCCGTTAACAAACACGAGGTAACCCACCAATGATGATAATGGGCACCAATGTACCTAGTACATTCTAACAAGTGTGAATAGACATTGTCTTGAAGTAGAACACCTGTAGAATCTATCGAGTAGGGGACATTGATGTATTCCCACTACCCAATAGCGAGGGAACCTACCACTAATGACTGCAACCCCCAAGGTATTACTGAGACTCTGGATCTCATTCCCAGATAAATATGAGTTGAAATCGATGGGAAGAGACTCGTTGGAATGGAGTCATTGAGGAATCCCCCATCATCCAACACGAGGAAATATCAAAGACTGATTTGATTTGGGAAAGGACTGGGGCAAAGTTTTACATAACATACCACCGAGTACGTCTCTTGTATGCACCAAATGAAAATAGTGCATAGAAGATACTCCATGAGCAACAATCAATAATAAAAGTTATTGACGGGGGTGAGGAATTCCACCAACGATGAAAATGGAATCTAAGGTACAACACGAATCCTGAAATGTGAATCGATTTCTAGATGTTGAACATTAAGGGAAACCACTCAATCAGTTACCAATGTTGAACTGTTTGTATTGAATGTAAGATTACCTATCAATGATGTAAATAGGGCCAGGGTGCTATGACTCTAGGTTAATGCCTCAAAGAAGATGAGTTGTCATTGATGAGACATAAACCACATGTGAGAAGTCAATAGGGACCTTCCACACAAGCACGCATCCGAACACTGAGTGCAATGATACATGATGAAAAAAAACTAACACCAGGGAATGACTGACACATGAGGTCAAGGAAACTGCAGAACAGCCAACACAAGCTACATCCTTGAATATTAAGCACGAAAAAACAGTGACTTGGGAAGATTTTGACACAAAGGGGCCAGTGATATAAATTTATAATGTAGGAAATATATTCTCCATATGGTTGGAAGAGTAACCAATCGAAGGAGTAATAACTCTACGATCAAGGTTTAAATCCTAAGGCCAAACACTATACCCAACTTGTTGATAGACTCAAAATTGGTGCTATGTTCAAGGATGTCTCGACTTGTTGCCACTGTTAAACATACATTGGAGATCTTTCCCTTCCTCTTTTTTTAAAATATTTTCTTTTTTGTCTTTTTCATATTATAAATCCTGAAAAATAATAAAAGAATGTTATAGTACATGGGAGGAAACGAGTGTCAGGGAAAACTGAAACTAGTTCCAAGTGCAAGCCTAACAAATGTATGCATAATGTAAGGAACATGAGCAAGATAAAGACACTCGGGGTGTGTTTCCTCCCAGTAAACGGGTGTCGATTTGGAAAGGAAAAATGATGCAAAGATTAACGATAATGAGATAATAAATGAGGGATTATAAAGAGCCAAAATATGGAAGATGGAAGTAGGCTCATAAGCTCAGGAAGGAAAGTTGCAAATGCATTTACAACTTAAACACAAAAATGGGAGCCTTATAGGGAATGGCCATAAATATATGAGGAAGAAAGGGATGCAGATTCTTCTCCAAGTCATGGTAAACCTAAAAAGTCTCTTGATCCTATGAGAAAAAAATCACCATGGGCACCAAAATGGCAAGAGGCTGCTCACTATGGTGGGCCATGTTAAGTAGGATCTATTGTCGGACTAGTGCAAAATGCATATAGAGATGGCTAACACACCAATATCCAATAGGTTCAACCTTATGGTGAATGTGGGTGACAAAATGTTTAAATGCGTCATAATAGAAGGGAGGTATAAACCTATATGCAAGTTTTTGAATATACTTGACTAGATCGAGGAACATGCAAAACATGATCCCTAAGCAACCATGAATCCAACTAAAATTCACGTCTCCAAGAAACAAAAATGCCAATATCATATCCAAAAAATATAAAATGAAAGATATGATACAGGTCACTTTGGCAACATCTTCCACAATAGGCACAACCAACTCAAATTTTACCAGTGAAGAGTCCAGAGTGCCAAGGCTTGAGGATCTACAATCAATGAGATCAAATTCATGAGGAAAATCAAAGCTAACATGAATAATAGAGTCTATAGGAACATACTCACCATTGCAAGAGTGGAAATATCTATTAATAGAATCAAACTCATAAGGAACACCAACTTGCAGCATAATGGTAGAGCCTGTTCAAAGACTAAAAAATGCCAATTTTCGAGGATCTATAAACAATGAGAATAGACTCAAAAGGAAAACCGGAGTTGGATTTGATTGCAACTGGGTCCAATCCAGGGAGATGATCTTTGGAAATGACGTAAATATCCAAAGGAATGCTAGACTCAATTATGGCCTCTATGAGAGCTTCATCTGAAGGAAATATGCCAACCCAATTAAGGCAAATGTCATAACTGTGAAATTTTCAGCTTACTAGGCCACGGTTGCAAGTTTGATTTTTATATTAATCCAATAACTAATTTAACCTAGAAAATTAAAATGAATGAAAATATAAATAAAAAAACATTGATAAGCAAAAATATAGAGAAATTCAAACACAGGATGTACCCTAGAAACCCCAATGGGGAAAACCAACAACAATTTGTCTTTTATTGCGGATTTGTTAATCAACACTTACAATGGTAGGCTTTCGAATGTGACTCACCAGATATCAGACTCCTGACTCTCACTATTCCCAAACCCTCAGTAGGAAATACTATCCCCAACATAAGATATGATTCACTCATGTCACTCACAAGAGATATAACTCACTCTTGTCCAACGCACAAGAGATATGACTCACTCTTGTCACTATGTTGATCACCGCAAGAGATATGACTCACTCCTGACTGTGATGCCTATACAAATATCCATAAACTCTTTAATAAATTTCACTTTATGTCAATACCATGGGCTCTCCAATACCATGGACCCTCTAGTACCATGGGATAAGAAATACCACCCAATACAATTGACATTTTACATACAATATTATAAAATACAATTTTACAAAGACTATCTAAATAGTCACTTTTTTGGATGACTTTTACATGCTAGACACCCCCATGTAGAAGTACCTGTTCAAGCTACAAAATATAACATTCCCTCGTAGTGAGGAAGGTACTTTCAGAGAAGCATCCATTTGGATCCATCAAATATTCTGCTGCTGCAGCTGCTCCCTCTAAAGTTGAAGACTTCCTCGTTACATCCGTTTCATTTTGATATGATGATATGCCCTCCTCATCCATCAATGTCATCTCATACCAAGTAGGCCTACTAAGAAGAGCCTCGCACTCTCTCTCTGACAATGATCCAGGATCTAGACTCCCTCTGGAACCAACTACAAGTTGTCCCAACAACTTGTACATCTTACTCTGCAACATTATGCTACTTCCTAGGGATTTCTGGGCACTTCCCGAGCCTATTGTCCTAACCCCGAACCGAATCTTCCTGAGGATTCCCAAGGCTTCCTACAACAACCCGCTACTGCCCAGACCTCTGGTCTTGCTTGAATTTCTTGCAAGGATTTCTTGTTGGAATTCTGGCTTCCTAGTGCTCGGTCTATCCTTCTGGAAGTTGTTTATTTGGTGGTTTCCCTAACTACTCAGCTCCTCACAATCCTGCACACCAGCTCCTCTAGTCGCCCACTTTTTGAAATATCCATCCTGCGGTAACTAGATAAGCTTTCAGCTGCAAATTGGTGGCCCATTTGGTTGTTGCTGTGGAAAAGACCTCCCAGGGCCCTATCCTTTGAGTTCCCACGTTGCTGCTGGATCTACGAGTCTAACCCTCCCGAAATCCAGTGGCCTAGCTCATGGGATCTCCTACGCACAGTTCACAGCTGACCCGATTTCACACTGTCTGCACCTACTTGTACACGAGTTCATATGATCTCATCCCTGGCATATGAGCTTGACAACTTCACTTGCATGAATCAACACTCACTCAGCTTCAATAGCTCAATCAAAGCCATGATCTACCTACCACAGTACCATACTGTACAGTTCGATGCCATACAACCCATACCACGGTTGTATAGCATTCTCAAAACTTTTTATTTTAATTTTTTTCTCGTATGGGGTTTTCTTAGTCCCGCTCTGTACCATGTGAAATTTATTGAGTTTAGATATGGTTACTAATATTGAATAATTAATATGATAATTATTAACTAATAACACACTGAATTCTCAATAATCATACACAGAGAAAACCAAACACAAGATGTACCCTAGAAACCCCAATGGGGAAAACCAACAACAATTTGCCATTTATTGCAGATTTGTTAATCAACACTTACAACGACGGGATTCTAGATATGAATCACCGAATCTCAAACTCATGACTCTCACTTTGCCCAAAACCTTAGCAAAAAATACAAACCCCAATAGAAAATATGACTCACTCCTATCACTCACAAGAGATATAACTCACTCTTTGTCCAACACACAAGAGATATGACTCACTCTTGTCACTGTGTTGATCACCATAAGAGATATGACTCATTCCTGGCCGTGATTCCTATAGAAATATCCATAGAATATTTTATAACATTCACTTTATGTCAATACCATGGTCCCTCCAATACCATGGACCCTCCAGTACCATGGGATAATAAATACCACCCAATACAATTGACCGTTTACATACAGTATTATAAAATAGACTTTTACAAAGACGATCTAGAGAGTCACTTTTCTCAATGAATTTTACATGCTAGACACCCCCATGTAGAAGTAACTAATTGAGCTACAAAATCTAATAATAACATTCACTTTGGCCAATAGGGTGGAGAGCGGCTCCAATGCCCCCATCGGATTCATCACCTGGACAACTACCAGAACCATGTCCAAAGAAGGTAATCATGAATGTAGAGGATTATTCTCAGACGTAGCAGTTGGAAACGAGGAGTATGAGGCTACATAAATCACCCATGATGGGGTAGTGTTTATCAAAACACTAAGAACATACAAAGGGGATACTTGGTCTAAAGTCGATAAATGAGGAGGATTAACAAATGCAAGTTGATCAATAGTGACAATGCTTCCATTGTGATGAAAATGCATCACACAAAAGAGCGTAGATGATCTGCACGCGCCCAGGTGCACGAGGGGGACAACGGTCGATTGAATGAATCGACATTGTTATGGAGGAAGCATATGAATGAGAATAAGCAAAGCATGAATACACTACGCACATAAACATACAGACACAGACAATATGCAGGAATGCGAACTGATTTCTCTATTACTGGATGTAAAAAGCATAAGATGTATATTACAATATGTTACATGCTTATATAGAGTGTTGAGACGCTTGAGTGTCTGCCCGTTACGTTTAGTTACATGAGAAGTTAGAATAGTTTCGAAAGTTCAACCGTTACATTCGACTGGAAGACAGAGAGACAATCTGTCGAAGTTGATGACTGGTCGAGGTCGCTGAACTTGTTGAAGTCGCTAATTGGTCAGAACTTGTTGGATTCGTATAGAAGTCGATGACTGGTCGTAGTCGTGAACTAGTCGAAGTTGTGTCGATATCGATGTTGGCTGCCAACAATGCCAAGTGCGGGATGGATCATTCCTCCTTCCATAAGAAACAATGGTCCCCATTGTTTGCTCGTTCAAATGAGGAAACTTGTCGGTCAGTTCGGTAGCAAACTACCACTTTCCTTTTGCTGGGATCTATCCGGCTTTGGCCACCTGAAACAAGGGAATTGTGTTTGTCCTTGTATGGCGTACTCATCGTCCCACAATGGTGTTGTAAAGAAGAGGCTCCTGAACATCGGGATGGATGTCGTTGGGTTCTGTTGTTTGAAAGTCGTTATGTTCCAACAGTGGTACATGGTATGGTCGAAGTACATCCACATTAAATACTGGATGCAAACCCAGGCATGCAGGAATGTCGAGCTGAAAAGCATTTTATCCAATTTGCTGAAGAATGTTGTATGGACCATATCGCAAAGGTTTCAGTTTCTTATATGGGCTAGTGAAGCGTTCCTTCTTGAGATGTAACCAGACCTAATCCCCAATTTGAAATGAATGAGGGCTACGATGCTTGTCATGTCGATCCTTATCTTTTTCATTTTCTCATTGCAAAATTTCCTGTGCTTGCTTTTGGAAGTCACAAATTTGATCTCGAAACTTCAATGCGTTGTCGACTTCTCGTTGGTTATAGTCGGTGTCGTTTAATTGTGATGAGGAACTTATCAATTCGATAGGCACTGAGGGTTGAAATCCATAACAGATCTCAAATGGACTCTTTCCCGTAGAGCTGTGCTGAGCACGATTGTAGTTGTGTTGTATATAGGGAAGACTTTCATCCCATGTTCGTCGGTTCTTGTGGTTGTACATGTGAAGCAATTGTACTACCAAGCGATTCACAACTTCCGTCTTCCTGTCGGTCTAAGGATGGAATGTTGTCGATAGGGAGCGTCTTGTGTCGAGCTACTTCCAGAGATTCTTCCAAAAGATGCTGACAAATCTGGCATCTCTGTCAGAAATAATGGTTGTCGGTAACCCGTAGTGTTTCCATACATGTTCGAAGAAGAGCTAAGCGGTCTGTTGCATTGTCGTAGACTTCTTGCATGGAATGAGAATGGCCATCTTGGAAAATATGTCGACTACTACTAAGATCTCATCATGTTGATGTTTGTTAGTAGGATATACCGTCAAGTAGTCCATAGAAATGGATTCCCATGGTCGACTAGGAATTGGCAAAGGTGTGTACAATCCCTGTTTTCGATTAGGTGGTTTAGAAATCGAACAAACCACGCATGATCGAATGTACTTGTTGATGTCAGTTTTAAGTGAAGGCAAAAAGGAATACTTCTGGAGAATAGAAAGGGTCTTTGCTACTCCAAATTGTCCTGCAGTCTTGTTGTAGTGCACGTCCCAAATGAGATGTTGTCGGTGCTCACCTGTCGATACACAAAGTTGTCCCAGCTTGTGTTGGGCCCAGGTTGAGAACAAGTTTTGGAAACACCTTTTTGAGGCAAGCAGGGAAAGCTGAGCTGAGCGCAGCTCAAAAATACAATTTTGGCTAAGTATTGAGGATGCTGCAAAGTTGCGCGCAGCATTCAACTTCTGACCAGAATGCGGAGTTGCGCGTAGCATCGAAGTTTTGGATGTGATGCGAATACCAGTACTGCACCGAAGCAGTGCTGCGGAGTTAGGAGGCCACATGGAGCCAACAAAGTAGTGTGCTGGACAAGTATCAAGTGTAGGTACCAGTTCGACCGGTAGCATCCATTTTTGGAAAGATATTCCAGGATGGTCGAGCGACGGACATAGGCAAATCAGGAAGGCGGCCACGTGTGGGTTGTTAAGGAAAGCAACGTTTTTCACGCTTAGAAGGTAAAACCGTTAGAGAGAAATGGTTTGGCAGAAGCATCCTGTAGGCACACGTGCGACAGGATGAGGACGTGAAGATCCACCATGATCAAGCAGACGCTACCAGGAGCCAACAAGCCGGTTTGGAAAACCGGCGCAGTTTTGGAAACCCTTAGGGTTTGGTTTTTAGGTCTTCGACATTGTACAGACATGACCTTCGGGCATGATCTATTTAAGAAGACACTTTTGTATGGGATGGGGTTGCTCTATTTTTGGATACTAGATGCTAGTTATTAGAGTAATCTTGAGATAACCTTTTTGGTATTGTAAAATCTCTCTGAGCTGAGAATATTGTAAAGGCTTTGCAGCTGTGTGCGCAGAGACCTAGCCGAGAGAAAGGAGAGTCTGCAGCTGAGTGCGCAGACTAAGAACGGTTGCCCCATCCCCTTTTGAAAGAAATATATTACCAATTGTTCTTGTGGACGTAGCTTTCCATCCGGGGAAGTGAACCACGTTAAATCCTGTGTTATGCGATGTTGTTTATGAATGAATGACTGTCTGTATTTTCTGTAGAATGAATGCTTAAATGTTTCCTTGCATGTTGTAATAGGAGAAATTTGATATGCATTTACCAATAGGAGAAGTTTGGGAATGATATGCTAGGTTCCACGGTAGCAGATGAATGGAAAACATTTCAATGCTATGTTAAGATTGTGAATCAGTCATTTAAGTTTAAATACTTTCTTAAACACAGTGACGGAACGCAGCACAGTTAGTCGCATCTATCATTTCAGTCCACATTGTAATAATCTAAGTCCCCGAATGAATGCTAGAAAGATAACATATAAGTGCCTGAATGGATGGATGGGTGATATTCATCTCAGTGCCTTAGCGTTTTCAAAATCTTCCAAGTAGGGGATAAGTGTGGTTGATTCGCAGTTCCAGTAGAAGGCCCATAGTAGTAAGAAGTCTCTTAGTGAGGCCCGCAGTGTTGCCTTCACCGTGTAGTACTGCTCGCAGCGTAGATCCTGCTGCGTACCGCATCACTTTTCCCTGCAGTGCACTCCTTCTGTCCTGCGCTGCACAGCTTGTTCATATAAACAACTCATCATTTACTGTGGAAACTTGATTCCGCAGTACCCCATAAGATACACCTCGAGTGAGACCTCAACCTGCTCACAGGTTGTTGCCGAAAGGGCCGGTGCGAAGGGGTTTTGTTGGTCAAAAGAGAGAACCGCAAAGAACCTGGGTCTAATTGGAAACCTCTAGGTCAGTTTTAGCCAACAAATGGTTATGTTACCACGCTAGAATCCATGATGAGTTGCAATCACGATGTGTGAAGAAGAATATCAGTTCCCTGAAGGATCTGACTACTAGCATCCTGAAAAGACAGAAATCCAATCCTGGTGGGATAAGACCATAAGAGATTTTAACAAACAAGAAAATAGACATCCGCGTCTAAGCGACACACAGTGGTCGGATAGATATCTGTTGGACGACATTCACAAGATATTTTGGGCATCGTTTCCAAACAAGCTGCATGCGTGGATCTCGCGGCTCGTAGAGAAGAAAACTTGTTTCCAAGGAGGAGTACCTACAGAGTGGAATCCTGAGCTCACAACGTAGCTTAAAGCGTTAGACAGCCCGTTGTCACGCGCAATTGATTATTGGGTCGATCATATGCTAGAAGGCTTTGTAACAGAATTTGCTGTAGACACACTCAAATCCTACAGCCAAGCAGAAGCACACTTTTTCGGAGGATTCCAAGGTAAGTTTATAAACAATCTCAGTCTATACATTAAGATGCTGTTAGCTGAGAAAGGTGTTCTAAGAATGCAATAATATTCTTGAAGTTTGTCATGATAAAAAATACATATATTGATTCTGACGAAGAGACACATACTCTTAGAAGTGGTAAAAGATATAAAATTAATAAGAATCCGGGAGGCCCTGGACTCCATATCAATACTGAGATCCCATGCGATCTTAACAACGAATTTGCACAAACATTTACTCCTGAGAACGCATCGGCTGCGGAGACCGCACCACCTTTATCTCAGCCCGCCCCGTAAGCTACTCAACCCGCCCCGCAAGCTACTCAGCCCGCCCCGCAGAAGATGCAGCCTAGTCCATCTCTCTCGATAGTCCCATTTGTATTTACTGCGCAGATCCCTTTACAGCAGCCGCGCACTAATCCCGGCGCCCCACCACCTAGTAGCACAATGGAAAAAACGGATATGAAACTGCCAATATTCAAAGGAACTGGCCTAGAAGACCCTGATCAGCATTGGTTCCTTTGCGAAGCCGTATGGAGTGTAAGACAAATCCAGGATGATGCCATGAAGCAAGCACAGCTCATCACCACTTTCAGGGATAGAGCGCTACATTGGTTTATGAAATACTCTACCGTACAGCCGAGAACCCTTGTAGAAATTAAAGCCGCGCTGGTGGCGGAGTTCAAGAAACCTAAGTCTGAGTCTCAGTGTATAACTAAGCTGAAGGAAATAAAGCAGAGACCAACTGAAACGGTCTGGGAATTTGATCAGAAATTTAAGACCTTACTAGACCAAGTAAGTTTTGTTATACTGCCAGAACAACATAAAGAATTGTTCATTGCTGCATTGTTACCTCATATCAGATTACCATTGATGCAGCAGAAGGTTCTATCCCAGGCAGAGGCCTTGGAAATTGCAATGAAGCTGGAAGCTTCGCCGATTGGTGATACTAGTTCTGGGATGTCTCAGATCTAGAACCAGCTGACCACCCTGACACTTGAACTCCAAAGTATGAAAAATGGTAAAGAACAAAGATATGAACCTAGACAAGAGGTCTGGTGTACAAGTTGTAAAGGAGAAGGTCATGATTGCGAGCATTGCCCTCTATTCCACGACTATCTTAATAGTGGTGTGCCTAACCCATTAAATCAGAATCAGACCCCATGGTGTGAAATTTGCAGAACCACAGGACATAGACCTGAAGACTGTTACCTCATCCAAAAATATGTGAAAACTCCTAAGAATTTATACTGCAATTTCTGTAAATCAGTTGGACATGATGAATCCAACTACCGCGCATATGAATTAATGAATGAAAGAAAAAGGGATATGGACTCAATGCGAGGCGCTGGCTTGTACCTCGCAAGAAGATACCAAGCCGAAACATGAAAATGCACAATATGAACAAGGAGGATACAGAGTTCGTTGTGGTGGATACCGCGGCAGAGGAAGAAATGCTGGTCCGGCGCAGGGAAGAGGCCGTGGCCAAGTCATTTGTTATAACTGTGGCCAACCCGGGCACGTATCTAGAGATTGTGTTAACCCATGCACTACGTGCAATTATTGTAAATCATTTGAGCATGTCATTGAATATTTCCCAGTATTAGAGGTGGAAATGCAGAAGAGAAGACGAACAGAGGCTCCGAATGCAAATGTCTAGTGGATCGCAGTAGAAAATAGACCAGTGGATCCGAGCATTAATGTGGTCACGCGCAGTGGCGCTAAGACAGGCCGCAACAGAGGAGCAGAAGATTTAACATCAGGGGAGGCATATACGAAGGAGGATCCCCTTGAAACAGTATGGATAAGGAAAGCTCCAGGAAAAGCACCCCCTCTTAACTTACAGAAGAACAAGGAGATCTTCATTGACGCGCGGGATACCTTTAGAGAACCAGCAGATAAGTTATCAAGGAGCCCGCTACGCAGTGAAACACCGCATGTTGAAGACATGCCGACTCCTTATGATAAAACAAGCACTGCGACAGATGTTCGTACTTCTGTTGCGCAGTTCTTGGGAAGCTGCATGAAGTTACTAAAAAGCGAAAAAGCCATAGTAGAGCTCCAGAAGCTCATCAACCAGTATGAACCTCACATTGCAACAGAGACTCCAGATAGTGTTGTACATCATATAAGGAAACACAAAAGAACAGGCCGAGAGATGAGGCTTACTGCACAGATAGGATATTTTGAAATGGATGAAGTCATCCTTGATCTGGGATCAGAAGTGAATGTCTTGACTAAGCATACATGGCAACAGATGGGTCGACCAAAGTTGCTCCGGTCACCTATCCAGTTATGAATGGCTAATCAGGAGAAGGTCATACCTTTTGGCCGCTTAGCTAATGTAGTGGTTGACATCGACGGAGTACAGAGTCATGCAGACTTTGAAGTTATTGAAATTGTGGATGATAGTCAACCTTTTCCAGCAATATTGGGAATTGATTGGGCTATGGATAACTTGGCTATCATAAACTTGAAGACAAAGAAGATGATCTTTGAAGGGAAGCATCTTAGGGTCATCGCACCATTGTATCCTAAATATGGTGACAGATACAGTGAGCCGATTCGGGAGGAATCCCAAGCTCAAGATTTAGACAGACTATACCAGCTGACTACGAACAAGGAAGACTACATTAATCCTACTGCGGACGGTACGCTCAGCTGGCGATGTGACATTTCTTGTATCTCTGACTCAGATACAGGACTGGAGAATTGGCAAAGCCGCATGCATGAAGTATCAGCAAGAAGATGTGCGCAGGTTATGAAATCACTGCGCTGGATCGGAAAAGAGGTGAGTCATATTCCCACATATGATGGTTCTGCTAATGTTTACAGTTGCATAAGGGAATATACTGCAGTTATACCAGATGAGCATAGATTTCCAGCTTTAGATATCGCATTGTGCGATACACCTGCCAGATGGTGGAATGCACATAAGAAAACATTGACCACTTGGGATCAATGCAGAACTAAGATGTAGACCCGGTTCGCCGAAAAGGTTTCTTTACCCTTCGAAAAGTATAATGGACAGACAGACCCTAGTCAGCACATTGAAATATGTTCAAAGGCATGGGTGGGAAGACCACTTACAGAACGGGTACATTTATTTGTACATACATTGGATGCGGGTATCCCAGAGAAATGGTACCTAGACCTGGAGTTGCGCAGTGAACTCACTGATTGGGAGATGCTCGTTGCGACCTTCCGGAAGGACTTCCGTTTTGAACACGAAAATCCATTAATCCATGAAGCATTACAGCTAATCAAGAAGCGCATATTCCAGGACGACTATCCTCATCAAAACATAACATTGCAGGAGCTTTTTGGGATAGAGTGCGTTCCTGCGCACTTACAGTCAGAATGGAAGGAACATGAAGAGCACTTTATCGAGTGTTACAACTTAGCTGAAGATACCAATCATACAAATGAAGACGATGAGGAGGACTCGTGCAACATAGATATACGAGAGTCAGAAGGTACGCGCGAGGTAGAAGGACCTCCGTTGGAAATCCCAGATATGACTAGACCAGTAAAAACACAAAAAGTGAACATTGGCACAGACAAAGAGCCGAAGTTCGCATCAATAGGATATTATTGGGACGATCAGACTGTTGCAGAGATCGCAGATACCTTACATGAGTATCGGGAACTATTTCCAACCAAATTTACAGAGATGAAAGGAATTTTGGGAGACCTAGGGGTCATGAAAATACCCTTAAAACCAGGTACTAAGCCTGTCAAGCAGAGGCCATACAGATTGAATCCACACTACAAGGAAAAAGTCCACGTAGAGCTAGATAAGATGCTAGAGGCAGGAATCATTGAACCGGTCGAAGAATCTGAATGGATTATCCCCGTGGTTGTTCAAGACAAGAAAGCAAAAGGCGAGATCAGGATTTGTGTGGATCTCATAAAAATGAATGATGCTTCCATGCACGACCCATTTCCTACTCCATTCACAGACAAAGTGCTTGATAACGTTGGAGGAAATGAGGCATATTCTTTCACTGATGGTTTCTCTGGTTACCATCAGATCAGGATTGATCCTGCGGATAGGCATAAGACGACATTTGCTACAGAATGGGGGTCATTCCAGTACACCGTCATGCCTTTTGGTCTGAAGAACGCCCTGCCATATTCTCTAGAGTCATCGTCGCAGCATTTAAAGATTTTATGCACAAGTTTCTAGAAGCGTATTTTGATGATTGGACTGTATTTGGTCTATTGAAAAATCATTGCGCGAATCTCCGTATGATGCTAGAAAAATGTCAACAACATCAAATATCCTTGAATTTGAAGAAGTGTATTTTTTGTGTGCCCTATGGAATTTTACTTGGCCACATTGTCTGTAAGCAAGGATTGATGGTAGAACCTGCGAAGATTGCAGTTATTGCAAACTTACCAACACCAAATTCAGTCAAGATGTTGCGCTCTACCTTAGGCCATACTGGATATTACAGGAAATTTATAAAGGGTTATGCACAGATAACCGCAGCAATGGAGAAGTTGTTGAAGAAATACGCACCGTTCATTTGGAACGCAGAATGCGAACAGGGTTTTGATACATTAAAAGAAAGGATGGTCACTGCACCGATTCTAGTCTTTCCAGACTGGACAAAGCCATTCCATGTCCATGTTGACGCATCATGTATTGCCCTGGGGATCGTGTTAGCTCAGCCAGGATAGGGAGGTATTGACCACCCTATTGCATTTTCTAGCAGAAAGCTTTCAACAGCAGAGAAGAACTATACTACTACTGAGAGGGAAGGCCTTGCAATGGTATATGCTCTACAGAAATTTAGACACTACTTGTTGGGATCGCACTTCCTTATGTTTACTAACCATTCTGAGTTGAAATATTTGGTCAACAAGCCAGTGTTAGGGGGACGCATATGCCGATGGCTATTGTTGTTCCGGGAATATGACTTTGAGATTATTGTCAAGCCAAGTAGACTGAACTTGGGACCTGATCATTTTTCAAGGATTGAGTCAGGAGAGGAGCCAACGAACATTGAAGACAGTCTACCTGATGCGCAGCTATTTTCTATACAGGTTTCTGATGATTATTACAAGGATATCATCGACTTCCTAACCACAGGGCTGGCACCCCAGGAATTCTCGGTCCAACAGAAAAAATCGTTAGTGGTGCGCGCCGCGGACTTCACTATAGTTGCAGGTCAGTTATACAAACTTGGGCCAGATGAAGTCCTGCGCAGGTGTGTACTCGATCATGAGAAGCCATTTATTCTAGCCGACGCACACTCAGGAATCGCGGGAGGTCACTATGCAGGAAGGGCTACCACGCAGAAGATATTGCGCAAAGCGCTATGGTGGCCTACGCTCCATAAAGATGCCAAAGAACATTACAGGAACTGTGATGTCTATCAGAGGATAGGAAAACCATCACGCCGAGATGAGATGCCATTGAATCCATAGTTGACACTGCAGCCATTTGAAAAATGGGCAATAGACTTTGTGGGTCCTATAAACCCACCAGGAAAAAGAACGGGTGCAAGGTATATTATTACTACTACGGATTACCTCACCAGATGGGCAGAAGCAAAACTAGTTAAGGACTACAGCGCTAGTACTGCTGCGCAGTTTATTTTTGAAGAAATACTCACCAGATTTGGTTGTCCGAAGATTTTGATGAGTGACCAAGGTATTCACTTTTTGAACAAGACGATTGAGGTGCTTACAGAGGAATTCCACATTCGTCATCAACGCAGTACTCCATATCATCCACAGGCGAATGGTACTGTAGAGGCTTTCAATAAAATACTGGAGAACGCACTCACTAAGGTATGCAATGTAAATAGAGACGATTGGGACCTGCGCGTCTCATCTGTGTTATGGGCATACAGGACCACATGCAAGAAATTGACAGGACAGACACCCTTTCGGTTGGTTTATGGGCAGGAGGCTATAATGCCTATGGAATATATTGTCCCTAGTTTAAGAATCGTTGCATTCACAGGGATGGCAGATTGTGAAGCTCTAGAAGAAAGATTACTGCACTTATTGGACTTGGAGGAAGATCGCTTCATCGCAGGATTCCACCAGCAAGCTCATAAGGACCGCGAGAAAGCATGGCATGATCGCCATATAAAGAACAAGTGTTTTCAGGTAGGTGATCTAGTCCTCCTGTATGATAGCAAATTCATGAAATTCCCTGGTAAATTTAAGATGCACTGGCTTGGCCCATATACTGTGATACATATTACTAACACTGGTGCAGTCTAGTTAGCCAATTTAGTTGGTGACACCTTGCCAACCTTGATAAATGGAAGCAGGCTAAAGCTATACCATGATAGCACTGCTTCGCAGAACCCTGAATAACGAGCCAAGGAAGGAAGTTCTAAGTGTCAAGTACAGTTGAAAGTGGACACTAGAAACGTAAAAGAGTCTGTACATGTATGATAAAAGGAAGAAGATATGATAAGAAGAATGATCTATGCACTGCGCAGCATTGTTGAAGCTGCGCGGAAGAAGAAGAAGAAGAAGAATATATATATATAGTGGAAGCCGCGCAGTTGGAAAATTTTGGCACTGCGAAGTAGCCGCGCAGGGTTGCAGATGGCTTGCCGTGCAGTTCGGCGCAACACTCAGACAAAAATAGCCATTGCATGGATTTTCAGAAAAATAGCCATTAGATGACCGTTGCAACAACCGCTTCAACATTTAAAGAGAAGATAGCCGTTCTGAGCACTCTGACGACAGAAAAGACCGAAGGATCCGCTCAAATTCGCCAATGGACACCACATTAAATGCTTATCTAGTCGTTGAAGGGCGTGGGAGGGGGTCTGCTGCGCCTATAAATAGCACTGTTGGAAGACTCGCGGGCGTTGCCAAGCACCTAGAATTTTCTTGTGATTAACCTCTCCAAGCTAGTAGCCATCTGTATTCTATCTTCCTTGGCTGCTATATCATTAATGAATGTCCGAACCTTCCTATAGAGAAGAAGAACTGACCATTGAAGAAGCACTGAGGATCTTTCAGTACGGAGGAATTCAGCAGTTAATGAAAACTCCAGTTAAGAAGGTTGCCGTAGAACAAGGTGAAGGATCCCGCAGATCAACAAGAATTAATCCGACGATGCAGGAAAAAGAAAAAGATAAAGGAAAAGTCGTAACTGCACCTCGATCCAACATCATAAAGATGGGCTCCTCGACACAGAAATCGCCAGTCTTTCAGACAGAACCCTTGAAGATGACACCCGAATATATCTCCCCACGGGCACTGAATGCCCCTGTGTTTAAATTGTCCAAGAATGTGAGATACGACATCCCGCTATCACCTATCTCAAATCATGTAAACACTGCTAAGAATCTGCTGGAAAAGATAACAGAATGTAAATGGGAGGATTATGACCTCTTGGGAATGAAGAAAGACGAGCCAGATGTTCCCAAGTACCCAGATTTTCAACCAGACCAGTATATGTGCTGGAAAAAGGATACCAAGGGAATTCTCAACCTGGTTTCTGAAAGCTGGCTAGCACCTGTCGTTCAGTCGGGGCTACTGAACTTGCTGAGATTGCCACATTTTGACCGATCTCCAGAACTTAATATCGTGATTCGCACACTCATGGCGCGAATCCACCAAGGTTATCTGTGGCTGGACAGGAACATTGATATTAACATCGATTTGATCCACCGCATCATCGGGATAAGCAAGTGTGGTAAGGATCCTAAGCAATTCTTCCAGGGGAAGAGCAAAGATAAAGAAGCTGTTGAGAAGATGAAGAAAACCCACCCGGTAGCAAAGGGAAAAAGAGGTTTCCCAACGGAAGATATACAGGACAGAGCAACAAGATTTGTAACGCAGTTGCTCGCAGGAAAGATACTCAAAACAGCTAGGCCTTCGAAGGTGCCTGCGGGTGCAATACTCCTTAGTGCCGTAGCGGCTGAAGGCAACAACTTTAAGTGGTGTCAGTTTCTGTTGAATGAGTTCCTTGAAAAACTCAACGACACACAGGTGAATGGCGGCCAGTTCCATTTTACCTGGCTCATCGTCCTGATTGATTTTTGTGGATGGAAGGAGCCGCAAGATTATGTGGGTGTCATTATGGACACCAATGATCCTGGAGGGTTTAAGTTCGTCAACCTCTGGGCAAACACAAATGCAGAGCGCCAACATGCAACAGCAGAAGTCTTTTACCAGTACTATATTCAGCTGTGCGATGCAATCACGAAGACACCCCGCATTACAAAGAAGGTCATGGTGAAGTATATCCCCGTCATTGACTTTGAGGCGGATATGAAATGTATCTTCATCTCGTCGAAAGCACAAATGAAGAAACCAGAGTGGTTCCCAGGGAACTACATCATGTATGAGCAGGACGTTGAGGACCTCATGAAAGATTGGCCACCAGAGTTCCACGTAGAGGTTATGGACATGGAGACAAACTCAGCAGAAGATGAGCCAATCCCGCTCTCATGCCCAATCATTGAAGAAACAGGGAAGAGAAAAGAAGCTGAGACTTCGGAGAAGCCAAAGTCGAGGAAGAAGGTGAAGGCCACAAAGATTCAATCGGAGGCAGTCCTCAATGATGATGACTACGAGATGATAGCCGAAACAGTCTCAGAGCAGATGAAGGAACTTATGGCGGCTAAAGAAAAGAAGGACATGGTCATCCAGGATGACCTGCACAAGACGCGGCTCGCAATGCAAGGCTTGATGAAGAAAATAGACGATGTCCAGAAAAGCCTTATCTTGCCGCAGGAAGCAGGAGCTGAAGGGAGGTCGGTAGGGACCTCGCAGCAAGAACCGCCGCAGTTAGCAATAACGCTGCCATCGAAGACTAGAATTGTCCATGTGAACCCATTGGCTGTTGCATTGCCAATGGAAAAACAAGTTGTGTTCGACACAAAGGGAGTCAAGAGGGTAGAGCTCGACTTAGCCAAAATCCCATTACCAGGATTGCACTTCATCCACATGCATATCATTGAGTAGATGCATGAATGGACGATTGAATCGATGAAGTCACAAGCAGAGCTCACCGCAGCAAACAGGAAAATTCAGCTGCAGGCAGAAATACAGCTACGGAACGAACTGGACCACCGACAAAATTTGGAGACTACCATATCCAATGTGGCGAAGGATATTGAAGGCATAGAAATCCAGGATGATCCTGCAGACACAGTTCTGAGGATTGGAGATAAGGTGATATCCTTGCAGTCGGAGATGCAAGATAAGGAAATTTTCTATCAGGCTGATAATACCTTGTTGAAGGCGCAAATGAACATACAAGCACCATTAACTGAACAACAAGTCAGAGAGAAACAGTGAGCGCCGCCTCGAAAAGCATTACAAGTGAGATGGCTAAGTGCCAATCTCTCCTGGATAAGGTTTCACAGGAAATCACAACCCTTGAAGAGGATCAAGGGTTGCTGCAGGTCAAAACCGCGGTACAAGAAAAACAGACCACGCTGGAGAAGTTGAACGTAGAGGTTAAAGCTCTGCCACCCAGAGAGAGGCTGCCGAGATATAAGGAGATATCTGGCTTAACGAAAGAAGTACAGGAATTACGACAAAAGGAGACTGAGATGGATAATTAGTCGCAGCAGCTCCTGGAGATTGCCATGGAGGTATTGCAGCAGATTGAAGACAAGTTAGCAGAACTGTGCGATAACTAGGAGCAGGTACAAGACCAAATGGACAAGAAATAACTCCAACACTGCTTGAGACAGTTAAACAGGTTGAGCAGGATACAAGAGAAGCAGTGGTGCAATTGTGCGGTACATATGACGAGTTCACGGCCAAGTTCATTCCACCGGTCGTGGCGCAGAGTGAGACAGCTGAAACAATCAGTGGCTCGGGGACGAGCCACATGTAAGTGTTAGGGGCATGTTGGGCCCAGGTTGAGACAAAGTTTTGGAAACACCTTTTTGAGGCAAGCAGGGAAAGCTGAGCTGAGCGCAACTCAGAAATACAATTTTCGCTATGTATTGAGGATGCTGCGAAGTTGTGCGCGTCATCCAACTTCTGACCAGACTGCAGAGTTGCGCGCAACATCGAAGTTTTGGATGTGATGCGAAGACCAGTACTGCGCCGAAGCAGTGTTGCGGAGTTAGGAGGCCACGTGGAGCCAGCAAAGCGGTGTACTGGAAAAGTATCAGTGTTGGTACTGGTTCAACCAGTAGCAGCCATTTTTGGAAAGATATTCCAAGATGGCCGAGCGGCGGACATAGGCAAATCAGGAAGGCGGCCACACGTGGTTTGTTAAGGAAAGCGACGTTTGGCATTCTTAGAAGGTAAAACCGTTAGAGAGAAATGGTTTGGTAGAAGCAGCCTGTAGGCACGCGTGCGACAGGAAGGCCGATAGCGACAGGATGAGGACGTGAAGATCCACCATGATCAAGCAGACGCTACCAAGAGCTAGCAAGCCGGTTTGGAAAATCGGCGCAGTTTTGGAAACCCTTAGGGTTTGGGTTTCAGGTCTTCGACATTGTACAGACATGACCTTCGGGCATGATCTATTTAAGAAGACACTTTTGTATGGGATGGGGTTGCTCTATTTTTGGATACTAGATGCTAGTTATTAGAGTAATCTTGAGATAACCTTTTTGGTATTGTAAAATCTCTCTGAGCTGAGAATATTGTAAAGGCTCTGCAGCTATGTGCGCAGAGACCTATCCGAGAGAAAGGAGAGTCTGCAGCTGAGTGCGCAAACTAAGAACAGTTGCCCCATCCCCTTTTGAAAGAAATATATTACCAACCGTTCTTGTGGACGTAGCTTTCCATCCGGGGAAGTGAACCACGTTAAATCCTGTGTTATGCGATGTTGTTTATGAATGAATGACTGTCTGTATTTTCTGTAGAATGAATGCTTGAATGTTTCCTTGCATGCTGTAATAGGAGAACTTTAATATGCATTTACCAATAGGAGAAGTTTGGGAATGATATGCTAGGTTCCACGGTAGCAGATGAATGGCAAACATTTCAATGCTATGTTAAGATCGTGAATCAGTCATTTAAGTTTAAATACTTTCTTAAACATAGTGACGGAACGCAGCACAGTTAGTCGCATCTATCATTTCAGTCCACGTTGTAATAATCTAAGTCCCTGAATGAATGCTAGAAAGATAACCAGTAAGTGCCGGAATGGATGGATGGGTGATATTCATCTCAGTGCCTTAGCATTTTCAAAATATTCCAAGTAGGGGATAAGTGTGGTTGATTCGCAGTTCCAGTAGAAGGCCCGCAGTAGTAAGAAGTCTCTTAGTGAGGCCCGCAGTGTTGCCTTCACCGTGTAGTACTGCTCGCAGCGTAGATCCTGCTGCGTACCGCAGTGCACTCCTTCTGTCCTGCGTTGTGCAGCTTGTTCATATAAACAACTCATCATTTACTGTGGAAACCTGATTCCGCAGTACCCCATAAGATACACCTCGGGTGAGACCTCAACCTACTCGCAGGTTGTTGCCGAAAGGGCCGGTGCGAAGGGGTTTTGTTGGTCAAAAGAGAGAACCGCAAAGAACCTGGGTCTAATTGGAAACCTCTGGGTCAGTTTTAGCCAACAGCTTGTATAGCAAGGTGTCTTTCAGGAAATAGTCGGAGGTCGATTACTTGTCGGCCTTAATTTGTTGATAGACTGATGAAAATTCGTTGTTGTCCTGATACAATTGAGGCCAAGTAGTGGTGTCATATCCCTGCATACTCATCACTGTAAAAAGGAGAGTAATGGGTGGTCGACTTAGACAATCGATGATGGCGTTAGCTTTACCTTTCTGATACTTAATTACCAACTGAAATTGTTGCAACTAATTAATCCACTTGAGTTGACGAGTTGTTTGTAACTTCGACTGGGACAGGGTGAACTATAAAGGATTGTGGTCAGTGAGGATGAACGTCTCCTTGCAAAGGATATAATGTCTCCATTGCTTAAGAGCTTGCACAATGGCGTACAGTTCTTTCTCATATGTCAAATATATTCTAACAGTGTCGTTAAAAGTTTCGGAGTGAAAAGCGATTGGGTGACCAAACTGAGTGATAGTTGCGCCCAAGGCATAGTCTGATGCATTCGTCTCAATCTCGAAGGGCTGATGCAAATCATGTAACACAAGTATTGATGCAGTACAAAGCTTGTGTTTGAGCTTGTCGAAAGGTTCTTGTTGTGTCAGTGTCCATTTGAATCCAGTTCTCCCATTTCCTTTGATCAATTGATTCAAGGGCCAAGATATGTGACTGAAGTTGAGTATGAATCGTTGATAGAACTTACCCAAACCAAGAAAAATTCTTAGTTCATGAATGCTTTGAGGAATGGGCCAATATTTGAGAATTTGTACTTTTTCTGGGTCGACGTGAATTCCTGCAGAGTCAATTACAAACCCCAAATATTTGATGTTGTTCATCGCAAAGGAACATTTGTCCATGTTCAAGTAGAGTCGATGTTGTTGGAGAGTGTCGAGGACCTGTCGAAGTTGTACAACATGTTCTTCCCATGGTCGACTGAAAATCAGTATGTCGTCGAGATACACAATGACCCATTTGCCAATGAAAGGTCGAAGTATGTTATCCATATATCGCATGAAGGTAGTAGGTGAATTGGTTAAGCCGAGAGGCATGACTAACCATTCAAACAATCCTTTCTTGGTCTTGAAAGCAGTTTTCCATACATCTGAGGGCTCGATTGGAATATGATGATATCCCGACTTGAGGTCGAGCTTAGTAAAGAATTTAACACCTTTCAGATAGTCGATGAGCTCGTCTATCCACGGCAGAGGGTATCGGTTCTTTACTGAAATTTTGTTGAGGTCCCGGCAGTCGATGCACATCCGCCAAGTCCTGTTTTTCTTTGGAACGAGGACAACTGGAATTCCACAAGGAGAGGAACTGGGTCACATATGACCTTTGTTGATCAAATCTTAGATTTGTCTACGAACCTCTTCATTTTCGATAATGGATCTTCTGTAGACATATGCGTTAGGTAATGAAGAACCAGGAGCAAGTTCAATGGAGTGTTTTACCTGGCAATGTTGAGGTACTCTTTATAGCTCTTTGAATAGTTTATGGTATTCATCAAGAATGTTGTCGATCGGTTGCTTCTGTCGGGAGTTGCACGGGTCGGTGAGTCGACTGGTTGCTGCAGTATTCCTAGAATGTCGCGGCTTGATCATGGTTAATGCGAACTTTTGAGCATGATTGATGAGCTTCTTCGTCTGTTTAGCAGATATCATTGAAACCGTTGGTGTAGGTCATCGCTCTGGTATGTTGTACTGTTGATTTCGGATTCTAACAATCACCTTCTGAGGCCATGACTGATAAATTCCATGGTGATCCCACAAGTAAGGTTTCCCAAGCAAGGTGTCAGCTACGGAGAGTGGTGCCACGTCGCAGAGCACTTCATCTTCAAAAGGCTTAATGAAGTAGGTCAGTTTGCATTGTCGGGTGATCCGTAGTTCCTATCCATCCTTCATCCAATCGATGTTGTAAGGCTGAGGATGTGGAGTGGTAACAAGACCTAGTTTCTTCACGAGATCTTCAGAAACAAAGTTCTTCTGGCTTTCGTTATCCACAATCAGATGCAATGGATTGTTTTGAACCCATATCTATGTATGGAACAAGCGTTCTCGTTGCTCCTTGTCGACGATAGTCGAGGCTGCTGGAGTGGTCGATGTCAATGTCAAAAGGGTCGTTGCTTCTAGGTCAGTTTCAACCAGATTTTTGTCGAACGTGTCAGATGTCGACACTTTTTCCAGAAATGTATTCTGATCTTTGCATTCAAACATGTCACGCCATGATGAATTGTGGAAATCACACCATTTCCCGGTGGGTTGCTTGCTACCTTCCCTTTTGTATTTCGAAAAATTCTTTTTTCCATGATCCTGCTTATGCAGAGTTGGCTGAGAAGATCTTGACTTGTCGAAGTTGACTGGTGCCTTCTTGTCGAGTGGTCGTCCTGATATCGGCTTGGTCACAAAGCGTGATTTCCCTTTCTGTTTAGCTTCAAGCTTACTGGCATAGTGGAATTCATCCGCAAGCGTATTGACAATCAAAAATTCCATCTCCTGCTGAATTTACGGGGACAATCTGCTGATGTACTTCAGAACAAGTAATTTCTCTTCTTCTTGAATGTCGGGTCTAGCCATGAGTCGATAGAACTCGTCGGTGTAACTTTGTACAGATTGGTATTTCCATTTCCTTAGTTGATTCCACTTCTTATATTGTTGTTCGACATACTTGGGTGGGTAAAACGCTTTTCGGACGTATTCGACAAATTTCTCCCATGTGTCGATGGGGTCTCCACTTTTTTCCATATTTGTTGAGAGGTTCTCCCACCAGCAGTGCACAGATGTCGACATCTTTAAGGATGAAATGGCGATATTTTCGGCTTCCAAGAGTTGATTCACAGAGTAATAGGATTCCAATTGTTGTACCGAATTGTCGACGGATTCTGTGTCAATCTTTCCTTCTAGATTCGGTATGTCCAAATTCATTTGCACTTTGAAGGGGCTAATTTTGTCAGAGTTAGTTCTCGTCAGAAATCCTCCTGATGTCGAAGCGAATCGCGTGAAAATCTCATTGAACTGGGTGAACATTTCAGTTCGTTGTCGATTCAACGCTTGCTCTATGAGTTGATGTGTCTCATCAATTGCATGTCGATTGTTTGCTTCTCCTGCCATCTTTGAAGGTAGTGTATGCTTAGATTGTTGAGTTTGCGAGCATGTTTGAACATGCATAAGTCAGGTAACTTCGATGGAAGTGTCTACACACAACTTAAGCACGAACAAAGCTAAGAATGGTCTGACGAATACAGCTCTGATACCAATGATCTGCACGTGCCCAGGTGCATGAGGGGGACAACAGTTGATTGAATGAATTGAAACTGTTACGGTGGAAGCATACGAATGAGAATAACCAAAGCATGAATACACTACGCAAATAAACATGCAGACACAGACAATATGCAGGAATGTGAACTGATTTCTCTATTACTGTATGTAAAAGCCATAAGATGTATATTACAATATGTTACATGATTATATAGAGTGCCGAGACACTTGGGTGTCTTCCCGTTACGTTTAGTTACAAGAGAAGTTAGAACGGTTTCGGAAGTTCAACCATTACAGTCGACTGGAATAAAGACAGACAATATGTCGAAGTCGATGACTAGTCGAGGTCGTTGAACTTGTTGAAGTCATTGACTGGTCGAAACTTGTCAGAGTCATATCGAAGTCGATGACGGGTCATAGTCATGAATTCATCGAAGTTGTGTCGATATCGATGTTGGATTCCAACAATGCCAAGTGTTGGATGGATCAGTAGACACCACAACTTTCATATCATATACATAATCATGCCCGAGGAGCATATTGAAGTCCAATGGCCCCTCTATAACCATACAATAAGCTAAGACAATTTTTCCACCCACTGTAATAGGTAACTGAGGGAGAAATCCAAAGGTTCACTAGGTCTTATGTCAAAATCCAATGGGTGATTGATAGTTGGAACAAGGTTGGAGAACCCACACCTTTCCAAGCATGTGCACATAAAATTATAACATAGGATCCTTCATCTACAATGAAACTATGAACATTCATATCTTCGACTCAAATATTTATCTGGAAAGGTGTGGTAGAAGGAAATCGAGGATCGAATAGATTATTCCAATCAAAGGAAACGATCGTAAATATTGGTGGTGGTTCATTCAAAGTGAACGGAGTGCCCCCTTGTCCAGAAAAGTATGAATGGGAAGTGAAGAATAATTCAACAATAGCCACATCACTATCCAAAGGAAGAGTGGGATCGGCTGATGATTGCATCGGTTCCATCACTTGATCAACCAAAGAATAGGTTGTTGGGAATCTATAGACAATTCAAGAGAAAAATATTCTTCAAACATGGAACACACCCTTCGTACTTTTAAAATAACACGGAATACATGATTAAGGCGATCTCCCTTGCAAATATTACAAGGGAGATTAGGATTGTGTCCTATTCGTTTAGATTTCTCAACAATATTAATATTGTCAGCATGACTAGAGTTGATTGACAGTTTCCCCCCAGCATGACTTGCAGCGGCTGGTTGCATGTATTTAGTATGAATTTCGGTGACTGAAGACTTGTCTTCAATATCAATTTTGGTGACTAAAGACTTGTCTTCAGTATGAATTGCATTGACTGGTGACTTATCATTAACATGACTTGCAATGGTCAATGATGTGTCTTCCACATGCCTGGCAGTGGTTGATGACATACTTTCAGTATGAATTGCAGTGACTAAACGTGTACTCCCAACATGACCTCTAGAGGTTGGTTGTAGGTTACTAGTATGAATTGTAGTGACTGTGTGAGTGCCCCCAACATGACCTCCATGGGCTAGGGAGTCACCCCCTTACCTTCACATCTTCTTCATATTCTTCCTCCTTCTATTCCTTTTAGACTGTTGGTTACTAGTATCAAAAATTTCACCACATGAGGTAGAAGGAGTAGGAGAAGATGTTACTAGTGAAGAAGGAACATGGTTTTGATGCACTTGAAATAAAGTGCTTGATTGAGAAGCATCAGGATCATTTAGGACATTCAAGGTGGAAAATAACCAAACTGACAGCCCTATGGTGAATCCAAGAAGATCCAAAGTAGCCAACAAAGGAGTACCAATGTTCTGAACAAATGGAAAAGCATAAGAATCCCCTTGCACAAGGGTCCCTTGGTTGGTGTCCATGAGAACCTTAGCCTTAAGTTATGACTCAACAAGTAAGAAATGAGGCCAACTAAGAAAAACCAATACACCACTAGCAAATATCCTAGAGATATCAAACAAGCAAACAAAGGGCCTTTCAAAGTTCAGTGTGGGTTGATTAAGTCCCACAACCAAACAACAAAGGTGCGAAAGCAGTTGCCAAGGTCTCCACTAACAACCCTTCTTGGTGAAAGTCTCCCAGAAAGGTACAGGAAACCCTCCAAGGCTAATGATAGTTTGGCTTAACGTCTACTCAAGGTACCATAGGAAGCCCCCTATAGTCACCTAGGTGGAACCTAAGAAAATATACTAAGGCTACCAACTCACAGTTAGTATATGGGGGAATTGATGGTAGGGATTGGAATATGGACAAGGTAACCGAGCCCAAAACCTCAAAAGTAACGGCACCACAAGGGGCCCAAGGTGGTACTGATGAAATCCCCGTACATGCAAAATCCCACAAATTCTTAGATAAGAATCAGAGGGGTAATATCGTCAAATTAACCTCACATGACCTCGTGCTTGACTCCTATTTGAGAGGAACTTCTCGGCCACAACCTTACAAGTATTGAATTTTCCTATCCATATGATATATACCTTTGTTTCAAAGTTTGAAATAGCCACAGAGTGTTTGCTTCCACCCTAGTCTAAGGCCCTATCCCTAAGATATTTAGTGAACCTTATAAATCCAAAATGTCTAATAAATTTTAGATTAAGCATTCATTTTAATGGTTGTTATTACTCAGAAGGATGTGAAAGTGTGAAAAGATGACGTTTTGAGCTAAAAATAAAATTAAAAATATATTACTTGCAAATGGAAAACACCAGTTAATCTTTTGAAATAGTTACTTGACTATACACAACTTTCAAAAAGAAAGAAAAAACAATAATAACCTTTCAAAATTTTAAGCAAGATTCAATTTTTAAGGAAATTACTATAACCAAAGCAAACAATTCTTTATGATTTTCATGAGATAATGCCAATGAACGCAATACAATGTTTTCTTTTCTTAAAACATTCCGAAAAACATCAAAATGTCCAAAATATTCATAAATGAACTAAAAGAAAACTACGATTTCATGCAAAATCCAATTTTTCTTTTCGTTCAGTGCTTACTCAAAAACACAAAAAACGATGATTTTGAAGGCTTAAAGATCAGAATTTGGAAAATATAAGAAAGACCCAGATCCCCACTAGACCTGATAAATCTAAAAAACCATTTTTTGTTTTACTTTTTTTACCCTAACCAAGTATTTTCACCCTATCTTCAATAAAGGTGCAAATGGTAAGGTGCATTTGCACTTGGTTCCCATTCAAGATTGCGAATGCTCATGCTTTTCCCTAAGCGGGGGTGCGAATGGATACTTATGAAGCTTAATCAAGCAAAAACTAAAAAAGGTAGTGAGTTTTCAGGGGTTTTTTATGAGAGAGGTTAGTTAAGGGTATAAAGGACCCTAAGACACCTATTAACATTTTGAAAACAATATAAATGAGATATGATATTCATATCACTTCAAATGAAAGTAGCTTCAATCACTAGACACTTCAACCAATCAAGTTCGAGAAGAAGAAAGTAAACAAAAGTTCCTTAGACTCAAACAAACAATTAGGTTTACTAGGCAACGAGGTTTGGTGAATCCAAAATATTGCATCCAAACAGTGCAATCAGAGACATAAACAAAAGACTATGCTCTAAGCTTTCACTTTCAAGGTCTACTAAATCCGCAAAAAGCGAAAAGAAAGTGAAACAAAGACACTTTTCAAACTTTTCACTTTATTTTGAGCCAAAATGCAAGCTAAACTAATCAAACACCACCCATAATTTTTCTAAGGGACCACAGAGAAGTCCAATATGCTTAGAAATTCAAACACACCCAGACAAATTCAAAAATTGTAGAAAATTGAGAAAAATCTCACTTTTCAGGGATTTCACACTTGTGTATAACGTTTCCTACTAATGGTTCGCTATTGTTCTTAGGATTGCACATGAATTCACAGAGAATTTGCACCTATAAGTATTACAAGGCGTGAATAACTCTTGATAGGTTAGAAAAAAAAAGTGCAAAACTCCGAAAAATAAAAACCAAAGGTTTCTACAAGTGTCTGAGATATGTTGACTTGACAAAGACTCAATCAATTTAAACAAACTAGAGGAAATGACCAAAAAGAGACCCAACAGAGTCACCAATTTTGTTGTTAAGGAAAAATTCATATGACTAGGGATTTGTCACCAACATACTTGATGAGACAAGATAGACATCTAAAAGACTCCTTGCAAGCGAGTCATGTTGAATTTTAACTTAGCAGTATAATTTTTCATCTCTTTCAACTTTAATTTCATAATCCATTTCATTCCTCAATTATAGAATCATTCATTTGCAGCGGAAAATAAAACAAGGATGACACCAAAAGATAACCATGCATAAGAGACACAAAGATTTATCCTTGGGAACCCTGATAGTATAAAACCAAACAAAATTTTCTCAAAATAAATTAATCCAATACAAGAACAATACCAAACATGAAGATTAAGTTCTAGCACAAGAGTGTGCTCTTCTTCCACATGAAACCCTAGAGAACTAGCAGAGATAATAAGATAATAATATAACCCCAAAATTTCTTCTAGTGATCTTCAATTGTCCTCCTTGAGAAGTGCACACCAATTAAGAGAGATGAGATTGCTTGAATGTGTGAAATAAAGTGTGAGAACACTTCTATTCATATTCTTCATTTGACTTGATTTTCACTATATGGGGCCGACTTGATAGTTTGAACTCTATATTTTATTTATCTTCAAGCCAACTTGTCATTTTGTCTTCTACGGTCAATTTACCCCTTTTAATGGGTTAGTTGTGCTCTTTCTTGCTTTCCAATTTTTCAGGGAATTCGTCAATGGATTTTCCCGACTCCTTGGTTATTTATTCATCATAGAAAATTTCTCCACATTGACATCTCCTCACATGCAGTCACATTCCTCAATAGCAATGTAATGTTGATTTGACCATACTCTAAGAAGTCCTAGACACTTCTTAGAGCCCAGACACTTCTTAGATCCCAATATCAAATTCAACATTATATTAAACTTTGTTTAATATACAAGGAGATAATATCCCCTTGTAACATAGACAATTCATCTCACCCTGATAAGAATAGATCACTCCCACTACAGAGAACTCCCACATGGAGTATGCAATGCGACCTCCAGCCTACTACCACTCCAGTCAACACATGACTGGATTAGGCTAAGCATCCAAGAGAATGATCTGCATAATGTTTTCCCGATGATGGAACCATGGAGAACTTCAACAGGTCAGACTTTAAACATCAAATTGACATCAAACAAATCTAAACTAAAGGACGAAAGATAAATATTTCACGCACCTTATTTATGAAGGTTGATCCTATATTTTCTTTGTCCTTTCATATTCACTCCTTCTTACCTATCCAAAGACCTAGAACCAAAAACAAAATACCTTCCTCAAACAAACTTGGCTACAAAAAAGAAGTTATTGAAATCAAAATATAACAATAAAATAATGCTAGTTAATCAAATTCATATCAGATACAAGACAAATCTTATACAATGATAAACACAACATATAGGCAAGGGAAAGATGTCCAATGTTCATTAAATGACAGAAGTAATACATAGCATACCTTATTCTACTTGGAACCTCATCGAAACTAGAGCTCTAGGTCTCTCCTACTCAAGTTCTCCATTTTGTGAACGAAAAGTGACCCTTGAAGTGTCATCTTTTGAACTGTCCTCGTAGACATAGAAGTGTCAATTTGAGCTATAACAATCATGTGTACGATCATCACTGGTACAAAAGTGATATTCTTTTATCACATGTTGATTGTCATTCGTTTTTTCTATGCCATCGATATTTCCTTGAGCATGCCTTAACTTGGACAAATATATAAACTTTTCCAGAATGATAGTATTCACTTTGTATCTCTTTTTGTGCAGCAAATGTGTAGTTTTACGCAAATTCAACCACAGACAAAATTGTTCCTAGTGGAAAAAATTCAAGATATTGTTTGAAATATAGATCTAGCCATCATGTTCTATGTGAATGATTGGTGTATTTATAAATTTCTTTTTCAAATTTATTCAAAAAATCTATCACATATTTTATCTTCTTGCAAATCAATTATTTTGGAAAGAGCATATGTAGAATTTGTAGCATTTGGAGCATAATTGATATATTCATATTTATTCCAGTTAACGGTTACATGTCGGTTACATTTGACAACAATTGATTATCAATATGATATTTGGAGTGGAATAAAGCTATATTTCCACAATGATCACACTTTTTTTCGCCGACACATTTTTTAAGGTCAAATAATTAATCATTTTTTCTCTTGCATAGAATTTAGGATGTGAAAACATGGATTCTGGAAAGAGGAGGTGAATTTGGCTAAAATGTTTTACCAAATTCAACAAAAGTATCATAATATAATTCAAATTCCACATGATAACAACAATAACACGTGCCACAAACAATTATAGGTCTAACATACCATGGTTTTTGTTGTACAAATGTATTCATCGACATATTAATTTCACGGTGGCCATCATTGAATTTATTGAACAATTGTATTTGTGTCATTTCCAATATATGTTTTGCATGGATTTTGTATTCATTTCGTGATACTCTTTGTCATATCACATCCCTTGCATTTGGTGAAAGTTGAGAATTTGTCACCCAATATTCATGTAGCATAGATTTAACACTTTCTCCCCATCTATCTTTATAAGGATGTCTACAAATAATTTCCCAACAAGTAAGTTCATCATTTTCATCTATTTGTAATCGAAATTTGTTATGTTTGTACAATTTTTTCTCGAGGTTCCTATTGATTTTTTTAGTTGTATCGTCAAACATTTATGTATAGTACTAGATGAAATAATTGTTGTTTGAATTGCTCTATGTGCAACGCTAGTATCTTTTCTTATGGATCTTCCAAATGTTTTTATTGCATCGGTTATATTTTTCAAACACATTTTGTTTCACCTTTGAATCTTTTGTTGCCTTTTGAATATCCAATAATGATGTAGCATCTTTTAACTTTTACACACTAACAAACATCTCAAAATTTAAGATTGTGCTATTGTTGATTCTCTTTGAAGAATTTTTGTATAAATCTCTTGAGCACGGTATCATGCAATGTGATTGGGTATTTTTGTACCCAAATTTGTTGCAATCAATTTTTTGCAACATTTCATTATCAATGTTGAAAATGCCAGTATATTTCAATTAAGTTTAATTTAGCATATCAAATATAGTAAATTAGAAACATAAGAAAATATAGATTTCACATTTGATTAAGGTATTAAAAAAAAATTAATCATAAATTAAATTAAATATACTGAAATTTACACACACACATGTACATATTTATGCTTGAATCAATTTCTGCTTCATTATGGATTTCAACGTCTTCAACATATTGATTGACATTATTAGACAATTCTCTATCTGTTTGTTATGAAGTATTTTCAAAATGTCGATGCTCTACCATTGAGATAACACCCTTTAAAGAATTAGGGGAGAGAGGTAAGTTGTTGTGCAACACCTAATGATTTACAGTGTTATCAAATATACATATTGATAAATCTATGCAAAGAAAACATATACATACATAAAAGTAGCAAGATTGCATGCAAAAATGATATTACAATTGGCCCATGACATCAAAGATGGAAAATTTTCATGCTAGTACAAAATATGATAATTGCAAAACAAAAATTAGTTTGCAGAATATAGGAACAACACATAGAATGCTCATGTGAAGTGATTTCCTCCACATAAATTATGGGCCACACAAAGAGAAATGCCTAGAAACACAAAGTTGCTTTCAAATAAATCATTGCAATTTCTAAGATAAAAGAATCCCGTTAGGGCACATCTTGTTCAAATAAGACAATTCAACCAATTGGAGAGACTGTGTGCCTTTCTCAAAAGGGAAGAATTAATCAAAAGATTCTTCTAAATGAGAAAACAATAGGGGAGGACACATAAGAAATAATTTTAGAGGAAATAGGGTAGACACAATCATATCAAGAGACTTGATATTCATTTTCTCCTGTGTGGAAAGAATGGACATGATCCAAAACATTATTGGGATCCATGGGAGAAGATTAAAGAGAAGGATGACCAGAAGGAATAAGACAAAGTTAAAGCTCATGATTCTGGTAAAGCTTGAGTATGCTCATTCCATTGTTGCACATTGAAATTTTGGAATAAATGAAGTTTTGTTCAATACTTCATTTACATCTTGGAGAGATATATGGTTTCCTGACACTGGTGCAACCTACCACATGACATTTAGAAAATATTGCTTTGAAAAATTGTATGATGATGTATATGGTGTAGTATATTTTGCAAATAAGTCCAACCTCAAACCCAAGGGAATTGGCACCATTGGGCTCAAATTATCTAGATTCCCTTACTTTATGTTGCATGATGTTCTCTATCTCCTAGAGTTGTAGATAAACTTGCCATCTCTTATGCAAATTCAACAACAAGGTCATTATATCCACACATTTTGATGGACAAGTTAAGATAAGGATATCCTATGACAACAAAGTCATCATGACTAGGTATGAAGATTAGAAACCATTGAATCTGAAAGGAACATCTACAAGGTGATGCAGTCCCGTAGCCTGAAACTCTCTTAAACAAGGCTTACATATTTCCACTTCCCATCAGGTGCATAGCTATGAGCCTTTCTTAAATAAATAACAGAGAACAAAAATCCAGCGTTGCAATAGAATCACTAAATTTGAACCCACAAAATTTTTAGAGTAGTTAGGTAATGATTTCTTTATTAACATTTATCAGTCCACATACAAGGCAGACATAAAATAACAGTTTTGTGTACTTTGCTCACAATATAAATTAATTGTAAATCCAAATTTAATCTTCTGTAGCGATCTGAACTGACTCCCTTTGTCTACTGTTGAACCGAGCTTAGATAGGTTGAACTACATCCCCAACTGCAGAGCCAACACTGCACTTCATTGCCGCGTAAAAAATCATCTTCTCCTTCGAAATTACCCTTTTTATTATTTCATGTGTGTCTCTTCATTTTCCCATGGGGAAGGTGGATAGTTGTAATCGTTCCTCTTCCATCCAATTCCACCAATGAATATTTTTCCAACTCATATGTTCATCCTTGATTATGCCACCTCAATCCACATGTAGATATGATTTGATATGTAATCCACGTGTTATGTAATCACGATATGTAGTCTTCACTTTACGCACTCGTTAAATACTTTCCACAAATGCTACAGACTTTCTGCAGCCAAGACTTTCTGTAGCCACTACATAATTTCCATAACCGATACTTTCCGCAGGCACTACAAAATTTTTGCATTTGAGACTTTCCAAAACTACTACAGGCTTTCTGCAGCTAAGCGGATTCGCAACAGGTTTATGTAGCCACTTATTTCCTCCTACAACTATTAACCGAACTAAATATTTTTGGGGGATGCTGATTTCCCAAACCCAAGGATTCTCTTGCATCAAACACCCTTGGTAAGAAAAACATTGAGCATCCTACTCAAGAGTTCAAGAAAATTCCCCCCTTTGGTTCTTTTATATATATATTTTTCTCTCTTTTCCACAACTTCTCTAAAAACCCAACAGGTCTTACACTCTACCAGGACTCGTGCTCAACAAGGTTTACATCCTTCAAAAATCGATACCAAACCGGGCATACTACCTCCCCATCCTCTCGCTGTAATATGATCAACAATACGAGTTATTCATCCTCTGTTTTCTTCTCTAGGAATGCAACACTTCTGTCAATACCATAAATACTAACATCCTCAAGACATCTATTTTGCATGTCTTTAAAACTCATAGTGTCAATATCATACACCAACTCCCAATCAAAATCAAAATTCACAATAAAATGTGTTCCCAAACCCAACATTCCATTTCGTTGCTTAACAACAAAAATATTCATTGCAAACGATTTACCTCCCTCAACATTTTTGTCAAATGTATCATGTGAGTCAACTTCCATTTGCATATTTAGGGCCATGCTTTTCCCATTCCTAGACTACTTTGGTCACTTCCAAATGCACTCGGTTTCGCATGAGGATCCACATTTTCCTCTTCTTCCTGCAGGTCCTTATGAACAACATCCTCTCCATCATCATTTGTACAATCCTTTGTATCTACCAGCATGTTAGATACCATTTGCACATAATACAAGGTCCAATCTATCACCAAAGGCAATCTTCTCAGGGAATCTGTAACCTTCCTTTCTTCTACACATCCTCCAATCTGACAACAAACTTCCATCAAAATTTGACCCCCCTCATAACTCCTATCATTAAGTCTGGCTTCCACTTGCTTGATATATTTTGTTATGCTGAAAATAAGGTGGGTGTCTTCCAGCTCCATGGATTCCTTGGCATCAATTCTCAAGGATTCTTCATCCTTCACACAATCAACCTTCCATCCCACTGTAGTGCATTCAAAACAACCAACCATTATAGTCCAAGGTTTTGTAAATCCTTCCAAAACCACATCATTTATGACATATCCAGGCATTCCTTCTGCAACATGCTAATCATCCATGTGCAACACCATTCCAAACACATGCTCAAACCCTACAACTTCATGATTTCTCTCCATCATTAGAATAAAGCATCTTACCTATAAATCAACTTGGACACTTTCCTCATCCCTTTTTGCAAGTAAAATATCCCTTACCTGCTCCTTTCCTTAGCTAGACCTCATTTGTATAGCCACTACATAAAATTTATCTTGAAGATGAGATTCTTCAACCACACCTTCCAATACATTCTTTGCACACAAATAATGTACAGATATCGGAAGCAAAATATCAACAATCTGTAATACACATACCAATTCACTTTCATAATTTTCCATGTGCTTCATAGTTGTTGCTTGTTCGTTGTTCACCAACACGTTCATCTCTAGCATGGTGTTCATACTTCCTAGGAAAGCTCTCATTCCAATGGAGAAACCCAAAGTAAGGACCAACTGGACGGTCATCTTCTTAGTCACTCTTATCATTTCAACCTCACAACATGCTTCTTTAATAAATACATCTACAACAATCTCACTTTGTTCTTCCACCTTCAACATAAATATTTCAACATTGTGTTTCCACATACAATCGAGATCAAACATATCTCTTTCAGCCATGATCAATCCTTCATAATGTCGGGCTTCCTCATTGGTTCTTCTCACCCGTATATTAGTATCCTTTAAGAGATGGATTTCCCTTCATTAGGCTGATGTGCTTCCATTTCCTTTAGAACAAACATTTCTTGTCCATCTTGTGCTTCTTCTACTAGAATATGAATTCTCACATCATCTCCAGCTTCACATTTACCATTATCTTCCATGGAATCCTCTCTTTCCATGTGTACCTTCACATGATTTCGTTGCAACTGCAAATATGGGTGGAAACGCGAAGGTGGGTAACACTTTGGTGAGAATCGGCGGGGGAAGAACTATAGCGGAGGTTATTCGGTCGAATAAGTTTAATTATTCGGTCGAATAATCTATTTATTCGGCTGAATAATTAAACTTATTCGGCCGAATAACTTAGTATTTATTCGGCCGAATAACCGTTAACGGGCCACCATTAGACATAACGGTGGCCTCGAAATATGTGCCTTGTTTTAGCCGGACGGAGGAAACTCACGGCGGTGTGTACAATTATTCGGCCGAACCATTATTTGGCCGAATAATTGTTCGGCCGAACACTTATTCGGCCGAATAATTGTTCGACATAAAAGCTCGGTCCCGGCCCCTCACCCGTCACTTTCTCTGGATCCCGTGGACCCCTGGCGCTGATAGTGGCCCTTCCTCTGCGTCGTTCGTCCGCCCTGTCGCCTGTTTGCCACCCGATTGGTCGCTGGCGTGTGTCGTTGACCCGCCACCCTGCGCGTAAGCCCGCTGTTCGTCGTAGCCCCCGCCTCTGCCATTCGTTTGTCAGCCAGCTTCCGTTCTCGCCACCTGCACGTAAGTGAGGTTCCGTCTTTCCTGCGCGTTTGTATTTTCATTTCGGCCGTTGAACGCGATAACATCTGCAGGAGTTTTATGGTTGTAGAGTTATCCAGCGGACGGTTGAACATCGTTGAGGTGCTGCAGCTGGCGACAGATCGACGCGGTGTGTGCAGAGGTAAAAGGTTTCATTTTTTGCTTTTGAAAATGTGTTTTTTGGTCTTCAAGTTTCTTATTGAAGTTGTTATTGTTATTGCGTGTTGTCTTATTTAAGTTGTTGTTGTAACTGCAGGTCTTTCGTTCCGTCTGCCACGGCCGCTTTATTTCGGGTGTTTCAAATTCGGATTTGCGCTGTCTTCGGCCAGATTTCAATTTGCCTGCTTTTGTTTTGGCTGTGTTGTAGAGGTAAGGAGATTTTATTTTTGTAATTCTCTTCCATTTTTATTTACGTGTCGTTTCGTTTCGTTTCGTTTTATTTACGTGTCGGCTGTGTCCATGGACTCTGTCCAACTGGGCAGAGTCCATGGACTGTGCCCAGTTGGACAGAGTCCATGGACTCTGCCCAATTGGACAGAGTCCATGGAGTGTGCCTAGTTGGGCAAAGTCCATGGACTCTATCCACTTCCTCAAAGTTCTCGGACTTTGGTCTAATTGAATGTCGAAAATGATTTAAATTTAAATATAAAGAGGAATATCGTTAGTGTTAAGTTGTTTTTCAAATTGTTGTATTTGGTTGTGTTTAGAAATGAAAATTAAAGTAGGATAGTAATTTAATTTGGAAAGGACATATCCTTTTTATATATAGGCTTGTTTTATTCATGAACTCTGTCAACATGTCTAAGTTGATAGAGTTCATGAACTCTGTCATGAACTCTGTCAACATGTCTATGTTGACAGAGGTCATGAACTGTGTCTGTTTACAGAGTGCAGAGATCAATATATTAGTTCTATTACAAACTGTGTGGATAGATAGCTTAGATACAACCAAATTTTAGACAATTAAACTCTATTTTTGATCAAACAAAAATTTAAATGGACTTTAGGTACAATGGAACTATAGACATGAATAGGCTTTAATTTATATGTACTATAGTAAGTTTTATGCAATTGAACAATAATAGTCGTAGTCATTTTATAAAATACTAGGTGATATTATGCCACAATGGTTTTGAGTTTTATTCTAGTAAAGGTGGTGATCTTGGTATTATGTTTTCCTTTGTTTGCAACATGGCAGACTTGGAGAACATAATACCAAGAATCGTTACCGTTATCAGATTGAAATTAAAGATCATTGTCGAACATGGCCAATTTGGGAAACATGTCATTTAACTCAATCATAATACTATGAACAGTAAAAAAAAAATTATTCTATGGAATAATGAGAATATTTGTAGATGAAATTTATGTTTAGAGTATTAAAATATCTTGCTTAAATTATTAGTTTAAGAAACTGAAAACCATTATCAAAAATGGCAAATTTGGAAAACATTTCAACTCAAAACATAATACATGAATTGTCAATTTTTATTTTATTTTGTGCAATAATGAAAATATTTTCAAGATGTAATTTATGTTTTAGGTATTAAGTTAGGTATTAAGAAGTTAAAACAGATTCATGAACTCATTCTTTGACATAAACAAATGAACCCATTACTTAGTACTTAACTATATTGGTTCCATTCATTTTAAACATCAAAAACACTTAGAAAATTGGTACATTAATTCATCAAACATCTAACAATATTAGCTATACTCTTTCTGAAAACTATTAGATGATAAATTAGGTAAATCTAGGTACTTGTTAAATAACTTAGTCTCTTTAATAGTTAGGTTTTAGAATTCATAGAATTAACATGTAGGATTTGAATATGTAATTAGTTGATATTTGTGTTTAAGTGTAGGCATTATATATCAAATGGAAAGAGAGGATTCTTTGAGGCGAAAGCGTAGGAGGTCTTCACAATCTTCTGGGGTAGGTGGTACGAGTGATAATCGGAGATTGTCAACCTCCCCTCGGGACTCTAATTTATTGTATAGTTCGCATCGACGAGGTGAAAGGGATACAAATGATTCCCCTATATCTTCTGTGGGAGAACGTCGATCTCGACCCTCTATTGGTATATGAATATCGATCTTTTAACATTTATATGCAAATTGTCTTTTTGTGTGCGCAAAATTTGTAGTTGTGTTTACACAAAACTTTATTTTCATTTGAAGCAGAGCATGGTTCGGAAGATGCTCGTAATTCTATAGGGAGGGAGACAGGGCAAGCAAGGGAGACGGATGACGGTGCAGAGCAAGGTTCTCAAGAGGCTCACCATTCTACACGAGGTGATGATGGTCGAGCTAGGACGCAATATGTTGAATTAACCGAGGGTTGTACACCCATTACAACATATCCATCTGATCTACCTCGGGAGCTTCCATGGGAAGGTGGTGATCATCAAATGACTCTTGAAAGATGTAGATCCCACTATGACAAGTTGCAAAATTATTTGTCTACTATGGATCTCCCTCCAGAGAGTAAACAAAGTTTGGAGATAGTTTTGGGATCATTGCAAAACTTCATTCAGGCATATGAGAATCTCGGACCAACTACAGATGGTTTTGTAGATTTGATGCGAAGACGAAGGGAACAAGTGATGGGTCCAGACAAATGGGATGTTGTGAAGGAGAGAGTGACAAAAGAGCAGGCCAAATCAATGTTTAATTTCAAAGAAGGTTTGAAAAAAGAAATGTTGAAAGTGAAATATTTCAAGCATCCTCATCTTGCACATCTACTTTATGATCGGTTTCTTGCAGCCTATGGTCGATTTCCATGGAACGATGAGGTTTCTCAATATATTGCTAGATTTTTTTATGCTGAGTTTTTTTTAAATATGAAGCCAGACTATACCGATGTTCATTCAAAATTTTATGGAGTTGGAAAGGGTCGAATATATGATCGAAAATGTGCGCTTAGAGATCCTGCAACTCTTCGACCTCCACCCCAGATATCTCGTCCACCTAGGTTGGTGGCATTAAAATCAGAGATGGAGCCCACATCTCAACTTGGGACAACCGCAAGGAATTTTGTTGGCGATGGTTTATCGTCAGTATTAGTGGGAGTGGATGTGGGGTTGGTTAGAGAAAGGGCTCGTTCTGCTATTCGTCAAAAGTTTGTTTATAAAACTGATGATGAGATAGATGGAATGAGCATTGAAGATCTCAGGGCATATGCGAAGATTTGTCATGACTTAGCAGCAAATGTTATATCCAATGACACATCGAGTTTGGGAGAGGTTTGTTGACTATGATATGATTTGATTTTAATTAAATATTTGATTTTTTTTTAATTGATTTTTTTTGTTACATTATAATAGGTACATTATGTAAATGTTTAAATTGGTTGCAGTTTTCAAGAATGATGAATGAACATTCTTTCCACATTTCAACTAGCGAAAATCTAGAGAGAGAGGTACATATTTATTATTAACATATTTGTAATTATGTTTGAATTTGATATATATATATATATATATATATTATTTTTTTTGAATGTTAATTTAACTATGCATCTTATTGTTAATTTGACTTATCCATGCAGGTTTATTTAGATACGAACTTTATAAATGATTTACCATCTATTGTGAGCTAATGTTTTTTAATCTTTTTGTTTTAGTTTTAAGTTAATTGGCATAGTAATTTTTTTGGTTTGCATTATATGTTTTATTTATTAATACAATTTAAATTTTAGGGTGGAGATATAGGTTCTTTGCTTAATGCAGCAGATATTGGTAGAGAGGTAATTTCATTTAGTGCTTTAATTTTGTTTACTGTTTTAATATTTTAATTTTTGTGGATTTAAATTTATGAGATTCATAAATTGATTTTATATATGTTGCAGCTTGGGTCTCTCAAATCTTTTGGAGGCAAAGGAAAAACTCTTTTGGAGGATGGTGGTGGACAAGCATTTGGAGAATTTGATGTAATATTGTTAATATTTGAATTGTTTTTTGATATATAATTTTAATATTTTAATTTTCTGATTATAGTTTAAATAATTTAAATGATATTCATAATCTTTTTTTACACATGTTGCAGGGTGGGTTGAGTCCAGGGGGAGGCCCGAGTGGAGGATAGCATGGTGGACATTTTATTTTTATATTATGGTGGACAATTTTTTTGTTGTTGATATGCATCTAGATTGGAAACATTTGTTTTGGACATGTTGAGGAGGTTTATTTTTGGACTCTGATATATACATATATGGGTACATTGAACTTGCATGTTCATGAGTATTTTTTTGGAGATTATATACATATTTTTTGAACTTACATATTTTGTGAATCTTGGTTTTTAAATGATCTAGTTTAATTTTGCTTATTTGACATATTTGGTGTGATTTAAAGGGTTTAAAATATGTATTTGCATGTTTAAATGAATGAATGAATATGTAAAAATGAATGTTAAGAACATGACATTGTTGAATATTATGAAGTTTAAGAAATGTTATTTAGGAAGTTTAAAAATGGATAAACATAGGTTTAAAGTTCATAAATGAGGAAGTTTTGATTGAAATTTAAAAAATGTTATTTAGGAAACTTTTAAAAATGGATGTTCACATATAGGTTTAAAGTTTATAAATGAGGAAGTTTTGATTGAAACATGAATGAATGATAAGATTGAATATATTAAGAACAAGAATGTTATCTTTGAATGTTAGGAAGTTTAATAATTTGTTAGAAGTTTTGATAGAAATATGGATAAACCAGGAAGTTTAAAAATGAATGTTAAGAACATGAATGTTGTCTTTGAACGTTAGGATGTTTAGAAATGTTAAAAGTTTTCATACATGGATGAACCAGGAAGTTTAAAAGTGATAACATGTTGAGTTCAAATTTTAGAGATGTTAGGAAGTTTAGGAATGTTTGAAGTTTTGATGAAAATATGGATGAAATATAAAGTTTAAAAATGAAATTTAAAAACATGAATGTTATCTTCAAGGATGTTATGAAGTTTTAGGAATGTTAGAAGTTTTGATAGAAATATGGATGAAATAGGAAGTTTAGGAATGTTAGGAAGATTATGAATGTTATATAAGTTTTGATGGAAATATGGATGAACTAGGAACTTTAAAATGAATGCAAAGAACACATGAATGTCAAATTTTTGAATGTTATAGTTTTGAAAGAGATACATGGATGAATTAGGAAGTTTAAAAGTAAACATATGTTGAGTTTAAATTTTAGGGATGTTAGGAAGTTTAGGAATGTTTGAAGTTTTGGTGGAAATATGGATGAATTAAGAAGTTTAAAAATGAAATTTAAGAACATGAATGCTAACTTTGAATGTTATAAAGTTTTAGGAATGATAGAAGTTTTGATAGAAATATGGATGAAATAGGAAGTTTAGGTTCATGTTATGAAATTTAAAAATGTTAGGAAGATTATGAATGTTATATAAGTTTTGATAAAAATATGGACGAATTAGGAAGTTTAAAATGAATGTTAAGAACATATTTAAATGTTATCTTTAAATGTTAAGAAGTTTATGAATGTTAAAAAATTTGATAGAAATATGGATGAACTAGGAAGTTTAAAAGCGAATACATGTTAAGTTCAAATTTTGATATTATGGATTTTTAATTAATTTAATTCTTATTTTCAATGTTCAGGTACATTTGATGCGGCTGAAATCATGGCAAATGGGGGTAACGGTTTTTTGTTTTTTAATCATAAGCGAATATTACAGGATTGTGAAGTTTGTGTTAAGTTAGAGCAATGATTTTAAACAACAATTTGATGAATTTTCATCGATTTGTTGTAAATAATCATTTCTCTAACTTAGCATAAGCTTCACAATCCTGGAATTTTTTCTTGTGATTAAAAATCAAATGATCGTTGTCTCCATTTGCCATGATTTCAGTTATGTGAACTTGGACAAGCGATATTTTAAAGTAAAGATTTGGGGCGGAGAGTGGCGACAATTATAGATCTGTTAGATCTCATCATTTAATTGGTCTAATAGACATATGGGTCCACGTGAATAAAGTATTTGAGACATCTAATTAAGACAAATTTTATACATTCAGGTTTTCGTTACCAAATAATTTTATACAAGCGATCATATTTTAAATTAAAGATTCGGGGCGAAGAGTGACGACAACCACAGATCCGTTATCTCATCCCTTAAGTGGTCTAATAGACATATGGGGACCCGAATAAAGTAAATTTCAAACAGAATTAAGTCAAAAATTTTACACATTGAAGTTTTCAATATCAAATAATTTTTGAATTCAAATTTCAGCATATACTAGAATACAATTATTTAAACTTTTATATATTATAGTTCTTTTCAAGATTATAAACATAAAAATAAAAAAATATATTGTACACATTTGACAATGACATCGACAAAATCATTGATCTATTAATTTTAAATATATAGTTTTAAAAACATCGCAATGGAATGCCGTCTTCAATTATCCGTTCATGGTCATATTTGGACAGTTTCCATTTTTTATTTTTTAATTGTTTTTTCGATGGAACTTGAACCAATTTTATTCGATATGCACATACTAAATGGCTATATTGACAACATATGACATTAGGTTCATAATCCTGAAAGTAGACATAATTTTGAGTCATATGGGTTTGCTGAAAAAAGTAGCCCTTTAAAATGATGGATCCTCTCTCATATGTATATCCGTTGTCATTGTAGTCTTCCAATAACTTCATTTTTCCTTCAGTGCATCGCATCAAATAATACTTCACATTTTCGTTGTTGTCGACAGGTGCAATCACAGCAAAAACATCTCCTGTGCAAATTACAATTAATGTCAGGATTTTTAATTCAACTAAATTGACTAATATACATGTGTATAAAGTGAATGACAAGAATGAATAATCGACAAAACAGTGGTATTTGATCATTACCTTCTCTAACGAGATCTGAAATTCTGTCGCCGTCAGATGATATTGCTATATCTTCTGATTCTAATTCTTCTATGCTTGCTAGTGGCATTTTTCCTTTAGGATTAATTTCTGTGTGTTTCCAATGTTTCACGAAGTTGTTCGTTATGTTTTCACAAATTTCTGTAGATTCAATATTTTCAGTGCAAATATGGCAAAAGCATGATTGCTTTCTACTGTCAAATGCATAAATGTTTTGGAAGGCTTTTGTTTGAATAGAGTGAAAATCTCTAGTCCCTTGTATGGTGCTAGCGTCGTAGGGTATTGATCTATTTATATCTTGGATCCCAACATGCCAAAAAAACCTAGTAAACAAATGACAAATTTTGATGTTAGGTACATATACTTTTTTTTAAATTGACTATAAAATATAAATTAAAACATAAATGTGTGTACATACCTGCGCACATTTTTTTATTGTTGATTATAATCATGGTTTAGATTTGATTTACACCATTGGACAACCTCTGCAGCTGAATGGAATCGTGCAGAACTATGGTTCATTTGTCATCTTCGAAGTGCTCTTTTTACGCATGCTCCTGCAACATCATGTTCACCTTTTCCATGACCAGTTTCAAAGAAATTCCAGTGATGTTTAATGTTCAATGCTTTATGAAGTCGACATAACCAATAAAATGATTGCGAAGATTTAAATTGTCCGGCACATCCATCTGACCATATCCAATGCTCATTGAATTTAATGTTACGTTCCTTTAGTGAATTGTAGAAAATACTTTCAATACAATGCTGAACAAAATGTGTATCGTGTGTACGATCGTCGTTGATATAAAAGTGATATTCTTTAATCACATCTCGATTGTCACACGTGCTTTCAATGCCATCAACATCCTGTTGAGAATGTCTATATAAAACATGGACGAATATTGAAACTTGGTCAGAATGATAGTATTCACTTTGTATCTCTTTTTGTGCAGCAAATGTATAATTTTCTGCAAAGTCAACCACTGACAAAATTGTTCCTGGTGGAAAAATTTCACGAGACTGTTTGAATTGAAGGTCTTGCCATCGTGCTCTATGTGAATGCTTGGTGTATTTATAAATTTCACTTTCGAATTTCTTGAGAAAATCTGCCACACCTATTTTATCTTCTCGTAAATCAATCCTTTTGGAATGTACATCACTAGTACTTGTAATGTATTCATATCTTTTCCAATCAACGGTGACATTTGACAATGAGTGATCATCAGTATCGATAGGATATTTATTGTGGTATAAAACCAAATTTCCACAACGATTACAATGTTTTCCATTGACACATTTTTTATTATAAAATACTTCATCGTGATTTCTCTCACATAGGGTTTGAGATATGAATTCACGTATTGTAGGCGGAGGCGGTGAATTTGTCCAAAACATTTTACCAAATTCAAGAAATGTGTCGTAATATAATTGGAATTGCACATGATAACGACAACAAAATGTGTCACGGATAGTAATAGGTCTAACATACCATGGTTTTAGTTGCACAAATGTAGTGATTAACACATTAATTCCACGATGATCTTCCTTGAATTTATTGAACAATTGTACTTGTGTCATATCCATTATAAGTTTTGGACTGCTTACATATACTCCTCGTGATACTCTTTGTCGTATTACATCTCTTGAATTTGGTGAAACTCGAGCATGTGTCAACCAATATTCCCGTACAATATCTTTAACCCCTGCTCCCATTCTATCTTTGTAAGGTTGTCTACAAATAATTGCCCAGCAAGCAAGTTCATCATTTTCATCTATTTGCATTCTGAATTTGCTATGTCTGTATAATGTCTTTCTTGAGGTTCCAACTGTTTTTGCTAGCTTTGTTGTCAAACATTTTTGTTTAGTACTAGTCGAAATAATTGCTGTATGAATTGCTCTTCGTGCAGCACTAATGTCTTTCTTCCTAGATTTTCCAAACTTTTTTATTGCATCACCTATATTTTCCATCACATTATGTTTTAATTTCGACTCTTTGGTCGCCTTGTGAATACCCAATAATGATGTAGCATCTTCTAACTTCTTGGTCACTAATAAACATCTCAAAATTTGTGCTTGTCCTGTTGCTGAATAATTCTTCAGAACATCATCATAAATTTTTTGAGCCCGATATCGTGCAGCGTGTATGGGTATTTTTTTTCCATATTTATTGCAATCAACATTTTCTAACATTCCATCATCAATGGTGAAAGTACCTATACATCAAGATAAATTTAATTTAAAACATGCATCCAAAAATACAATTCATTATAAAAAATGAATTTGGAAAATACATTCAATATATACATACCTGGTCCAATTTTTGGTTCTTGAACTCGATCTTCAATATTGACTTCAACGACATTAGTATGTAAATCACTATTTACATCCTCAACAATGGTTTCTTCAACTTCAATTTGTTCCTCTTGTACTCTATTTTCAATTTCCATTTCATCGACATTATCATGTAAAACTGTATTTGTATCTTCAATAATCGTTGCTTGCGTTTCTGCAAGGCTTGCTTTGTTGGCATGATATTTAAGTTTTTTCTTTTCTCTATTATCATCATCATCAACACGTTTACGATCATATTTTCTTTGACGGTTTCTCTTACTGCCCATGATTGTTTAATCTATAAATGATAAATTAAAGAAGATCATCATTTTATTGTAAATAAACAAAGTGAATATTTAAAAACAGTTACGAAATTTATGAACACATGAACTGAAATTTACAAGCTTTATCAAAATCTTGTACTTGAGTCTTTTGAAGAAAAAGTCTTTGGAAACAAGTTTCCTTTGAAAAGAACCTTTTTTGAATGAAATAAGAACTCTTTGACAATAAATCACCTTTGAAAAAATCCCATTGGAAAAGAATAAGAACACTTTCAAAATAAATCTTCTTTGAAAAAATATCTGGGAAAAAGATTTTGTAAAAACCTTTGCAACGAAATAACTTTTTTGCAAAAATAACTTGGGAAACTTTGAAAAAATCTTTTTTCAAATAAATAAGAAGGAAAAATATATCTTCTTTGTAAAAATAACTTGAAATAAAATCTTATTTGCAAAAATGCATTGGCATAAAAACTCTGTAAATGCACACTTTGGAAAGAAACATTTGCTGAAAAACCCATTGGAAAAGAATAAGAACACTTTTTAAATAAATCTTCTTTGTAAATCCACTGAAAAAAAAATAAAAATAAAAAAATAAAATAAAATAAAATAAAATAAAAATAAATAAATAAATAAATAAATAAATAAAAATAAAAAAAATAAATAAATAAATCTTTGTAAAAACAGTTGCAACAAAATAAATATTTTGCAAAAATAACTTGGGAGACTTTGAAAAAACCCCTTTTCAAAGAAATAAGAAGGAAAGAAACGTTTTTTGCAAAAATGTTTAGAAAAAAAAACTTTGAAAAAAGTCATTTGAAAAAATCACTTGAAAAAATAAGAAAGAAAAAGACAACTCCTTTGAAAAAATAACTTGGAATAAAAACCTATTGCAAAGAACTAAGAAGTATAAAAGCTTGGAATAAAAACTTATTTTGCAAAAATACCTTAGAAAAATAATATTTCAATGTATTTCTTAGAAAGAAGTAACAAAAAGAATACTTCATAAAAAAAACTCTCTTTACAAAAAAGCTTTTTAGAAAATCCTTGGAAAAAAACTCATTGCAAAGAAATGAAAAGTGCAAATAGCTTGAAAAAAATATTTCATAAAAAAAAATTTCTTTGCAAAGAAAGGCTCCTTAAAAAATCCTTGGAAAAAAACCCATTGCAAAGAAATAAGAAGTGCAAAAAACTTGGAATAAAAACTCATTTTGTAAAAAAATTCTTTCAATATATTCTTTTGAAAGAAGTAAGAAAAGAAATACCTTATAAAAAAAATTCTCTTTGCAAAATAAACTCCTCAGAAAATCCCTTCAAAAATATTCTGACCAAAAAGTATGCGAAATTGAAATGTGCGAAATTAATCGAAGTATTTAGTTTTATTTATATAAGTGTCGAAAATTTATTTTTATTTTTTTTTCGGCCGACGAGTTTTCTTTACGTTTGGTTATTCGGCCGAATAACCTTTTATTAAATTGACGTCGCCGTAACGGAAAACAGTTATTCGGCCGAATAATTATTCGGCCGAATAATTGTTCGGGCCGAATAACCTCTGAAACCTGAAAATCTGATTGCCACTCACAGTTTTCAGGTTTCTCCATTTTCGGAAGGTAAAAATGATCTGTTACACTATAAGGCGACTGTCGGACTTGATACCATTAGTTTCGTTATTGAATCTACTTTCCAAATATATAGATTTATTTATGTATAGGTAAGATCTGATATTTGTAATTGTTTGTTTTCTTAACAGGTGTCGAGTCTAGTTTCATGTCTTTCAAAATGCGGTGAAATGAAAAATCCATAACTTTAAAAATACACCACGAAAAAATTTGAGAAAACTATGGTGCAGTTAATTGGCGTGTCTACTTCAAAAGGGTATTCATAGAATTTTTAGTTTTATATTCAGTTGAGAGAAAAGTGTTGCGACAAAAAATATGTTGAAAATCGACAGGGTTTCCCCATTGATTGAATTCAAATAAATATAATAAGTAGTATATAGATCCATTTGCTACAAACTTATAGTCATGCAGTAGTATATTGTGTGTAGATTGTTGTAGCATATTTGTTTTTTGCAAAAAACAAGTTTAACAACGATTTTACGTGTGCGACAAAACATGGCTATTTTGTAGTCCTTTCGTTTTATAAGAACACACTGTCAAACATTTGTCGAATCGACATATCAAATCTCAATATAAAAAATTGAAAAAAATATGGATAGCAAGCTAACATAATTCTCTAAAAGTTTGCTTTTTAGTGAAAAGTGAAATTCCAAACAAAAATATCACTTTTATTCGCCCAAAGATGGAAAACATGAAAAATTCAGAATTATTTTCTCACGGAACCCCCCAAAATAAACACCCATCTTCATGGATTCACCCATATAATATCAAATATGTTAGGGAAAACAATAGTTCTGATCCCCATGGCATGCTACAACCATATAAGCTTTGTTTTCTTGTTGCACTTTCCTTTTCTGAAGCCGATTCTTCTTCCGCTTTTCTCTCCTCCTTTTAGATAGACACTTTCCCATCATACTGGTAACATCCTCACGATGATTCCAATCCAACAAAGCTATTATCCACTCAATAATGCCAAATGTTGTTGCATTCTTTTCACCTGACTCGATACTACTATACTTATGTATTCCATTTATGTGTTCCATCCTCTCATAACATTTCCATATCTATTTCTTTCTACTCCAAGTCCTTGCTTCCATGCAACATTTCTTTTTTCTCTATCACATGCTATCAAATCGGACAACGCTATTGAAGACATACCTTCAACACAAACATTATTGGAAAATCATTTCTTTGGATAGTGTCTTCAAATATGAACATGCCTTTATATTCATCATCTTCTCGGTCCTTCAATTGCTCCACTCTCCAATTTCCTTGTTGCAATGGGTATTCTTCAACTTCTTCTGAGGTATTCTTTATGGTGTCGAATCTTGTCACAATTCATTTTCCAAGTTGTGGACGGTTATCAGCTTCATCTTCCTGGAGTTCATCTTCCATATGGTTACACTTACCATTATCCTCATGGACAATTTCTTTTCTAATTCTATCATCGACAAGGTATTTAAGGCCATTTCCAACACCATTTTCATAATTTGGAATCCAACATTCTGCTGCAAATTCTTTCTCTATTTACCCTTGGACTCCAACAAATTTGAACTCAATCTCTTCACTTGGGAACTCTTGGACAATCATCTTGGACAATCATTTTCTCCCAATCATTTGAATCTTCATAACTTGTAAGGTTATCTTTAGCAGCATTCTTTCAGGCATCTTCATCCCTTCTAGGATATGAAATCTCAGCTCTCTTAATGTCCTCTTCAATCCTTGTATTATTAGAAACCTCATGGTCTGCAAGGTCATCCTCTTCATTATTTTCTTCTACACCTGCAAAAACATCAAAACCATCACATGATACAGGGACTTCTTGAGTTTATGGTTGAGCTTCTGGTCTCCATGCCTCTTCATCCAATATGCTTGGCATCTCTGGTACACATTCTTCCTCATTTTCTTCTTCTTCATGCCAACATACAATCACAGGTCCTTCATCTCTTTTTATATCAATTTCACCAAGGTTCAAACTGGTGTTTTCTTCATCCTTCTTGACCTCTTCAGTCCTTGGGGGTTTTGCATACCGAACGCCCACATTATCCAATGAAAAATGCTGTATTTTCTGATTCCCATACTTTTCTTGACCTTCAGAAGCCAAATGTACAAGCTTCCTCCATGACTTGCTTTCCAAATCATCCAGTCTTACTTGTAAGAAAGCTATCCAATACTTCTCTAGCCTTTTATCCTCTACCGTCTTCTTTTTCCGAGGTGTTCTTGCTAGGCTTTCGACCATGTCCATCAATTCTCTTATTCTGGTCATTTCATCATCTCTTGGGGTTCCTTGCTTACCCATTCTTGACATCAAACTGAAAAATCATTATTATTATTATTATTTTATTCTTTTCTTTGCAAATTGTCATTTGCATACTTCTACCGTTTTCCAATCTTTTCCACAATCATTCTTGATGGTCCTAATTCTTCTGTTCTACTAGTTCTAAAGTTCCCTTGGCTCCTCGCGCCTCTCCAGGTCGTTCCTCTTTGTGGTTGTCTCTTCACACGCTCGCCTCATAGTCTTAAATCCGAACTACTATTTACAAAGTGCCTTGCCAACACTATCTCCCACGAGCTCCCCTTCCAACAATAATACTTGTTGAAACAACCTTCACTTAGGTCTCATACAACCACAATCTCTACAAGGAACAATTTCTCACAAAATCAATTCAACATGAGCTAAATAGCTCTTTGATAACTCTATAATTCTTCTCTACCCAGAACTGAACCTCTGTTCTACTAATTTTCTGAACCTCTGTTCTACTAATACTAATTTTATTTTTATTTTATTTTTTATTTTTATTTTTATTTTTTCAGTCTTCATAACCCAGATATGAACCTAGCTCTGATACAACTTGATTTAGTCATGTAGCCTGAAACTCTCTTAAACAATGCTTACAGATTTCCATTGCCCATCAGGTGCACAACTATGAGACTTTCTTAAATAAATAACAAAGAACAAAAATTCAACGCAATATAATCACTAAATTTGAACCGACAGAAATTTCATATCAGTAGGGTAATGCTTTCTTTATTTACATTTATCAGTCCACATACAAGGCAAATAAAAATAACAATTTTATGTACTTTGCTTACAACATAAATTAATTGCCAATTCGAATTTCACCTTCTGTAGCAATCTAAACTGACTCCCTTTGTTTGTTGTTGAACCGAGCCAAGATAGGCTAAATTACGTCCCCTGCAGAGCCAACGCTGCCCTTGCTGCGTAAAAGCTCATCTTCTCCTTCAAAATTCCCTGTTTTATTATTTCTTGTGTCTTTTCATTTTCCCGTGGGGAAGGTGGATAGTTGTAACTGTTCCTCTTCCAACCAATTCCACCAATGGATTGTTGTCCAACTCATATGTTCAACCTTGATTATGCCACCTCACTCCACGTGTAGATCTGATCTGATATGTAATCCGCGTGTTTTGTAATCGTGATCTGTAGTCTACACTTTCCGCAGCCACTACATACTTTCTGCAGCTGCTGCAAAATTTCCGCAGCCGCTAAAAACTTTCTGCAGTGGAGACTTTCCACAACTGCTACAAAATTTCCATATCCGATACTTTCTGCAACCACTACAGACTTTCCGCAGCTACTATAGACTTTCTGCAGCGGAGACTTTTCGTAGCCAAGCGGATTCGCAATAGGTTTCTGTAGCCGCTTATTTCCTCCTACAACTATTAACCGAACTAAAAAAAATTGGGGTGATGTTAATTTACCAAACCTAAGGATGCTCCTACATCACAAGGGAACATAATTTTGCACACCTCCCTCACCATGATGAAGGTACATTGTCTTCTAGTCTTTTGTGGCATGTTATCTATATAAACTATGATAGTCTTTGTTTGTTGAAGAAGAATGGTGTCTCCAGTTTTCCCACCATTCCAAAGAATTCAAAACAATATGATTACACTCTGATTTGTGTGGTCCCATGCATGTTTCATTTCATGACTTTTATTAATGATTACACAAGGATGTGTTGGTTTTATTTATTAAAGCACAAATATGAATCATTTGAAACATTCAAAATTTTCATTTTTGGATTGAAAATTACGTACAATCTCACATTAGCACTCTTTGAACTGATAATGGGAAATAATATACCTCTTCTTCAACATGGGATTATGCATCAAACAACTATTCCATACAATCCTCAATAGAATGGTGTAGCATAAAGAATGAACATCACACTCTTGAATATTGTACGCTCCATGCTATTTTTCAAGAATGTGAAACTGATGTTTTGAGGTGATGTAGTTTTGTGTGCAATCTATTTAAGGAACACAAGTCCATCTCATGATTTTGCAAACAAGACTCCCTATGAAATGTAGTATGGCCACATTCCTTCAGTGAGGCATCACATGGTATTTGGTTCCACTTGTTATGCTTTAATTCCAAAGGAACAAAGAAACAAGCTTGATTCAAGGAGTTGAAAATGCATCTTCATGGGGTAGTCGAACACCACCAAGGAACATCGTCTTTGTAATGAGGTAAACAAAAATTGTATACTTTCCAGAGATTTGATTTTTCTTGAAATAAATAAAGGCAACTTGATAATCTATAAAAATTTACCCATGTAAAGACATTTCATCATTTGACAATGAGATTCCACACCTTGAAGGGAGGATCCCTATCTTGGATCAATCTTTGGAATCTTCTTTTGAAACACTCCCCCTCGTGAATAATTTCCTACCACTTCACCAAAACAAGAGGTTCAATTAAATGACATGATTGAGAGGATTAGAAGACTAAATTTTGAATAAAATGAAGCACCACTAGCTGAGCAACCTAGGCCTTCATGGAAAGTTCCAAAGTGGGTCTCGAAGACACTTGAAAGTGTTCATCCTAATGAAGTCAGAAAGACAAGAACCTAAACTTTGACAGGGAAAGAAGATGGAAGAGATGGGGATAATTCAAATTCAAGTGATGTACAAGATATGGATGTTTCATATGATTGTGAATTGGAGTTATCTACTAACCTTGAACCAACTTCCTTTAAATAAGTTGATGTTGATGATAAGTGGAAAGGTGGTGGAAAGAAGCCATGCAAAATTAATAGGATGCTCTCACTAAGAATGGTACATTGAAGTTGGAGGACCCTCCATTTGGAACCAATCCAATTGGTTGCAAGTGGGTCTATAAGAATAAGTACAAATATCTCAAGACTTTTCTTGATGATTACACCAGGATGTGTTGGGTTTATTTATTAAAGCAGAAATCCGAAGCATTTGAAACATTCAAAATTTTCATTTGTGGATTGAAAATGAAGTACAATATCACATTAGCACTCTTCAAACTGATAAGGAATATACCTCTTATGATTTTGAAAATTATCTTCATCAACATGGGATTATGCAACAAATAACTATTCCACATAATCCTCAACATAATGGTGTAGCAAAAAAAATGAACATGACACTCTTGAATAATGTGCATTCCATGCTGTTTTTCAAGAATTTGAAACTAATGTTCTGGGTGATGCAATTTTTTGTGCAATCTATTTAAGGAACAAAATTCCATCTCATGCTCTTGCAAACAAGACCCCCTATGAAATGTGGTATGGCCAAATTCTTTCAATGGGGCATCTCAGGGCATTTGGTTCCACTTGTTATGCCTTAATTCCAAAGGAACGAATAAACAAGCTTTATGCAAGGAGTTGAAAGTGCATCTTCTTGGTGTACTCAGACACCATCAAGGAATATTGTCTTTGTGACGAGGTAAAGAAAAATTTTATACTTTCCAGAGATGTCATGTTTCTTGAAATGAATAAAGAAAGGCAACTTGATCATCTGGAAACATTTACCCATGTAAATACATTTCATGAATTTGAAAATGATATTCCACATATTGAATGGGGGATCTCTATCTTTGATCAATTTTAGGAATCTCCTTTTTCAGCACTCCCCCTCATAAATAATTTCCCACCACTTCACCAAAACAAGAGGTTAAATTGGATGGAGTGATTGGAGGATTTTAAGACGAAATCTTGATGAAAATGAAGCACCACTAGCTTAGAAACCTGGAATTTCACAAAAAGTTCCAAAGTGGGCACGAAGACACTTGAAATTGCTCATCTTGATTAAGTCAGAAAGATAGGAACCTGAAGTATGACAAGGCAAGAAGATGGAAAAGATGCAGATAATTCAAATTCAAGTGATGTAGAAGATATGAATGTTTCATATGATTGTGAATTGAATTTATCTACTAACCTTAAACCAACTTCCTTTAAAGAAGTTGATGTTGATGATGAGTGGACATAAGCCATGCAGAATGAATATGATGCTCTCATTAAGAATGGTGGCATAGAAGTTGGTGGACCCTCCATTTTGAACCAATCCAATTGGATACAAATGGGTTTATAAGAGCAAGTACAAATTATATGGCTCAATTGGAAAGCATAAGGTGAGGTTTGTGGCAAAAGGTTTTGCAAAAAATAAATCACTGATTATTAGGAAAGTTTCTCCTCCACAACAAAATGGGATACTATCCATACTCTATTGGTTTTGGCTACACAAAATGGGTAGAAAATTCATCAAATGGGTGTGAAAACTATTTTCTTGAATGGAGACTTGAAAGAGAATGTCTTCATGTCTTAGATGGAAGGCATTGTTGTGAAGGGACAAGAGAAAAAGGCATACAAACTCATCATGTCATTGTATGGCTTGAAACAAGCACCTCATGCATGGCATGAAAAGCTAACCGAGCATCTTCTGAAATTGAATTTCAAACACTTTAATCTTGATGATGCCACACCATTTTTCAAGAAAATTGAAAGATCTATTGTATATCTTGTAGTGTATGTAGATGGTATGTTGATGACATGGAACAATGAAAGGTACATTGCATCCATAAAGAAATAATTGAAGAAATGCTTTGAGATGATAGAATTGGGACATTTCCACTACTAGTTGGGAATTGAAGTGACTTAGAATCCGCAGTACATATTCATCTCCCTAAAGAAGTACATTGGAGAATTGTTGAACAAGTTTGGCATGACAGAGTATAACACTCTCTCTACTCCAATCAAACAAAACTTGAAGCTCACATCAAAAGAAGGGAATTAATTTGAGGATGGAAACAAGCATAGGAATTTTGTGGGGAGTCTTATCTACCTTACCACCACAAAACTAGATATTTCAACTACTATTGGGATCCTTTCTAGGTTCATGCCAAAACCCCGTGAAGGACATTGGTTTGCTGCAAAAAGAGTTCTAAAATACTTGAAGGGGACTCAACACTTTGGACTCAAATATTATAAGGTGGATGACATCAAACTAATTAAATATTTTGATCTAGACTTTGATGGTGACAAAGAAAATGGAGTGTATGTTTTAGGATACCTCGTGAGTCTTGGATCAGTAGTTGTCTGTTGGAGATCACGCAAACAATATGTTCTAACCAATCCACAAAGAGGAAGAATATGTGGATACTGTAGAAGCAACAAAGGAGATTGTGTGACTTAGGAAAATACTTGAAGATTTACAGTGGAAACAAGTGAATTGTACTCCTCTACTAGCTGGCAATACTTTTGTAATCAAGTTGGCCAAGAATCTAAGATTCCATGATCAAACTAATCACATAAACACAAAGTACCATCTGATTCGATAGCATATAGAAGTCAAGACTATTCATTTGAGACCTTGTTCCACAAGTGGGCGAATTGCAGACATCTTAACCAAAGTGCTTGGAAGAGAAAAGCTTGAAAAGTTCAAAAAGATGCTTGGATTCACAAACACCCCTCCGAATTAAGTTGGGGGGGGGGGGATTTTGGAAACGTAATCTATAGGTTTCACGTGTTAAATATTGTAAATAATAGTTTTACCTTCAATTACCTAAAAATAAAAAGTCATTCACATAACCTCTTGGAATCTGAAAGCCAAGAATCACATTTACATGTATTAAATAGGTGACTATTACTAATGAAGAATCATTCCAATCCTTGGATTTATTCCATGCCTAACAACAAGTAGCATACCATAAACTCGAATTTCACAATCATACGTAAATTCCATTAACAAAAATTATATATTCTTGAAGATAATTTGGTTTCCTACATTTAAATCTTCTTATGTCATATTCAAATTCTTTGTCAAAGTACCTTGAATCATCATGTTTATGCATTCATAGCACAAGACTTCACCACCCAAGCTGCATTATATACTCATCATCAATACATTGTTGGGTTCATTATGACAAGAGCCTTTACTCATGGAGCTATATTACTCATTAGGGATTATAATCCGTGTTGAAATATTGTAACTTCGAAGAATATTCTATTGTATTTTATTATTGTAATTTATTCGGAGATGTTTTATTCCTCCATCGGGATGTTATTATTGTATTTGGTCATGAGGTAAATCCTCCCTTGTAAGTCAGGGCAATAGATCCCCTAGAGTAAAATGTAATGGGGTTTTTAAGTCCCCTAGAGGAGTCGGCCCAGACAGCATTAGTTGAGTGCTAAATGTAGTTGAGGCCGACATGTCAAGTTGTAAAATTAAAGTAGAAGTGAATGTATAAATAGAGAGCTAGGCTCTCTCATTTATTCATTCATTCACACACACACACACACTCACTTGTGTAATTCGCATAAGAGAGAGAGAGAGAGAGAGAGAGATATCTGCAAGGATAAGGAGCACTTGTTTGGGGTTTTGTCTTTGTACTTTTGATCATATATATTGAGGAATTTTTGTTGGGTTTTCTTCCCCTAGAGGGTTTCCCAGGATAACTTTGTGTCTCTTGTGTTTATGCTGTGCTTGTTATTCTTTCAGTGATCATGTATATGCTATTGTTGTGAAATTGAATTGAATACTGATGTTATCTATCTTATCATATTGAATCGTAACATGGTATCAGAGCTAGCCTGAAAGAAGGCAATGTATGGCATTTACGACACTTGTTTCACTTGCGACAATTTGAAAGCTAGGGCTTTGTATAGCAAAAACTAGTCATATTGGAATTTTCGCTATAAATCACTTTTGGCGAAGGTTCAGGATCTGAAACTTGGACATGCCGAACATGAAATGTTGATGTACCTTTTTTCCGAGTTTCAGACTCATATTCGTTTTACTTTGTGAGATGTGATTTGTACAAGTTAGGGTTTCTTCCTCTTCCAGAATGCATCCCTAAACATGTGACCTAGGGAAAAAGGTCATATCTCGGGATAGGAAGCTCCAAATGGAATTCCATAAAATGTGACAGTTAGGGAACAGACTGTAGTTTCACAGGTCTGAGTATCAGATTCCAAAGTTGAAATAGTGACACGTGGAACAACGTACAAGTTCGATATGTTGTTTCATCCCATAAACAGGTCATGTTGGGAAACTTATCATATCTCTCTCATGGAGAATCCAATGAAGCTCAAATATGTTGGGTTGGAAATATGATAGGTCGGGCTACCAAAGGTCAAAGTTTCAGACCTCAAGGATCCGAAATTTCAGAGATACACTAGAAACAATAAGAAACATCTGAAATATCTCAACGGAGGAAATCAAAGAAGAGGAGGAAGAAGTTCTCACTTAGGGTTTTCAGTTTTTTAGGTATGGAAGGACCTAATACAATGGATATTAATCTTCCATCAACTGTTGCGGGAGGGTTTCCAAGTTCTACAAGTAAGAAGAAACCCTAGCAAAGTTGGGAGAATCATAGGGAAGCAATGAAGGAGGTTTAAATGGAAATGCTATTTTATCATCCTAGCACCATGAATCTATATAATATGTTTACAAGTGATCTACCTTGACAGATTAGGGTTTTACCCTTATAGAGAAGACTACAAGCAATCTCGACAGGTATGACTTGAGGAGATGCAGGTATGTTTTGAAATCTGTTTTATTTATCTGATGATTAAGTTCATGATATGTTTGTCTTCATATTATTGAGGTTAGTACAATCATGATTAATTTTATATTTGTATGATCACCTTATTAAAAGTATGAATGCATGTGAATGATAGAAGACATTCATTGATTAGGGTTATGACACTTATGATTGTACTAATGCACTTGTGGTGTTGTATGAGGATGATGTTGTCTGCTAACATGAAAGGTACATGAAGAAAGACAAATCAAGTTCTAGATTAAGAATATATGACCATGATGACATGAATACAAAGACTCATCCACAGTATTTGATCACATAAAAGATCTACTTACGAGGTATGTACGATTTGGTTCTATTATGCTTAACTTATGAGATATGCAGGTTACTAGCACAAGGTCTCTAAATCATTGAAGAGAACAAAGAAGATATTGTTTGGGTATGTTAGACATAACTAGTAAGCATGCTAATCCATGTATGTTTTCCTATATCGGGTAAGAATCCTACCTTGTGTTAGGATCTTAGATAAGTATACTCTTCTATGATTGATAATTATTATTCTTGAAGTTAGAAGTTTAAGTAATCAAGGGCTTATGCATGTTATGTTTATTAGTTTGATTAATGATATGGAAAACTAGAAGAGTCCTATGGTCAAATAAGAATATGCATGAGTAAAAGAAGTACTCCCTGAAACCTTGAATACTAACGCTTGTGTATGAAATGATCATGACCATACATGTTTAAGATTATTTAGGATTATAATGTTTTGATGGTATTGACATTATACAAATGAATGTATGATTATGTATGAGATCTTGAGGATGACACAATGATGAAACTAGTGCACATTTAAGGGTGAATAGTGTTAATCCAAGATGGATAGAAGTTCAAAGACATATAATCATGATGCTATCATAAAGGGAAAACAAAGATCAAGGAGGAAACCACACAAACATAAAAGATAAGTATTTGAGTTGTTATTGTAATAGTTGTATGCATATTTGTATTCCTAGAATCAGAAAATGTATCATGCATAGTGTAAGAATTCATATAGCGTTGAACATTATACTACTAATATACATATGATGGGTAAGTTGGACAAACATTCCATTGTTGCTTGTCTAGAATGAAGCCTCTTTGCTAACATGTTGGGAGTTGTGCACGCTCTTGATAGTATGTTCTGGTAGAGATGGAAGGCATCTAGATAGCCACTATATGCATACAGGATATGGAAAAGTGTTGTGCCAAAGTATTGGTCAAGATAGTTGCATAACTATGTGAATCATATCAGTATGCATAATAGGTTATCATTGAAATGTCAACATGATTTGATGATTATGAAGTGTTACTAATCATGTAATTGAATTTGATTTGTAGGAAAGATCGTGTCCTATGATCTACAAAAGAAGGATGATGAACACTTGTTTCGAAGAACAAGTGATGATTGTTCAACAAGAAGACTTACAAATCAAACGTACTATATAAGTACAAAGCAAGGCTCGTGGCTAGAGGATTCTCTTAGAAAGGGGGAGAGGATCATGATGAGATGTTTGCTCCAGTGGATAGACACACTTCCAGAGATAGATTACACCCATGGATGACAAGACTATTCTCTTGAATGGTGTAATTGAAGAAGAAGTGCATATCGAGCAAACTCCCAAGATTTGAAAGAAAATCACATGATTGAAGAAGGATTTGTACAGGTTCAACAGGTACCCAGGATCGATAGTCATTTGACGAGCTTGTTTATCACCACGGGTGATGTGAATTTCAACCTTTGCTACAAGGTTGAAGATGGTTGCTATATACAAATGACATGCTGGATGCAAGAAGAAACTCACCATAGTTCGAGTGATCTTGAGGCTCATATCAATAGACCCATATGACAGGAGATGACACAGATAGATATGTAGAAGATCACTCAATGCAAAGTGTGCATGATGTTTAGTCACAAAGGGAAGACAATACTCAGATGTAGAAGACTCCACTTCAGAGGGAGTAGATCTCAAAGTTAAAGAATCTTGGCATGATTCTTGTGATTAGATATGTGGCTAAGATCAGATGAGATTTTTCCTTACCCAAGGAAAATGTGAAGTAGAGATCTGGGATGATGGATGGTGGTTTCTACAGTTTACAGACATATGATTGGTCCGTTGATATATTTGACGAATACCAGGCCAGATATATGCTTTGTTGTGAATACCTTGAGTCAGTATCTAGTTGAGCCTAGACGTGTTCACCTGGCATCTACAAAGCATGTGATGAGGTACCTGAAAGGTACGATAGACTTTGGTCTATACTATGTTGGAGATCATGACTACATAGATGCAGATTGGGACGGAAGTGTCTCAAACAGGAAGAGCACCTCAGGTGTATGTTATTGTATGGGATCTGCCATGATCTCATGGTTTAGCAGGAAGCAATCCATTGTTTCTCTCAGCATAGCTGAAGCAGAGTATATAGCAACTTGTTCTGTTATTTGTGAGGCCATATGGCTTCAGGAGTTGATGTCAAGACTATTTGACCTGGAGTTGGATACCACAATGATTCTATGTGAAAACTAGAGTTGTATAAAGATGACGGAGAACCCATTGTTCCATGACAAGTCAAAGCACATAGAAATCTGGTATTTTTATATACGAGGTATGGTACAAAAGGGAGCTATAAAGATCTAGTATGCGAGCACTGATGAGCAAGTTGTTGATGTGTTGAATAAGCCTCTGTCTCGAGTGAAGTTTGAGTACTTCAGGGAAAATCTTGGAGTGGTTCAGATCAAGAGGGAGCAATGAGCTCGGTTGAGGTAGCAGGTAGTCACGGGGCATGTGACGTAATTGAGTCTCCTAGGCTACGAGAGGATATGAACGAGCAGTGAGGTAATGTAGGTGGTTGTGGTGTGCAACATAATGGACGCTCCTAGGATGAACCCACCAAATGGCTTGCTCGGTTCCTGGATGAGGATAGTTACATCCAGTATGAAAAAGGACTTGCACTATGGTGAAAGATCCTAGATTTGATCTAGGTCACATCCAGTATGAAAAAAGGACTAACACTATGGTGGAAAATCCTATATTTGATCTAGGTCACATCCAGTATGAAAAAGGACTGGCACTGTGGTGGAAAATCCTAGATTTGATCTAGGTCAGATCCAATATGAAAAAGGACTGGTACTGTGGTGTAAAATCCTAGATTTGATCTAGGTCACATCCAGTATGAAAAGGATTGGCACTGTGGTGGAAAATCCTAGATTTGATTTACGTCACATCTAGTATGAAAAAGGACTGGCACTATGGTGGAAAATCCTAGATTTGATCTAGGTCACATCCAGTATGAAAAAGGACTGACACTGTGGTTGGATTGTATCATCCTTGGACTTCTGTCCTCGAGAATGTGGTTGGATTGTATCATCCTTGGACTTCAGTCCAGAACGGATATGGTGACTTATGTCCTCGAGAATGTGGTTGGATTGTATCATCCTTGGAATTCAGTCCATAATGGATCCGGTGACTTCTGTCCTCGAGAATGTTGTTGGATTGTATCATCCTTAGAATTCAGTCCAGAATGGATTCAGTGACTTCTGTCCTTGAGAATGTGGTGGGATTGTATCATCCTTGAACTTATGTCCTAAAGTGAGAGGGACTGATCATCCCGTAATTGGATCAGGATTGCATCATCCTTGGACTTATGTCATAAAATGAAAGGGATTGATCATCCCGTAATTGGATCATGTGTGTTAGAGGTTATGTTGTTGCTGATCTAAAGATCAAGATGATGTTGTTGATCGAAAGATCAAGATGATGTTGCTGATCGAGAGATCAAGTGTTGCTGTAGACGATTGAGCGATTGAGTGCTGCAGAAGATGAAGACCAAAGATGAAGACTCGGTGTTGTAGAAGATGATGCTCCAGTACTGAAGATGTTGAAGATATTGAATATGTTCCAGTAACTATAACAGTTGTTGATGTTGTTGAAGAAAATTTCCAATGATTTATAGATGTATCACCTTGATGTTGTTGATGATGATCTCTCTCCTTTCTCCTACAATTGATGTTGTTGTTTGTAACATCCCGAAATTTCCAAAAATAAAAAATAAAAAAATTATAATAGCCAAATTAAACAATTTCATTTAATGCGGAATAAAACAAAATGAAATGAAGGCTTAACTAATGTAATTAATGACGATGTCTTGTCATAACTCTCAATAATTAATTGTAAATGAAAAGCTACTTAATTAAGCATATGTTAAATACTTCAATAACGACTCTTTTGACTAAGCAGATGAGTACAATAATTCTGACTTGTTTGAGTTCTAGAAATGCATACAGCTAGTATTGAAAGAATAACTTTGAAATAGTACTGATAGCTTGTTTGTTTGTTTGACGAAGGGGTCCTACAAGACACCCTGGAGCTTACTTAGCTACGTTTAGCTAAGGCTATTGAAATTGTTTTCATGTGCAGACCGCAGGTAAGATATTCTACAAGACAGCATAAAAATAAAATAGAAGTACTTCTTTTCTTTTAAGTTCGTCGTCAATGTAAAAGAATTGAGTGTTAATTACTTTCTTGCGACAACCTGGAAAAGACGGAGGTATGGATTCTCAGTCCTAATCTAGTTGTAAGATGGTTTCCAATACTCTTCCAAGTTCTGTTTTGCAGCATCCAAGTACATGTTAAAATACTACAATTAATGATCGTATAATATTGTTATTAAATTCAAGTTAGTAATTTCAAAAGTACTCATACAAACTATAGACTTAGCATTCTATTTATTTTATTCTAAGTTTATAAAAATGCTAAAAGAGACAAAGTATAGAAATCCTAAGTTCTACACACTTACAATAAACAATATTATATGAAAGATGATATTAATGTACCTAGTCAAAACAATATTAATGTGCCTAGTCAATGGACTATATGTTCTATACATATAAACTATATGTTATAGTCTTTCATATTGCAATAACATATATAATTTTTATTTGAAATAATACAATGATTTCATAACATTAGGACATTACAAAAGTAATATATGAATAATTTCTATTTGAGAAACAATGTAATAATATAACATTACGAAATATAATCCATGTATTGCAATATATAAATTAATATATATATATGCAATGCTAATGTGACATTAGCACTATATTATAAACATAATATATTATAATCGAAACTATTGCTATCAATATGGTTAAATGATACCATAAACATTGTACGAATTAATGTAAACAGTATTGAAACTATACTATAAACAATTGTATGTTATAATAAACATATGAAATAATACTACGCAGAGTTTAAACTATACTATGCACGAATACATGATATAAAATCGAACTAGAAATCTAATGCTAAGCAATGTTAGACCTATGCTATGGTTTCATAATCCAATCCTTCGTTAATGATATATATGATATCGTATACATGCAATGATGAAAAAGTTGACGGAATGATTTGATAATGGCAGAGTTATCAGGCTCTGGTTGACATTCAATGCTCCAAAGTGGAAAGACGAGCTGTTGTACCACTCCATCCTTCCACGTGATCTTGGTTGATGAAAACGGTAAAGAGTCCTGGCTGGCATGTATCGTTGGTCGATACTCCTCCTAGTTGTACGCTGTGTAACCCTTGAATCCTGCGTTGCTGGCTCTGGTATGGGTGGAGCCATTAATATATTATTAATTATTGTTTGCTCGGTTTACGACGTAGTACATTGGCATTCTACCAACCGTTGATCTCAGCAACCGTCCATCGTCGATTCATAACCCTAGCATTGTGTATGTAAAAGAACTTTGCGGTATTCTCGGTATTCATTGTGAGTTGAACGGGGCCGACAAGCTGCCCGAATGTAGGTTGAAGAATTACGCTCCTCCAGGGTTTCGATCCTAGATCTGTAAGTTGATGAAAACGCTTAAAGTTACAATCATGAGTCTTCTTGGTTCAGTGCTACAATCGTCAAGGTAGTATTAGGGTCTTTCAGTCCATGTAAATGCAAATGCATTCGGCCGAGGGTTCAAAACTTCGGTGGTTGAAGAACCTTCTATGTTTTTAAATGATTTCTATTCACAGCGAAAGCTTCGTCGTCGTCTTGGGATGCAGAATAGCTCGGTTCCAAACCTTGAAGGTAAGAACTACACTTTGACAGGGTTTCGTTGCTGTATCAATACTTTGTAATACTTTTAACTCATCTTAAAACTCTGTTGTGGCATGTGTTGCAGGTACCCACTTCTAGTTTTAACTTTGGTGCGTTCACAGTGGATGGATAAACCTTCTTTTCCTCCGGTAAGCTCCGGTGGTTCCTGCACGCTCTCGTAGGGCCTTTGATGTGGTTTCGTAAGTTGATAGATTTTGGGAAAAAGACTCCGATAGTTACAATGTTGGCCGAACGAAGCGTAGGTTTTGGTTTTTGGTTCCTAAAGCCGATTGTAATGGATGTTTTCTTTGTTGATGTATATGTAACTTCGGAATGTATTTCACATATATGTATATTGTATTCCTATAGAGATGGTATTATTCCTCTATAAGGAAGTGTCGTCATTTATATTGTAAGTGTCGTAACTTATACTTGATGGGTTATTAGACCACCTTATTTGGGGTCGGCCTTGTATAAGTCATGTGGGTCAAAGGGTTATTAGACCACCCTATTGGGGGTCGGCCATGTGGGTCAAAGGGTTATTAGACCACCCTATTTGGGGGTCGGCCCACTCAGCATTATGTTATGTGGTTAAGTTAGAGCCGACATGAGTTAGGTAAAAAGGCAAGTCAAGTCAAGTATAAATAGAGTGCGGGAGGCACTCTATTTACTCACTCACTTCTCACACATGCTCTCAAGGAGGAGAGGCGCACTCAAGGAGGAGGAGGATTGCTTCTAGGTTATGGCTATCTCTATTGGTTGGTTGTATCATTGCTCTATCTATCTCTAAGGAAGTTATTGGGGTTTTTCACCTTTATGGTTTTCCCCAAGTAAATCTTTGTGTCTCTTGTGTGCTTGCATTATTGTCTCCATGATTGATATGCTGTAGATATGCTGTACATGTTGTTCTCTCAGTTAAGATCCTAGATCATATTGAAGTAAATTCAGAAAATTTAACATGGTATCAGAGCTAGCCTGAAAGAAGGCATGATATGGCATGTATGACACTTGTTGCACTAACGATGCTAGGGCTTGATATAGCAAAAACCAGTCATCGTAGCACTTTCGCTATAAATCCGTTTTGGCAAAGTTTTCGGATCTGAAATTGTTACAGGCCGAAGCTAAGATCTCCAGGTATCTTGTGTCCAAAGGAAAACCTCTAATTCTATGTACTTTGTGATTTATGATCTGTACAATATAGTGTTTCTGCCTCTTCCAGATCTGAGTCAAAATCAGGTGACCTTGGGAAAAAGGTCATAACTTGGGCTAGGAAGCTCCAAATGAAATTTCGTGAAAAGTGACAGGTAGTACACAGGCCGAGCTATCTCAGAAAACTTTTTGAGAGGCCGAAGGTCAAACAGTGACACGTGGCACGCCGTACAAGTTCGCTCTCCTGTATTATCCCATAAACAGGTCATGTTGCGACACTTGGAATATCTCTCTCTCAGAGAATCCAATTGAGGTCAGACCTGTCAGGATGGAAAGATAACAGGCCGAGCTATCTCAGAAAACTTTTTCAGAGGCCGAAGGTCAAACAGTGACACGTGGCACGCCGTACAAGTTCGCTCTCCTGTATTTTCCCAAAACAGGTCACGTTGCGACATTTGGCATAACTCTCTCTCAGAGAATCCAATTGAGGTCAGACCTGTCAGGATGGAAAGATAACAGGTCAGGATATCTCAGGAAACTTTTTCAGACCCTGTGGATCAAAAATTTCAGAGTTACACCAGAAACAATCAGGTACATATTTCTGTCAAAATAGAATTATTTTTTGGTACCTTCATTCATGGCTTCCGGAATTTAGGGCTTTGGAGAAAGTTGGAATTTTTGTAATCGGAGACCACGGCTGGATGCTACTCATCAAAATAGAAATTTAGAGACCAAGATCAGAATTTTTGGTTGGGCAGAAGGCCGGGCTTGATTAGACCCTAGTTCGGGACTTTGATCAGAAAAGTGGAAAATTAGGGCTTCTGTAAAAATGGGAATTTTTGAAATCTGTGACCACGGCTGGAAGCTCCTCAGAAAAATAGAAGCTTAGAGCTTTGGATCAAACATTTTGATTGGGAAGAAGAGTGGGCTTCATCAAACCCCAGTTCAGGGTCACGTCCAGTGAATCCATAAGTTTCAAAAGCAAAATTGAGGAGTGAAACTTTACAGTTTTCAAATTCTGAATATACCAGTTTGATCAGCTCATCAAGGCGCATATTCCTATCCTATCGGAAGGTTGAAATTCAAAGTTCGAATTTTTGGGGTTTCTCTGACAAACCCATATCCAGCTCAAGGTCCAGTTCTTGCAAATCAAGTGGATTGGGTTAATCCTAGAAGAAGATGGTTGATCACCTGCATAAGTGAAAGAAGTTCCTGTCTCAGAGGGAGATGAGGATAAGGCCTTACATAAGAAGATTACAAGCGATCTCGACAGGTATGACTCATCGAGGTATGTTTCGATATTTGTCCATGATTAAGTTTATGGTATGTTTGTCTTCATGTTATTACGGTTAGTACAATTTTGATTTTAGATTTGTTGTATCACCTTAACAAAATTATGAATGCATGATAGAAGATATTCATTGGTTAGGGTGTTGACACTTATGATTGTACTAATGCATTATGGTGTTGTATGAGGTTTATGTTGTCTACTAACATGAAAGGTATACCAAGAAAGACAGATCATGTTCTGGTCCAAGAACATATGATCATGATAACATGAGGACAAAGATTCATCCATTGTCATGGATCTCATACAAGATCCATTCACGAGGTATGTATAACTTGGTTTTATAATGGTTAACTTATGAGACATGCAGGTTACTAGCACAAGTCACTGAAGAGAACCAAAAGACATTATACGGGTATGTTAGACATAACTAGCTAACATGATAATCTAGGTATGTTTTTCCTATATCAAGCTAGATTCCTACCTTGGGTTAGGATCTTATACTATCGTGTTGTTGATAATGATTATTCATGATGGTATAGGTTTGAATAATAACAGGTTTTATGCACATTATATCTCTTATCTTAATTGATGATTCAACTAACGCGAAGAGTCATAGGTTTGAGTAATTATAGGTTTAGACATGTTATGCTTCTTATGATTTGATTAACCATAAGAATCCTACATAAACCTTGAATGCTAATGCTTATTATTTCTGATTGAAATGATCATGAGTATACATGCTTGAGATTATTGTGTTTTAATAGTATACTAATGAATGTATGATTTTATATGAATCATGATACTAATAAGCATGCATAGGGACCAAGGATGAATATGAGTTCAAGAACAGGTAATTCAGGTAGCAAAGATCAAGAGGGAGCACACTCCAGTTGCTCCTGCCAGAAAGCAAAGGAGCACACTCCAGTTGTTCCTGCAATAAAGAAAAGGAGCACACTCCAGTGGTTTATGCAAGGATGTAGATATTCAGAGGGAGTTGTTCATCTCTTTACATTCCACAACAGAAAGGTGTAGAAGAAGCTACTTCAGATTAGGACTCCAGCAGCTCCTGTAAGGAATCAAAGACTCAGAGGGAGTCCACCCAACGAACAAACAAAGATAAGTATTTTAATTATCATTTCTTGCATATGTGTTTGTTTAAGTAAAATTGTTCAAATGATGTATATGCTCATGTTCCTAGACTTAGGATATGTATTGTGCATATTAGAATAGTTGCATTGATGAACAGTATACTACTAATATACATGGGTAAGTGGCCTATGGCATTGTACAACATTCCATTGCTACTTATCTAGAATGAAACCTCTTTGCTGACATGTTGGGAGTTGTGCACACTCTTAATAATGTTCTGGTAGAGATTGGAAGGCATCTAGAAAGTTACAGAATATGGATAAATGTTGTATTGAAGCATTGGCTAAAGATAATTGCATGACTGTATGGCATATTTCTTTATGTGTAAGAATTTGTTCTGAAAACTATGGAATGTTTTCTAATCATGCAATTTAACTTGTTGTGTAGGAAAGATCGTATACCATCTCCTACAAAAGAAGAACTACAACATTTGTTCCAGCAACAAAGATATCTATTGAAGATATTGAAGATATTGAAGTTCCCAAGATCTGGGATGAAGAAATGAAATGCCATGATCCGTCGATCATGAAGAATGATGTTTGGGATGTAATCCCAAGACATAAAGGGAAGTTTGCTATGACTTCCAAATGGAACTATCAGATCAAGCATGTTGCAGATGGCAGCATTAAGAAATATAAAAATGATGAAATAGAAGATACACCAGATGGATTCAAGACAGCTTCCTTGAATGGTGTAGTTGAAGAAGAAGTGTATGTAGAGCAGCCACTTGGTTCTGAGACACATGATAGGAAATCATATATGTGCAGAACTTGGTATGGTGAAGATAGATTGATTACACGCAGCGGAAGCTTACTACCGAGTTCGAGATGAAGAACTTGGGGATGGTGCACTATTTGTTTTTGGCATGGAGGTGTGGCAGAGTGCAGATGGAATCTTCCTTGGACAAGGGAAGTATGCAGTAGAGATCCTGAAGAGGTTTGGGATGATGGATTGCAAGGCCATGGCCACACCTATGGCATCAAATCTAAAGCTTCTATGTGATGATTCATCTGATCCGGTTGATGTCTCTTTGTATCGTCAGATGATTGGGTGCTTGATGTACCTGACGAACACGAGACCAGACATTTGCTTTGCTGTGAACACATTGAGTCAGTTCCTGACGGATGCGAGAAGTGTTCACCTGGTTGCTGTAAAGCATGTTCTGAGGTACCTGAAGCGTACAGTGGATTATGGGCTCAGGTATGAGGCGAATCAAAAGTTTAACCTGCAGGGTTATGTTGATTCAGATTGGGCTGGCAGTGCTGCAGATAGGAAGAGCACATCTGAATGTTGCTTCAGTATGGGATCAGATGTGATCTCTTGGTTTAGCAGGAAGCAGTCCTGCGTGGCACCGAGTACAGGTGAGGCAGAGTATGTTGCAGCCTGTTCAGCTAGATGTGAGACAGTATGGCTACGGAAGCTACTGTCTGGGTTATTTGATCTCCCGTTGGAGGCTACTGGTATCTTATGTGATAACCAGAGTTGTGTGAAGCTGTCCGAGAACCCAGTGTTTCATGACAGGTCAAAACACATAGAGATCAAATATCACTATATCAAGGATATGGTGCAGAGAGGAGCTGTGAAGCTCCTGTATGTTGTGACGGACGAGCAGATTGCAGACGTGCTGACGAAGCCACTAGCCAGGGTGAAGTTCGAGTACTTCAGAGAGAGGCTTGGCGTTCTTCAGATCAAGGACACTTCGAGGAAGAAGTGATGGACACATTTGCTGAAGCCATTCCAAGCATGTTGGAAGGAGGATCCTTCACATGGCTGTGGATGTAAGCGCTGGATGATGAGCATCAGGATGATGTTCTGGTTTCTGCTTGGATATGATCAGTTGGATCATTTTTATGTACGCATCATGTTGATGCTGGATATGATCAGTTGGATCATGTGTACGTACTTTGTATATGCATCATGTTGGATGCTTGGACCATGTATCTGTATATGTATCAGGTGGATACATTGTATGATCAGGTGGATCATGTATGGTGATATGTATCATGTATTTGTATTTGTATCAGGTGGATACATTGATGATCAGGAGGATCATGTATGATGATATGTATCAGGTAGATACTTGGTATGCATCAGGTAGATGCATTGATGATCAGGAGGATCATGTATGATGATATGTATCAGGTAGATACTTGGTATGCATCAGGTAGATGCATTGATGATCAGGAGGATCATGTATGATGATATGTATCATGTATTTGTATCAGGTGGATACATTGATGATCAGGAGGATCATGTATGATACTTGGTATGCATCAGGTAGATGCATTGATGATCAGGTGGATCATGCAGCAGGATGTTGCAGTGATGATCAGGATGATCATAGATGACGAGCTTCAGGATGTTGCTCCAGATGACATGCAGCAGGATGTTGCAGTGATGATCAGGATGATCATAGATGACGAGCTTCAGGATGTTGCTCCAGATGACATGCAGCAGGATGTTGCAGTGATGATCAGGATGATCATAGATGACGAGCTTCAGGATGTTGCTCCAGATGACATGCAGCAGGACGTTGCAGTGATGATGATCAGGATGATCATGGATACATCAGGATTATGTATGGTGAGTATCAGGTTGATACTCTATGGCCGTGGATCAGGTTGTGCAGATGAGCATGTAATTCGTTGCCCTGGGAGATTTGCAGATGGTCTTGCGAGGTTTTGCCTATGGCATGTAATTCGTTGCCCTGGGACATCTGGCAAATGCTCTTTCGAGGTTTTGCTCTGGGAGGACATGTAATTCGTTGCCCTGGGAGATCTGCAGATAGTCTTGCGAGGTTTTGCCTATGGCATGTAATTCGTTGCCCTGGGATATCTGGCAGATGCTCTTGCGAGGTTTTGTCCTATGGCATGTAATTTGTTTCCCTGGGAGATCCGATAGGTTGGGCTGTGTGCCCGTAATCAGTCCTGGGATGCTCTTGCGAGGTTTTGCCATGACCACATGTAATTCGTTGCCCTGGGAGATCCTATAGGTAGAGCTGTGTGCTCGTAACAGCTTGGGATGCTCTTGCGAGGTTTTGTGGTGAGGTCACATGTAATTCGTTGCCCTGGGAGATCCTATAGGTAGAGCTGTGTGCTCGTAACAGCCTGGGATGCTCTTGCGAGGTTTTGTGACGCACGTAAAAGTCCTGAGGATTCCACAGTATGGCCAGTGATGACGAAGACCTGCAGGTGGTGGGCCTACATCCAGTATGAAAAAGGACTGGCTCTGTAGAACTTCCTATGACGAGTAGATTCAGAGATTGATTGAGATAGCAGCAGCAGTGACGATGATGATGACTCGATGAAGATTATCCAGTGACGATGATCCAGAGAAGATGACTTGTGCTAGAAGAACTGTGCTGAGAAATACCTTCCTAGTTAAGAGGGAGTGTTGATGTATATGTAACTTCGGAATGTATTTCACATATATGTATATTGTATTCCTATAGAGATGGTATTATTCCTCTATAAGGAAGTGTCGTCATTTATATTGTAAGTGTCGTAACTTATACTTGATGGGTTATTAGACCACCTTATTTGGGGTCGGCCTTGTATAAGTCATGTGGGTCAAAGGGTTATTAGACCACCCTATTGGGGGTCGGCCATGTGGGTCAAAGGGTTATTAGACCACCCTATTTGGGGGTCGGCCCACTCAGCATTATGTTATGTGGTTAAGTTAGAGCCGACATGAGTTAGGTAAAAAGGCAAGTCAAGTCAAGTATAAATAGAGTGCGGGAGGCACTCTATTTACTCACTCACTTCTCACACATGCTCTCAAGGAGGAGAGGCGCACTCAAGGAGGAGGAGGATTGCTGCTAGGTTATGGCTATCTCTATTGGTTGGTTGTATCATTGCTCTATCTATCTCTGAGGAAGTTATTGGGGTTTTTCACCTTTATGGTTTTCCCCAAGTAAATCTTTGTGTCTCTTGTGTGCTTTCATTATTGTCTCCATGATTGATATGCTGTAGATATGCTGTACATGTTGTTCTCTCAGTTAAGATCCTAGATCATATTGAAGTAAATTCAGAAAATTTAACATTCTTAGTCATTTTCGTTGCCTTTTGGCTTTTGATGTAAAGTTTAAAAAGGTCGATGAGGGTTTCGAACCTTCGTTAGACTATTAGCAGTTTGTAAGGGTAAAACCCTGTATAATGTTTTTACGAACCACGACTCTGGTTTTGAGTTTTTGAATGTGGAAAGCAACCTATTCTGTGTAACGAAAAACTTTGATGTTTTGTGAAATGAAAACTCTGAAATGAAAAGTTTAAATGGAAAAGATGTTGAGGGTTCTCATACATTCGTCTTGTTCTTGTTTTTGGCAAAAGAAGCTATTTCTAAAATAAATATAATAGATGTTAGGACGACTGTAAAAATAAATGTGAAATGCACAAAATGCTTGTTGTGTTTATGAATGTTTCAGAAAATGAAAACAATAAAAAAAAATAGTTTGACTGTTAAAGAATTTGTTTCGTTTCAATCTTCAATGTAATATGACGATGAAACCCTACTTACGGTTCTTGGAAAAACAAACTGGTTTTAGCACTACTTTTATGCATAAATGTTTGAAGCTTTGGATATAATAACATAAATGCAAGAGGAAACTGACTAGGGTTTAGAAAAGAAATGAAACATTAGGGTTTTGTAATAAGAAATTTATATTTGAAAACAAACATAGGAAAATGTAGAAATATATGTATATAATTGTTTTTAGAAATGCTACGAAACAGTGTATGGATAATCGATGTAATATCATAATGCTTATGAAACCTTAGGAGAAAAATAGAATGCATCTGTTTGAAAATGAAGATTATTTTGAAAAATAAATGCAACTGTATAAAATTATTTTTGCAAAAATACTAGCATGACAGAAGGTATGAAATATATGATTTTTATTCAAATATTTGCTATCTGGACAATACAGAGATGAAAGAAAATATTTTATAACTATACTGAAATAACTATGATTCTTCCAGTATTAGCAGAAAGTATTGCAAAGCTTAAGGTGCCATACAGTATTTTTTTTTATATAAATGAATCAGAATATTAAGTAGAATACTTACTGTAAACGTTTATCCATTCACCGGAAAACTGCCCATCTATCATCTATTACTTAAATTACTTTTCTATACTAGAGTACTGTGCAAAGAACAACATGGGAAAAATATAGAGAAGATTATCTCATCAATAATTTTAATTATTTAGCATTCACAGTTAAACGTAGAACAGAAAATAATTAATTCTACTAGACATAACATTTGAACTGTAACAGATTGAGAATAGCAAAACCTGGTTAACTGTAGAGAAACAAACAGCCCAAGGATCCTGTTCCACCCATCCAATTCCTGAAGACAGCTTAGTTACTTGACTTAAGACCCCTGAGCCTGTTCACTGAACCACCAGGAGGAGGAAAACTTAGGAGCTCAGAACCTCCTCTTGCAGTGTAATAGTTATACAGCCTTGAGATTTAGCAATCAAAGGACTTGCACCAGCGCCTCTAGTTCTCCTTCTCAAAAGATTTTGCAGACTTACAGTTGCACTTACACCTAGCCTCCCTATTCGAATCTCTCAGTGATCACCTGATTCACTTGAGGAATATTTATGCAGAAAAATATTGAGTAAGAGATGCCTGCTCAATTCGAATTTGCCTTATGTAAGCTGCCTAGGCCTTTTCAATTGATAACTGGTCATTAAATGAGTTGCTTTCCCACTCCCACCACCTGGGGGATAATGCCACATTATTAGGGGTAGTTGTCCCATAACCAACAGCTAGTGGTGAAGTGAAATTGCTGCCATCTGTCCCATGCTTTCCAACAGCTTCCATTCCTCCTAGTTGGTCAGTGAACACTCATTTAACAGTTCCTTTGGATGTTTGTCTCCTACTTTAATTTTATTAAATAATAATAATTCAGTGATTACATTCACCCTTGACCAATCCTTGGTCATAATTTCAAAACTTTAAAATTAAAATTTAACATAAAGTATTTTGCAAATAAAATATTATTTTCAGAATTTGGGTAGGTGACATACACCCCCCCTTAAGTCTCAACATCGTCCTCGATGTTGGTTAATCACTCCCTGAGTGTTCCTAAAATAGAGTTGGGTATGATGCCTGCATACTACTCTCCAACTCTCAGGTTGCCTCTTCCGGGCTAAGGTGTTTCCATTGCACCTTTACTTGTCCAATGGTGTGATTCCGGAGTAGATTTTCCCTCCTTTCGAGGATACAGTCCGGTTCCACCTGAAAATCTCTGTCTTGTCCCACCTGTACATCATTCCAGTTTACAACATGAGTAGCATCGTGTACATACTTCTTTAAAAATGATATATGAAAAACATTATGTATTTTTAAATTTGGTGGCAAGGCTAGTTGGTATGCCACTAGTCCAACCTTAAACAATATTTCAAAAGGACCACAATACCTAGGTGGCAACTTGGCACAGCTTCCCAATTTTAATGAACTATTTTTCGGTCTTACCTTGAGGAATACATGTTCACCAACCTGGAACTCTTTATGAGTTATTTTTAAATCTACTTGACTCTTTTGCCTATCTTTGGCAACTTTTAAATTTCCTTGTACCTGTTTCACAATTAATTCTAACTCCTGCAATAATTCAGGTCCTAAAACAACTCTATTTACTGGGTCATTCCAAGAAACAGGTGTATCACATTTCCTACCATAAAGAATTTCAAATGGGCTAAGTTTTGATGATGCATGATAATGGTTATTATATGCAAATTCTGCTAAGTGTAAGTAGTCTTCACACTTACCAGGCTAATCCTTAACATACATTCTCAGTAAGTCTTCCAAAACTTGATTTACCCTTTCTGTCTGTCCATCTGTTTGTGGATGAAATGCGGTGCTGAAATTTAAGGTTGTATTCAACCCTTTGAATAATGACCTCCAAAAGTTTCCAGTAACTTAGAGTCACGATCTGAAATTATCACCTTTGGTATACAATGTAGTCGAAAAATTTGCTTCATGAATATTTATGCAATGTCTGGAGCTTTATGATTAGTCTTTACAGGTATAAAATGTGCTACTTTGCTGAGTTTGTCCACTACCACCATGATAGAGTCATTTTGTTTCTGGTTTTTGGGTAATCCAGTAATAAATTCTATGCTTATCACTTCCCATTTCCAACTCGGTATAGGTAATGGTTGCAACAATCCGGCAGGATGTTGGTGTTCAATTTTCACTTTTTGACAATCCAAACATTTAGTTATGCACTCTGCTACTTCATCCTTCATTTTGGGCCAATAATACTCCTTCCTTAGCATAGTAATGGTCTTTTGATAACCTCGATGACCAGAATAATGACTTTTATGCATATCGTTTAAAATCAGAATTTCTATTTCTGGTATGTCTGGTACATACAATCTGTTTTTATACAGCAATAACCCATTTTCCTTCATGCTGTAATCTGCCATAAAATTTTCAGAACTGTTGCTTGCTGTCTTTTCCTTTATTTTTCTGTATTCTTCATCTGTTTTACTCTTTTCAAGAATCTGATTTTCCAAATCTGTTGAATAAGTACTGATGGATTAAATAAAATTCAGTTTTGCCTTACGACTCAAAGCATCTGCAACCTTGTTCTCCTTCCCTTTAATATGCTGAATTTCGAAATCATACTCACTTAAGAAGGTCAACCATCTAGCTTGTCTAGCATTCAGATTTGTCTTATCTAATAAATATTTCAAACCCATATTATCTGTCAACAAGGTGAATTTTCTGCCAATAAGGTGATGACGCCACATTTTTAAGGCATGAATTTCTGCCAATAACTCTAAATCATAAGTAGAGTAATTATTCTCATGTATTTTCAGCTTTCTAGATTCATATGCTACCGCATGCCCTTCCTGTGTTAGGACTCCACCGAGTCCGTCATTGCATGCATCTGTACAAACTATAAAATCGTTGTTAAGATCTGCTATCCTCAAGATAGGTGTTGTAGTCAATCATTCTTTTAACTTCTTGAAACTGTCTGAACATTTATGATCCCACACAAATTTCTTCCCTTTCTTCTACAAGGAAGTTATGGGGTTGGCAATCCTTGAAAAACCTTCTATAAATTTTCTGTAATATCCAGTAATGCCCATAAATGACCTTACATCCGACACATCCTTAGGAACCAGCCAGTCATTAATGGCCTTTATCTTGTCGGGGTCAACCGAGATTCCTTCTTTAGAAATTATGTGTCCTAAATACTGAATTTTATCCTTATGGAAATCACATTTACGAAACTTAGCATAGAGTTGATGATCTCTCAAAACTTGTAAAATAATCCGCAGGTGTTCATCATGCTCTTCTTTACTTTTAGAATACACTAAAATGTCATCTATAAACACAACAACAAACTTGTCTAAGTATTTGTGCAGAATATTATTCATCAAACACAGCCGGGGCATTAGTCAAGCCAAATGGCATGACTACGAACTCATAATGTACGTACCGAGTTCTGAAAGCTGTCTTGAAAATATCTTCATCCTTAACCCGCACTTGATGATATCCTGATCTTAGATCAATCTTTGAAAATATCGTTGCTCCAAGCAGCTGATCAAATAGATCGTCTATGCGGGGCAAGGGATATAGATTCTTGATTGTCATCTTATTAAGCTGGCGATAATCTATGCACAGTCTTAGGGTTCCATCTTTCTTCTTAACAAAGATGACAGGTGCTCCCCAAGGAGACACGCTGGGTCTTATATAATTCTTATCAATCAGTTCTTTCAACTATGATTTCAATTCTTTTAATTCCAGTATATTCATTCTGTATGGAGCTTTAGAATTTGGTACTGCTCCTGGTATTAACTCGATGGTAAAATCTAAATCTCTTTTAGGAGGTAATCCCGAAATTTCCTCAGGAAATACATCCTTAAAATCCTTTAGGACAGGTATGTCTTCTAATTTCAGTTTGTCCTCTTTACAAATAAACTCATCATTTACTACATTTACTGCAAACAACTGACATCCTTTCCTAACTGCCCTCTTAACTTGCATGGCTGAAATCTATCTAAGGGTTACCTTTCTTGGGATACCTTTTATCTCTACAGTTTTTTCCTTCTTCATTTAAACATGTAAAACTTTTTTCGTAACAGTTCAGAATGACATGGTGGGCTTCTAACCAGTCCATCCCGATTATAATATCATAAGATCCTAAAGGTAAAATATTCAACTTGATCTGTGTCTGTAATTGATTCATGGATAAAGCACAACTTTCTATAAAATCTGATACTTTCCTCTTTGTTCCAGTTGCTAGTCTAACTAACCAAGATTTACTGAACTTTTATGTTTTTAACTTAAGACTTTCCACTATATCTGGTGATATATAACTTAAGCTAGCACCTGGATCAATTAAAACAGTAATAGGATGATTTTGTAGCATACCTTCAATCTCTACCATAGAGATTTGATGATCTGCTTGCCTGTTGTCGACTGCTGCATTGATTCGGGGCATCTCCCTTTCTACATCTCCGATAGTAGGTTCAGTCTGAATGGAGTGAATGTTGTTAGCTTTCCGCTTCCTCAAGGGACATTCTGATGCATAGTGGGGACCTTGACACTCGAAACATTTGATGGGTTCCTTTTGCTCATTGGTCCTGGTATTATTAGGAGCATTTCTGGGTACTATAGAATTCTGTTGTTGATTGTTTCTGGAATTATTCCCTTGATAATTCCGATTCTGAAATTTTTTCTTTTAGAAACCGAAATTTCCACTGAACCTGAAATTTTTCTTTTTCAGCTCAAAATTGTTGGGCTTATGACTTTTCTAGTTTGGCATTCCTTCTCTTTTCCGATTTGTGCCATAACAGAAAACTGTATTTCTCATAGCCTCTTCCAAGTTCTTAGGACTGTCATACTCGATTATGTCCTTAATATTGAAAGGTAGGCAGCTCAAGTATCTTTGAATTTTTGGTTTTTCTTCTATGAGGTATGGCACATATCTCAGTAAGTTCAAAAATTTACTATTCATTTCCTTCATGTTCATACCTCCCAGCTTCAAGTCATAGAACTCTTTGGATTTTTCTTCATAGTACTGTTCAGATAAAAACTTATTCTTAAAGTATCGTTTAAAAGTACTCCAGTTTACATCTTTATCCTTGATACCTTTTACTCTTTTGATGTCCTGCCACCAAATATCCGTTTTTCCGGTTAAGTTATATATAGCCATTTTTGCTTTCAAGGACTCTAAATAGTTATAAATCTGGAAATATTTCTTCATACCGGACAGCCATGCTTCAGCTGTCTCGCCCTTCTCAATTTCTCCATTGAAAGTTGGAGGTCTAATATTTTTGAACTCCCCATAAATTTGTTCATACTCTTTATAGCTTTTCTTTCTGGGTTTGTAATCTCCCTTACTACTATCGCTTGAATAGTTACGTTTCTTTTTACGTACTTCAATAGCCTCTCCTGATGACATTGAACTGCTGCTCACATCATTAGTTTTTATTTTCTTACTTTTGTTACCATGAGGTAGATCCTCAACCTTGGAGATATCTTCATTATTTCTCTCCTGCTCATCGATTGGGCACTGTTCAAACAACGCTTGGTTTAATTGTTCTTGTGCCTGCAGAATTCTTTCATTGTCTTGTTTCACAGATCTAATTTATTCCTTTAGTTCATGGAATGCTTGTAACAATTCAGACGAACTGTCATTTAGTTCACCGTGACCTTTTGCTGCATAGTGCTATCCCGAACTATGGTTGTTTGGTTGAAATCTGTCTTCTACTTGTTCAGTTGAGTTCTCCATACCTGTAACTTAAAATAATTTATGTATAATACCATAGTTAAAATTTTAATTAGTAAGATTTTTTGCTGTAATAATATTTTTGTTGCGTGTTCTTGGACCCTTTTCAGGCCTAGAGTTTGAACCTCGCTCTGATACCACATGTAACATCCCGAAATTTCCAACAAAAAAAAAAAATTATAATAGCCAAATTAAACAATTTCATTTAATGCGGAATAAAAAAAATGAAATGAAGGCTTAACTAATGTAATTAATGACGATGTCCTGTCATAACTCTCAATAATTAATTGTAAATGAAAAGCTACTTAATTAAGCAGATGTTAAATACTTCAATAACGACACTTTTGACTAAGCAGATGAGTACAATAATTTTGACTTGTTTGAGTTCTAGAAATGCATATAGCTGGTATTGAAAGAATAACTTTGAAATAGTACTGACAGCTTGTTTGTTTGTTTGACTAAGGGGTCCTACGAGACACCCTGGAGCTTACTTAGCTACGTTTAGCTAAGGCTGTTGAAATTGTTATCATGTGCAGATCGCAGGTAAGATATTCTACAAGACAACATAAAAATAAAATAGAAGTACTTCTTTTCTTTTAAGTTCGTCGTCAATGTAAAAGAATTGAGTGTTAAGTACTTTCTTGTGACGACCTGGAAAAGACGGAGGTATGGATTCTCAGTCCTAATCTAGTTGTAAGATGGTTTCCGATACTCTTCCAAGTTCTGTTTTGCAGCATCCAAGTACATGTTAAAATACTACAATTAATGATCGTATAATATCGTCATTAAAGTCAAGTTAGTAATTTCAAAAGTACTCATACAAACTATAGACTTAGCATCCTATTTATTTTATTCTAAGTTCATAAAAATGCTAAAAGAGACAGAGTATAGAAATCCTAAGTTCTACACACTTACGAAAAACAATATTATATGAAAGATGATATTAATGTACCTAGTCAAAACAATATTAATGTGCCTAGTCAATGGACTATATGTTCTATACATATAAACTATATGTTATAGTCTTTCATATTGCAATAACATATATAATTTTTATTTGAAATAATACAATGATTTCATAGTATTAGGACATTACAAAAGTAATATATGAATAATTTCTATTTGAGAAACAATGTAATAATATAATATTACGAAATATAATCCATGTATTGCAATATATAAATTAATATATATAAATGCAATGCTAATGTGACATTAGCACTATATTATAAACATAATATATTATAATCGAAACTATTGCTATCAATATGGTTAAATTATACCATAAACATTGTACGAATTAATGTAAACAGTATTGAAACTATACTATAAACAATTGTATGTTATAATAGACATATGAAATAATACTACGCAGAGTTTAAACTATACTATGCACGAATGCATGATATAAAATCGAACTAGAAATCTAATGCTAAGAAATGTTAGACCTATGCTATGGTTTCATGATCCAATCCTTTGTTAATGATATATATGATATCGTATCCATGCAATGATGAAAAAGTTGACTGAATGATTTGATAATTGCAGGGTTATCAGGCTCCGGTTGACATTCAATGCTCCAAAGTGGAAAGACGAGCTATTGTACCACTCCATCCTTCCACGTGATCTTGGTTGATGAAAACGGTAAAGAGTCTTGGTTGGCATGTATCGTTGGTCGATACTCCTCCTAGTTGTACGCTGTGTAACCCTTGAATCCTGCGTTGCTGGCTCTAGTATGGGTGGTGCCATTAATATATTATTAATTACTGTTTGCTCGGTTTATGACGTAGTACATTGGCATTCTACCAACCGTTGATCTCGGCAACCCTCCATCGTCGATTCATAACCCTAGCATTGTGTATGTAAAAGAACTTCGCGGTATTCTCGGTATTCATTGTGAGTTGAACGGGGCCGACAGGCTACCTGAATGTAGGTTGAAGAATTCGCTCCTCCAGGGTTTCGATCTTGGATCTGTAAGTTGATGAAAACGCTTAAAGTTACAGTCATGAGTCTTCTTGGTTCAGTCCTGCAATTGTCGAGGTAGTATTAGGGTCTTTCAGTCCATGTAAATGCAAATGCATTCGGCCGAGGGTTCGAAACTTCGGTGGTTGAAGAACCTTCTGTGTTTTTAAATGATTTCTATTCACAGCGAAAGCTTCATCATCGTCTTGGGATGCAGAATAGCTCGGTTCCAAACCTTGAAGGTAAGAACTACACTTTGACAGGGTTTCGTTGTTGTATCAATACTTTGTAATACTTTTAACTCATCTTAAAACTCTGTTGTGGCATGTGTTGCAGGTACCCACTTCTAGTTTTAACTTTGGTGCGTTCGCAGTGGATGGATAAACCTTCTTTTCCTCCGGTAAGCTCCGGTGGTTTCCTACACGCTCTCGTAGGGCCTTTGATGTGGTTTCGTAAGTTGATAGCTTTTGGGAAAAAGACTCCGGTAGTTACAATGTTGGCCGAACAAAGCTTAGGTTTTGGTTTTTGGTTCCTAAAGCCGATTGTAATGGATGTTTTCTCAGTCATTTTCGTTGCCTTTTGGCTTTTGATGTAAAGTTTAAAAAGGTCGATGAGGGTTTCGAACCTTCGTTAGACTATTAGCAGTTTCTAAGGGTAAAACCTTGTATAATGTTTTTACGAACCACGACTCTGGTTTTGAGTTTTTGAATGTGGAAAGGAACTTGTTCTGTGTAACAAAAAACTTTGATGTTTTGTGAAATGAAAATTTTAAATGGAAAAGATGTTGAGGGTTCTCGTACATTCGTCTTGTTCTTGTTTTTGGAAAAAGAAGCTATTTCTAAACGAAATATAATAGATGTTAGGACGACTGTAAAAATAAATGTGAAATGCACAAAATGCTTGTTGCGTTTATGAATGTTTCGGAAAATGAAAACAATAAAAAAAAATAGTTTGACTGTTAAAGAATTTGTTTCGTTTCAATCTTCAATGTAATATGACGATGAAACCCTACTTACGGTTCTTGGAAAAACAAACTGGTTTTAGCACTACGTTTATGCATAAATGTTTGAAGCTTTGGATATAATAACATAAATGCAAGAGGAAACTGACTAGGGTTTAGAAAAGAAATGAAACATTAGGGTTTGTTAAGTTTTAAACCAAATAGACTAGAAAGATCACTGAAAGAAACATAATCACAAGATAGACACAGAATTTACCCTGGGAAATCCTCATTGGGTAGAAAACCCAGCAAAGCTTTCCTCAATAAGATGATCAACCAAAATACAAGATGTGCTCCAAGACTTGTCCTTCTTCTCTACCTCACATGCAGACCTCCCAGACACAAGTGCGCTACTTTCTGAGTTGTGGAAGTGTGTCAAATGAGGAGCTCTCCTCCTCTACTTATACTAGATCCCGACTGACCAAAAATCCCTAATGCGGCCAACCTCTACTGGAGAAGTCTAATAACCCCTAAAATATAAACTCAGGGCCGACCCCCACATGGTGGGTCTAATAACCCTAGTTACCACAAATCATCGGAGGAATAAACATCTCCGGATACATAATAGAATTGCCTCGGAGGGATGAAACATCTCCGAAATAATAATGTACAAATATAATATTCTTAGAAGTTACAATATTCAACACTCCCCCTTAACAAGAAGGATATTATAAAAACATCTGCAAGAGCAAGGAGTCATCGACTACATCATACATGATACATCTATATATCATTGGAAGCTTTCTTCAATACGTCATCATCAGTAACTCAACCAGTTACTGGAACATCAACATCATTGTCATCACACGATCATCAGCATCGTCATCACACGATCATCAGCATCTTCATCAGCATCGTCATCACACGATCATCAGCATCTTCATCAGCATCGTCATCACACGATCATCAGCATCGTCATCACACGATCATCAGCACTCGATCTACAGTATCTGGATCATTCGATCTACAGCGTCTGGATCATCTCGATCTATAGTATCTATAGCATCTGGATCATCTCGATCTACAGCATCTGGATCATTTCGATCTACAACATCTGGATCATCTCGATCTACAGCATCTGGATCATTTCGATCTACAGCATCTCGATCATCTCGATCTACATCATCTGGATCATCTGGATCATCTCGATCTACAGCATCTGGATCATCTCGTAGCATACTCTGCAATACACACGATCATATTACAGGATGATCAATCCAGCTCTCTTTAGGACATAGGTCCATGGATGATACAATCCAGATCAAGTTCCAGGATGATCAGTCCTTATCACTTTAAGACAAGTCTCATGTCTAGGGACGATGCAATCCCATCACGTACATTTTGAACCCAGTTCATGGACGATGCAGTCCTCTCACGTACCTTTAAGACAAGTCTCATGTCTAGGGACGATGCAATCCCATCACGTACATTTTGAACCTAGTTCATGGACGATGCAGTCCTCTCACGTACCTTTAAGACAAGTCTCATGTCTAGGGACGATGCAATCCCATCACTTACATTTTGAACCCAGTTCATGGACGATGCAGTCCTCACGTACATTTTGAACCCAGTTCATGGACGATGCAGTCCTCACGTACATTTTGAACCCAGTTCACGGACAATGCAGTCCTCACGTACATTTTGAACCGAGGTCCAGGGACGATGCAGTCCTATCTTCAATTCTCGGAGACATCAGTCTACGGCTCAATTCTGGGACCGAAGTCCGGGGAAGATGCAATCCCCTACCTGTTCATTCAGGACTTCATTCTCAGAGACATCATGTCTACGGATCAATTCTGGGACCGAAGTCCGGGGAAGATGCAATCCCCTACTTGTTCATTCAGGACTTCATTCTCGGAGACATCATGTCTACGGCTCTCTTTAGAATATGTGTTCAAGGATGATGCAATCCTCACATGTCCACCAAGGACTTCATTTTCGAAGACATACATCTACGGCTCTCTTTAGAACATGTGTTCAAGGATGATGCAATCCCTCACATGTCCACCAAGGACTTCATTCTCAAAGACATACGTCTACGGCTCTCTTTAGAACATGTGTTCAAGGATGGTGCAATCCCTCACATGTCCACCAAGGACTTCATTCTCGAAGACATACGTCTACGGCTCTCTTTAGAACATGTGTTCAAGGATGATGCAATCCCTCACATGTCCACCAAGGACTTCATTCTCGAAGACATACGTCTATGGCTCTCTTTAGAACATGTGTTCAAGGATGATGCAATCCCTCTTCTTTCTCGGAGACATCTATCTACGGCTCACTTTAGGACTGAAATCCAAGGATGATCCAATCCTCACATGTCCTCATCAATACAGGTACAAGTATCCTCATCCATACAAGTACATTAATCAATACATGTTCATACAAGTATTCTCATCAATACATCAATACATGTACTCTCATCAGTACATCAGTATGTAATAATACAAGTATTCATCAAAAGCATGTATTCTCACCAATACATATATCATCAAAAGCATGTATTCTCACCAATACATATATCATCAAAAGTAAAAGCAAGTAAAATAAGTATTCTAAGTATAAGAGTCCTAAATCTAAATAATCTAAGTATCTAAGGGTAGTAAACAGGTATCCACATCATCGACCTTGCTGTCGATGAGACAATCTCATCATCAGTGACTCTACTCCCCCTTTCGAGGAGGGTCCTTTTGAACTACACCAAGCTTGTCTCGGAAGTATTCAAATTTCACTCGAGACAGAGGTTTGGTCAAAATATCAGCAACTTGATCCTCAGTGCTCACATACTCGAGCTTGATAGCTCCTCTCTGCACCATATCTCTTATATAAAAGTATCGGATCTCTATGTGTTTTGACTTATCGTGGAATACAGGATTTTCTGTCATCTTAATACAGCTTTGATTGTCACACATGATCACAGTGGGATCCATTTCTAAGTCAAACACTCCAGATAATAGTTTTCAAAGCCACACTGCTTCACAACTGACAGAGCAGGAAGCTATATATTCTGCTTCAGCAGTACTGAGAGCCACACTAGATTGTTTCTTACTGAACCATGAGATCATGGCAGATCCAAGACCATAACATCCACCTGATGTACTCTTTCTTTTTGAGACACTTCCTGCCCAATCAGAATCTGAGTAACCATGTAATCTGAGTTCATGATCTCCGAGATAATATAGACCAAAATCTAATGTACCCTTTAGGTACCTCATTACATGCTTTGCAGCTATTAAGTGAACCTTTCTAGGTTCTACTAGATACTGACTCAGGGTATTTACAGCAAAGCATATATCTGGCCTAATATTTGTTAAATACATCAATGACCCAATGATTTGTCTATATAGAGTTAAGTCCACTAATTCTGATGAGTCATTAACTAATAACTTCAAGTTGGAGTCCATGGGAGTGGCCATGGCTTTACACTCCAACATATCAAATCTTTTTAGAATCTCCACAGCATGCTTACCTTGATTTAGAAAGATTCCTTTTGGTTCTTGCCATACTTCTAGACCTAAGAAGTAGTGCATTAATCCAAGATCTTTCATCTTGAATTCTGAAGAAAGCTTCTTCTTGCATTCAGTAATTTGTTTCTCATTTCCGGTTAGAAATAGATCATCTACATATAACAACAGTATAACTGGTTCATCATCCATCACTTTGAGATAAAGATTAGGGTCAGCTTTACTCTTGGTAAAGCCCATGCTTGTTAAGAAATTGTCAATCCTTCTGTACCAAGCTTTGGGAGCTTGCTTCAATCCATATAATGCATTTTTCAGTTTGCATACATGAGTTCTCCCGTCTTTAACCTCAAACCCTTGTGGTTTCTCTATGTACACTTCTTCTTCAATTACACCATTCAGAAAAGCTTTCTTAACATCCATTTGGTGTAATTTCCACTTCATCATAGATGCAAGTGCCATGATAGTTCTAATTGAAGTATGCCTAGAAACTGGTGCAAATGTTTCTTCATAGTCAATTCCCTCTTTCTGAGAGAATCCTCTGGCTACAAATCTTGCCTTGTATTTTTTCAATGCTACCATCTGCAGCATGTTTTATTTTGAAAATCCATTTGGAAGAAACCACACTTTTATCTTTTGGTTTGGGAACTATATCCCAAACATCATTTTTCATTATTGACTGATATTCTTCTGTCATTGCTTCTACCCATTCTTTCTTATGGGCTGCCTCTTCATAGCTAGTAGGTTGTTGATCCACAAGATCACATATCAAGGCCACATAGTTGGATACTAGCTTATACTAGCTTTGGTTTCTTTCTTTCTCTAGTGGAGCCTTCAGGAGCTCCATATCTTTCAGCTCCTTGAATAATGTCTCTAGCCCATGCTGGCCTTCTTTTCCTAGATAGGTTTGTCATAGGGGGTTCTTGTGGTTCCAACATGTCATGATCCTTTGGTGAATCATCTTCAGGGATGGGCACAGCTTCTGTGATTCTAGGAGGTGTATCTTCTTCATAGATTTCTTCAAGTTGGCACTTCCTGGATTTCTTAAGAGCGGCTTCTTCATCAAATGTTACATCCCTACTTATTTCCATATGATGAAAACCTGGTATGTAAATTATGAAGGCTTTGGATGATTCACAATATCCAACAAATATTCCCTTCTTACCAGAAGGATCCAACTTGGTTCTCTTTTCTTTTGGAATGTGAATGTACACAGGACACCCAAATATTTTGAGATGACTTACCTCAGGCTTCTTTCCTGTGAACACTTCTTCTGGAGTTTTGAATTCAAGAGCACTATGGGATAGTCTATTTTGCACATAGACTGTTGTCCTAGCTGCTTCAGCCCATAGATACATGGGTAGATCTTGGTCATGTGTCATACTTCGATATCGGTTCCGGCTCCGACATACCCTTTTGGAGTAGACTTAGGCCCTAACTTAAGCTTCAAGCTAGTAGTCCCTTCTTAACTTTAGATTTGTCAACGGCTTATACTTTTACTTAGATTCGGGTGTTCCCTTGTTCAATCTGATCTTAGCACTTTACCTACAGACATGTATTTGGTTAAGGCTATCTTAGGGTCGATGATCACATATCTATATTTGTCATGGATATTCTATTCTTTCTTTCAGCAACCTCATTTTGTTGGGGATTGTAGGGAGTGGTTAGTTCCCTCTTGATTCCAGCTTCTTTACAAAAGTCTTCAAAGTCCTTTGAAGTATATTCTCCGCCATTATCTGTTCTGAGAATCTTGATTTTCTTTTCTGAGAGATTTTCTATTAGGGCCTTGAACTCTTTGAATTTTCCAAAGACTTCATTCTTACGTTTTAGAAAGTATATCCAAGTATTCCTTGGATAATCATCAATGATTGAGAGATAGTATTCAAACCCACTTAGGGAAGTGGTGGGCATTGGTCCACATACATATGAGTGTATTAGCTCCAAAATGTTCTTAGTCTTTGTTTCACTCTTTGGAAAAGGGTTCTTGACATTCTTCCCTTTCTCACATCCTTTACATGAGCCATTATGATCAACCTTCAAATCTGGTAATCCTATGACCACCTTGCTTACATAGGGTAGGGCTTTGTAGTTAATGTGAGCTAATCTTCTATGCCATAGCTCACTGGAGCTAGAGGTTTCATGAGCAAGGGAAACTTCTGGATGTCCCTTGAGCTTATAGAGACCTCCTTCATCTTCACCAATGACAACTGCATCTTCAATTGATTTTCCTTTGGGCCACATAAGTACTTGTCCATCTATGAAAGCAACTCTAAAACCTTTCTTATCTAGTGCTAAGATAGAGAGTCGGTTCTTCTTCAAACCTGGTACATATAAAATTTCTTTCATCTTCAAGGGTGTTCCAGAATCAAGCTTGTAGCTTGCTTCACCAATTCCCTTGATGGGATATTGATAATCATCTCCTAGAGATACCTTTTGTGGTGAAGACTTTTCTTCAAGTCTTGAGAGAGTTTTCTTTTGACCTGTCATGTGCTTTGAAGCACCACTATCAATGAGCCATGTATCTTCTCCAGGAGACACAGATCCAGAGAGTGCAGAAAATAGGACATATTCTTCTGGATCTTCTTTCTTTACTTTAGATATTTTCCTTCGAGGCATTTCCTCTTCTTCTTCTTCTTCTTCTACTTCTTCTTCACTATCATCTTCTGCCATATGTGCATGATGTCTTTTGTGAACAAACTTCTTCTTCTTCTTTTCTGGTAAAGTACAGTCTCTAGCATAGTGTCCTAGTTTAATACAATTATAACATTGGACTGTGGAGAGGTCTCTTTCTGAGTTTGTCCCTCCTTTCCTTTTGAATCTATGAGAGGGTTGAGACTTCTTGTGGTTCATTTTCTTGAAGTGACCCTTTCTTCCTCTTTTGGTGTGTGTGGCCAAGGCTTGGTCATCCTCCTTGAGAAGGGCTTCTCTGTTGGCTACCCTAGCCTCTTCTTGAACACAATGCTCCCATACTACATCAAACTTCATACTTTCTTTTCTGGCACACATAGTTTGTATAAATGACTCCCAAGGTCTAGTGAGACCATTTAGAGCAGTCATCACAAGTTCATCTTCATCAAGAGTATCACCAATGGCATCTAGTTGCTCCTTGATTTGGGAGACCCTTGAGAAGTAGTCTTGAATGGATTCTCCTTTGTGCATCTTGGTACTCTTCAACTGAGTTCTTAGGTTCATCTTCCTATTGATGTTCTTTCCCTCATACATTCTTCCTAGGGCATCATACATTTCCTTTGGAATCTTCTTGGAAGCCAGTTGGGGAATCAAGTGGTCTTTAATAGAATCAGCTATGATTCTCTTTGCCCTAATCAAATCCTTCCTATGCTTCTCTTTGGCTTCATCTCCTTCAGGTTCTGCAACTTCATCCTTGATATATTGAGCAAGATCATTCTCTTCAAGAATGAGACCAATTCTGTATTTCCATGCTCGGAAATTCTCTATACCTTCTAGCTTGTCTTCAAGCTTAGTGCTTGGAGCCATCTTCTCTTGGGGGAGTCCAAGAGACAAGAGATAGAATAGTACTGACCTGGAAACTTTAACTTTTTTACTTTTCCGGATCTGCAACAGAATTTTTGGTTTATCGCACTTTTGGTAAAACTAGGGTTTGACTTTCCCGGAGTTCTACCCAACCAAAAACCTCGATCCAAATCTCAAAAGATAGATCTTTAGAAGGGTTATTCAGCCATGCAATCAGAATCCAAAAATACTAACTTTTGCAGAAACCCTAATTTTGGGAGAGAGAGAGAAGTATAATTTCACCTTGTGAAAGATGTTCTATTCAGGCTAGCTCTGATACCATGTTAAGTTTTAAACCAAATAGACTAGCAAGATCACTGAAAGAAGCATAATCACAAGATAGACACAGAATTTACCTTGGGAAACCCTCATGGGGTAGAAAACCCAACAAAGCTTTCCTCAATAAGATGATCAACCAAAATACAAGATGTGCTCCAAGACTTGTCCTTCTTCTCTACCTCACATGTAGACCTCCCAGACACAAGTGCGCTACTTTCTGAGTTGTGGAAGTGTGTCAAATGAGGAGCTCTCCTCCTCTACTTATACTAGATCCCGACTGACCAAAAATCCCTAATGGGGCCGACCTCTACTGGAGAAATCTAATAACCCCTAAAATATAAACTCAGGGCCGACCCCCACATGGCGGGTCTAATAACCCTAGTTACCACAAATCATCGGAGGAATAAACATCTCCGGATACATAATAGAATTGCCTCGAAGGGATGAAACATCTCCGGAATAATAATGTACAAATATAATATTCTTAGAAGTTACAATATTCAACAGGGTTTTGTAATAAGAAATTAATATTTGAAAACAAACATAGGAAAATGTAGAAATATATGTAGATATTTGTTTTTAGAATTGCTACTAAACAGTGAATGGATAATCGATGTAATATCAGAATGCTTATGAAACCTTAGGAGAAAAATAGAATGCATCTGTTTGAAAATGAAGATTATTTTGAAAAATAAATGCGACTGTATAAAATTATTTTTGCAAAAATACTAGCATGACAGAAGGTATGAAATATATGATTTTTATTCAAATATTTGCTATCTGGACAATACAGAATAAAAGAAAATATTTTATAACTGTACTAAAATAACTATGATTCTTCCAGTATTAGCAGAAAGTATTGCAAAGCTTAAGGTGCCATACAGTATATTTTTTATATATATAAATGAATCAGAATATTAAGTAGAATACTTACTGTAAACGTTTATCCATTCACCGACAAACTGCCCATCTATCATCTATTACTTAAATTACTTTTCTATACTAGAATACTGTGCAAAGAACAGCATGGGAAAAATATAGAGAAGATTATCTCATCAATAATTTTAATTATTTAGCATTCACAGTTAAACGTAGAACAGAAAATAATTAATTCTACTAGACAGAACATTTGAACTGTAACAAATTGAGAATAGCAAAACCTAGTTAACTGTAGAGAAACAAACAGCCCAAGGAGCCTATTCCACCCAACCAATTCCTGAATACAGCCTAGTTACTTGCCTTAGGACCCCCGAGCCTGTTCACTGAACCACTAGGAGGAGGAAAACTTAGGAGCTCAGAACCTCCTCTTGCAGTGTAATAGTTATCCAGCCTTGAGATTTAGCAGTCAAAGGACCTGCACCAGCGCCTCTGGTTCTCCTTCTCAAAATATTTTGCAGACTTACAGTTGCACTTACACCTAGCCTCCCTATTCGAATCTCTCAGTGATCACCTGATTCACTTGAGGAATATTTCTACAGAAAAATATTTGGTAAGAGCTGCCTGCTCAATTCGAATTTGCCTTATGTAGGCTGCCTAGGCCTTTTCAGTTGATAACTGGTCATTAAATGAGCTGCCTGCCCACTCCCACCACCTAGGGGATAATGCCACATTATTAGGGGTAGTTGTCCCATAACCAACAGCTAGTGGTGAAGTGCAATTGTTGCCATCTGTCCCATGCTTTCCAATAGCTTCCATTCCTCCTAGTGGGTCAGTGAACACTCATTTAACAGTTCCCTTGGATGTTTGTCTCCTACTTTAATTTTATTAAATAATAATAATTCAGTAATTACATTCATCCTTGACCAAACTTGGTCATAATTTCAAAACTTTGAAATTAAAATTTAACATAAAGTATTTTGCAAATAAAATATTATTTTCAGAATTTGGCTAGGTGACACTGTTGTTAGTAGAATACCCTTCTCGTTAAGGGGGAGTGTTGAAATACTGTAACTTCGAAGAATATTCTATTGTATTTTATTATTGGAATTTATTCAGAGATGTTTTATTCCTCCGTCGGGATGTTATTATTGTATTTGGTCATGAGGTAAATCCTCCCTTGTAAGTCGAGGCAATAGATCCCCTAGAGTCAAATGTAATGGGGTTTCTAAGTCCCCTAGAGGAGTCGGCCCAGTCAGCATTAGTTGAGTGGTAAAGTTAGTTGAGGCCGACATGTCAAGTTGTAAAATTAAAGTAGAAGTGAATGTGTAAATAGAGAGCTAGGCTCTCTTATTTATTCATTCATTCACACACACACACTTGTGTAATTCGCATACGAGAGAGAGAGAGAGAGAGAGAGAGAGAGAGAGATCTGCAAGGAGAAGGAGCACTTGTTTGGGGTTTTGTCTTTGTACTTTTGATCATCTATATTGAGGAAGTTTTGTTGGGTTTTCTTCCCCTAGAGGGTTTCGCAGGATAAATTTGTGTCTCTTGTGTTTATGTTGTGCTTGTTATTCTTTCAGTGATCATGTATATGCTATTGTTGTGAAATTGAATTGAATACTGATGTTATCTATCTTAGCATATTGAATCTTAACAATCTGGAACAGAAACATATTGTTGTTTTTTCATGTTTGCATTGCCACTAACACATTATGAGAGACCATCATTAGCTTGCACTTACCTATAACACTTAGGCATCATCATCACATTACAACTTATACCCTAAACCAAAATGATATTAAAACAATCTATTCACTTAAGAAATCCAAAATTTCTATAAAGAATAAAAAAACCATGGCATGATGTAAGAGATTCTCTCTAATGGAATCTTTTTAAGAATATCAATAAAAACTTTGAATTCACATACACCTAATATAGTGTGAAGAGGATAATAAGGAAAAGATAAAATAAAATGTAATTTGCTTTTTTTATTATAGTTGCATAATATAATTTTTTAAGAAAATTAATAAAAACTTTGAATTCACAAACACTTAATATAATCTAAATAAATTAAATAATAAAGATGAATTAATGAAACAAAAATATAATGAGTGACTTTCTTATACTTACCAAGAATAATATCAAATAATATTAGTATTAACACTTAAGAATTAACACACCAATGTTACCAAGTGACCCATGATCACCCGACATCCACATGGAGTGATGTGTATCAAATTATATCAAAGGAAAAGTAAATATAACCCTTTTATTTTAACTAAACATTTTATTTTTATTCCAAATACTTAAGAAAAAATCATTCAATAGATATCAAATTGTTTTTTATTAAAAATAAAAATATATAAATACATTTTTATTACTGTATACATAGTGATCAATGTTATAGCATTCATTCATGTCCCACAAGGTCTACATTATACTCTTACAAAAGTGAGAAAGAAAATGCCGTCTCAGAAAAGTGAGGTGTATCCCATATGTGGACAGGTGGTCACATTTTTCACTTAAAAAGGTAGAAAAACAAAAGCTCATCAAAAGCTTTTTTTTCTTATCAAAGCACATCAACGTTTAAAACACGATAAGTTTTAAAATAAACTAATCTACTGTCACATGATCACGCTGTATAAAGAATAGACTAATTTAATGTAAAAAATTGTTATAAAAATAACTAAACAACTCATTCAAACCAACTTCTTAAGACTTAATGTGACGAATTCTGTGAGTTGAATAAGACTTGGATGTGACAAATTGTCTTAGGTGAAGAATCATTCAGAGATATACTGTAGATACGCTAATCCCTTCAAATTGTGAGCCCGACTTGATAACGCTGTATAGAGACTAATTGTGAGCCCCACTTGATATAATTGAACATGATCACGTTGTATGAAGAATAATTGAACAACATCGCTGTATGAAGAAAAATTGAACAACATACTATTTTAATTTAAAAGATTTTTATAATAATATCGGATCATCTTAGCCCCAAGAGTTAGCTCGATCGGTTGAGTTCTTGGAAGTTAGGCCTCCCAGCATGCGAGGTCACGGGATCCATCCTCATAGACCCTCTTGGGGTTAGGCACGCAGCGGCCGCAGGGCGGAAACCCCTTCGGGGCGGGTCCGTCGGAAATTATTTCGTGGATGTAGCGGTCGGCTAAGCCGATTAAAGTGAACCACATGGAAAAAAAATAAATAAATAAATAAATCGGATCATTTCATTCAAACCAACTTTTTACCAACTCCTTAATAGCTCGTCCCGAACAAGAGCACTAGTGTCTAGGAACCGGATTAATTAAGGCAAGGAGCGCAGCGGAAGCCACCCGTGAATATATGCCTTTATATATGCCCTTATGGGTGACACACAGACACTGGATGCATGCTCTCAGGATCCCTCTTGGTTAGTTTGGCATGGGTTAAAAAATAAAACAGGCTTCGGGTCGAGACCGGTCACCACATCTCGAGACTGGACAGGGTTTGCCCGCGTTGCCACTTGTCTCTTGTCGGCAAAACCTCCTGAGGAAGACACAATTATATCTAACTTTCTGCAAAACCTCCTTATTAAGGTAAGAATAAGATTTCATATAGTTACATGATAGGGGTAGGGGTGTATATTTTAGAATTTAGGGTGGATTAACATATATAATTACATGATAGGGGTAGGGGTGTATATTTTAGAATTTAGGGTGGATTAACATTTATGTTTCCGGCCACTGGTTATACCACCATTTCTCTATCGTGTAGCAACCGTTCTAACCAGCTAACCTTACCCGTGCTTACACAAGTGTATGGATAACAGGCTTCCTGATAACTAGAAGAAGGCCAATGATACATAACTTGTGGTGTATTGGTGTTTACCAATTACAATTACAAGCTAAGTAAATATGCCAATTATACATATTTTAATGAAAATAAATTTGATATATAATAAAATAAGAATCCAAGTCATTTGATATATATATCAAATATTGACAGGAACATTTTAGGAATGACCTTTTAAGATCTTCATGGCAGTATTCCCATCTTCTTTGCTAATTCAATGCTTGCATCAAAAATTTGTGGTAAACCATACTGGTATGAAAAGCCCAAATCCAACAATTTTTTTGAAGAAATGGGCACCCCTTTCAGAACCTTATCATCATGGAATCTGTAGTACAAATGATAAATTCGAGTCACTCATAATTTGTTTTATAAACAATAAAAACGAGAAGGTCTGAAAGTTTTGCTTACTTATCTGGTCGGCTGTACTGTGGATAGCGTTTACGACAGAAATCCTCCATCTCATGGAGACTTAGAGCTTCAGAAGAGCATATATATCTGCCTTTTGCAGATGGGTGCTCCATCAAGAATATATGGGCACTACATAAGTCCTCAATGTGGACCAATACAACGGAGCCCATGAGCCACTGAAGCTCCTTCATACATCCATATAATTGTTCATTGCCTGTGGGATTTAAACCATAGCTTAAAACCACATCCAATTCAAAGATATGTTTTGAAAGTTGAAGACACTACAGCATGGGGTTTATCTCTTTAAAATCATGTATATTCATCTACCATGACCACGGATTTCAAGAGGAACGCCATCATACCTGTGAACGGTACTAAAGTTTGTGCAATGCTCGACGGAAATGTTGGTGTGAGAGAAGGTCCAGCAACTAGGGATGGCGCTATTGTCACCACTTCAATCCCATGATCGATCCCATATTGAAGAGCTGCTTGCTCTGCTAATGTCTTAGCTACATAATACATCTGCCCCATCATATACATCATTACTTCATATTTTTATTGATACAGGAATGCCATTACTTGAAATTTCAAGAAATTTCTATTGATACAGGAATTTCATTACTTCAAATTTATATTGATACAGGATGGATGTTTTGATAGTTGTGGGATGGCGCTATTGTCACCACTTCAATCCTATGATCGATCCCATATTGAAGAGCTGCTTGCTCTGCTAATGTCTTAGCTACATAATACATCTGCCCCATCGTATACATCATTACTTCATATTTTTATTGATACAGGAATGCCATTACTTGAAATTTCAAGAAATTTCTATTGATACAGGAATGCCATTACTTGAAATTTCAAGAAATTTCTATTGATACAGGAATTTCATTACTTCAAATTTCTATTGATACAGGATTTTCATTACTTCAAATTTCTATTGATACAGGATGGATGTTTTGATAGGTGTGGAGGTTATTTTGAAAATTTATGGCAGGTGTTTATATTTAAGAATTTAGGGTTGATTATCATTTATGTTTTTTCTAGATTGCATGACGGTGAGCCAAGTATACTGTTTAGATCAATTTAATTTTATGGCAGTCTTTCCAAATACAAAATAAATAATTATAAAATAAAAAAGAATATAAAAAATTATTGATAGCTTATGCATGGATAACTGGTAGCTGATGCATGGATATCTCTTAGTTGATGAATAGATTGGAGCCCACTAGGAAATTGGAGCTTTGGTTACAACACTGGGGTTTTTATGGGCAGAGGACAATAATTCTGTGGAGGAACTCGTGGCAAACGTTTGACAGAAAGCCCCCATGGGGATTGGTATTTATGCTTTGGGCAGAATTTGGAGGTGCGTATAAACTTATAAGGTTCAATCATTTCATTCAGGAAATAAGCAGACTTGTTACAGAGTTGTGTGATTATCCAAGGCTCGGCAGAGAAATTATGCAAAACATGGAAAAGAATCAAGCTATGGCAATATGAGATGGTGATACTTATGTTTCTACTCCAGGAGTGGGTGGAAATAATAAATTGGCAGAGAGTTATACTCTCAAGTGCAAAGGAAAAAGTGCATAACTCTATTGGAGCTGTAACTCCTAGTTCCAAACTCTGAGTTGGAAAAATTTGTAGGTTATGGCAGTATTAGTTCATGGGACTCATATTTATATTAAAGGAATGTCACTATGTTTGGCAGTCAAGTTGTTATTTACACCTCCGAAAAGTGTAAACTCGGGTAATTAAGGGCAGTTAATAACACAAGAAGCCATGCGAGGAAAGCACTTTACAGAGTCCTATTGGTACAGGTTTTATCAATTTGTCTAGAAGAGAATAGGACAGAAGCATTATCCTTCCAAAATAAGCTTTTCAATATTTGGAAGTTATTATAGAACAGAAGGGCTCGTGTATGCAATGGCGCCTCTGGTTGTTCTCAGTTATTTGCAGAGCAAGGCCTTCAGGCTGGGATTGACAAGGCAATCATCAATGTGGGAAAGATAGGGGAGACTGTATGATCCATAGTGATGCATGCTTGCACAATAATGTGGAGGCACAAATGAATTGTGCAAAGGCGTGGCAGTCTCATGTGCCTATTGATAAGCAGGTAAATTATTGGGTCAAGGATGGTTAGTAATGCATGTAAACATGACAGTGCTCTTAAATGAGCAGATATATTTTAGCTGAGAAGCTTGATAGCACAATGCTTGGTAGCAAGATGGCTAAATTCCATGAATGAAAACAAATGAAGTTCTTGCAGGTTTTCATTTTAGGTAAAGCAGGAAAAAGATAATTGTCTATGTTCCTGTCTCCACCCTCCCTATGAGTTCTGGCTATGAAAGCCCTCCCTTAGGGGGTTTGGGGAATGTATTTTCTACCTAGCCCCTATCCCTGAACGTTTCTATCTAGCCTCTCTCCCTGGATGAACCAGTTTAACTAGAAAAAGAGAGTACTACTGGCTCACACAAAAATAGCTGATTATGTCAATATAAGTTTATAACTGCTAATTCAATACTGAGAACAAAAATTTACCCAGAAAAGGGGCTTTTCATTCCTGATAAGATCCACGTTGGTCCAACAGGATTCATCAACAAAGTCCCTGAATTCACCCTTGTCTTTCAGCGGAGACGCTGCGGTTATGGAGGAAGTGTAAATTACACGCCTGACGGATTTTCCCTTTGTGCAAGCCCTAATAATATCAAGAGTCCCATTAACTGCGGCTTGGATAAAACCAGTCTGAAGCCAAAGAAGGAAAAATAATAATTTAAAACCCCATAATAACAAGGCTGATTGGGAAAGCCTAAATAATAATTTACCTCTGGATCTTTGGTGTAATCCATGGGAGTGGCCATGTGAACTACGAAATCACAACCATGAACGGCAGAATCGAAGCTGCCCGGTTCATTGATGTCAGCTTTGAAGAGCATAAGCCTCTCATTCGCTCCCGGGAGGGACAGAATATGGCGAGTTTTGCTCTCATTCACTGCAGAATCACTGAGAATGAGATTTCTTATGAAGCAAACCTGGATCTCTATGGTAAGGATCTTTATGGTAATGGTAAGGATCTTTATGTTGGACAACCAATCGGTATAGATATAACCTAAGACAACAATACCAAACCTGGATCTCTGACTGTGGCGTTAACGTAGTATCCCTTAAGCAGAAGATCTCTGATAAGCCAGGAGCCGATGTACCCTCCTCCCGTGATACAAACTCTGCCGTTTCCTCTGTCCTCGTCCATGACCTCTGTTTCTTGCCCCAGCTCCGAGATTGGTACGATCTGGGTTTTTTGGGAATCAAAAAGTTTGAATTGACTTACCTTCGTTGGAATCAGCCGCCTTCATATTTCACTATCTCACTTTTTAAAGTGTTCCATGATTAAGGCCCTCAAGCCCTGTTAGTTTTCAGGTGGTAGACTTATGGATATTCTGAAATTTTGCAGCATCTCTTTTTTTGTAGTCTTGGAATTTTTGGAAAAAGTTTGTATATTTGTGATATGCTAGAACATTTGGAGGATCTTGAACAGTTGAATGTTCTTAAGACTTTATCTTTTCTGATTGATTGATTTAGATATGGATCAATGATCAATTTTGTACTATTTGATTCTAATGAATATCAATAGTAATTTTTTCAGCTGGAAAAAAAATATCCAATATATGATTACAATCATCTTTCATTTTATTTTATTGATATTATTATTATTGCAGAAAGCAGATAATATAGCAATCAGTTGCTATTCAAACGAGTTTGACTTTTTAATAATTAACAAAAAAAAATTATGGTTTTCAAATGTTATATAATATTTTTGTATTTAATTTAATATTATAAAAATAAAAAATTTATTTTCAAATTTTTAAAATTGGTTATTTTTAATTTTTCATTGGTTAAGTACAATGAAATGACTAAATATCCTCCTGTGAAGAGTAATTGTCAAATTAAAAAATTAATTTTTCATTATTATTATATTTTGGGAATTAATGACGCTTCACACTTGTGGGGACTCCATTTCTCTGGCGCCCACAGGTTGGTTTCTTCTCTCAGCACGGACGTTTAAGTACTCCTCTATTCTCTTTTTCCTCTTGAAATGACTTTAAAAATAAAATTTCATTGCCACACTGGGCTTTAGGCATTGCTCTTTCCCTTTTCCTCTTGAAATGATTTGTAATCATTTGTTTTTAAATTATTTTGAAATTTAATGTAAAATGAGAGATTTAAATTCATTAAATTTGTTTTTCTACAAAGCAATGTGGATATGGGAACTTTAAGTGTTTATAATAATTCTATATGTGGATATAGAAACCTGAAGTGTGTATAATAATTTCAAACCATTAGAGGCTAGACCATTACGCGAATATAAAATTGAAAAAATGTTTATCTATGGGGTATTAGTAGGTCCTCGTTTAAGATAGATTTAATTTTGTTTATTATTATAATGTTTTCAAATGCTTTTTAATAATTGTATATTAAATTTAATATTTTGAAAATGAAAATTATTTTATTAAATATTTTAAAATTAAATTTCTTGTTTTATGATTGGCAAACACCGTGATTTTCCAAGGACAACAATTTTATTACTATTTATTTGTAGATTAATTTTATTACTATTTTTTCTTGTTTTTTGCTGCTAATTTCACTTGTTTAATTTATGTTATGTATTAATTTATATGATTACAGTAAAATTAATTTTTTATTATTATTATTTAATTTATCTTGTGTATTAATTTTTTCATATTAATTAAAATATTAAGTGGTTGAAAAGTTATGTTACAATATTTATCTATATTTAATTTTGTAGGTAGTTGTTTTGATATAATATTTAAAATTTTAAAGATTTTATATAGTTTTTATAAAAAATTAAAGACATTTTAAATAAAAATTGATAAATAACATAATAAAAATAAAATTAATTAAATCACAAAATTTAATCCCTAAAATTTCTTTATTGGACTATGAAACTTATGTTATAACAATATGGTGTCAAGATAATTACATATGTATTGGCTACTAGTTAGTCATTTATGGCAGTCACCACCTTATTTATTCTCAAAGCTTTCACTAAGTCTTTCATTTTTCCTTTAGTTTTTGCTTCCATTTTTTACAACTTCCTCTTTCCATGTTTAAAACTCAAATTTATTTTAAAGAAAATAGTGGGAGGGTGTTCCCATGAAGATGGGTAACACCTTTTGGCAAGATGCGGGTCCAGATTGCACAAAACAAGAGTTCAATTGAGGTTTGGTTAAGCTCTTGATCGAGCTTTTGAAAGCTCAATCAAGGGATTAACCAAGCGTTAGATCGAGTTTTTTTTAAAAGCTTGATAGAGGGTTTAGATAACCTTCAATCGAGCTTTGAAGCTCGATCGAGGGTTATCTAAACCCTCAATCGAGGTAATATCTTGATCGAGATAATAGTTCAATTGAGATATTATCTTGATTGAGCTATTTTGATTATTAAAAAATAAATAAAACGGATTGCTCACCAATCAACCCTATGTGGATTGTTGACCACTGAAACCCTCGACCAAGCCATCAAAAATGCCACTAGGGACTATGACCAACCAACCAGCAACCATAAACCCTAAATCGACTAAACCCTAAACCATCAACCATAAACCCTAAATCGACGCCGATTTTATTTTCAAGTGTATATCGACAAGCAAAAATGCTCCCGGATTTTTATCAATCCTCCAAAAATGCACCCAATGCACAGAGGATTGAAAAAATTCCATAACATACACTTGTATTGAAAATAAATCTGACAACATAAACATTGCCATCTTTTTTCAATAAATTTCCATGTACATATTATTTAAGTCAAACAAAAAGTGAACTGAATGAACCTTCGACAACACCTCTTTGGGTACATGAAAACCTTCCTACCAAAAGTAGGAGTAAAATACATGTACAATTTTTTTTTTTGAGATATAATATATAATTTGATTGTTAAGAGAAACTAGCTTTGGAAATTTCTCCAAGTTATCAACATCTAGATCTTTTCCCAAACATTTTCCACTTATATAAAATTTGTAATTTTCCCTCGTTATTGTTGCATGCCCGTGCCTTGTGATCTTTGTTTCAACTTTCATTTTGATATTATGTACAATGCAATCCTTATATTTAATAAATAAAATTCATGAAGTAAAAAGGTACACATGTTTTAGTGAAGTGAAATTGTGCATCTACCCTAATGCAGTGAAACTATATGTGTGTTCATTTAACCAAGACTATCTATCACATGACTTGTAAGGCTCAAGGCTCCATGAACCTACTTCCTATAAACATATTCACATTCTAGAATATAATAATATGAGGTCCACCTGGGAAGTTATGCACTCACCCATGACATCAATTAAATCAACTTATTAGGCTCCCCATAGTCATCATTATATATTTATACATGATCACCCTGTTGAACTTTGGTGTTGTAATTGATGTCAAAGAGGTTGTTGGACTTGGTGTCTATGTGCCAATTTGAAGAAGTATATAAAAATATGTGCGCAATTTTTGTTATGCCCGAAATCAAAGAGCCAAAAGTCCCTTTTACAAATGGTGAGAGTGGATACAAATAGCCTCTCACAATCCAAAAACCTTAAATTCCATTAGTATGGAGGGATAGGATCAAAAGATAAAAATATAATATTAGTGGATACGATGAGCCAATTAAATAATACATGGATCACTCAAAATAAGGGGGGCGTCCTCCCTCAATGACGTCGTAGGGGGGACGTGAGCCTCATAACATGACTAGGGACACAATATAATATCATAACATGGTGGGGGGGTCTAGGATATCATATCTTCACTAGAATAATGCCCCACCTACATAAAAAATAATACATCACGTGATAAAGTGTCAAAAGACAGTAGGACGTGTGCCAAAAAATACAATAATAAACCCCCGAACTGATGAATGGGATGACGTGTGGACCCCACTGATGCTGGAGACCAAGCTGTAAGGTGTGGAAAATATCATCATGAATTCTCGGACCAATCTCATCATATTTCCTTGCCCCATTAAGCCAAATCGATTTCCTCTGTTAGCCATTCTATTGTCGGAAAACCACCTCTAAAAGTACAAAAATGCATGTAACTCTATGCCACATGCCCGAGGCACTAAAATGACTGCACCATAATGTATGGAGATGTGGTAATATGGTAACAACGACAGGATAGACCCCATATCCCCTTAGTAGAACCGTAGGAGAACCATAGTGATCAATAAAAGTGTTGGACAAGCCATTTATGCATGGAAAACTAAAGAAAAGTGGCAATCTGACCATATCATCACATGTAACTGCCCAGAACTGATAACTGAGTGTACCAATGGACTCAGAATTCCCAAATCCACTAGGAATGAGAATTCATGCACTATGTGACCATCAAGAGATACATCTGTAAGCTCATACATGCTCGGAATAATAAAATAATGGCATGTAAATGATAATAATAATAAAAATCCACCAAACCATCATATGAAACTGTTGTCTGAGGCATGGAACCATCTAATGGGCACCAAGGGGCCATGAATAAACCATATCGAACACTGTTGGCCCATACTCATCCCAGACCCTATGGTTGACTTGGTCAAACTAGGTTAACCAAGTCAAAACTAATCAAAATAGTGATCCAGATCATAAATAACTGTTGTTGAAAGTGCAAATGGGTGAGATATGCTCCTTCAATTATATCAGTAGCAAGACCAAAGTATAAAATGATGTTTAACTTGCACTGACATGTAAATATAATAATAATAATAAGCCTAGATCAAAGTAACCAACTACTATAAAAATGAACCTCAAGTGTATACTCATTTACAGACTAGGCCAATTTGCTAACCATGGGTGAGGGTGGAGAAACAAGGCTAGTCTAAGTGAAAATACTTGAAAACCTAAACACTGCAATCTCTCGGATAAGGGAACAAGAAAATACCACCTACACATATGTTGGATAGAGAAGAACACAGGGGATGGCGGTGTCTCACAAATGGGTAGAGGGATGAGACTCCTTCCAATAGAATCTAAACAAGCAACCTTTAGCAATTTCATTTATCTTTCTGCTTTTCTCACTTTGAGCTTTAGCATTTAATTCAGTTTATATATTTTCACTAGCCAGCCTCCAAAATCAGGTTCCCTGAAAGCCTTATGGGCTTTAGATATGACTTGGTATGAACTCTATTGCCCACCACCGTCCATAGATGCGATGGAGTGACCACCCGGTTTTCCTGTGGGGACAAACGAACTTACATCAAAAGAGGATGAGTGCTCGTCCCTTGGCCACTGAACTAGCTATTGTAGATATATGTAGTAGTGTTTAGCAACATTGTTTTTGTTGACTTAACATTCCTTTAGATGTAGCATTTAAGTTCTGATGCTTTAGTGTTTAGCAACACTATTGATCGGCATACTTGGTTTCGAGGACTAGAGGATAACAATCACTGTGACTATAATAACACACTCCAGATCCGAGACACAATGTAAACAAGGAATCTATCTAACACAGAGGTCTACGTGGGGGAAGTCCTCAAGATCACTAGCTAAGGTGTAAGTCGGGATCAAATCAAGACTAGAAGATAACAGATGGATGGGGAAGTGACTAATGATGCCATGGATAGAAAAAAACCTACAAAAATGGAATGACCAAGTCCATACTTATGAAGTAAGGGCATGACCAATGAGTATACACAAGAATCTCCCACTCATAGTAACTGACCACTTCTACTCTAAACAACAAGTAAGCATAATATAAACTATAGCCAGTAAACAATCATCATATACCCAATAAAAAATACCTAGATAAAAGAAAAACACATCAACAATCCAAATGCACAAATCATATACCTGTTGGATCATACACTTGAGTCTCTGATATGAACATCTTAATCATAATGAAGTACTGCATCTGAATATATCATGGGCTCTGACATCAATCTACTCTGGATGATAGAAGAATGGCTAACTCAGTCATCGACCTAGGGTCATGGGGCTCAGTCTTGGCATGAGACTATTAAATGTACAATCTATGGATCCACTAAATACATGAGAGTGATCATCAATATGCTACTCATCATCAACTGATCTCAACCAAAATATGCAAAGGACTGGCTCAAAATTATAGTAGGAACTGGTCTGCAATCATGGTAGCCCGACTACTATGGATGTGAAAATAGGTACTTCACCATCACCCCCTTTTCTTCCAAAGGAATACCCATCTTGATGGCTTGCTTCCATAATTTAAAAGTGTATTCTTCTACGCATTGTCATTGCTTTTGCCAAAGGTAATGGCATTTCATAAGCTACCTCTCTTCGTAGCCTATTTTTTTTTTTCAAGGTAACATAAAGGCAGACCAAAAATGTAAATGTATTTCATTATTATATTATATATATTACATTGCATAGTATATGAATATATTATATTATATAGTTTATCAATATATTAATATACTATGTAATGTAATATATGTATATTAATATAATACAATTAATATAGGTAATAGAGTTGGTGTGGGTGTATGTAGAGCTGCCAAGTAAGATGTATGTAGAGTTGGGGGGAGTTTTTAATTTTTGTGTGCTTTAATTTTGGGGAGATTTTTTTTAATTTTTGTGTGGAGATGAGTGAAGCGATTAAACCATAGGGAAATTTTGGAGAGAAGCTTTGCAACTAGCGTTCCCAAGGAGCGTGATTCAAGTCAGGGCTTCCTCCGGATTACGGGCATAGCTTCATTTTGGCTTATAACCTTAGTTTGTTTAAAGAGTTAGGGTTTTTGTTCATTATTTCCACTATTCTCTGTGATGATCTCCACCACAATGAGGTCGTTTTTGTAAGGGTTTTAACCTGAGATTTCAGTTTAATTTGTTTGGAGCGTTTTTTTTCCCTCTCACGTTGTTAGGCAACAACTACATTAAATATATAAACTTTTTGTGTCTTCAATTTTTTTTTTGACAGGGGTGGATTTTGGCTCGCCCCCTCCCTTCCTTCTCTTCCCTGCAGTCTGGCGTGGGCATAGTCTGCACAGACATGCCTCCCTGCGGGCTCGTGTAGTAAGGGATCTACGCAAGGCCAATGTACTAGGGTTATGAGTAGAGTAGTGTTTTTTTTTTTATTGTTTCTAGATATATATAAATGTATAATTTTTTTTCTACCTAGTTTGCAGAGGGAGGCCTTAGAGATAGCTCCCCCTTCTCCGCCATTCAGAGTATAAACCTCATTTCCCTCCTCCTCCTCCCGACGCAACCTGGGGCGCAGGTGGAAGAGCTTCTAAGTATGGAAATAGTGGTATCTTTTGAGAGTGTTGCAGGCATGTCAATGTGTGAATCTAAGGAGATTCCCAATTGAGTACTATCAATGGGAAAAATTTAAATGTCGATAATGGATATAGTGGAATGTCGTTGGATGTGTGTTGTAGAGATAGATAAGTGGTATACTGTAGAGATGGATAGATATAGTTAGGGTTCGGCCCTTGTGCCCCTGGGTGGCTTTGTGCACATTTGTTGCAGCTGCAACAATTTTCCCCAATTTTGTGCAAAATTTGGACCCCTCCTTATTTTTTAGCTTAAATTTTAGCTTTATTTTGTTTTCTATTACACCAAAGAATTACTTAAATCTTAACTTTCCATAGACGATTGAACACTTAGAAATTTTTTATTTCTCAGTGTTTCAGCGACTTACCGTAAGTGCAGCAAAACATCGGATCAAAATCTGATACGGCGCCGAAACATCGGGTCAAAATCCAATGTCGCGCCAAAATAATCGGGTCCAAATTTGATTTGATGCTGAAACGGTCGGAGCTTTTCAAGGTTTTACGCCAAAATTTACTAGTGGCTTTTGCTTTGCTTGAATTTTCAATCTAACTTAAAGTTTCCAAGTTGAGGTCTTGAACTCACAAACTTATGAAATTTGTCCCGAAGCTCATCGCAAAACTTAGTTTTTCCTCCGCAAAGCTTAGGTGTTTCGCTGGGCATTCGGGTTTGGGCTCGAAATGCATCAGAGTCTTTTATGTTTTTAACCCGAAGCTGGTTAGAATGATTTTCTATTATGCTTGGAAACACGTCGGAGTCATTTTACCTTTTTCTCCAAAATGGTCTGCTTAAGGAAAGCTTTCTACTCGACCCTTTTCCGCATAACGAGTAAACTCTTTGACGTCGTTGGGTCTTTCAAAGTTACATCAACGTAGTTTTGGTTTTTTCACCGGATACGTTGGAACAATTTTTGGTTCTAACACCGAATCGGTAGGTGTGAAATAGTGTTTAACTCTGAAAGTGTCAGTGAAGATTTCGTTTTATCTCCGAAATGTATCGTTGCGGATTTTGTTGGAGCTACAGAAAAGTATTATGTAAAGATGTAACACATGGTTGCTTTGTAAAGAGATTATAACCACAGAAGATCTTGGACCAAGTCTCGACATTTTAGGGTTTAGGGTTGTTTATAAAGGAGGAACCCCGTTACATGCTCACTATTCATCTGTTGAACGTCGTTTAGCTGCTCGAGCCACAGGGATGAAGAATCTTTCCAAGTCAACCATTTGCTCAACTGAGCGTTGGTCGTACCTCCAAGTAAGTACTTCTTATCTTCATCTAGAGTAATTTTACACTTGTTTAAGATTGAGAGCTAGAGAAGGATTTCTCATTGGGTGAATCAATCCGTTTTCTTTTGAGATTAAATAAAACCTGGTTAGAACCAAGATTTTGCTTGTGACCTATCAAACAAACACGGGAAGAGGTTTTTGAAACCCTAACTAGTTGAAGGCATGTTTAACCAATAATCGAGGCAATGAGAGTTGCAAGCCCCGTCACTCTCGCTTGCTTTTCGAGCAGTTCGAATGCGTTCACCCTGCAAACCTAAATCCTTTTATCCATCTCAAACTTAGTTTACCTGCTTTAACGCTTGAAAAAAGTTGTTCGGGGGAGTTTCCCTCAACAAGATTGCAACCAGGGATGTTCCATTTTTCCCTAACTAGCATTCGTGGACTTTTAAAGTTGATTGTGGCCCTAAAAGTGACAACTTTGTTCTAGTGTGAACGGTTGGACTTTGGTGCTTGACATCCATCTTCTACCAAGAAAAGTGTTTCTCGACTCAATCCCTTCTTTTGGTCTTCAAAGTGGTCATCTGCTTGATACAAACCCTAAACCTAGCTCATATGTTTTCTTACAAATTCATGCATAATAGAAGAGTTTTTCTAATTTATAGTTTGTTTCATGAATGATTATTTACTGAGAATAATGTTATGAATCTGTTGATAGTATGATCCTTTTGGCTTACATCTTAGTTTCATTTGGTAGAATTGGTTGAAGAAGAATGAAAATGTTCTATTAGTAAATAGCATGCTTAGTTTATTCCTTGAATTCCTCATGTTATTCTCAGTATAAATATACCTAGTGGTGTTGTCAATGGAGCCCATGCCATCAAATGATGTTGTTTTTATGTCACAGGATTCAAATATGTCTACAGGGAGTTCTAAGCGCAACTCCAGGGTAGTACAATTGGATTCTGATGTAGAGATGATCCCAGAGACACCTTCGGAGGTCCAATTCGAGGATACAAATTATACCACGGGGATAGTTCATGAGTATAAGTGGGGAGAGATTTATCATCTCATAAGAGATCAAAACCTACTTGACACAACAATAGTTGAAAAATTGATATACTGGAATATCAAGAAGTTTGGTCTTCAAAAAGTTGCCACACGCTCATAACTATTTCCATGTTCATACGTAATTGGATGGATTCTCCCATATGTAGATGTAACATCTAGAATCATTACAAGTGCAAATGGAAATGGTTTCGCTTTGTTCCAGCTTGCGCATATAAGAAAAGCCTACAAACTACCAACACCTAATGTTTTATTAACGAATGACTGGGTCAAGAGTGTAAAGATTGAGCATTCAGAATGTGCAAGGAAAATGTTAATCCCAGGCAAACAATTGCGAAAAAGGACCAGTGGAGAGTATGAAACCAAGAATCTGAGAACTCCATTGAGGTTTCTGCTATGCTTCTATGTAGAATATATGGGAGAGAAAACGCAAACATTTACAAGCTCTGTTGGATTCCACTGTTGTACCATGTCACAACACAAGGTACCATATTCAATTGGGCAGACATCATTTCAGAAAATATGGCTCAAGCCATAAAAAATGCTCAGGAAGGAATAAAGCAAAAGAAGGTTGAATTTTACATGTCATCATATATCATTGATTTCATTCTTATTATGGATCATTTCCCAAAGCTCATATGCAACTAGAATCCTAATGAAACTCCAATTTATGTAGCTTAAAGATTCTATGGGCTCATAAACATGCAGGATTCTATGAGCTGATTTGTGAAGAATTTATGATGCTGTTATATAAGTTTATTTTTAACGAAGAACCAAATTGCATGTCGGATGCAACACTCGAGGTGATCAGTGAATACGGATACTATTGCTTCACTCCCGAAGGCACGTATCTATGCATGTATGGAGGCACGAAGAGTCCCTCACTAATGCCCAGATATGTCACAGAGTACATCATCTTGAAGGAGGCAGTGAGGTAGGTATTTGTCAATGGTGTTGGACACTTTTTGAATGAACATAAGAAATATCCACCACTTCCATTTGTGGTTGGATCCTATAAGTTCAACAAATTCAAAGGAGCCGAGGATTTTGTAAAAGAATTAGATGCTTATCACTTTGGAGAGAAATATTTTGTTAGACATGACAACCATCAGAAAGTGGCTAAGCATTGCTTATCATGCAAGATTAATTTTGAGTATATGGATAATTTTTTTAAAGATGAAGAGGTGTATAGGAGAGAAAATAATATCATAGATTTAAATAAGATATTTCGAAAGAAAACAGAGGCAAGTTACAGAAAAATGAAAGAAGACTTAGAAAAAGCAGCTCAAAAGAAAGCTAAAGAAGAAGATCTCACAACAGAAAATGCAAAGAAGTTGCAAGGAGGGGATATAGCTAAGAAGAAAGAAGAAGAAAGAAAAAAATAAGTTAAAGCTAAAGAGGCAAGAAGAAAAGCAAGGCAGGAAGAAGCAGGCAAAGTGGTTTCAGAACAAGAGGGGAAGAGATTAGATGCTTAAGTATTAAAAAACAAAATTGAAGAGGAAGAACAAGTCAAGAAAGTTGTGGAATCCCAAAAAGAGCAAGAATAGAGTTGGAAACAAGATATGGAAGTAGATATTCCTACTGATATTAATACTAAAGTACCTCTTACAGGAGGACATCTTCCTTTGACTGAGCTAGGGATCTCGCCATTTACACCATCAAAGGAACACTCGGTTTCTAAGCTTGAAACAATAGTTTTCGATCTGAAAAGGAAATTGATCATGACAAGAACGGAGAAGAGATTGAAAGTGGCTCAACAACCAAATATAGTGACAATATAGGAGGTTAAGGTGATGGAAGGCACGAATAAGGATCCCAAATTCACAGCTTTAGTGAATGTGGCTGCTGCGTAGGTAAATGCAAATAATATCGACAAATTGACTGAAGATGTAGAAAGAAGTAAAGATAAAGTGATCAAACTAAAAGAAAATTTAGTACAAACCCGCAATGAAGCGATTGAACTGAGGATATAGCAGGATGCTCTGGAGTTAGAAAAGGAGTAAATCTTGTAGAATTTTCAAAGTCTTGAAGATGAAAAGGGCTTGTTGAATGTACAATTAGTAATTATAGAAGGTGACAAGGTTGACTTTTAGGATCGGATAAGCGAGTTAGAGGACAAAGAAACTCAGCTAGATCAACATGTCGAATCTCTCATAATAGAAAAGGGAGCTTTTCAAGCTCAGGTAGCATAGTTAACCAAAGAAAAGGAGTCTCTACTAGAGCAGCTGGAATCTACTCAAAACCAAAAGCAAAATTTAACGCCATTCTATGAATATGCGTCTTCATTACTGGAACACTTGTTTAGTTCTCAACAATTTCTCACTGAGCAATCATATAAGTTGCAAGTGATGGTGACCAGACTTAATCAAATATTCGAGGAAGCTACAACTTCCAGGAAAAATCTCACATAATTCTATGGCAGGATAAAAGGGTTAAGTGCTTGGAGAAAAATGGCTAAAGAAATTCCTCCAAATCTCCCTAAGAGGTCCACTGCTGAGCTCATTACAGGAACACTTGTTTAGTTCTCAGTAATTTCTCACTGAGCAATCATATGAGTTACAAGTGATGGTGACCAGACTTAATCAAATATTCGAGGAAGCTGCAACTACCAGGAAAAAGCTCACATAATTCTATGGAAGGATAAAAGGGTTAAGTGCTTGGAGAAAAATGGCTAAAGAAATTCCTCCAAATATTCCCAAGAGGTCCACTGCTGAGCTCAAGTTACACTTTGCGCTCTTGGATAATTTCCAAAAGGCAGAGAAAAAGTTACAGGGGAAAGTGAATGAGTCCATCACTAAATGTGAGGATATTTAACAAGGTATTTGCAAGGCTTTCGAAAAATGTCATCTACCTTCTCGTGGCACCATTGAAGAATTAGTACCAAAAGAGTGACGCTTAGCGGAACTGAGAACCATTAAAGACGAAGATATTACTGCCATCAAAAGTACGAACACCCTCACTGCAGGAGATATTACGGAGCGAATAGCAGAAGCCACGATGAAGACTTTTTACATAGGAAATGGCCACATCACAACAACCAAGGGACTGAATGCTATGATCAAAGATATACCTCTTCATGAAGTGGCTTTGAAATTATTGGAGCCTCGGAAACTAAATGCAATAGCTTATGAGAGTGGTCTTTGGAATGGTTACATCCAAAGTCAAGAAAATGCACCTTCAAACTAATTTAATATTGTATTTTATTTTACTATTTTGGTTATTTATGTTGCAACTACAAAAGGACGAAATAACGGAAAACAAAGAGTTTGAAGGGAATACCAAGTGAGGGGTCACTTTAAAACTGATTTTGTAAAGATAAATAGGGGAGGTTAGAGCGAATAGGGGATTTTGGCTTGTGAAATTTTGAATTAGTCTCGTCTTGTAAGAAAACTATTTTTTTGCTAATGAGAAAAGACAATTTTGTTGGGTGAAGGCGTACATGTAGTATTGTATGGAAATATGTGAATGAATGTGCAGAATTATTTCTCTTTTTGTTCATCAATATGTTGTAATATCTTTCCTCTTCGATTGGATTATTCTAATGGTTTGTGAATCATCTTATTGTTTATGAATATGAAATGCAATTTTATGTGTATCTATGAGTAATGGATGAATGAATTGCATATCAAAGTTATCTTTGTGAATATTATATTGCGACTGTGAATACATTTATTTCAATAGTTAACTGTTGGAGTTGTAATAAGAAGCTACAGTCATTACTCTAATTTTAGTTGGAGTTGAAATGCAATTTTATGTGTATCTATGAGTAATGGATGAATGAATTGCATATCAAAGTTATCTTTGTGAATATTATACTGCGACTGTGAATACATTTATTTCAATAGTTAACTGTTGGAGTTGTAATAAGAAGCTACAATCATTACTCTAATTTTAGTTTCACTCCTTGCAAGGATAGGTTAAATTAGATACATTAAAGTTATGTATTTTGGTAGGATGGTCTTGGTTGATTGGTAAAATAGGGGTGATAAGACGAGAGGTAAGAACCTGCGCATCATTTTGTGAGGCATCTGTCTACCAGTTGAACATGCTTAGACAGGATTATGCACAGTTAGAAGTAGGACTTTGCATTTGCATTACTTAATAATAAAAATTAAATGGTGGATCGAATTGTAACCGATAAACCGACAACAACAGCATATCCTACGGTAGCCGGACCGTAACCAAACGAATTCCCCATCCCAAATAGTGAATAGTCTAATTTGGAATTTTCATTGGGGAGAATCCCTACTATCGATGCAAGGATTTTTCCATGCGTCAACATATTTGGCACTAGAAGGAGGGTAACCAGTGTATGGCTGGTAGAGGAAGTCATTTCCCTTGAGGAAATTTCTCTGGGTCTCCATTTGAAACCTCACAACCCGAAGATTCGATTCCTGAAACTAAACATGAAATTAATTATTAGGAAAATCCTAATTCTTAAACTGAGCATATTGAGACTTTGTATGTTGTTCTTCACCAAGAAGTAAATAATTTCAGGAGATATACTAGATCTTACATCAGAAATCTTGGAGGATTACTAGTAGTTCTGTGATTTCCTAGAAGACGTGCTCCTAGAAGAAGAGCTATACAAAATAAAGACTTTGTTCTTGTCGAGTCAATGGAAGAGTTGGTTGATTTATCTTTGCAAGAAATACCATATCATATCAAACAATTGAGACCATCTTCTTTGGAGTCGGTCTCTTCTCCACACACATAGTCACATCCATGCTCACCTCCACGATATCCTTCATGTATTGGTAATATGGATCATAATGCTAATGAACCACCAGCTTCGAGGGCTAGAGGACCTTTAAATTTACCCGATCCTTTACATGATTTGCCTAAACATCCAGAGTGGGTGTTGCCTAAATTTGATCTCGGAAAAGGAATTTCTGTTGATGATCATTTGAAGAGTTTTTATCTAGATTTCAATTTGTTGGATGTAGAACGTGAAGATGTGGTGTGTTGTCTATTCCTGTACACTTTTGAACCTAAAGCTTCATCATGTTTTTTTAGTTTTCAAACTGGTTCAATAACAGATTGAGATAGTTTTGAAAGAGTTTTCTTGAGTAAATTTGGTGAACAACGAAGCTTAGCATCACTCATGAAAGAGTTATTGTCTCTTAAGATGGATAAAAGGGAAAAAGTGCAGGATTTTAATCAAATATATACCACTATTTTGAATAAGTTTAGTGCTGCCACGAAACCTGCAGAAGAATCCTTAATTGAATACTATACTACAACACTACATCCATCTCTTGCTATGTTTGTTAAGCGTTCATGTAATAATACTTTGACTGAAAACTTTGAAGAAGCTAAGAAGGTCGAAACAGATATGAACAATATTGTAAAACATGCAGTAGAAACTGAGTCTAAGCCTCTTGCTTCCAAGAAACCATTGTTGTTGACAAAGCCTGTTGAAGAACAATCAACTGATTTGGAAAATGTAGTCAAATTGGTTCATAAAATTGTCTAATAAGATAGTGGATTTGGAGAACTAAAATGGATCTAGTTCATCTACAAGAAAACCTTTCAAACATTTTTACAAGAAAAGAGAAGAAAGTCCAAAACCTCCAAGAAATGAAACATCTGGTCTTAATTTAAATGAAGTAGGCATGGACCAGTTTTGTACTTTTCACCATGAACATCATTCAGAAAAGACTTGTCCACAATGGATTAACTCTATGAATTTGGTAATGAATCATCTATTGGACAAACAATTCCTAGATGAAGAAGATAATGATAAAGACCGATAAAATGAGACAGGTGAAGAAAATGAAGAAACTACACTTGTTTTATGGGATTGGACATCGAATCTTGATTTGGAGGATGAAGAAGAAATAGAAGAAGTCCACAATCTACAAGTCTCATATATCGATTATGCAACTATGATTAAAGGACCAGTTGAGGATCAAATCATATAGCTCCCAAAAGGAAAAACAACTAATGATGCTATTAAAAATTAAGATAAGACTAGTGTTGTGACTCAACCACCTCAAAAGATATCAGAGAAAAGACCTATCAATCCCTTTGAAGTTATAAAAGGGTCATCTTCTCTAACTCATAAAGAAACAACCCCTTCATCAAGTAATCCCATTGTACGTGGAAATATTGGAGCAAATTATAGCATGTAGTATGATATTCTTGAAGATATTAAGAATACTAAAGCTAATGTATCTTTGTTTGAAATGTGCAATTTGCGACAACAGAGGAAAATATTATTGGAAGATTTTGACCTCAACGCAACCGCAAGTAACTCCACTAATAAAGATAAGCAACAAATCATCATTGAATCAGACATTGAGATCAACAAATCTAGTATCAGTGGTAAATCTAAATCTCAGACCCCACCTTTTTCTGCTCACTTTCGAGATCTTCAATTATAATGTGCACAATTGTTTGGTGGAATCAGGGCTTCATCTAATATTATGCCATTGTCAATATCTAAAAGGATTAATGACAACCAATTCCATTTCCCTCTAGGATCATTCAACTTGATAGATCAGATTTCAAAGTAGTGGGAGAAATGAAAAATGTTTTAATTAGATTGGTTGTTGACCCAAGGGTTTGTCAATTCATCGATATAGTTTTGGTTGATATACTAGAGGATTATGGTTTGACATTAAGCAGAGATTGGTCAAGTAAAGTAAATGGATATTTCGCTATTGATTTGTCTCACTTGTGGCTACCTTATCAGAATAAGCAAAACTAGATTAAGGTACTAAGAGAACCACATATGAAGTACAATGTCACTGAATTAGAAGGAAGGAATGAACCAGTAAATTTTTCATACTTCGTATTTTTTGGAAATGGAACCCGGATGTTACCAGGATGAAACTACTTGTCATAACTCAGACACATAGTCCAATATCCTTCAATTTTCACGGACTAGTGAAAATGAATGTAATATAGTAGAATTAGTCACTAACTTAGACGTAAATAATAATTCTGATAGAGTAGGAGTTGAATTTTGGATTTTATATTTCGATGGATCCAAGACACGGGAGGGAGCAGGAGTCGGTTTTGTTATTGTAGATCCTTGAGGGAAAATATTATTTCTCTCATGTAGATTAGAATTTGAATGCACCAATAACACTGCTGGATATGAATCCTTGATTCAGGGACTCAAAAAGGCTATAGATTTGAATGTTAAAAATTTAAAATTTTTTGGTGACTATGAGATAATTGTAAGGAAAGTAAGAAATAGTATTCATTTTTATCACCACACTTGAAAGGATATCAAGCAGAGGTATGGAATTTAAATTCAAACTTTGATGCTTTTAATATTGATTCCATTCCTAGATTGCATAATTTTGCTGTTGATTTATTAGCTACTTCTGCTTCTTGTTTAGTTCCGCTCAATAATAAATGTTCTACTGAATTACTTTTCAAACCATCTGTCCCAGACAATGTTACAAATTGGAGGGTGTTCGATGGGGATGAAAAAACTATTGACTTCTTAACTGAGGAAGATACATTCAAAGGATCGATTATTGATGAAGTCGAACATCAAACAAATTTGGAAAATATGGATGAAAACCAATCCAAGAGAAATTTTATGCCAAAAGGAGTACACACTTTACAAAAATTGTTCGATTTGCAGCATAAGTTTAGAAGGCCAACAAATGTCAATACAAATAGTTCTTCCATGCAATATGAATTGGTGAATTTTAGAAAGGAACAAGATCCAAAATATGTTAATCTCAGAACATGTTGTTCACCCGGTTAATCTCAGATCAAATTGTTTTAACAATATAAGGACGTGTTTGCTTGGACAATTATATGATGATCTGAAGACATATGACACTAGTATCATCCAACATGTCATTCCTATTAAACAAGGTTCTAGGCCTTTTCAGCAAAAACTTCAGAAAGTAACCCTACTTTAGAGTCGCTTATTCAGAAAGAATTAAAGAAGCTGCTAGACGCTAAGATTATTTTCAAAGTTAGGCATTCTGAATGGGTGGAAAACCTTGTACTTGTACGGAGAAAAAAATCGGAGAAATAAGATTATGTGTGGATTTTCGAAACTTGAATAGAGCATTTGAGAAAGACAATTATCTTGTCTCGCCTATGGAGAAAATATTGCAACTTGTATCAGGATCAAAAATGTTCTCCTTGTTAGATGGATTTTCAGGATATAACCAAGTGTTGGTGGCCGAAAAGGATAATCTCAAGACAACCTTCCGTACAAAATGGGGAACATTTTCTTATAAAATAATGTCGTTTGGAATTATGAATGTTGGAGCCACATTCCAAAGGGCCATGGACACTGCTTTCAAGGATTAATCGGCCACAGTGTAGTCGTATATTTGGATGATGTCACAGGTTTCTCCAAGAAGAGGGAAGACCATGCTTTCCATCTAAAACAAATTTTTGAACGATGTAAGAAATATATTAGTATTTCCCTTAACCCAAAGAAAAGTGTATTCGTTATTTTAGAAGGGAGATTACTAGGACACACCATCTCGAAAAAGGGAATCTGAATTGACCCTTAAAGGATACAAGCTATACTTCAGATTCCCACGCCCCACAATAAAAAAGCCATGCAATAATTTATGGGAAAGATAAACTTTGTTCGAAGGTTTGTACCTGATTTTGCACAAATTGTAAAACCTTTGCAACAAATGGTGAAACAGGACATGCAATTTAAATGGACTAAAATAGAAAAGAATACTTTTAAAGATATCAAAACCATGATTGCTCATGCACCATCACTAAGCAGTCCATATTTTGAAAGAGATTTTATCATTTATACATTCGCATCCGATCATTCCCTTGTAGTAATGCTCACTCAAAAAGGAGAGTAGGGGGATGAATATCCAATATCTTTCATGAGCACTGGGTTACAAGGGGCTGAACTAAATTACCCAGACATAGACAAACAAGCTTATGATGTGTTTAAAGCTGTAAAACAGTTAAGACTCTATATCCTTAAGAACATGACCAAAGTCATAGTACCTCATTCGGCTGTCCGATCATTATTTGTACATAAGAGTTGGGAGAAAGACGCGGGAATTGGGTAACCACATTACAAGAATATGATTTAGAATTCAACCCCACTAACATTGTCAAAGTTCAAGGGTTATGCAAGTTGATCACTGAAAATTCGACCGACGAAGCTAACGGATGGGATAATGAGTCTGAGATGAACTTAGTAGAAATTGGTTCCATTCACACTACTCTCGATTCATTGTACCACGATTTAGTGCAATATCTGCAGCATGGGTATACTCCAAAACATTGGAGTTCCAAGAAAATAAGAGCTCTCCGTTTGAAGATAGTTGCATATCAAATAATCAATGGAGTACTCTTCCGAAAAAATTATGATGGAGTATTTCTTAGATGTTTGGAAAAGGAGGACGCAAATAAAGTGGTGAAAGAATTGCATGATGATCCTACTGGAGGCCATTAATCTGGAGATACTACTGCACACAATATTTTAAAAGCGGGATATTACTGGCCCATTGTATTTAAAGATGCACATATATATGCTCGGAAATGTGTTGCATGCCAAAAAAGTGTCGGAATATTAGCAAAATCAGTAGCACCATTACAACCAGTAATCATTTCTGAACCATTTGAACAATGGGGCTTGGACATCATAGGTTAAATCAACCCCAACTCCTAACTGCAGCATCGGTACATCCTCACAGCAACAGATTATTTTACTTGTTGGACTGAAGATGTTCCTTTACGAAAATTCAATGAAGGTGTTGCTATTAAATTTCTGCAAGAGAACATTATAACTAGGTTTGGGGTTCCAATTTCTTTAGTTTTTTACAATGCTTCCTATTTCTCTTCTTTGAAATTAAGTGAATTTGTTGCTGAAAAAGGAATTAAATTGCATTATTATTCAAATTATTATCCACACGGGAATGGGCTAGCAGAATCTACGAATAAGAATTTAATTAGGATTTTAAAGAAAACAGTCGTCGAAAACCAAATAAATTGGCATGTAGCTCTTCCTAATGCTTTATGGGTTGATAGGGTCACTCCAAATAATTCTCTAGGAGTTTCCCCGTACACCTTAGTTTATGGAAAAGAGGCTATACTTCCATCAAACATTCTTTTACCCTCACTATAGTTATCCCAAGCATCTAGAGGATCCAATAGTCGAGTTATGCCATCAAGAATTAATACACTACTGAAACTTGAGGAAGAAAGAGAAAAAGACAGAAATAAATTTAACTCTCATCAATGCAATGTTAAGAGATGGTTTGATAACTGCAAAGCATGAAAGAAAGAATTTGAGGTAGGTGACTTAGTTTGGAACCAACCCCATGAAGAAAAGGGAAAGCACACCAAGTTTCAACATTTATGGATGGGCCCTTACACTATCGTTGAGAAACTTGGCCCTGGTACATATAGATTACACAATATGCAAGGGAAGTGGAAACTCTTCCTATAAACAACCAATCCATGAAGTGATACTTTTCTTATTTTTAGGAAAACCTTTGTACATAAATAAATTTTTATTTTTATTGTTTTATTTTTATTTTTAGCCTAGTTGTTATTTCCTTAGAAGCAAATGCTTTTTATTTCGTTTTGATTTGTTTTTATTAAGTTAGCTCAATAGTTAGAGTGATGAATAGGGAGATGTGACCTAATATTATTAATGGAATATATCTTAGGTAAAGATTTTGAATTTTAGAAAGCGTGAGAATTATTTCAAAATCTAAAAAAATTCTTCTTGTTGTGAATAGTCATTTATGCGACTTCAAGAATTATCATTTTAAGGATTTTAACCTATATGCGCTATCTTATTATCCCCTTTCTTGGGAAATTTATCACATGATCAATTCTAAACTAAAATGAATTAAATCCTATACATATTGTTGTGTTGGGCCCAAGTTGGGACAAAGTTTTGATAACATTTTTTATAAGCAGGAAAAGCTGAGCTGGGCGCAGCTCAGAAAAAAGATGTAATTTTTTCTAAGTGTTGAGGATGCTGCGAAGTTGTGCGCAACATCCGAATTTTGGAAGCACCGTGAAGACCAGCGCTGCGAGGAAGCAGTATTGCGAAGCAGGCAGGCCACGTGGAGCCAGCAAAGCAGAGTGCTGGACAAGGATCAAGTGCAAGTACCGGATGGACCAGTAGTGGTCTAATTTTGGAAAAATGCTACAAGAGTGCCGAGCGGCAGGCACAAGCAAATCAGGAAGGCGGCCAATGCACAAGTTTGTTAAGGAAAGGACAGCTCAGGGAAAGCGACGGCTTGGCACGCCTGGTGGGCGAAACCGTTAGAGATGAACGGTTCAGTGAAAGAGACCTGTTGGCACACGTGCGACAAGAAGGCCGATAACGACAGAGTGAAGATGTGGAGAACCGCCGCGATGAAGCAGACGCTACCAGATGCCAACAAGCCGGTTTAGGGAAACCGACACAGTTTTGTAAACCCTAATGGTTTTTGGGTTTAGGTCTTCGGCATTGTAAAGACATGACCTTCGGGCATGGGCTATTTAAGAAGACAATTTTGCATGGGATGGGGTTACTCTTTACTCTTGTTGTTACAATTTTGGGTTCTTGATATTATATTGTAAACTCTCTCCAAGTTAGGAAGATTGTAAAAGGCTCTGCAGCTGTGTGCGCAGAGACCTATCTGAGAGGAAGGAGAGTCTGCACCTGAGTGCGCAGATTAAGAACGGTTGTCCCCATCCCTTTTTAAAGATATATATTACCAACCGTTCTTGTGGACGTAGCTTCCCACCCGGGGGAGTGAACCACGTTAAATATTGCCTTGTGCGATTGTGTTTTATGAGTGAATGATTATTTGTGTTTTCTATAAATGAATGTCTAGATGTTTCCTTGCATGCTGTTAAGAGAGGAATTTGATATGCATTTGCCTTCAAAAGAAGTATGGAAATGATATGTTAAGTTTTGTATGAACGGATGAATGATGAACATTTAGTGTTGTGTTTGAAGTCAATGAATCAATCATTTAGTTAGACACTTTCTTATACGCAGTAAAAGAATGCATAACAGTTGGATTGTATAGTCATATATGTTCAAATCGCAACATTCCAACTTAACGAATGAATGTTAGAAGAATAGTCAGTTAAGTGCCTGAACGAGTGGATGAGTGATATTCATTTCAGTGCCTTAAGTGTTTTCAAGATAATCCAAGTATGGAGTAAAGCTGCATTGTTCGCAGCTTCGGGAGAAGTCCCGCGGTAGAAGAACATAGTGGTGCGGACCGCAGCGTTGCCCATCGCTGCGCAGTTTCACCTCGCAGCACATACCCCCTGTTGTGTTGCGCAGTACGTTCGTCCAAGCAACTTATCACTTACTGTGGAAACCTGATTCCGCAGTACCCCATAGATACACCTCGGGTGAGACCTCAACCTGCTCGCAGGTTGTTGCCGAAAGGGCCGGTGCGAAAGGGGTTTTGTTGGTCAAAGGGAAACCGCGAAGAACCTGGGTCTTATAGAAAACCTCTGGGTCAGTTATAGCCAACAAATGGTTCCGTTGCCACGCTAGAATCCGTGATGAGTTGCAATCGTGATGTGTGACGAAGAATACCAGTTTTCAGAAGGCTCTGACAACTGGCATCCTGAAAAGACAGAAATCCAAGCTTGGTGGGACAAGACCAGAAGAGACTTTGCATGGCAAGAGAATAGACATTCGCGTCTATCTGACACACAGTGGTCGGATAGATATCTGTGGGAAGATATTCATGAGATTTTATGGGCATCATTTCCAAACGAGCTGCACGCGTGGATCTCGTGGCTCGTAGAAAAGAAAACCTGTTTTCAAGGAGGAGTTCCTGCAGAGTGGACTCCTGAGCTCATAATGCAGCTCAAAGCAATAGACAGCCCGTTGACACGTGCAGTTGATTTTTGGGTCGATCATATGCTAGAAGGCTTCGTAACAGAATTTGCTGTAGACACACTCAAATCCTACAGCCAAGCAGAAGCATACTTTTTCGGAGGATTCCAAGGTAAGTTGTTAAACAATCTCAGTCTATACATTAAGATGTTGTTAGTTGAGAAAGGTGTTTTAAGAATGCAGTAATATTCTTAAGTTTGTCATGGTAAACAGTATATATAGTGATTCTGACAAAGATATCCATAATCTTAGAAGTGGAAAGAGGTATAAATTTGATAAGAATCTTGGAGGCCCTGGACTCCATATTGATACTGAGATTCCGTGCAACATTGAAAATGAAGCCGCACCACCATTTACCCCTGAGAACCCACCGGCTGCAGAGACTGCACCACCGTTATCTCAAAACCCACCCGCTACGCAGCCCACCCCACAGAATACTCAGCCCAGTACATCTATCCCGATAAGCCAATTTGTTTTCACCGCGCAGAGCCCTTTACAGCAGCCGCGCACTAATTCGGGCACTCCACCACCTAATATAACAATGGCAAACACTGATATGAAGCTCCCAATATTCAAAGGAACTGGACGAGAAGACCCTGACCAGCATTGGTTTCTTTGTGAAGCCGTATGGAGTGTAAGACAAATCCAGGATGATGCAGTGAAGAGAGCACAACTCATCACCACTTTCAGGGACAGTGCTTTACATTGGTTCATGAAGTACTCTAACACACAGCCGAGAACCCTCGCAGAAATTAAAGTTGCGCTTGTGGCAGAGTTTAAGAAACCCAAATCTGAATCTCAGTGTATAACTGAGTTGAAAGAAATAAAGCAGAAATCGACTGAAACGGTTTGGGAGTTTGATCAGAAGTTCAAGACCCTATTAGACCAAGTAAGATTTGTTATAGCCCCGGAACAACACAAGGAATGTTTCATTGCTGCGATGTTGCCCCATATTCGATTACCATTGATGCAACAGAAGGTTACGTCGCAGGCAGAGGCCTTGGAGATCGCAATGAAGCTAGAGGCTTCGCCGATTGGTGAGACTAGTTCTGGAATGTCTCAGATCCAGAACCAACTAAACACCTTGACGCTAGAGCTGCAAAGCATGAAGAATGGCAAACAACAAAGGTATGAACCTAGACATGAGATCTGGTGTACAAGTTGTAAAGGAGAAGGCCATGACTGGGAGCATTGCCCTTTATTCCGCGACTATCTTAATAGTGGTGCGCCCAACCCACTAAATCAGAATCAGGCCCCATGGTGTGAAATTTGTAGAACTACAGGACACAGACCTGAAGACTGCTATCTTCTACAGAAATATGTGAAAACACCTAAAAATTTATACTGCAATTTTTGTAAATCAGTTGGACATGATGAATCCAACTGCCGCGCATATGAGCTAATGAACGAAAGAAAACGAGATATGGACTTAATGAGAGGCGCAGGCTTGTACCGCGTACAAGACGATAACCAGCCGAAACAAGAGAATGAACAATATGACCAAGGAGGATACATAGGTCGTGGTGCTAGATACCGCGGCAGAGGAAGAAATGCTGGCTCGACGCAGGGAAGAGGCCGTGGCCAGGTCATTTGTTATAATTATGGCCAGCCAGGTCACGTATCTAGAGATTGTGTTAACCCATGCACTACGTGCAATTATTGTAAATCATTTGAGCATGTTATTGAAGATATCCCAGTGCTAGAGGTAGAAATGCAGAAAAGAAGACGGATGGATGCACCAAACACGAACGTCCAGTGGATCGCAGTAGAGAACAGACCAGTAGACCCGAGCATCAATGTGGTCACGCACAGTGGCGCTCAGACAGGCCGCGATAGGGGAGCAGAAGCTTCCACGTCAGGGGAGGCTCACACAAAGCATATCCCTCTTGAGACAGTATGGATAAGGAAAGCTCCAGGAAAAATACCTGCTCTCGACCTACGAAAAAACAAGGAAGTCTTTATCGACGCGTGGGATACCTTCAGAGAACCAGCAATAAAGTCACAGCGGATCCCGTTGCGTAGTGAAGCACCGCATGTTGAAGACATGCCAGCGGCTTATGATAAAACAAGCACTGCGACAGATGTTAGCCCTTCCGTTGCGCAGTTCCTGCGAAGCTGCATGAAGCTACTCAAAAGTGAAAATGCCATAGTAGAGCTGCAGAAGCTCATAAACCAGTATGAGCCGCAGACCGGAATAGAGACTTCTAATAGCGCAGTACATCACATAAGGAAGCATAAAAGAACAGGCCGAGAAATGAGACTTACCGCGCAGATTGGAGATTTTGAAATGGATGAAGTCATCCTTGATGTGGGGTCTGAAGTAAATGTCTTGACTAACCAGACATGGCAGCAGATGGGCCGACCAAAGTTGTCATTGTCACCTATCCAGTTGAGAATGGATAACCAAGAGAAAGTCATACCTTTTGGTCGGTTAGCTGACATGATAGTCAACATCGATGGAGTCCAAAGTCATGCAGACTTTGAAGTTATCGAGATTGTGGATGATAGTCAGCCTTTTCCTGCACTGCTAGGGATTGACTGGGCTATTGATAACTTGGCTATCATCAACTTAAAAACAAAGAAGATGATATTTGAAGGCAAGCATCTTAGGGTCATCGCACCGTTGGATCCTGCAGATGGTGACAGATACAGCAAGCCGATTCAGGAGGAATCCAAGGCTCAAGACTTGTATAGACTATACCATCTCACAGCGAACCAGGAAGATTACATTAATCCTACTGCAGATGGTACACTCAGTTGGAGATGTGACAGCTCCTGCGTCTCTGACTTGGAGGCAGGACTGGAAAATTGGCAAAGCCGGATGCATGAAGTATCAGCAAGAAGATGCACGCAGGTTACGAAATCACTACGCTGGATTGGAAAGGAGGTAAGTCCTATTCCCACATATGATGGTTCTACTAATTTATACTTTCATCCAAGAATACACTGCAGCTATTGCAGATGAGCACAAATTACCAGCATTGGATATGGAACTGTGTGACACACCCGCTAGATGGTGGAATGCGCACAAGCAGACATTGACCACTTGGGACCAATGCAGGATTAAGTTGCAGATTCGGTTTGCCGATAGGGTTACTTTACCCTTTGAGAAGTTTAATGGACAGACAGATCCTAGTCAGCACATTGAAGTCTGTTCACAGGCATGGGCAGAAAGGCCACACATAGAATGGGTGCATCTATTTGTACATACGCTGGATGATGATATTCCAAAGATATGGTACCTAGACCTGGAATTGCGCAGAGAAACCACTGAGTGGGAAATGTTGACTGTGAACTTCCAGAGGGACTTCAGCTTCGAGGACGAAAACCTGCTGATCCATGAGGCATTGCAAATAATTAAGGAATGCATATTCCGGGAAGACTGTCCTCACAGAAATATGACATTGGAGGAATTCTTCGGGGCAGATCACGTTCCTGCGAACCTACAGTCGGAATGGAAGGAACATGAAGAACACCTTATTGAGTGTTACAACCTAGCTAAAGACATCGATGATAGAAATGAAGACGATGACAATGATCCACGCAACATAAACATACCAGAATTGGAGGGTGCGCGCAACGTAGAAGGACCTTCGTTAGAAATCCCAGATATGAGCGGACCAGTAAAGACACAGAAGGTGAATATTGGCACAAAAGAAGAACCGAAGTTCGCAGCAATCAGAGACTATTGGGACGATCAGACTATTGCAGAGATCGCAAACACCTTGCATGACTATCAGGAGCTATTTCCGACAAAATTTACAGAAATGAAAGGAATTCTAGGAGACCTAGGAGTCATGAAAATACCTTTGAAGCCAGGCGCAAAGCCTGTAAAGCAGAGACCGTATAGACTAAACCCACGCTACAAAGAAAGAGTACGTGCAGAGCTGGATAAGATGCTCGAAGCAGGAATCATTGAACCTGTCGAGGAATCGAAATGGATTAGTCCCATGGTCATTCAAGACAAGAAAGCGAAGGGTGAGATCAGGATTTGTGTTGATCTCAGAAAACTGAATGATGATTCCATGCACGACCCATTCCCTACTCCATTCACGGACGAAGTGCTTGATAATGTTGGAGGGAATGAGGCCTATTCTTTTACTGATGGTTTTTCGGGGTATCATCAGATAAGGATTGATCCCGCAGACAGGCATAAGACGACTTTTGCTACAGAATGGGGGTCGTTCCAGTACACAGTAATGCCTTTTGGCTTGAAGAACGCACCTGCCATATTTTCCAGAGTGGTCGTCGCAGCATTCAAAGAGTTTATGCATAAGTTTCTCGAAGCCTATTTTGATGATTGGACTGTGTTTGGTCTATTGAAAAACCATTGTGCGAACCTCAGAAAGATGCTTGAGAAGTGTCGACAGCATCAGATCTCTTTAAATCTAAAGAAGTGTATTTTTTGTGTTCCTTATGGGATTCTACTTGGGAACATTGTTTGTAAGCAAGGACTGATGGTGGACCCTATGAAGATTGCTATTATTGTGAACTTGCCAACACCAAATTCAGTCAAGATGTTGCGCTCTACCTAGGCCATACTGGATACTACAGGAAATTTATAAAGGGTTACGTGCAGATAACCGCAGCAATGGAAAAACTGCTAAAGAAAGACGCACCATTCATTTGGAATGCGGAATGGGAACAGGGTTTTGATACACTAAAATAAAAGATGGTGACTACGCCAATTCTAGTCTTCCCAGATTGGACGAAGCCATTTCATGTCCATGTTGACGCATCATGCATTGCCTTGGGAATCGTATTAGCTCAGCCAGGAGAAGGAAGTATTGACCACCCTATTGCATTTTCGAGCAGGAATCTCTTAACATCAGAGAAGAACTATACTACTAATGAGAGGGAAGGCCTTGCGATGGTATATGCCCTATAGAAATTCAGGCATTACTTGCTTGGTGCGCACTTCCTTATGTTTACTAACCATTCTGCGTTGAAATACTTGGTCAATAAGCCAGTCTTAGGGGGATGCATATGCAGACGGCTACTGCTGTTCCAAGAATATGACTTTGAGATTATTGTTAAGCTAGGCAGACTGAACTTGGGACCTGAACATCTATCAAGGATTGAGTCAGGAGAAGAGCCGACGAACATTGAAGATAGTCTTCCTGATGCGCAGCTATTTGCCATACAGGTTGCCGATGATTATTATAAGGATATCATTAATTTTCTGACAACAAGGTTGGCACCGAAGGAATTATCTGTCCAGCAGAAGAAACAGTTAGTGGTGCACGCTGCAGACTTCACTATAATTGCAAGTCAGTTATACAAACTTGGATCGGATGAAGTCCTGCGCAGATGCGTACTAGATCATGAGAAACCATTTATTCTAGCAGACGCGCATTCAGGGATCGTGGGAGGTCACTATGCAGGAAGGGCCACTGCGCAGAAGATATTGTGCGCAAGGCTATGGTGGCCCACGATCCACAAATATTCCAAAGAACACTGCAGGAACTGTGATGTCTGTCAAAGGACAGGGAAACCTTCACGAAGAGATGAGATGCCATTAAACCCACAGTTGACCTTGCAGGTGTTTAAGAAATGGGCAATTGATTTTGTGGGTCCTATAAACCCACCAGGGAAAAGAACTGGTGCGAGGTATATTATTACTGCTACTGATTACCTCACCAGATGGGCGGAAGCAAAGCCAATAAAGGACTGCAGCGCCAGTACTGCTGCGCAGTTTATTTTTGAAGACATATTGTCAAGATTTGGTTGTCCGAAGATTTTGATGAGTGACCAAGGTACTCACTTTTTGAACAAGACCATTGGGGCACTTACAGAGGAATTCCACATTCGTCATCAGCGCAGTACTCCATATCATCCACAGGCGAATGGCACTGTTGAGGCTTTCAATAAGATACTGGAGAACGCACTGACTAAGGTCTGCAATGTAAATAGAGATGATTGGGATCTGCGCGTCTCCTCTGTGTTATGGGAATACAGGACTACATGCAAGAAATTGACAAGACAGGCTCCCTTTTGGTTGGCTTATGGGCAGGAAGCTATAATGCCAATGGAATATATTGTCCCTAGTTTAAGGATCGCTGCGTTCACAGGGATGACAGACCGCGCAGCATTAGAAGAAAGGCTGCTACACCTCGTTGGGTTGGAGGAAGATCGCTTCATTGCTGGCTTCCACCAACAAGTTCAGAAAGACCGCGAGAAAGCTTGGCCTGATCGCCATATAAAGAACAAGTGCTTCCAGGTAGGTGACTTAGTCCTCCTGTATGATAGAAAATTCATGAAATTTCCCGGTAAATTTAAGATGCATTGGCTTGGTCCATATACTGTGATACATGTTACTAACACTGGTGCAATCTAGTTAGCCAATTTAGCTGGCGATACCCTACCAACTCTGATAAATGGAAGTAGACTAAAGTTGTACCATGACAGCCTTGCTTTGCAGAATCCTGAATGATAAGCAGAGGAAGAGATTTCCAAGTGTCAGGTACAGTTGAAATTGGACACTGGAAATGTAAAGGAGTCTGTACATGTATGATAAGTAGAACAATGTGTGTACCGTGCAGCACTGTTGAAGCTGCGCGAAAAAAAAAAAGGAACCGCGCAGTTGAAAAATAGTATCATTGCGAAGTAACTGCACAGGACTGCATATGGCTTGTCGCGCAGCTCGGCGCAGCACTCAGAAAAAATAGCTGTTGCATTGCCTTTGAAAAAAAATAGCTGTTAGGTGACCGTTGCAAGCAATTGCTTCAGCATTTAACGAAAAGATAGTCGTTCTGGACACACTGACGACGGAAGGGACCGAAGGATTCGTTCAAATTGGCCAACGGACACCACATTAAATGCTCATCTAGCCGTTGGAAGGTGCGGGGGGGACTCAGTTGCGCCTATAAATAATGCCGCATAAGGACTCGCGGGCATTACCAGACACTTAGAATTTTTCATGCCTTCATTCCTGTGTTAGCAATCCTTAGTCATATCTCAAAAACAGTTTCCTACTCTCGCCAGTGAATGTCCAAATCACCAGATAGCGAACAAGAGCTTACACTTCAAGAAGCAATCCGAATCTTTCAGCACGGGGGAATTGCAGAGTTAATGAAAACCCCTTCCAAGAAGACTATACTCGAACCCGGTCAAGCATCCAGAAGATCACCTCGCCATACTCCAATCATGCAGGACAAAGGGAAAGACGTAACCTCACCATGAAGCAAGATTCAAAAGACGAGCCAGACAGCGCAAAGATCATCGGTCTTTCAGAAGGAACCTTTGAAGTTGACACCATAGTATATATCACCTCGGGCGTTGGATGCCCCAGTCTTTAAATTGACCAAGAATGCTAGATATGAAATCCCATTGTCGCCGATTTCAAAACAGGTAGAGGTTGCCAAGAACCTACTCGAAAAGATCGCAGACTGTAAGTGGGAAGACTTTGACCTCCTAGGAGTGCAGAAGGAAGAACCCCATGAGCCAAAGTACACACAGTTCCAGCCTGACCAATACATGTGCTGGAAGAAGGATGCTAAGGGCATATTTAACTTGGTTGCCGAAAGCTGGCTGACATCGGTAGTGGAGTCTGGATTGTTGAACCTGCTCCGACTACCTCATTTTGATCGTTCATTAGAACTTAATGTAGTGGTTTGCACGGTGATGGCGCGAATCCACCAGGGATATCTGTGGCTCGACAGAAATATCGATGTCAACATTGATTTAATCCACCGCATCACAGGGTTAAGCAAGCGCGGTAAGGATCCCAACCAATTCTTCCAAGGGAAGAGTAAGGAAAAAGAAGTCGTCAAGAAGATGAAGAAAATCCATGCATTGGTAAAAGGGAAAAGAGGTTTTCCCACATAAGAAATTGAAGATAGAACGACAAGATTTGTCACCCAGTTGCTCGCAGGAAAAATCCTCAGAACAGCTAGGCCTCTGGAGGTGCCTACGGGCGCAACACTACTCGGTACCGCAGTGGCTGAAGGCACCCAATTCAATTGGTGTCAGTATCTTCTTAATGAGTTCCTGGATGAACTCAATGATACCCAGGAGAATGGCGGACAGTTCCACTTTACATGGCTGATCATCCTCATCGCCTTTTCCGGATTGAAGGAGCCAAAGGACTAAATGGGTGTCATTACAGAAACCAATGATCCTAGAGGGTTCCGTTATGCCAACCTCTGGGCAAACATCAACGCAGAGCGATAGCACGCGACAACTGAAGTTTTCTATTAGTATTACACTTAGCTGCGCGATGTGATCACCCATACAGCTCGAATCACAAAGCAGGTAATGTCGAAATACATTCGCATTCTTGATTTTCATGCTGACATGCGATGTATTTTTATTTCACCCAAGGCAAAGATGAGGAAGCCAAAATGGTACGGGGGTAACTACCATATGTATGAGGACGACATTGAAATCCTCATGAAGGACTGGCCCGCCGACTTCCGTGTTGAAGTCATGGATGTTGAGACAGACTCTGACGAAGACGAGCCAATCCCGTTGTCATGCCCGATTGTTGAAGAAACAAGAAAGCGGAAAGAGCCTGAGACCTTGTAGAAGCCGAAGGCGCGGAAGAAGATGAAGGCCACAAAGACTCAAGTTGAGATAGTGCTGAAGGAAGATGACTTTGACATGATAGCAGAAAGGGTCTCAAAACAGATGCAGGAGCTCATGGCTGACAAAGAAAAAAAGGACAAGGTCATCCAGGATGACCTGCAAAAAACTAGGCTCACACTGCAAGGTCTCATGAAGAAAATGGACGATGTCTAGAAGAGCCTAACCTTGCCGCACGACACAGCAGCTGAAGGGAGGTCGATAGGAACCTCGCAGCAAACGTCACCGCAGCTAGCCATCACACTGTCGTCTAAGACCAGGGTTGTCCATCTGGACCCATTGACCATAGCATTGCCAACGCCAGAACAGATCGTCCTGGACACAAAGGGTGTCGAGCAGGTAGAGCTTGACTTGGCCAAAATACCTTTGTCAGGATTACACTTTTTGCACACGCAGATAGTAGAGGAAATGCATGAACGAACAGTAGAGTCGATGAAGTCATAAGCGGAGCTCCATGCAGCAAACAGGCAGCTCGAGTTGCGCACAGACATGCAGCTGCGTGATGAACATGACCGCCAGAAACAGTTGGAGACTACCATATCTACTGTTGCCCAAGATATTGAAGGTCTAGAACTCCAGGATGATCCTGTGGACACAGTTCTCAGGATCAGAGACAAAGTGAGATGTTTGAAGATGGAGATGCAAGATAAGGACATTCTCTATGAGGTCGAGCTTGAATCCTTGAAGGAAAAACTGAATAAGCAGACGCCATTAAATGAGCAGCAGTTAAGAGATCAAGTAGTGAGTGCCGCCGTGCAGAGCATAACGAGTGAGATGGCTAAGTGCCAAGATCTCTTGGAAAAAGTTTCAAAGGCATTCACTGCCCTTGAAGAGGATCAAGGGCTACTGCAGGTAAAGAACGCGGTAAAAGAAAAGCAGACCGCGCTAGAGAAGTTGGACGCAGAGCTCAAGGCTCTGCCACCTAGGGAGAGGCTGTCCAGGTATAAGGAAATATTCGGCTTGTAGAAGGAAGTCCAGGCATTAAGAGAAAAATAGACTAAGATGGATAATCAGTCACAACAACTCCTGGAGGATGCCACAACAGATAGAAGACAAGCTGAAGGAACTGCGCGACAACCAGGAGCAGGTACAAGGAAAGATTGGAGAAGAGATAACTCCAGCACTGCTTGAGACAGTACAACAAGTTGAACAAGATACCAGAGAAGCAGTGGAACAGTTGTTCGGTACATATAATGCGTTCGCGGCCAAATTAGTTCCGTCGGTCGTGGAGCAGAGCGAGACGACCGAAGCAGCAAGTGGCTCGAGGACAAGCCACATGTAAGTGTTAGGGGAATGTTGGGCCCAAGTTGGGACAAAGTTTTGATAACATTTTTGATAAGCAGGAAAAGCTGAGCTGGGCATAGCTCAAAAAAAGATGTAATTTTGTCTAAGTGTTGAGGATGCTGCAAAGTTGTGTGCAGCATCCGAATTTTGGAAGCACCGTGAAGACCAGCGCTGTGAGGAAGCAGTGTTGCGAAGCAGGCAGGCCACGTGGAGCCAGCAAAGCGGAGTGCTGGACAAGGATCAAGTGCAAGTACCGAATGGACCAATAGTGGTCTAATTTTGGAAAGATGCTCCAGGAGTGCCGAGCGCCGGGCACGAGCAAATCAGGAAGGCGGCCAATGCACGAGTTTGTTAAGGAAAGGATAGCTCAGGGAAAGCGATAACTGGCACGCCTGGTGGGCGAAACCGTTAGAGATGAACGGTTCAGTGAAAGAGACCTGTTGGCACGTGTGCGACAGGAAGGCCGATAGCGACAAAGTGAAGACGTGGAGAACCGCCACGATGAAGTAGACGCTACTAGATGCCAGCAAGCCGGTTTAGGGAAACCGGCACAGTTTTGTAAACCCTAAGGGTTTTTGCGTTCAGGTCTTCGGCATTGTAAAGACATGACCTTTGGCCATGGGCTATTTAAGAAGACAATTTTGTATGGGATGGGGTTACTCTTTACTCTTGTTGTTACAATTTTGGGTTCTGGATATTATATTGTAAAATCTCTCCGAGTTAGGAAGATTGTAAAAGGCTCTGCAGCTGTGTGCGCTGAGACCTATCTGAGAGGAAGGAGAGTCTGCACCTAAGTGCGCAGACTAAGAATGGTTGTCCCCATCCCTTTTTAAAGATATATATTACCAACCGTTCTTGTGGACGTAGCTTCCCACCCAGGGGAGTGAACCATGTTAAATATTGCGTTGTGCGATTGTGTTTTATGAGTGAATGATTATTTGTGTTTTCTATAAATGAATGTCTAGATGTTTCCTTGCATGCTGTTATGAGAGGACTTTGATATGCATTTGCCTTCAGAAGAAGTATGGAAATGATATGTTAAGTTTTGTATGAACGGATGAATGATGAACATTTAGTGTTGTGTTTGAAGACAGTGAATCAGTCATTTAGTTAAACACTTTCTTATACGCAGTAAAAGAATTCATAACAATTGGATTGTATAGTCATATATGTTCAAATCGCAACATTCCAACTTAACGAATGAATGTTAGAAGAATAATCAGTTAAGTGCCTGAACGAGTGGATGAGTGATATTCATTTCAGTGCCTTAAGTGTTTTCAAGATAATCCAAGTATGGAGTAAAGTTGCATTGTTCGCAACTTCAGGAGAAGTCTTGCGGTAGAAGAACATAGTGGTGCAGACCGCAGCGTTGCCCATCGCTGCGCAGTTTCACCTCGCAGCACATACCCCCTGTTGTGCTGCGCAGTAAGTTCGTCCAAGCAACTTATCACTTACTGTGGAAACCTGATTCCGCAGTACCCCATAGAAACACCTCGGATGAGACCTCAACCTGTTTGCAGGTTGTTGCTGAAAGGGCCGGTGCGAAGGGGTTTTGTTGGTCAAAGGGAAACCGCGAAGAACCTGGGTCTTATAGAAAACCTCTAGGTCATTTATAGCCAACATGTCGGCATAAAGATTTCTAGGTTACTATCTTGGGGCTCCACTCACTCAAACATATAAATAACCTTGTCTCAAGGTAGTATACTATGGCTGACCCATGTAAAGGAAGAACAGTCTTGCATATGTATGAGAATCAAAATTATCATGTACTAAAAGATTATTGCCAAAAGGCACAAAGAGAGTCAGTTGTTCCCTAGTATGAATATCCACAAAAATCAAAGATGGATACTTGAAGAGACAAACGAAGACGTGAATGTGTAAATTCAGTTGATTTAAAGAAGACTAAGATGATACTTCTAAATATCACCCAAAGAAGGCTTTTCTCCGTCCGTGGGTATGATAAACCAAAATAAATACTCATTGCCCACACAAAAGGACACTATGGATGGAAGAGCCTAGGATAGACCTCTAATGAGAAAGGGAACCGTGTATCAAAGTGACTCAAGCATCAAATAATGCTAATGCGTCAAAGGAATGCATTTGGTATAGGAATGAGGAACAAATAATTACATCTGCCTGATTATGTTATTGACCTATGGTGTCTTACCTAGTTGCTTCGAAAAGACAAGTTCGGTAAATGGACTTCATACTTTGGCCCTAGGAGAGTGGTCGTGAAATCCTAACTAAGCTTCCATGTCCCCAAACAACGAGTGATAGTTGGTTCATGTGATACTTATTCCAACATGAAATAGGACTATTTGAACTACAAGGCATATTAATCATTTATGACTCTTACAATTGGAAGTTACTAATGAGTATAAATGGATTCTTAACCTAACTCAAATAACCTTTCTTAAAGAGTATTCATTGTTTGCGGAGATCTAATTTCCCCAGCTAGTCGTCAATTGTTGCAGCTGCAATAATTTTCCCCAACTTTGTGCGAAATTATGACCCCTCCTTGTTTTTAAGCTTAACTTTTAGCTTTATTTTGTTGTCTTTTCCACCAAAGAATTACTTATAGATTAACTTTCAATAGTAGATTGAAAACTTAGAAAAAATAATATTTCTGGGCGTTTCGGCAACTTACCATAAGTGCAGCGAAACATCAGCTCAAAATCTGATTCGACGCCGAAACATTGGGTCAAAATCCAATGTTGCACCGAAATAGTCAGGTCCAAATTTGATTTGACGCCAAAACAGTTGGAGCTTTTCAAGGTTTTACACCAAAATTTACTAGTGGTTTTTGGTTTGCTTGAGTTTTCATTCTAACTTAAAGTTTCCAAGTTGAGGTCTTGGTCTCACAAACTTATGAAATGTGTCCTGAAGCTTATCACAAAACTTAGTTTTCCTCCACAAATCTTAGGTGTTTCATTGGGCGTTCAGGTTTGGGCCCGAAATGCATCAATCTTTTTTGTTTTTAACCCAAAGCTGGTCAGAACGATTTTCTATTATGCTCCGAAACACGTCATATTCATGCTCAAGAAGTTTGATCTTCATAAAGATGCCACACACCCAGAACTATTTCCATGTTCAAAAGTAATTGGATGTATTCTCCCCTATGTAGATGTAACATCTAGAATCATTACAAGTAAAAATGGAAATGGTTTCGCTTCGTTTCAGCCTGCACATATAAGCAAAGCGTACAAACTACCAGCATCTAATGTTTTATTAACAGATGATTGGGTCAAGAGTGTAAATATTGAGCATTTGGAATGTGCAAGGAAAATGTTAATCCAAGGAAAGCAGTTGAGACAAAGGACCACTGGAGAGTATGAAACCAAGAATCTGAGAACTCCATTTAGGGTTGCTGCTATGATTCTATGTAGAATATATGGGAGAGAAAATGAGAACATTTACAAGCTCAGTTGGATTCCATTATTGTACCATGTCAGAACACATGGCACCATGTTCAATTGGTCGGACATCATTTCAAAAAATATGGTTGAAGCCATCAAAAATGCTCAGGAAGGAATAAAGCAAAAGAAGGTTGAATTTTACATGTCATCATATCTTATTGATTGCGTTATTATTATGAATCATTTCTCAAAGCTTAGATGTGATTGGAATCCTAATGAAACTCCAATTTATGTAGCATATCGGATTCTGTGGGCTCATAAACATGAATGCTTCTACAAGTTGATTTGTGAATAATTTCTGATGCTGTTATATTAGTTGAATTTTAACGAAGAACCAAGTTGCATGTCGAATGTAGCACTCGAGGTGATCAGTGAATACATATACTATTACTTCACTCCCGAAGGAACGTATCTATGCATGTATGGATGCATGAAGAGCCCCTTACTGATTCCCATATATGTCACATATTACATCATCTTGAAGGAGGCAATAAGGTAGGCATTTATCAACGGTGTTGGACACTTTCTGAATGAACAAAAGAAAGCCTCGTATAAACCACTTTCATTTGTGGTTGGAGCCTATAATTTTAACAAATTCAAAGGAGACAAGAAATTTGTAAAAGAATTAGATGCTTATCACTTTGGAGAGAAATGTTTTGTTAGAAATGACAACCAACAGAAAGTGGCTAAACATTGCTAATCATGCAAGATTAATTTTGAGTATACTGATAATTTTTTGAAAGATGAAGAGGTGTATAGGAGAACAGAGAATATCACAGATTTAAATAAGAGATTCAGAAAGAAAATAGAGGCAAGTTCCAGTGAAATGAAAGAAGACTTAGAAGAAGTGGCGAGAAAGAAAGCTAAAGAAGAAGCTTTGGTAGCAGAAAATGCAAAGAAGTTGCCAGAAGAGCAGATAGCTAAGAAGAAATAAGAAGAAAGACAAAAATAAGTAAAAGATAAAGAGGAAAGAAGAAAAGCAAGGTAGGAAGAAGCGGAAAAAGTGGTTGCAGAAGAAGAGGGAAAGAGATTAGAAGCTGGAGCATTAAAAAAGAAAACTAAAGAGAAAGAACGAGTCAAGAAGCCGTGGAAGCCCAAAAAGAGAAGGAAGAGAGTGGGCAACAATATATGGAAGTAGATAATCCTACTTGGTGAGCTCTTGGAATGGATGCCTAATGAGGGCAGCTAGACCAGGAGCCTACTTTAATTATCAACCCGGGGGACGTACAAACTTTAGAGGTGCTGACACTATATGTGCTCTTATAGGATGGTCTTTTTCGTGGTTGGGTGTCGGTATCAATGTTTAAAGGTTTGCCAAATCTATGGATGAGAAATACCTATGCTAAGAAGTTTGAATGTTGAAGGCAGTAAATCTATGTTTAAGAAATTAAATGTTGAACACAGTAAATATACCTTAAGAATTAATCTTGCGGAAAACAGTAAATCTATACTATGAATTTGAATGCTGAAAACTTGGCAGATCTATTCTAAAATACCGAAAGATGGATTTCTAATTTAAGAAGTAAATACTGTAATTCAAATACATAAACTGGAAATCTAATCTAAAATATTCAAAGGCCAAAAACTAAATTCAGAATGCAATTATCCAATGCTACGAATTAACTATCAATTAAACAACGTGCTGAAAGTAATCAATCTTCATGAGCAACTATAATAATAGAAAAGTGCATCAGCTTCAAGATCTGGATCACTGTTTCATAAGTAATGCAAGAACACAGGAAAATAAGTGTCGAAATATGTCTTGGCAGAATGTTGCTACAGGACTACAGAAACAATGTTACCGAACTACAGAATGTGCTATATCCTACTACGGAATCAGAATGGTCGCTTTACTACAAAAATCAAATCATGCTATTTTAAATGCCTTCAAAAATACTTTCACATGCGATATGGATTAAGTCAATACAAAGCACATAATGAAAAATACCTTAACAGTAAAATCTCCTGACTTACGTGTTGGAGGGGCCCTCTCTAACTCGTACTCAGGAGTGAAGAAAACTTATAGACGCCGAATTGAAAGAAACATCAATCTCTTTATTCAAAATAGTAACTTCATGGTTTATAAAAGGTCTGTAACACGAATTGTCTTAGCAGTATAAAAACGTAAAACGATAGTTCTAAAAAATGGCAGCAGGATCCCCTTGATACACGATAGGTCCATATATATATGCCTCTAATGATTAACCTAACTATATGTCTAATTGCCGATCCTGCTGAACAGGAGTTCTCTCTATAAATCAGGGAAAAATGCGCTGAGCTTTGTAAGATCTTTCAGTCCTCCACTTGATTTGCGTGTTTGTCCCTTAGTGTACCCGTACCTGCTCAATCATACTCGTTTTTCATATAATTAGTTTATTGAACACGCTTTCAACATAAAAATAATAATCTTTAAAACAACTTCATTAAATAATCAAGGTAAATCATTTCTCCCACAAAACAAGTGTATTTCTTCACCCTTTCTTGTGCTTTACTATGGGAAAAAGGCTATTAGGATACCTATTATTCAGGATTATCACTACTGATCTTAATACTGAAGTACTTATTACAGGAGGACATCTTCCTTTGGCTGAGTTGGGGCTCATGCCATTTACACCATCAAAAGAACACTCAGTTGCTAAGCTTGAAACAATAGTTTTCAATCTGAAAAGGAAAACCATCTTGAAAAGAACGAAGAAGAGATTGAAAGTGGACCAACAACCAGATATAGTGACAGTATAAGAGGTTACGGTGATGGAAGGCATGAATACAGATCCTAAATTCACGGCTTCAGTGAATGTGGCCCCTACACAGGAAAATGCAGATAATAACGACAAATTGACTGAAGATGTAGAAAGAAGTAAAGCTAAAGTGATCAAACTAAAATACAATTTAGTACAAGATCAGAATGAAGGGATTGAAATGAGGAGAAAGCATGATGCTCTGGAGTTACAAAAGGAGAAAATCTTGCAGACTGTTCAAAGTATTGAAGATGAAAATGACTCATTGAATGTACAATTAGTAATTATGGAAGGCGAGAAGGTTGACTTTCAAGCTTGGATAAGCGAGTTAGAGGACAAAGAAACTCGGATAGATCAATAGGTTGAATCTCTCACAATAGAAAAGGGAGCTTTGCAAGATTAGGTAGCAGAGTTAACCAAAGAAAATGAGTATCTACTGGAGCAGTTGAACTCTGCTCAAAACAAAAAGCAGGCTTTAACGCCATTCTATGAATATGCGTCTACATTACAGGAACAATTGTTTAGTTCTCAGCAATTTCTCTCTTAGCAATCATATGAGTTGCAAGCGATGGTGACCAGACTTAAACAAATCTCCAAGGAAGCTGCAACTGCGAGGAAAAAGATCACATAATTCTATGGCAGGATGAAAGGGTTAAGTGCTTGGAGAAAAAGGGCTAAATAAATTCCTCCAAATCTTCCCAAGAGGTCCATTGCTGAGCTCAAGTTACACTTTGCGCTCTTGGATAATTTCCAAAAGGTAGAGAAAAATTTACAGGGGAAAGTAAATGAGTCCATCACTAAATGTGAGTATATTCAACAAGGTATTTTCAAGGCTTTCGAAAAATGTCATCTACCTTCTCCTGGAACCATTGAAGAATTAGTACCAAAAGAGAAGCGCTTAGCGGAATTTAGAACCATTAAAGACGAAGATATTGCTGCCATCAAAAGTATGAACACCCTCACTGCATAAGATCTTAAGGAGCGAATAGAAGAAGCGAGGATGACGAATTTTTACTTAGGAAATGGCCACAACACAACAACCAAGGGACTGAATGCCATGATCAAAGATATAGCTATTAATGAAGTGGCTTTGAAATTATTGGAGCCTCATCAACTAAATGTAATAGCTTATGAGAGTGGTCTTTGGAATGATTACATCCAAAGCCAAGAAAAGGCACCTTCAAACTAATTTAATATTGTATTTTATTTTACTATTTTGGTTATTTATGTTGCAACTACAAAAGGACGAAGTAGTGGAAAACAAAGAGTTTGAAGGGAATATGAAGTGAGGGGTCACTTTAAAACTGATTTTGTAAAGATAAATAGGGGAGGTTAGAGAGAATATGGGATTTTGGCTTATGGAATTTTGGATTAGTATCATTTGTAAGAAAACTATTTTTCTACTGATGAGAAAAGACATTTTTGTTGGGTGAAGGCCTACATGGAGTATTGCATGGAAATATGTGAATGAATGTCCATAATTATTTCTCTTTTTGTTCATCAATATGTTGTAAGATATTTCCTCTTCTATTGGATTATGCTAATGGTTTGTGAATCATCTTATTGTTTATGAATATGAAATGCAATTTTCTTTGTATGTATGAGTAATGAATGCCATATCCAATCTATCTTTGTGAATATTATACTGCGACTGTGAATACATTTATTTCAATAGTTAACTGTTGGAGTTGTAATAAGCAGTTACAGTCATTACTCTAATTTTATTTTCACTCCTTGCAAGGATAGGTTAAATTAGATAGATTCAAGTTATTCATTTTGGTAGGATGGTCTTGGTTTATTGGTAAAACAGGGGTGATAAGACGAGAGGTAAGAACCTGCACATCATTTTGTGAGGCATCTGTCTACCAGTTGAACAAGCTTAGATAGGATCATGCACAGCTAGAAGTAGGACTTTGCATTTGCATTACTTAATAATAAAACTTAAAAATGGATCGGGCCGTAACTGATAAACCCACAACAACAACATATCCTACGGTAGTCGGACCGTAACCGAACCGATTCCCCATCCCAAATAGTGAATAGTCTAATTGGGACTTTTCATTCGGGAGAATCCATACTGTTGACGCAATAATTTTTTCAAGCGTCGACAACATTATGCTTACAACTCACGTATGGGTTTGCTCGACCCATGGTTGGGAATATGGATTGTGTATTCTGTGCTTTGGTCTGCGTATTTCCATCACATCATTCTTGGTTGGATTCACTAAGAATCACAATTTATTCTTAATTTGGTTGATGTCAAGTTTACAAAATTGTTAGCTAATGATGCTTCGAATCTTCTCTTCCCCTCCTTTGGCTCATCCCGTCCCTTCCTTCCTTCCCCACGGGCTGGCGTGGGCATAGTTTGCATAGCCATGCCTCCCTACGGGCTCGTGCAATAAGGGCTCTATGCAAGGCCAATGTACTAGGGTTATGAGTAGAGTAGTGTTTTTTTGCTTTTTTGTTATTTTTAGATATATATAAATGTATATTCTTTTTCTACTTGGTTTGTAGAGGGCGGCCCTACGGAAAAATCCTCCTTCTCCGCCATTCAGAGTAGCAACCTCTCTTCCCTCCTCCTCCTCTCTGTACGACCTGGGGCGCAGGTGGAAGAGCTTCTAAGTATGGAAACATTGATATCTTTTGAGAGTGTTGCGGGAAAGTCCATGTGTGAAGCTAAGGAGATTCCCAATTGAGTAGTATCAATGGGAAAAATTTAAATGTTGATAATGGATACAGTGGAATGTCGTTAGTTGTGTGTTGTAGAGATAGATAAGTGGTATACTGTAGAGATAGATAGATACATTTAGGGTTCAGCCCTTGTGCCCCTAGGTGGCTTTGTGCACATAATGCCTACAACTCACGTATGGGCTTGCTCGACCCATGGTTTGGAATATAACCCGCGTCTTTCCATGCTTTGGCTTGCGTCTTTCCATCACATCATTCCTGGTTGGCTTACCTGAGAATCACTGTCTATTCTTAATTTGGTTGATGTCAAGTTTACAAAACTACCATCTAATGATGCTTCAAATCTTCTCTTTTTGGATAACAATATTCAACCTTTAATACTTTCCATACACATGGTCTATTCTTAATTTAATTTATGTCAAGTTCAAAGCAAGTTTCTGCAAGAATTATGACAGGTAAAGATCATTTCAAAATGGGCATAATAATTTGCTCTAAAATACATCCATATAGTTCATGTATGTGAGTAGGCTGCAGTATGAATTCCTCATCACTGTGCTGATTCGCCCTCCAATTAGAAAAAAACAATGGAAGAAAATTGACAAGGGTGTCCAATTAGAAAAAAACAATGGAAGAAAATTGACAAGGGTGTCGAAACAGTAAGCTTATTTAATTATGATGAAAAAACAACTTATACTCTCTTCGGAAGTAGAGTAAAGCGAAACAATCAAAGCAAAGAAAATTTGTCGCATGCCTCATTTGTCTAGAATGGTCAAATATACCAAGTCTACACAAAGTCGAAATGTAAAGCCTACATAACGTCTAACCAAGGAGAGAATAAAGTAGAATATAACATATAATTCTACAATAATGTTAAAATATAAACTCTTCTTCCTCTACTCCTAAGGTGAATGCGCCTGCCTTCACAGACTCTTTTAGTGAATTAGCTTTCATTCTGGTTTACAAGCATCTTTACGACACTGGGAATTAGATTTCATTATGGAATTCGTAAAGAGTTTTGTTTACAAGCATGCATTCTTTTTAGCCATTTCCATTGGAGGTGGTATCATAGTTCATCTTGAAATATGGTTAGGAATTTGTTCTGTTATGATATTGATTTCATATTCATCCTTTCTGTTGTTGCTATCACATGGTGAGTTGGAATATTTGTTTGCATTTTAATTGTTGGTTCAAAAAATTGAATTTGGTGAGAAGATAATTTGCTCATAAATGATAGGTGCATATTCCTTCACATATCCATTTGGAACAGTCAAGCATATTGGACAGGCTAGCTATCCATCAATTATAGGTATGTCAAGATCTTTGGAGTATCAATCAAACTGTCAGATTCATCTATTTGTAGGACGTAATGGTGATCTTGGTTGTGAAATCGACCATTGGGCATTTAAATTACCATATTTAAATTATCAGTATTTGGGCATTGCAAAAGTTTTCTAATTTTCTATGTGGAAGGAACCATTTTCCTGTAGGTAATGAGAAGAAACCGCATTCATTGTTTTCCTGTAGTCAAAGCATAATATAACATTGCTTTCTTTATCAAACAAATGAAACCAGTGATGCAAACAGAACGTGGTCAACTTGTTCACTATTGCTCGTTCATGATAGATATGTATATAACCTTCGAAATCGAGACTCAATCCCAGAGTGATACCTAGACCCAGATTCTAATGTTCCAAATCGAAAGCTAGATTTTTCCTTTCAATGTTGAGATTATGCTTTTTAAGAAATCGAGATCCAGCACTAACAGATTGTACCCTTCGATAAATTCACCTGCTTCATCCATCAACATTATTGTCCTCATTCCTATGTCTTGAAAATTAAAAATGCCCGAGGGTTCATCTCCCCAATATCAATCATTATCATAAAAAAAAGGTAAAATTTCCCTCCCCTCTTGCATTGTGGTTCATTTTTTTAATTTGTCCCCTTTGAAAAACAATATCCCCTTTTTCACTTCAAAATATATATCCTTTTCATAATTTCCTTTTCATTTCTCATTAAGAAAAATAAAAACTCACCTTTTGAATCAAAACACTTTTTTCCATTATCCCTAACTAAAAATTAAAATAAAAATCCACCTAGTCCTAAAAGACATTCCTAAATTCCTCCCCTTTCTATTTACCATCTCATTCCCATTCAATAAAAAATAATATAAAAACCCTTTCCTATTACCCTAAAACAACCCTCCTCTTATGGTAAAAAAATAATAACCACCTTTTCCCTTCCATACGTAAGTTGATCGAAGGTTGTGTTAAACCAAAAAAATTCTGAAGGAACCGCTTCCGGATAAGCTTCATTGTCAAATTGAGATATATAGAAAGGGAACAAAAAAACTAATTCGTGGCGTGTGGCGATAGAAGAACAGAGAAGAAATCAATGAATTGACATTGGCAAAGGCACAGACAAACGTGGCAGGAACCCATGACCTCAAGGCAGGGACTGTGGAGAATGCAGGCCGCGTTATTCCAGGCAGGCGACCGATGAGAGACGGATGAAGATCCACGACCTCTGGAAATTACATGCCAGACCTCGCAGATGGACAGGGAGGGCCATAGAACGTTTTGAAAATATAATCTACTGTTAGTGCAGAGATGACAGCAGACCAACGACACCAAGGAACATTGCAATGCACAGGATGAATCTGTTGATGGGGTATATGACAGGCCAAAGAGGCCGAGCACAAGCCAGGCGACATATTTGAAGTAGTAAAATAATGCACACACAGCAAGCGCAGGCATCCATCCTCGAACCTCTTGGTTCGACACGGCTAATAGAGTGGGGCACGAATTTTCTAGAAAAAAGGGAAAGTATAATACAAAAAACCCTAACAAGCCAAGCGACAAGTGGCAAACGGTATGGCTCGAGCATGACAGGATATGGTCGATGGGTTTGATTTAAAGCGAGAGCTTTTTCACTACTGCTCCTTCGTGATAGAGATGTATATAACATTCAAGATCGAAAACCAGACCCGGAGTGAGACCTAGACCCAGATTCTTATGTTCCAGATCGAAAGCTAGATTCCACCTTTCAATATCGAGATTATGCTTTTTAAGAGACCAATATCCAGCAGTAGCAGATCCAAACGCAGGAGACCCAGCTTATGCAGTTGATTTGGTTGATGTGCCAACAGTAACACAAGCCACCAATCAGCAAGTCAACTAGCTACCCTACCAGCCTACTAGTAATAGCTAGGGCTTATTACTACCCACACCCATATACCACATCCAATCAGCCATCGAAGTAAGCATAAGCTTACCCACCATAACTAATACTAATGGGACATTCATCTGTCTGAAGACTCGGAAGACTATTCCGATGCTTGGCAAAATTTTCTATAGAATGGCAGTACCATCCTCGTTCATGGTTTTTCAAGAGTTGTGTTAGCACTGTTGAGGATGGCCGCATCAAACGGGAAGCACAAGTTAGTGTTGTATTATGCACTGGTAAGTTTTAGTTTGCCCCTCATTCGTTTGTATGTTTTTCCTTGTATTAGTTTTTCAAATATGGTGTGCCTACTTCTTACTCTGTTCTAATCTGTTGGTCTAATATATAAATAGAAGACCTTCGAGATAATGCAGGCATAGAAATGTCAAAGGAACTGGTTTCTTTTGGTGTTCCTAATAAACTTATATTGGACTCAGCAGTGGCTTATACAATGGAAAAAAATGATATGGTACTTTTTGGTGCAGATGGAGTTGTTGAGAGTGGTGGTATTATCAATATGATTGGAACATATCAAATCACACTAGTGGCCCACATCATGAATAAGCCTGTATATGTAGCAGCTGAAAGTTACAAGGTATGCTTAGGTCTAGTCCTTTGTTTATTCTTTTGTTGTCTTTGTTATAGATTAGAGCAGATATCGTGATTTCATCCTAAAAATTATGCAGAATTTTTTTATCCTAGGGTCTTTCGATGTTCTGAAATTCCTAAAATATATACAGAAAACTTTGTCTAGGCAGTTGTTCCATTTTCGGAATTAGGGAAACATTCTTAGAATGTAATTGAAATGTTCCCAATGGCATCTTTCTTTTGCTGCTCATTGGACACATACTTGAGAATTTTCCAATTGTCGATTAAGCTTTATTACCAGAAAGTAGGCTTCCCAATTATTAGGAATAATTAGTGACAACATATTTTTTTCTTTTTCCAAAGGAAAAATTCAAAATTTTCTTGAATCAAAGCTTTTGTACTGAAGTGCCTACATCCTGCCATTGAGCCATTTACATTAGCAACCAAAATTCACACTGAAGTGCATCCATCTTGGCATAAATCTATTTACACGAAGACCAAAGAAAAGCTCTGAATGTTGCACCAAAGTGCATACAACTTGGAAAAAAGGCGATATAATAATAGGCCAAAGAAGATAAGAAAACATGACTAAGACATTAATATTCCTATGAGATTGGAAAAGCTAGAAACTATACAATTTGACAATTCTACTTTCAGAAAAGAAAAAGCTTAAAAAATCCTCTCCACACTAAACCTCTATCAAATAGGGTTTGGGTAAGAAGCCCACCGAACAACATGTGCAACGAAAATTTAGTGCCTCCCTCGATGCCTAGAGCTTCTAGAATGGGAGCTTGGGAAAGAAGGGAGGTGTCCGCAGATTTTGGATCCAATACTCGTTCGGGACACCAAATGACAAAATCCTTATTTGTGAACATAGTAGTAGGTGAAATAGGGTCCAACAATGAATCAACAAAGGAAGACGAATCCAAATATACCATCTCCTCTTGAATTGAAAGACATGCCTCATTGCTTGCCACTCCTGGAGGCAATACTTTGAAATTCCTTGGATCCACTGGTGTAAAATAAGATGCATTTTCAATCAATTGAGATAACTCTCCCAATGATTTGTTTCCTGAATTTATGGAGATAATTATGTTACTCCTTATACTTGTCAACTCAAAGTTTCTTCCCCTATGGTCATGGATTTGCTAAGCCAACTTGCCATTTCTTTGTAGGCCATTATTTACATTGTTTGGTTGTGTGTGAATTTTCTTTTTGAAGGGGGCTTGGATAGTAGTTCTCTGATTTCTGCCATTTACTTCTATGCGAACCTGCCACGGTACAAACAATCATGGTTGGTTTTAATATTCTTTTAGTGAGGCTTCACTTAGTACTAGTAGGTAGCAATGGAGTGCAACCGCAATTCGGATACCAGAGAACATATGACATCAAATTAAAGTTAATCGGTGATGATGGAGAGGAGTACCAAATAAATCCTCTCTACCTTCATTCAGAAGTTCTCAGAATATCTAAATTTTATGAAACATTGTTGTCTGAGCGTTGGTCTTCAGAGAAGAAGCGACCTTTTGAAATTATGATAACAAGTCGTCACACTGGTCCAGGTTATATTAAATGTATTCAGCTCATGTATCATTCTTATGTGGGTGAAGGCTTGTGTTTCTCAAATGTGGACGAAGTTCTTGATATTCTGCTAGTTGCTTCCGATCTCCTATTTCATCACTTCCTGAAGGAATGTATGATATATTTAAATGATGTTTGTTGGATCACTAAGGAAGAAGTGAAATTTAGAGCCCTGTTACTCTATCTCGAGATAAATACGTTGTTTGATTTAGCTGCTAGACTTGGCATGAGCCAATCCAAGTTGGATTATGAAGGTTTACAGATGCTGGAGTAGTCTCTTCAGAAAATGTTGTCTACGATATCCCGTGGTTCATTTGATCATGGTGAATATATTGAAGAATAGATCATATCCCACTTTGAGGCAAATGCATCCTTTGCAAACACTTGCAGCTGTGCTCTTTTGAAAGAGTTTAGCGCGAATGCCAAACATGCTAAATGTGCAGGTATTCGTAATGCTTGTTCTGCACTCTCATGGATAGTCAATATGATTGAGCCATGCGACGGAGAATTTTTTGAATAGGCCATGCTCAATATGTTTTTTGAACAGGCCATGCTCAATATGTTTTTTGAAGATGATGAAATTCCTAAAGCCGTCAATCGTTACATTCAATACGAACTTGGTTATGATCGTCAAATTTTTATTCGTCCAGTTGTTGGTCTAATTGATCAATTTCTAAAAGCTCTAGGAAATGGGTGGGTAACTAAGAAACCAGATTCGTCCGAAAGGGCCTCTGTGTCCCGTGGGGTCGAATCGGACACAATGACTTTTGGTCGTGTCCGAAATTGGGACACGACCAAAAGCCGAATCGGACACGATTTCACATTGTGTCCCCGACTATGCATAGTGTGTCCCGAAAACAGGACACGTTTTCCACGGAAAAGTGCGCCCTAGTTTAGTTTAAAACCGTTTTTTCATTTTCTTTTTATCATTTGCAAGTAAGGAGAAGGTTGAGAGTGGATTTTATGTGCAGGTGAAGGAGATTTGAAGGCTATCCAAGGGAATCCAAGTGCATTGGGGGTGGATTTGTGGAGAGGATTGCAAGCTTAACCATCAAACAAGAAAGGGAATGTCTCAATCAGCCAGGGTAGGAGCTAAGGGGCAAAGGAAAGGGAGAAATGCACCATCTAGTGCCTCCCCTCCTATTCCTCCAAGCACAAGCGGTTCTCCTCCTCCTTCAAGTGCTCCATCTGCTGCTAGTGGAGCTCATGCTATTGCTCAATTTAACTCTGTTTTAGCAAGACAACAATCCCAAGAAAAAAAATACCCTTTGTGGAAGTATGTGACAAGGAAAGATGGGCTTGGGGCAAAGCTTGGTGGGGGAGGCAATGTGTCTTGGAGATGCAATTTTTGCAAGAATGAGTTCAAGAGCACATATTACTGGGTTAAGGGCCATTTGTTGTCCCTTCCTTCTTGTGGGATTTCTTCATGCAAAGCGGTGGGTGTTAACCAAAGGAGGGATATGGAAAGAGAGGATCATGTTGGCTTAGGGAAGATGGAAGCAACAAGCAAGAAAAAAGAGGATGATCCTCTTCCATTCTTGAGGAAATCCTCTAGCACCAAGCCTCCATTTCCACCTAGCATTCATGGGAGTGGGGATACTTATCAAAGAAGAAAGAGGCAATCTCCAAGTGGTCCAATGGATAGGATTTTCCAACAAGAGGCATGAGAAGAGGTGGACCTTACCATTGCATTATATTTCTACCTCAACTTCATTTCATTCAATGTTGCACGATCACCATTGTTTATTGAGATGTGTCGAAGTCTCATGGAACGAGCTCCAAGTGGTTATGTGCCTCCTGGTTCAGAGAAGCTTAGAACCACATTGTTGGTTAAAGCAAAGGAGGTAGATAAAATTATTGAGCCAATTAGATCAACATGGCCCTCATCCGGTGTGAGTATTGTTTTTTATGGATGGACGGATCCAGCACGCAATCCACTCATCAATTTCATGGTATCTTCCCAAAATGGACCGGTGTTCTTGAAAGTGGTGGATGCTCTTGGGAAATATAAGGATGCACAATATATGGGTGAGTTATTCATCAAAACCATTGAAGAAGTAGGTGTTCATTCTTTTGTACAAATCATCACGGATAATGCACCTGTTTGCAAGGCTGCTGGTATGATTGTGGAAGCTAAATATCCACAGGTATGTTCATTTTGGACACCCCATTCATTTCTAATTTTCTCATTGTTTGAATTTGGTCATTGCAATGTTAGTGTTGTAGAGTCATTTATACATGCTTTTATTGCTCTTACAGGTTTTTTGGACACCTTGCATTGTCCATTCCTTGAATTTAGCACCGAAATCCATTGCTTCAGATGTGACATTGATTGGCAACCTTATTGAGAATGCACTCCATATCCGTAACTTTGTACAAAACCACACAAATGCCCTCACCATCTACAAAGAGTACACACAGCTTTCATTGTTGAAGATTGCAAATACTCGGTTTGCTTCCTCATTCATCATGCTCAAGAGGTTGAGGGAGGTCAAAACCGCTCTTAGGTCCATGGTGATTTCATAGTTTTGGTCTTTTTGGAGAAAGACGGATCAACTTGCTTCACAAAAGGTTGGTGCACAGTGTTAAATGATGGTTGGTGGGACATGGTAGATCTTAGCATTAAGATCATGGAGCCAATCATTTATTTGTTGCGATTTGCAGACACAGACCAACCCATCCTAGCAGATGTTTATGAGGAGTGGGATTCCATGATTGAGTCCATGAGGTCCATTGTCATGGAGAATGAGTGTCCCGAGTATGGGACATTGGCAGAGAACTGATGGACCATGATTCGGGATATTCTTATCTCCAGGTGGGATAAGAATTGCACACCTTTGCATTGCTTGGCCCACTCCTTGAACCCCAATTTCTACACTCAGGAGTGGCTCACTGGTGGACTGGGGCCCTCACACAGAGTCCCTCCTCACATGGATGGAGAGATTGCACATGGGAGGAAGATAGCACTTAGACGGTTATTTCAGGATAGAGACCTCCTTGAGGAGGTGGAGGAGGGATTTGTAGATTTTTCCACTGGCATTGGGATATTTGGAGGCTATGAGGTGCTTAGAGACATGGGGGTTAAGAAGCCCTATGTTTGGTGGGCAACTCATGGGGCAACATGCCCTATTCTACAAAAGTTAGCCTTGAGGGTCATCTCTCAAGTTACGTCATCCTCTTATTGTGAGAGCAATTGGAGCACATATGGGAACTTGTACAGTGTGTAGAAGAGCAGGCTTGAGCAGTCTAGGGCAGAGACGATGGTGTATGTGCACTCCAACCTTCATCTTATTTACAGGAAGAGGGAGGAGTGGGTGAAGGGAAAGACAAAGATGTGGGATGTCTTTCCTGATGATATGGGTTTGGACAACAGTACCGAGTTGGCATTAGCCAACATGGATCTTAATGATCTAGTGCTAGAGCCGGTCACTTTTGATGATGGTGATCATATGGAGGGGTCATCCTCCACAGCAGCAGATGCAGATCGTCAGATGGGCATAGAGGAGGAGGAGGAGGATGAGGATTAGGCCAGTGCCAGTGATGAGTTTGTTGATTCGGGCATGGAGGAGGACTATTGACATATGGGATTCTTCCATCTTGATCCACCCCTTTTTGTATTTACTATTAGTCTATTTGGCATTTTCCAGTGCCCAGTGGCATTCCGACATATATGTAATACATTTTGATTTTGATGACTTAATGAGAAATATGGTTCTGACATGCATCTACGTGTCTCATTGTGATTTGTGAATGACAAATGTGTTGTGATTTGTGAATGACAAATGTGTTGTGATTTGTGAATGACAAATGTCTAATCATTAATGTGTTTTGATTCTAATTTCTATTGAATATTTTTAAATGTTCTAGTTTCTAAATTTTTTTGGATCTATATGCCTATATTTTTAAATTTTAATATATTTAAAATATATATATATGTATATAAAACGTGTCTTTCATGTCCTAATTACGGGGGTCACCGTGTCCGTGTCGGACACTCATATTTCCATGTCCTTCGTGTCTCGTGTTCTCGTGTCAGGTGACTTAGGTGGGTAACTACCTCTACTTCATTTCAGGTTTCATTTCTTGTCAATTAGGATGATGTTTTTATCAAACTTGATAGTTGGGATGAATTGATGGAAAGCATAATTCATGTAGCTGAAACCCTCCCACGAGCTAACCAGAGAATTTCTTACAACATTTTGAAAGAAGCTTGCAAGATTACATTGCCCAATGACACCACAGGGACATTCGAGGGTTGGGCCTATAAAGTGCACAATGCCATTTAGTGCCACAACATCTTTTTAATATGAGTAATAGAATTTAATTGAATGCTCATTTTAAGATAATCCTTACAAGGAGCAAATTCGTACTAAATGTCAAGTAAAACCAGAGAATTGGCCAATTTCGTTTCGATATCAGTTTCTATTTGCTATGGGATTTCACATACCTTTGGTTATTGAGTAAAGGAAACTTTGAAGCTTTCATTTTTTGTTAAAAAGATCCGTGTTTTATTCCCTATTCGCTTTGTTTTCATTACTTTTATTATGATCTTATTGAATGAATTAGATCTTAATCATTTATTTGTTATGAATTGGTCGCATATTCATTGAATGGCTAGGATGGAAAAATGATACATGTTAATTTTACGTAAAGGAAAATGAATGTTTCCAATTTTTATAGTCAAAATGAATGAGTCAAATTTACAAAATTAACTAGTATGCTTAGGTCTAAACTAGTACAAATCATTGAAATATGCAATTCTCTTTTCTCCAAAATCCTTTGTTTGTAAAATGTTAAAGATCATTTGTTTGGAGAACTGATGTGTAGACTTTTTGCCTTTGGATTTTGTTCTCTTTACTCCAAAATCCTTTGTAAAATGTTAAAAATCCTTTGTTTGGAGAGCTGACGTGTAAGAGTTTTTGCCTTGACGTGTACAGAGATGCACAACATATTTATCTACAGTAAATAGGAATTTAAAAATTAATGTAAAAATAAAAAAATAGAGAAAAATAAAATCTAAGTGTGATATAAGAATGATTTTAGAGCCTTTAGTAGTAGGGAAGTTAGTAAGTGTGGAGGTTAAGTCATTAGAGGATACCTTTTCAATTCCTCTAAATCAAAGATTGAGAGTCCCACTTTTTAAATTCATGCAAATCAAGGATGAGGGTCCCACCCTGCAAGGTTGAGGATAGGAGCCATGATCAATGGATTATTAAATAAAAATTTTATTTTTAAATATTAAACATCATAGAATAAATTATAAAGTTGTTATTTTCAATTTTTAATATTAATTAAAATATAAAATGTAAATTAAAATTATTATATATATACATTTTTAACTAAAACTTTCAAATTATTCATTTTTTACTTGAAAATGAATAAAATCTATTTAAATTAAAAGAAATTTTATGGAAAAAGTTTGTGAATGTAATTAGCATAAACATTTTTTAATACCATGCATAAAATAGATATTGTTTGTGCTACTCAAATCTTCTTTAGTTCTAGATATTGTATATAGTATTTATAATTGAAATATATTTAATCATATTTATAATTGTAATATATTTAATTTTATTAAGTATTATAAATGTAATAGATTTTTATTTATCAAATATTTATAATTTATAATTGTAAATTATATTTTATTTAAATATTTTTGAAAAATTGATTTTATTATGATAATGATGATGATAGTGGTGAATATGCATTGAGAATTTGGATCAATTTTTCATGGAGGTTGCATAAGAGTTAGGCTAAATTTTTGGTGACTCTTGATACAAAATTATTGGTTGTCTCGCAACATTTGAAATTCAAGTTACTGAATGGAAAATCTTCACATTGGTTGCAAGCCTTACTATTGTGTTGAGGTAGACGAACAATCTGCACCCAGCAGCAGTGCATTTAATATAATTTAAAGATCCTAGCAACTGCAAACCACCAGTTAGCGTAGGTACAATGTCAGGGACATTGCCACCTCATGCCTCTTGTTTTTATGAATGCATTTTTTGTTACACATTTTTGTTGCAATTTTGGTTATATAATTTTGTCTATATATTTTGACAAAATTTTCTTAAATAGAAAGTTTGTTGACTCTCTTCCTTGTCACTATTTTTCCAGTTTCCTGGAATTATTTATTCAAATTCCAATTTCAACAGCGTGTGGGATATCCGATCATCGATAATGCTTTGATTTTAAATTTAGCAAGCATGCAATGTTTTCAAATCCAAATAGACCAAGTTTCTAAAGTATGACAAAATGAAACTGTTAGATTTTGAGCATTAATTCAATATGATCTAGGATCTTATCTGAGAGAATAACAAGCACAGCATATCAAACATAAGAGACAAGCACAAGAGACAATAGACGCAGAGTTTCCTCGGGGAAAACCAAGAAGGTGAAAAACCCCGCAACTTCCTCAGAGATAGAAAGAGCAATGATACAAAACCCAAGTACAAGAGATAGTCTCCTTAGCAGCTTCTCCTCCTCCACTAGTGCGCATCACTCATTGAGAGAGATAGATGAGTAAGTGAATGATCAAATAGAGTGACACCCTCACTCTATTTATACACAACTCGACTTGCCTAATAACCTAACAGGGCCGACTTCTCTACGAGAGTCTAATAACCCATGGTAACCTAACTCAGGGCCGACCCCACACTTGGTGGTCTAATAACCCATCTTGTATAAGTTACGACACTTGCGACACTTGTAAATACAAATGACGACACTTCCGTATAGAGGAATAATAACCTCTCTGTAGGGATACAATATACATATATGAAATACATTCCAAAGTTACATATACATCAACAGAAACATCAAAATGATTGAATTTTAGAGACCACACTCATATATCATATAAATACCCTTTGTGATGGTGCCTTTAAGGTTTTTAAGAGTTTGTGACATGTTTTATGTTACAGTTGGAATCGTAGTGTGTTAATGTTTGTAAGATTTTGTGATATATTTTTAGTGTGAACTTTGATTCTATTTAATGGTGCAAGCTCAATGGAAGAGCACCTGCCTTACAGGCGGGAGGTTGGTGGTTCGATTCCTCCTTGCCCTATCTACATAAAACAATGACTAATTAAAAGACTAGTTAACAACAATCAATGACTAAATAAATGACTAGTTAACAACAATCAATGACTAAATAAATGACCACGTAACATCAATCAATGACTAAATAAATGACAAGTTAGCAACATCAACGACTAAATAAATTACCATTTAACAATAACTAATGACTAAATAAATGACCAGTTAACAACAATAAATGACTAAATAAACGACTAAATATACTACCAAACAACGATAACTAATGACCAAATAGTGACAATTAATGACCAAATAGTCACAATTAATGACTAAATGTATGACCAATGCATGAAGCAATTCAAGCAATTTATGACCAAGTGATAAATGACCAATTTGGTTGGGTGATAATTGTTGGAATCGATTTAATACTTAGAGGGGGGTGAATTAGTATCCGCGCAGTTATCAACCGTTTTTACCTTCTTTAATAGATTTAAGTGTTAACTTAATATTTATCTTTAGTTATGCATCCAATATAAATAAAATCATTCATCCATATATGCACCAAGACAAAGAACACTGAAAACACCAGATTTTGACGTGGAAACCCAATCGGGAAAAAATCACATAATGCTCTTTTGTAATCAAAAGATTACATTTAAGGAAGAATTGACTTCCTTTGTTTACCAACATTAACTGGAAGGAGGCATTGACCCCCTAGTTTTACAAGCATCGACCTGAAGGAAGCACCAACTCCCTGTGTTCTCTAGCAGGAACTGGAAGGAGGCTACGACCTCCTGCTCCTTGCCCCGTCTTGCCACCCAGATATCCAAAATAATATTATGCCTTACTGAACTTCCAACATGCGCACACTTCTGATCTTCTGAAGTTCGTTCTATTGTGCACACCTTTTGTATGCAGTCATATTGTTGTCACTCCCCTGCATACATCACTTGACTTCTCATTCCACTCAATTATTCACTTCTGCTGATGACTCACTTCATATATCGTGTACTACTTCATCTACTGCAGTCTGCGCCACTGATTAGCTGTGTCATTTTGCTATTGCGCAACTGCACTAACCAACTGATACTATGGTTCAAGTGATAGCTTGTTGATCTGAGATTGCACACCGATATCAAATCGAACTGTGCACTTACTAGATGTGTCCATTCAGTTTAAGTGCCACAGTTGTTCATAAATCTGCAACATGTTGTGCATTATATGATTCGTCCTTTCGATTTAACGCACTTGTCTTAGATCATCCTCATCATGACGCACATACAAGATTCTATTGTTGTTTTGTCGTCGCGCATCTGATGGACTTCTCTACTTCGCGCACTTCGCGTTAACCTTCGTGCATCAACCAAACTTCTGCACATCTTATGATATGCCTCAGTTCTGTCTTTGCGCTTCTTGCTTTAAAACATCTGTGACTATATGTGTGCTACTTGTGCTACTGTCATTCAGTCCTCACTCACTTGCGCATCTTCTGCATTCTGCCTTTCTATCTTTGCGCAACTGTCACAGATCTATAGCATCATTCTGCGTACTATCAGTTCAATCATTCATCTACTTGTGTGCACTTGGATCCTCGCTAGATCATATTGTTTTGTACCTCGAGCTCGTGATGCCCCAAATATAAATCTGTATTTTCCACTTAGAAGCTCTTCAACCTCGCCATCAAGCTTACTTCAAATCTCCAACTTGCTTCCCTATTTATACATGTCCTGCATGGATTGTATGTCCACAAGTTGGTTGTGGCATTCCTTCTTCCTTGCTTCATGGATTATGCATATGCCACATGTCATGTTCTGTGTCGCTGATGTGTCATTTTTTTGTGTTCTGCGCATACATGGTCCTCGACTTGGTGGGAATTTCACCCTTGTGGTACCATTACTTGTGGGTCTTGCGCACTTGGTGTATCAATGCTTTGTGAAACTTGTGCATACATGATCTTTGACTTTGTGGGACTTTGACCCTTGCAGTACCATCACTTGTGGGACTTGCGCACTTGCTGTGTCTTTGGCTGTGTAAATTTTGCATATGTTGACATCAACTAATACACCCTTCTTGAAACTTGTGCACCCTTTATCAAGTAAAAGCATCTTCTGATTGATGATGACCTGTGCACTTTCAGGACTTGTAGAGGTGTTCAACCATCTCTTGTTCCATGCTGCTTGTGCACTCCACTTGACTTGCTTGTGCACTCTTGAATCTTCTCTTGAGTTGTTTGTGTAGACTAGACTTTGTCCCATGTATTTTTTGACTTGCTTGTGCACTCTTCATTCTTCTGTCCAACCAATCATTTAGCTTGTGCCTTGAAGGACTATGACTGGATGGACTTGTGACCTACTCAAGTACATGTGCCTTATGTACTTATTCACACTGGATATTCATGATGTACCCTTGGATACACTTCTTCATATTGGATGCAACTTCTAAATATACTTCTTCACACTGGCATCCATATCCTTCACCATCTTGCTTGCACATATACTTCTTCAATGTGGCTTTACTATAATTCTTTAGGCTTGCATGGGAATGTTGAAACCACTTGAATTCAGTTGACATAAATGCTTCAAATCGAATGAGTTGACATCCTCTTTGACATTAGTTGACATCAATGACAACCAAATTTCAACAATAAGTTATTGTTAATTTATGAACAACGGTCACATGACCAAATTTAGTCATTTATCACCCATTTTTAGTTATTTTTTAGTCACTTATCACCCATTTTGTACTAGTGTATTGTTGTTTTTCCATGTTTGCATTTGTTAGCATGCCCAGTTGCTAAGACAAGCAAATACAAAACAAAGACAAATGAATGACAACAGGGAATAGGTGTGAAAGCTCATAAAATTTTCCATTAAGAATGTACATATAAATACAATGTAAGGTGACGCTTGGTTTTCATCTTCCAAACTATCTCTTGGACTCCTCGTGATTATTTGTCTTCACCTAACCCTAATGGATTAGGTTCCAACACCCCCCTTAATCCGAAGAGGTGTATATGAATCCAATCAAAGAGCTGAAATTTGCAGTTACAAATGGTTAAAAGTCCTCTTTGAATCAAAAGCTAGCAGAAGTTGATGTCTTCTACAGTTCTACTAAATGGGTGGTTTTGGATCACTACTAACTAGCCGAAGCTATGAAGAGGTGGTTTAAGGATGACCAAAATCTCTAGAACTTGGTGCTCACTCTCGAGGACTGGCTCAGTGGTTCCCTTTGGAAAATGGTGGTTTAAGGAAGACCACAAACCAAATCATGCTCAAGTGGAACATGGCTCTGACTCTAGATCTGGTTGTATCTCTAACTCTGGCTAGGTGGCTCTAGATCAAGGCTCTGGAAATTGGCACGAGGTTTTGGCTATGGCTCTGGAACTATTTTAGGCTCACTTGTTCCTGCTTCGTTGTTCTCACTCACTTGTTTCTGACTATCAATCAATCCCCCCTATCAAGAACAAGGTGAGCATTAGAAAATCTCCCAACTGCAATATGTGTCATTACTCAAGAAAAACTCTTAGGTATGACATATATATCTTCTTGGCAGTTGTTTGTCAGAGATTAAGATCTAGCTAAACTAGCTTACCTATCTAAGCAACAATAACATATCAACATGAACATAAAGAGACCAAGAAAAGGAGAACACCAGATATACGTGGTTCACCAAATTGGGCTACGTCCACGGGAAGGGTTGCATCTTCCATTAATATGAAAAAGATCTCAAAGATTACATGGCATCCTCACATATGCATCACATCAAGCTCCATCAATCAATGTGTGTATAAATGACATACACAACATGTGATGTGTGATGAATTACAATCAACACATACATAAAAGGGTCTCCTTCACCTCTCTTATATACCAAGAGGTTTGGATTACAATACATCCCATAATACATGTGGGATAAATGAATTTCTCCTCTTTATATAGAGAATGGTTACAAATGATATAATTACAATGATGCATGTGGGATAACTCTATTTATAACATTAGAGTTATTTTATGCCTTTAAATGATATTTTACCAATATATCACATAAGTCATCATTATATATTCTAACATTGATGACCATTTCCAAGAAGCAATCCAACCATAGTGAATCTTCTATCTTACCGGTATCTTCAAAATGAAGCATATGTCTAAAGAATGAGTATATTTTCTACAATGCTTACAAGGATGGAGATCAAAACATCGATCTTCCATGTGACCAACTCTATGACAATGTTGGCATTTTGAAACTTGATGCAAATATGAAGCAAAATATGAACTTTCTTGATTGAATCCAACACTCTAGAACTGGATAGGTTTGGAATGACCAGGAATGTGAAAAATAACTTCCTTGTTGTATCCAAGACCGGTTCTATGCTTGTTGTGGTTTATTTCTTCCCAAGGTCTGATAATGGGCTTGGAAAGTGCAAACAGAACCTATGTATGAAAAATTTCATCTTCGGTTTCTTTCGAAGTGGCATTAATCTTTTGAATATGTGCAACTGAATGTGTAAGTTGATAATTGCTCTGAACAGAAATAGGTTCAAAATGTTGATTCTTTTGGTGTATTTCCTCATGTTGGAGCTGTGATTCAAGATGAATAAATTCAATTGTCTCTTGTGAGTCTTGTAAACAAGTTAGTACATATTGTAGAGTTCTCTTGCTAATTGAGACTGTGTCATCAACAATGGTGAGTATTAGAGTGTTCAGTAACTCTAATAATCTTCCAATCTAATCCATTTAATGACTAACAAAAGAAAAATGGTTTCTTGCAACTCCACCATTTTACAACAAGACTCGACAACTAAAACTCCAACTTAGAAAATGAGGAGTGTCGGATACAACCGAGAATGCACCCGATTACAACACAAATTTACCTTGATTTTGATAAGTATAAGTGAATGATTGTTTGCATGTTACAAAGAATGTAGAAATTGAAGGAATGCTTTACCTATGGACCCTTCAATGATGATATTTCGATGTGATGACAAGGCCACTGTTCGATGTGTGTCATCAACAATGGTGAGTATTAGAGTGTTCAGTAACTCTAATAATCTTCCAATCTAATCCATTTAATGACTAACAAAAGAAAAATGGTTTCTTGCAACTCCACCATTTTACAACAAGACGCGACAACTAAAACTCCAACTTATAAAATGAAGGAGTGTCGGATACAACCGAGACTGCACCCGATTACAACACAAATTTACCTTGATTTTGATAAGTACAAGTGAATGATTGTTTGCATGTTACCAAGAATGTAGAAATTGAAGGAATGCTTTACCTATGGACCCTTCAATGATGATATTTCGATGTGATGTCAAGGCCACTGAAACAAATATGCCTATATACACACATCAGAAATCAACATATTTGTGCTACAAGTTCCTCCTTGCGATGCAATTTATTTCCTCACAATATCTACATTGCAATCTCAGCAGTACAAGCCACTACAATCTCTGCAATATAATTTACTACAATACAGTCTACAATCTCTTGCTTGGTATGGCCTTCAATGTATTATATAGGGTTGTCAACCGACTGTTCCTCACTATTGCAGTAATACAATATGGAGAAACGGGGCCAGTTGCAATATAGCCTTGTGCATTTCAACAAGATAACTAGAAATGGAGGAATAAGAAAAAAATATGTCTGTGTAGAGTCTCTATTAAGAGTGCTTTTGAATCCTTGAGAAGGAAAATCTGGGCTGCTTCAGCCTCCTTTTCACAAGTTCGACTACAAGATGGGAATATTTGGATGTGCTTCAGTTGTCAAAGTATTTGCAAGTTGTAAACTGAAGTTGCAACACTACAAAGTTTTCTGAATCCCCTCTCTAGCTTTGTTAGATGCACAGAAATGTCGTTTTGACTTCTTCAATGACTCTTTCAAACGACTTTCTTGATTAGTACTTAAAGGATTTTCACCAGGGAATCTCCACTCATGTATGCAGTTAACCAAGTCAATGAATCAGTGACAATTAAATTGCCTCACTCATGAAATCATGGGCTTGGCGTATAGTTTTTTCCAAGGTTCAATCCTTTTCCAATGCCTCCAATATTTTATATTTGTAACCACAAAATGGCTCCAAGCAAATAGATTTAGAAATTCTTAAATGGAGAGAATTTTCATACCAAGTATTAATGAATCAGAAGGATCATTCAAGCGTGACAGATGGAAGTGCTTCCACTCATGATCAAATTCCCAATTGTTGACAACACTTACTACAATGCTTGCAGTGTGCTTGCATTCGATTCAATAAAAATGGTGACTAATTTCTCACACACAAATTCGACAATGCTTCTTACCACTGTAAAATGTCGTCCACCTGACTTCAATGCAAGAAATGAACAGTTGTAGTTGCACATCCCAGGTCACAATATCGAGTCAAAAGAGAGGCACGAATAGAGAGAGAGGGGGAGGGAGGTTGTGGCTCCAAGTAGCATCTCTAGGTTATAGACAGTAGCACCAGTTTTTGATCGATTCCTCTCCCTTCGTTGCAAACCAAGGGAAATCATCATCCAATTACAAACAACTATTTATAAAGCTGATATGCCCCGCTTTCATTAAAACCAATACTCGCATAAACGATGGAGGAGATGCAATGTAGATGTAAGGAGATATTAAACAGATCGTGCGGTGAGATAGCACTAAATGGTGGGTGCAGCCTCCAACTAATTAATCCTATGCAGAGTGCCTCAGGGCCAGCACAGATGAATGAAGAAATATAGCAATTATAAACTATCTCCAGGCATGCACAATTTCTCAATAACTCTACTTCTAGAAAAAAAATGTGGTCGTTTTTCAATACACAAAAATAAAGAAGGGACTGCATCAATCTCTACGACTTTAGCTTTTGGCCATACTCATCATCAAACCGGACAAAATTTTGGGCGCAGTCGGTTGCAATCTGGTAATGTAAATGATAGGGGTCCTTAAACAGTGCTCTGGGTGTGATTTACAATAGGTTTATTGTCTTTCTTGGGCATCCGTGTCTGAACAACTTCAATACACCAAGCATTTCATTCATCTCTACAGACAAATTTGCAGTCCTGATATACTCTTTATCTGAACAAGATGGATGATAACAAGTTGCATCTGCTTTCTCTAGAGGTAATTGTTATCACCTAAATTGTAGTTACCCCTATGGATGGATCCAGTCATGGATGGCAATAGGGAAGGGCAACTCAAAAGGTGCAACCACGATCACCTCGACCTCCAATATGTATGGTTGTCACGCCAGTCGAGGTAACCTTCGCTTTATGTTATCTAGCCCAGACAACAAAGGGGGAGACCCGATCTACTCCCGACAGGAGAGATCAAAACCAAGACACCAAATCAGGGTATTTCTAAGTGAAGTTAGGTGTATGGTTTATCCTAGACCTAAGGATGAAGTCACAAGCCAAATGAGGGGTTTAATAGGTATAGCTTTGGTTCATAGTTGAATGTAAGAGTGACTTATAATGTTTGTAGTGAGATCTAGGGCTAGTGTACTAGTTCAATGTCAAAAGATCCACTGCCTTGGGAACCGTGTCCAATGCAGGATAGTTAAGGGTTGTATTGGGGCTAACTAGTACATGAGACAAGCTTGACCATGGTTCATGATGTCTCCAAAGGTATAGTTTACCATGCCTAAGTCAAACCACAAGTCAATCCAACAGTCTAAGAAAGTTGAATTACCTTGTAGAGAAACCAGTGCCTTGGGAATTGGGAAGTGGAGTTAAAGTGGGGTTGACTTATGGTTTAGGACTCCTACAGCATGAGATAAGTGGACAGTATAGGTCTTGATGGTTAAATGTGTCTAGATCTAGGTTTAACCCAAGTGGACCACAATCCCTTAAAACAAGGAATGCTTTCCCCAAGGCAAGATTTGACAAAGTGATAGTCTAGACCTAGGTTTTGAATTATTCCGGTTTCAGATCTGCAATAATCTCAAGTACCCAGTTCCTAGAAGTGAGTGAACTCACTTCTCCAAGGTGGTGCGACTTTACCCAAGGAGGCTTCAATTGGGGTTTAGGTGGGTCAAATCATGTCGGATGGCATCCAAACTTTAGATCCTAGTAGATCGGTCAGGTAGGAGTATGGATCTATAATTTCGTGGCAATCCACCGGTTAGATCTTAGTAGATCTGAGTTTAAGTGTTCCAAGTGGTCCAAAATGGGGATTAAATCCCTTAAAATGTGGAATGGGGTCCACAAGGTGAATTTCAAGAAAGGGACAACCTGGGTGTATGTTATTTGATGTGTAGATGTCAAATCAAGTGGAATCTCAAACACCCACCACTTAGATCTAGGTCAACCTGCTCAACTGGTGAAGTGCGCCTTCCTTGGGAGAAACTAAGTTGGCTTGGGAGAGGGGTCAAACGGAAGCCAATCCTCACCAAACTATAGATCCGGGATGCCGTGGATGCTATAGAGGTGGGTTTTCAATATCATGCCCAACAACCCACTAGATCTAAGTAGATCTGAGAAAATGTAAAATGGGGGTTTTGAAATATTTAGGGTTTTAACAATTTATGAGTTATGTCAATGGATTGGATAAAGGAAAGAGAAACAAACCTGTGGATCTTACCTGGATAACCTTGTAGATGCCTTGATGATGATGATCTATGCAATCCCGATCAATTTGGAAGCTTTGAGGTAGTTTCTATGCAAATCGATTTGGTCCAAGAAGCCAATGCGCCCTCTCTCCTGCACAACAAACGTCAACAATATCAGATTTGATGCATCAAGAGATAAGACTAATGCCACAAAAGAAGTAACAGAAAGATAGCATAGATCACAATGATGCTAATGATAACCCCCTGATACAAGCGAATGCCAAGAAAGTCGATTTGAAGAAGCCTTGCAAAATCGCCCTTGTTGAAGTCGCCCTCCTGTAGACAAACAATGATTTCCAAACAAGATAGATCTTACCACAATTTCCAAATGCTAGGTTGCAATAGACTTTCCAATCACCATCTAAGAACACCAGATGCAAAGGAGACCACAAGAATTTCCACAAGAATATTTTTCTATACCAATAATCCAAGAGCTAAAGACCCTTTACAATGAGAGGCTCTCTCCTTTAAATAGGAAGGAGAGGCACCAAAACCCTAACCACTTTTTGAATGAGTGGTTAAGATTAAAAGATATAAATGTCTAATCAATGGTTGAGATGAGCTCAACAACATAATACATGGATCACACATAAAATATAACATAAGTGGACAAAGTCGCCCTAGGAGAGGGGAATCCCACCAAATCATGATGACAAAATATCATAAGAGGCTCATGGTGGGCCCAAGGGGTAATTTTATCCCTCCTTGGTCAATCCCCATGGCACAATAACCGATAAATAATCATGAAAGTACCAAATCGTGCCTCCCTAGTAAAGTCGTGGTCCTCAAAAGACCTTAAAAATCCACAAAAAGTGCCATAAGTGATGGATGCGGGCCCCGATGAAGCTGAAACTGCTGGAGAAGGTGTGGAAGACCCCGATCTATCATCACTGATCATCCCATGCCATAACTTTGCCTCAGTAGCCCAAATCGATTTCCTCAATAGCCATTTCTACCAATCCTGAAATGCCTCGGGAAACGTGAAACTGCCCAAACAGCCTCCTAGAGTGATGGCGCTGTCAAGGTGAGGGTACCAATGTGTCCGGGAGGGGGGTAATATGGTAAAAACAAGTGGCTGGACCGCCCCCTCCATCATCAGCGCCCTAGGTCAACCGGATAAAAGTCATCTCTGCTCCGACAGGGCCTCCAACAGACCAAAACTGCACTAGGACAGCCTACTGAGGCTAAATCATCACTGTAAGTGCCCGGAACTGAAAACAAACTGTCCCATTGGACTCAGAAGGTCCAAATCCATCCAAGATGTGTACTCATACACCATATGAATCTCTGCATGATCAAAATAAATATCCAATGTACCGGAACAATGCCAATAATAATGATCTGTAAATGACCAAACACTGCTGTATCCCAAGAATCATCATCATAACCCTGTAGCTGCTGCATAGAATCATCCTGTATGTGTACATAGACCATATATCATCTATCCATATCATCATAAGGTCCAACATCTCATGTCCCATGGTCCTCCATGGTCAAACTAGGTCTAACCAAGACCAAATATAACTCAGACCATCATCCATAGCTGCTGCAAGGTATCAAGGTTAAAACATGCTTTACAATTTATTCAAATAGCAATTATAACACAGAGTAATCATGACTGGCGATCTAAATCCAAATATATAGTGTCGTTAATTATTATTATTACTCAGACTAGACTTTCAGGATCATACTCACTTCATAGTTGTGATCAATTTGCTAGTGAAGGGTGAAGGTTTAAATTAATTGGCTAGGCTAAGGGATGACTTAACTGTCTTGACTTTGTGACACTTTGGCAAGGGAAAGGGAATACACCATAGTATATACTGAATGAGCAATAACACAGGGAATGGCGGTGTCTCACAAATGGATGAGCTGTTTAAAGAGTGTTTATTCACCTTCACAGATGCGCACAATCCATAATACAAATAAGGCCAGCAATTGTTTAGATATAACATTTAAGTTCCATTGCTTTTTGGGCCTGAAGTTTCCATAGCCTTGATCTATGTGTGTTTACAAACACATTGCATAGATTTACATTTATTTTTAGGCTTTCTGCTGCAGGTGTGTTTTTAAGGCACTTGTTTACCTGAGCACTTCTAGGTGTGTCATGGACAGCTTGTTTACCTAGGTATTTATTTTCCAAAAGATATAACATTTTATTTTCATTGCCATGTTCATTTGGCATGCCTCTCATTCATGTGTGTTTAGAAACACATTGCATGAATGGGCTTTTCATACAAGATATAACATTTCATTTTTCCAGATTTTGTATTCATGGCAGCACTAAAAGTTTCAGGTTTAGCCAACACAACTTTAGTGACTAGGGGGAATTCAAAAGGAACTCCAACTCACCATAGGTAAGTTTTGTCACCAACTCAGAGCCGAGACACAATAAACAGGGAGGCTCATCCAATACAGAGGCTACAGTGGGGAAAAGTCCTCCATGCCACTAGTCAAGTAGTAAGTCAGGGTGATAATCTAAAAGGTAGGCCATGGATGGATGAAGACAATGAAATGATGGAGCCAACACTAGCAAGCCAGAGTATGGTGTAATGATCACCTCTATTCTCCCTAAGGAGGGTATGTACCAATGAGTATGAATAGTGAACTTCTAAGTCTGAGTAGGGACAGTATAATATATATAATAGATCAACCAGGTCCATGTATCTATATGATCGCCAGATCATGACACTAAGTGCTAAGACATGCTATAAGAATAAGTATAAAAGCAATCTAACCATAACACCATGATATACCTGCTGAGTCATATACCTGAAAGCTCATCAACCTGTACCATCATCTGTCCTCTGAGACTGCTGCTGTAACTCTGGGCACTACTGTCTGCTCTGTTCCAATGATATAATGGCTACATCGGTCATCTCTCTGAGTGTCCTGAAACTCAGTCATGGCATGGGGAATACAACTGCTGTCCACAATCTGATAGTGATCCAATGAAGATGCTCATCTCGGCATCTCAAATGTAAGGGAACTGGCTGAATAGTGTACTGGCATCAGAAAAATAATGTATGGTAGCCCGGCTACTATATATGTGATAACAGTAATTTCTCGTCAGGCTACAATAGACATAGGTATAGTTGGGCATTTGGCTCATGGGAAATGGGCAGTATTGTTAAGCAATATTTGGTGTCTAGATAGTTCGTTTCAAGAATGAGCTGGAGAGAAACTATTAAGCTGGGATATGCAAATGCAAAAATATATAATGTGAAGATGAGCATTGTTCTTGAGTGATGAGCTACAAAGCATATGGGAATGGGAAGGAATATATTCTAATGGCTACTATGTTCAATGGTGCAGCTATCATGGATGGGGCGCTGCTTTTGATTGTAGGCAATGAGAGTTGTAGAGATCACGTGTCTTAAACATATAATTATTTTTCAAAACAAAATTGACCTTAACCACAATATTTACTAGGATGGAATTGTTGCACCACGAAATCAATAACCACAATGGAAGAGGTTTTTCCAAAACCTCTAAAGAAAAACCCTGATCTCATAAGATAACCCAATCATGAGATCAAATAAAAGACATATCATAATAATGCCAAGTGAGGTGTTTCCCTTCTTTTTATAGTTCACTGGAGCTCCATACTATGAGAAATACCATGGTCAATACCATGGAACGCCCAATACCATGGGAAATACCATGGAACACCCAATGCCATGTTATTAGTCACTTTTAGAGATAAATACCTTTTCTAAGATAAGCCTACATTAAGAATGACCCATGTGTATTCATTAGCTCTAGTCTATGGGGTTAGATAGGATACTAGTCAATTTCAAAGACCAAAAATAGTAGGCTCGTAGCCTTGTACCAACCAATTTCATGATCTTTAGTGTTCAACACCTAAAACTTGGACCACTAAAACAAGTAACATTCTTAAAATTGCTAATGAATTTTGAGGAGTTGTAAACTTCAAATGCACCTTATGGTATTTGACCAATATCTCCAATGTGATATCTTCAAAAGTGAAAAAGTTCCTTAGGGTCAAGTAAGATTCAACACTCAAATTAAATATATGAAAGCTCTCTTTACATTATGCACATAACAAACATGATTTGCATAGGTCACCCAATATGCACAATACGTAATGTTGGGTGATTTGTATATGTTCTGCAACTACTACCGTAGGTTACATGCAATCCGCTGTATCCTTTTAATCATGTTGTTAGATTGATGTAGCTCTTTGATTCATGAGGTAAAACTGATGCATTTCTCCAGGAAAAACAAAGGGAGTATCCAAAATTCTTACGCAACATGTTCAATAAAAGCAATAATATAGTTTGAGCACTGAACCACAATTGTTTATTGCTTAGAGAAAAAGATCTCTATATATGATAAAATTATTTGTATGTAAAAGATGGGCAATAATCTCCTTAGCAAATATGGGATCCAGATAATAGTTGCAATTTAGCAATTCACACTCACCTTCAGGGTTGTTCCCTCTTAATGGGCTTCTTTTGCAGTTGTTGTTGCTTTGTCATAACCTAAGTTGCCAGGAAATGGGTACGGGGACGGGGACGCCACTTTTTGAAACAGGGTACTTGGGTACTGTCTATATATATATATATATATGTCACAGTCACATCGTATTTCAGATTTCTCCATAAATTATGAATCATGATTCATAATTCTAAATTCAATGATTCATTGAACAATGAACATTCACATTGAAAATTTAAAACATAAAATTTGATAAATCATAGATTCAGTAGATATCAATTCGAATACTGGAAGTTACATAAAATTTGATAAATCATTGTACCAAGCAGCTGTAACAAACACTCGAACTCAGACCTGAAAGTACACTTGAAATCTTATTTTAAACACCTATTTGTACTGCTGTTACAGGCAATTAAAAATCGCAAATATATTCCTCAATTGATGTGAGTGTATTTCTCACTATTAAATACATATGTATAATTTTTGTGTGCACATTTGGTAGTTAAATTATTCTCCTTGAGTGCTGAACATAAAACCATAAAAACATTCATTGTAAATCAATGCAAAATCAGTCTACCAGATATGGACAATATTCAGTGGAATTTGAACAGTGTTGCAAAGTGTTTGACATAAGTCTTGAACCAAACTCCATACGCAGTTAGCAAAAACTTAGTTCAGATTTGGTTGGGGGTCATTACATTTTTCCCAGCGGATTGCATTTTATCGAGTCGGTCGTACCCCCGAAGTACCCAAACATGGGGTATGGAGTACCCAAACACGGGGTACGGCGTACCATTTTGCCTATAAGTACCCCTTTTTTTATAATGGAGTCTCGGGTACGTGGAGCTAGTATGGGGTACAGCAGGGTACGGTAGGAGACGTACCTTGCAAGTACCCAAGTACCCGGTACATGTACCTGGTACGGGTACGTGTACCCTACCCCCGGGTACGGGTACCCTGGCAACTTAGGTCATAACCAATTTTCTGAAGCAAAGGAATAGAAACTAGGAATGTTAGAATCATTAAGAATATACAAACTAAAGGTAGCAAATAAGGTTGTTTTATAGATGTGCAAAGTGGCAAGAAGGTTGCCTAATTGAAATGAAAATCTCACAGGGTTCAGAGCTGCAACAAGCATCGATGACCGCACAAAACAACAAATAAATCAGACATTTGTAATGATATAATCAAGAAGAGCAATTGTTTAAACATTAAATTTGTGTTTTCATTTCTACTAATTTATGGCGTAAAGTGATAAAACCATTGCTCCTTTCAAGCCCACCTCTCGCAGAAGTTTTCCTATTCTGCGAGGGTTGGTTGTGACGTCAGCTTCATTTGAGACCAAGCCCAAAAGATTCCCCAATGGACACAATCTATTTTACTGAGTCTTTATGTAGAGTGTTGCCATTGGTTGTTGCTGGAACAAAAAGAGCTTGTTTTTAATGAACGTGTTGGACAACTGAAGCTGCTTATTAGTTATTAGCATATTAAAAAACAATGAACAATTTTGATGCACAGTGGACCTAACATTTAAAAACGGTCCATGACAGCAGCAAAATGCATGAGACAGGCTAAAAAATGTAAAAGCACATGCGCATGACAATCCAGATGAGTTGCACAAAAATTCCTTGCATCCAAATATTGGATATTGCCTCCATACATTCAACTTTTCATTTATTTTGTAGAAAGATGTTGCATGGGAGATAAGTTGTTCCATACAATAAACCAACTGGCCTAGTGGACATTTTAATAAAATTCTATTATATCCTGTAACCATGGGTTTGGAGATGAATTGATCTTAGAGAACACTTACTTTATCTAATTTGTAGAGAATAAGTGATCCAAAATCATCCTCTGGCTCACCAGGGGTGGGTTGTGTTGCCAACTAAGTTGTACTTGGTTGGATTATCAAGCGAGCGGGCAGAGTGGAACATGATACATGTTCATTTTTGGTGATTTGATATCCAGCTGGCCTTTTAAAGGCCCCCGTTTTTAATTTTTCCACATGTCCATGGCCCTGCGGGGTTTGTAACAAAACGTACTAGCATGGTGTTTTGTAAAAGACTTGGTTCCCTAGGACTTTTTGGCTAAGTCAGGTATTCCAAGGAGTTTTTTCACCTATCTATTATGTCTTGCATTAGTGCATAACATAATTAATGGGTTTTTCTCCTGCTCCTCCAAAGCTGGAATGCTTGGGGAGGCTGACGGGCCTTAGGGGATTGTTAAAGTCTATGGGTCAATGTATATGAACATGCTAGGCGTTGATTTTGAGCCATATGGACATCTCCTAAGTCCCCCTAGGTTGTTTTTTAATTTTCGGCAAAGTTTAATTTTTCCGTAAATTGGGCCATTTTTTAATGGTTCAATTAAAAAAATTGTAATTGGCCTGTAAGGGGCGTCTGGAGGTATTTTTTGCCTTAGGGGTGCTCGTTTTCTAACTCAGAGCACCCCCTTAACCCCTAAACCCATCTTTTCTAATGTTTGGGTGCTTCTATTTTTGTCAAAATCCAAAAAAGACAAAAATCCCAAAAAAGTCATAAAAAATTGGAAAAAGTGAAAAATGACAAAAAAAAAATTAAAAGATTTTTGAGGAATTTATGGTCTGATTTCGACCAGCATGGTTATAGGAGGATTTTTGGCTGATTTGTAAGGCATATTGGCAGCCCCGTTTGAGGAGAAATGAGTGCCCATTCATGAGGGGCGCTGTTATCACCTAAGATGTAGTTACCCCTATGGATGGATCCAGTCATGGATGGCAATAGGGAAGGGCAACTCAAAAGGTGCAACCACGATCACCTCGACCTCCAATACGTATGGTTGTCACGCCAGTCGAGGCAACCTTCGCTTTATGTTATCTAGCCCAGACAACAAAGGGGGAGACCCGATCTACTCCCGACAGGAGAGATCAAAACCAAGACACCAAATCAGGGTATTTCTAAGTGAAGTTAGGTGTATGGTTTATCCTAGACCTTATAGGTTGAAGTCACAAGCCAAGTGAGGGGTTCAATAGGTATAGCTTTGGTTCATGGTTGAAGTGAAAGTGACTTGCAATGTTTAAAGTGAGATCTAGGGCTAGTGTACTAGGTCAATGTCAAAAGATTTACTGCCTTGGGTACCGTGTCCAATGCAGGATTGTTTAGGGGTTAGATTGGGGCTAACTAGTACATGAGACAATCTTGACCATGGTCCATGATGTCTTCAAAGGTATAGTTCACCATGCAAAAGTCAAACCACAAGTCAATCCCACAATCTAGGAGAGTGGGTTGTCTTGGAGTTAAACCAGTGCCTTGGGAATTGGGAAGTGTAGTCAAAGTAGGGTTGACTTTATGGTTTAGGACTCCTACAACATGAGATAAGTGGACAGTATAGGTCTTGATGATTAAATGTGTCTAGATCTAGGTTTGACCCAAGTGGACCACAATCCCTTAAAACAAGGAATGCAGTCCCCAAGGCAAGATTTGACAAAGTGACAGTCTAGACCTAGGTTTTGAATTATTCTGATTCCGGATCTGCAAAAATCTCAAATACCCAGTTCCTCGAAGTGAGTGAACTCACTTCTCCAAGGTGGTGCGACTTTCCCTAAGGAGGCTTCAATTTGGTCTTGGGTGGGTCAAATCATGTCGGATGGCATCCAAACTTTAGATCCGGGTAGATCAGTCAAGTAGGGGTATGGATCTATAATTTTGTGGCAATCCACCGGTTAGATCTTAGTAGATCTGAGTTTAAGTGTTCCAAGTGGTCCAAAATGGGGATTAAATCCCTTAAAATGTGGAATGGGGCCCACAAGGTAAATTTCAAGAAAGGGACAACTTGGGTGTATGTTATTTGATGTGTAGATGTCAAATCAAGTGGAATCTCAAACACCCATCGCTTAGATCTAGGTCAACCTGCTCAAATGGTGAAGTGCGCCTTCCTTGGGAGAAGCTAGGTTGGCTTGGGAGAGGGGTCAAATGGAAGCCAATCCTCACCAAACTATAGATCCGGGATGCCGTGGATGCTATAGAGGTGGGTTTTCAATATCATGCCCAACAACCCTCTAGATCTCAGTAGATCTAAGAAAATGCAAAATTGGGGTTTTAATTAATTAGGGTTTTAAGAGTTTTTTGACAATTGGATAGACTATGGAGATAGAACTTACCTTGAGATCATACCTGAATGATGTGGTTGAGATGCCTTGATGTTGAGGAAGATTCCCGCAGAGATCAAATGAGAGATTGTTGATTTGCTTGCCAAGTTGATGCCCTAGTCCACAAGTGCGCCTTCCTCTACCTGTCAAACCAAGGAATGAAATTCAATCAGTAAGATCAAGTATGGAAGAAATACAAGCGAAATGCAAATAGTAACATGAAATAGAAGGTCCTGGGACAGTAATACTCCCTGTTACCAACGAAGAGCTCCAAAGAAGAAGTAGGGAGAGTCTTCCCCTACCAATACCTCCTCCTCCAAGCAAATCGGCCTCCACCTGTAGATGCAAAATCGTGGTACAATAGATATGGCAAACAAGATCTCCAATAACTCAGTGCAAAGGAAGAACCAACGAACGAACACCAAAAACATTCACCACAACATTGGAGATAGATGCAATAATAATTTTCTATTCCAATAATCCAGAGCCAAAAGTCCCTTTACAATGAGAGGCTCTCTCCTTTAAATAGGAAGGAGAGGCACCAAAACCCTAACCACTTTTTGAATGAGTGGCTAAGATTAAAAGATACAAATATCTAATCAATGGTTGAGATGAGCTCAACAACATAATACATGGATCACACATAAAATATAACATAAGTGGACAAAGTCGCCCTAGGAGAGGGGAATCCCACCAAATCATGATGACAAAATATCATAAGAGGCTCATGGTGGGTCCAAGGGGTAATTTTATCCCTCCTTGGTCAATCCCCATGGCACAATAACCAATACATAATCATGAAAGTACCAAATCGTGCCTCCCAGGTGAAGTCGTGGTCCTCCAAGGTGAAGTCGTGGTCCTCAAAGACCTCAAAAAATCCACAGAAAGTGCCATAAGTGATGGATGCGGGCCCCGATGAAGCTGAAACTGCGGGAGGAGGTGTGGAAGGTCCCGATCTATCATCACTGATCATCCCATGCCATAACTTTGCCTCAGTAGCCCAAATCGATTTCCTCAATAGCCATTTCTACCAATCCTGAAATGCCTCGGGAAACGTGAAACTGCCCAAACTGCCTCCTGGAGTGATGGCGCTGTCAAGGTGAGGGTGCCAATGTGTCCGGGAGGGGGGTAATATGGTAAAAACAAGTGGCTGGACCACCCCCTCCATCATTAGCGCCCTAGGTCATCCGGATAAAAGCAATCTCTGCTCCGACAGGGCCTCCAATAGACCAAAACTGCACTAGGACAGCCTACTGAGGCTACATCATCACTGTAAGTGCCCGGAACTGAAAACAAACTGTCTCATTGGACTCAGAAGGTCCAAATCCATCCAAGATGTGTACTCATACACCATATGAATCTCTGCATGATCAAAATAAATATCCAATGTATCGGAACAAGGCCAATAATAATGATCTGTAAATGACCAAACACTGCTGTATCCCAAGAATCATCATCATAACCCTGTAGCTGCTGCATAGAATCATCCTGTATGTGTACATGGACCATATATCATCTATCCATATCATCATAAGGTCCAACATCTCATGTCCCATGGTCCTCCATGGTCAAACTAGGTCTAACCAAGACCAAATACAACTCAGACTATCATCCATAGCTGCTGCAAGGTGTCAAGGTTAATACATGCTTTACAATTTATTCAAATAGCTTCTATAACACAGAGTAATCATGACTGGCGATCTAAATCCAAATATATAGTGTCATTAGTTATTATTATTACTCAGACTAGACTTTCAGGACCATACTCACTTCATAGTTGTGATCAATTTGCTAGTGAAGGGTGAAGGCTGAAATAAATGGCTAGGCTAAGGGATGACTTGACTAACTTGACTTTGTGACACTTTGGCAAGGGAAAGGGAATACACACTATAGTATATACTGAATGAGCAATAACACAGGGAATGGCGGTGTCTCACAAATGGATGAGTTGTTCAAAGAGGGTTTATTCACCTTCACAGATGCGCACAATCCATAATACAAGCAAGGCCAGCAATTGTTTAGATATAACATTTAAGTTCCATTGCTTTTTGGGCCTGGGTTTCCATAGCCTTGATCTATGTGTGTTTACAAACACATTGCATAGATTTACATTTATTTTTAGGCTTTCTGCTGCAGGTGTGTTTTTAAGGCACTTGTTTACCTGAGCACTTCTAGGTGTGTCATGGACAGCTTGTTTACCTAGGTATTTTTTCCAAAAGATATAACATTTTATTTTTCATGGCCATTTTCATTTGGCATTTCTTTCATATACAAGATATAGCATTTGATTTTTTCAGATTTTGTATTGATGGCAGCACTAAAAGTTTCAGGTTTAGCCAACACAACTTTGGTGACTAGGGGGAATTCTCAAGGAACTCCAACTCACCATAGGTAAGTTTTGTCACCAACTCAGAGCCGAGACACAATAAACAGGGAAGCTCATCCAGAACAGAGGCTACAGTGGGGAAAGGTCCTCCATGTCACTAGTCAAGTAGCAAATCAAGGTGATAATCTAAAAGGTAGGCCACGGATGGATGAAGACAATGAAAAGATGAAGCCAACACTAGCAAGCCATAGTATGGTGTAATGATCACCTCTATTCTCCCTAAGGAGGGTATGTACCAATGAGTATGAATAGTGAACTTCTAAGTCTGAGTAGGGACAGTAATATATATATAATAGGTCAACCAGGTCCACATATCTATATGATCGCCAGATCATGACACTAAGTGCTAAGACATGCTATAAGAATAAGTATAAAAGCAATCTAACCATAACACAATAGTATACCTGCTGAGTCATATACCTGAAAGCTCATCAACCTGTACCATCATCTGTCCTCTGAGACTGCTGCTGTAACTCTGGGCACTACTGTCTGCTCTGTACCAATGGCATAATGGCTATATCGGGCATCTCTCTGAGTGTCCTGAAACTCAGTCATGGCATGGGGAATATAACTGCTGTCCACAATCTGATAGTGATCCAATATAGATGCTCATCTCGGCATCTCAAATGCAAGGGAACTGGCTGAATAGTGTACTGGAATGAGAAAAATAATGTATGGTAGCCCGGCTACTATATATGTGATAACATCTGGCTCCGGCTGGGACAAGTGCTCTGCTGAAATGAGCGCTTGAGAACCTCAGAATCTCTGGTCCTCGAACTCTGCTACTCGAATCCACGATCCAGCACTCTACCACTTTATTTCCAACTTTATTCTTGCAACCTATTTTCTGCATCCACAAACATCTAAAGAAAATACCTCATGCCGCATGTGTGGGAAAAATAATAAAATCAACTGAAATAAAATCTATTCTATGTCAGAAATATAAGCGCATAAAATATAAATGCAAAAAAAAGTAAATTAAACTACTAACATAATTTGCAAAATTTGAAATTTATTGTGCAGGAAAAGAAAAGGTGACAGGTACTCAGTTAAACTAAGAGCTTACAAAGGAGCTTAGAGACTAAAAAGGTGCCAGACTCAATGGCTGAAAAGACTAACTACTGCCTAAGTAGGCTTATTTGGTTTCCTACCTACCCTACTCTACCAGGCAATGCAAGCGGAGAAATCCCAACTATGTGGGATCAGGGATGTGATCCCTCAAGTCCCTCTGATGGACAGGATATAAGATACGTCGTCCACTACCAGTGGTCAGAAAGCACATGCCATCAATGCATCGCTCTACTGTGAAAGGTCCAACCCATATGTCATCAGCTTGTCCCGATCTTATATGCAATAAATGGTTGGGAATGATGACTTGACTTCCTGTATGAAAATTATTTCTATTGACTGACTCAGGAATAACTCCAATGTTACGAATAGGTATGGGATGGATTTCAGCAGGGTTTTGCGGTTGAGGTGTGACAATCCTCGAGTTTCTTCTGGAAGGAACTGCCTCCATTCTGGGTGGACCACCATCTAAAGAAATAGCAACTGTGCCAACAAGGATTTCCCTAACTTCCCTTCTTGTTTCTTGGATTTCTTCATTTGGCTCTTCCCCATGGGGAGACACAATTCTTTTAACAACCTCACCTACAGTCAAGAAGTCTCTATGTTCTTCCAAGGGAAGTGGCTCTTCAGATATGACAGTGTTATGACTAGAACCTTCCCCTGAAGGAACAGGTACAACCATGTTTTCCAGTCTGGGAGAAACTGACTCAGAATGAAATGTAGAGGAAGTAGGAATGTGAGAAAGATCATGAGTATGATGACTGGATGACTCAGATGGTAGGAGGAAACTAGGGATATGCGGATATGTAGATAAAGCATGGCTTTGAGGCTCTGAAGGAGTTTGAAAAATAGCAAAGTTACTTAGATTATAGTCTCCTTCAGGAGCATCATTAATCAGGGCATCTTCTTCCCAACTTAGAGAGTTATCATGGACTTGAAAAAGATTACCGTCTTCTAGAGATAGATGAGATAAAGAATCTTCTGTATCGGAATAATAAGTGGCTTCAGGCTCTTCGTTTGTTTCAACCCTAGTAGATGTTGCAAGATTGTTTTCCCATGGGTAAATAGGTGCAAGCCCTTGTCTTTCTCTCTCTCTATTGTGATCGGTCAAGGCAAACCACTCCCTTACAGTGAAAGGAATTCTTTCTCCCCTCCTAATGTCATCAAACTCATCTTCATGCATTGGGTTTTCAATGTTTTCCTCAACCCCTTCAAGTGTGTGATTTTCTATAGCAGGTTCTTGAATGGTTTCATTGTTTTGTTCGTGATCTTGGGGTTGATTTTCATGTCCTCTCAATTCATCTATTTCCTCAACAACATCATTTCTAATTATTTCAATCATTTGCTTGTCTTCCCAAAAAGAATCAGAATCTTCCATGACCATACACATATTTTGATCAACTTCATACAATTCATCCTCATCTTCAACAAGGTTAGTTTTGGCATTATTTAATAATTCATCCCCGTATGTGTTTTTTAACCCTTCATCAAAAGATTCAACATGCTCATTATAACAAGGCTCTCTGTTAACCCGAATCAAAGCTCCATCAGGGTTGGGAACACAAATAAATGATAAATCCATCATAAGGTATCCACCTAGGCCAGCTGCCCATTTTCTAGACAAAAGCATTCCATATGCTGGGGGTAAGTCAATGACAACTACATCCATCATAGTAGAAATGTCTGAACATGCGAAAAGATCAGCTCTAAGGTTTTTGATCAAACCATAAGATGGCACTCGTCGGGAATCTATACCACAGACATTTCCATAAGGTCTGGTCACTTCAAGTCCCATATCCTTCATAACTTGTAAAGGCATAACATTCATCGCTGCTCCAGAATCCAACATCCAATTATGAAGGAGCATGTTTTGAATGTGCAAGGTAAGGTAAAAGGGGGAGTGACCACCACTTTTTCTTTCATAAATGGCTGAGTGGATGTTTATTGGTGGATCCTTCTCTGTTTCACTAGGTTGTGTTCCACTAAGCTTTTGGATGTGACATGACTCTAGGACCGGTTCGGGAGTTTTCTCTTGGCCAATACCGTTGAAAAATTCCTCTACTTGGCATTTAACAGAGGGCACCTTCATTAGCTCAGTGACAGGGATATTACACATTATCTTGCTTAGTTCTTTCTTCATATCAATCTTAAGATCATAATCATCTATGGCAAGATCTTCTTCTTCCTTTTTATCCTCATCAATCTTTTTATGTTTGTCAAGGAAAGAAGGCTGGGAGGTGGTTCCTCGTTTGTAGATTTGATACTTTGGTTGCTCTTTAGGTTTTGGGAGTTCTAAGGCACAACATGTGGAGCTAGGCTCTTTAATAATGTCATCTTCTTGCTCCCATGACTCTTCTTCTAAAAGGATTCTTCCAAAGTCTTCATCATAAGATAAGTCATTTATAAAGTTGATGTTTTCTGGTTGGTCATCATGGTCAATGGTGTCAGAGGGTATTTCTTCTTCTTCATCACACCAATTGACTTCTTTCTTTTCCGAATTTTCTGGGTAGTCAGGTCGTCGTCTATCCCTATCCCCATCCGGCCTTCTATTATTATTCCAGTAAGGTTTAGGGCCATAAGGATTTCTATGTCTTTCAGGGTCATTCAAACTTGCCACATTCTTTGTCAGGACAGTTAATTGCTTCATCATTTCTTGCATGACTTCTAAAGTGTCCTTGGATTCCTTTGGCACACTCACAGGTTCCTTTGGTTTTCGGAGTCTAGGGTCAGATCTGGAAGTGGATGGGGTAAATTGATCAAAAAAGTTTTGTTTCCCCATGGATGCTACATTTTGCTCAGCCATCTTGGCATTTGATTGAGCGGTCTTTAAGTCATTTGGGTTTTTATCCTTTAGCTGATAACCAACCCATCCCTCAAAAGCATTCAAGTAGTGAATGACAACTGCTTGATCTTTTGGTCTAATTTCTTCAGGGATAACAGCTACAGTCTTGTCAAATCTTATGTTAAACTCATGGACTGTTTCATTTTCTCTTTTCTTGATGTCGAAAAGTTGATGTAAGAGAAATTTCCCATCTAATTTTCGGGACCACTCACTGTTTAGCTTGTTGACAAAGTTATCATACCCATCAATGGATGAGGCAGGCAACCTGTCAAACCACTTCCTAACATCTCCTTCCAAGGATGCCAGGAGACCCCTCATGAAAACATCTTCCTCAGATGCTCCATATGCTTCCATGTGTTCCCATACTTTATCAATGTGGTCTTCAATTGATATAGCGGATACTCCATCAAATCTGGGAACCTTTTCAAAATACTTTTCAGGCATGTCATGGGGTGCACCCTGGATTTGGGAAAAGTCTAAAGGAGATGGTTTTGCCTTTCTTCCAAAGATCCTAGGAGCTTGTGGTGGAGGAACATTCTGGTTTCCCGGGTTTGTTCCGGCCATTGGATTTGGTAAGTTTGTGTTTAAGTTTGAACTAGGAGATGAGGGAGGAACCGACTTAATCAAAGGGGATCCTGAAGTTCTGTTTGGAGAGTCGTTAACCAATTTCCAAAGGAAGTTCGATGGTTGTGCTTTAGGATCTCTTTTACGATAGGTGATTGGGGTTCCTTCAACTTGATGTAAGTTTACTTTACTTCTTGTGTTGTAAGGATGTAAATGAGCTCGCTCCTCAGCGGAGTCACTATTGGGAGTCGCCAGGTAGATTTAACTCTTCTACCAAGATATGTGTCGTTTGTATATGCGGGAAGGACTAGGGCAAGCTATTGCCTCCCCGGCAACGGCGCCAAAATGTTATCACCTAAGATGTAGTTACCCCTATGGATGGATCCAGTCATGGATGGCAATAGGGAAGGGCAACTCAAAAGGTGCAACCACGATCACCTCGACCTCCAATACGTATGGTTGTCACGCCAGTCGAGGCAACCTTCGCTTTATGTTATCTAGCCCAGACAACAAAGGGGGAGACCCGATCTACTCCCGACAGGAGAGATCAAAACCAAGACACCAAATCAGGGTATTTCTAAGTGAAGTTAGGTGTATGGTTTATCCTAGACCTTATAGGTTGAAGTCACAAGCCAAGTGAGGGGTTCAATAGGTATAGCTTTGGTTCATGGTTGAAGTGAAAGTGACTTGCAATGTTTAAAGTGAGATCTAGGGCTAGTGTACTAGGTCAATGTCAAAAGATTTACTGCCTTGGGTACCGTGTCCAATGCAGGATTGTTTAGGGGTTAGATTGGGGCTAACTAGTACATGAGACAATCTTGACCATGGTCCATGATGTCTTCAAAGGTATAGTTCACCATGCAAAAGTCAAACCACAAGTCAATCCCACAATCTAGGAGAGTGGGTTGTCTTGGAGTTAAACCAGTGCCTTGGGAATTGGGAAGTGTAGTCAAAGTAGGGTTGACTTTATGGTTTAGGACTCCTACAACATGAGATAAGTGGACAGTATAGGTCTTGATGATTAAATGTGTCTAGATCTAGGTTTGACCCAAGTGGACCACAATCCCTTAAAACAAGGAATGCAGTCCCCAAGGCAAGATTTGACAAAGTGACAGTCTAGACCTAGGTTTTGAATTATTCTGATTCCGGATCTGCAAAAATCTCAAATACCCAGTTCCTCGAAGTGAGTGAACTCACTTCTCCAAGGTGGTGCGACTTTCCCTAAGGAGGCTTCAATTCGGTCTTGGGTGGGTCAAATCATGTCGGATGGCATCCAAACTTTAGATCCGGGTAGATCAGTCAAGTAGGGGTATGGATCTATAATTTTGTGGCAATCCACCGGTTAGATCTTAGTAGATCTGAGTTTAAGTGTTCCAAGTGGTCCAAAATGGGGATTAAATCCCTTAAAATGTGGAATGGGGCCCACAAGGTAAATTTCAAGAAAGGGACAACCTGGGTGTATGTTATTTGATGTGTAGATGTCAAATCAAGTGGAATCTCAAACACCCATCGCTTAGATCTAGGTCAACCTGCTCAAATGGTGAAGTGCGCCTTCCTTGGGAGAAGCTAGGTTGGCTTGGGAGAGGGGTCAAATGGAAGCCAATCCTCACCAAACTATAGATCCGGGATGCCGTGGATGCTATAGAGGTGGGTTTTCAATATCATGCCCAACAACCCTCTAGATCTCAGTAGATCTAAGAAAATGCAAAATTGGGGTTTTAATTAATTAGGGTTTTAAGAGTTTTTTGACAATTGGATAGACTATGGAGATAGAACTTACCTTGAGATCATACCTGAATGATGTGGTTGAGATGCCTTGATGTTGAGGAAGATTCCCGCAGAGATCAAATGAGAGATTGTTGATTTGCTTGCCAAGTTGATGCCCTAGTCCACAAGTGCGCCTTCCTCTACCTGTCAAACCAAGGAATGAAATTCAATCAGTAAGATCAAGTATGGAAGAAATACAAGCGAAATGCAAATAGTAACATGAAATAGAAGGTCCTGGGACAGTAATACTCCCTGTTACCAACGAAGAGCTCCAAAGAAGAAGTAGGGAGAGTCTTCCCCTACCAATACCTCCTCCTCCAAGCAAATCGGCCTCCACCTGTAGATGCAAAATCGTGGTACAATAGATATGGCAAACAAGATCTCCAATAACTCAGTGCAAAGGAAGAACCAACGAACGAACACCAAAAACATTCACCACAACATTGGAGATAGATGCAATAATAATTTTCTATTCCAATAATCCAGAGCCAAAAGTCCCTTTACAATGAGAGGCTCTCTCCTTTAAATAGGAAGGAGAGGCACCAAAACCCTAACCACTTTTTGAATGAGTGGCTAAGATTAAAAGATACAAATATCTAATCAATGGTTGAGATGAGCTCAACAACATAATACATGGATCACACATAAAATATAACATAAGTGGACAAAGTCGCCCTAGGAGAGGGGAATCCCACCAAATCATGATGACAAAATATCATAAGAGGCTCATGGTGGGTCCAAGGGGTAATTTTATCCCTCCTTGGTCAATCCCCATGGCACAATAACCAATACATAATCATGAAAGTACCAAATCGTGCCTCCCAGGTGAAGTCGTGGTCCTCCAAGGTGAAGTCGTGGTCCTCAAAGACCTCAAAAAATCCACAGAAAGTGCCATAAGTGATGGATGCGGGCCCCGATGAAGCTGAAACTGCGGGAGGAGGTGTGGAAGGTCCCGATCTATCATCACTGATCATCCCATGCCATAACTTTGCCTCAGTAGCCCAAATCGATTTCCTCAATAGCCATTTCTACCAATCCTGAAATGCCTCGGGAAACGTGAAACTGCCCAAACTGCCTCCTGGAGTGATGGCGCTGTCAAGGTGAGGGTGCCAATGTGTCCGGGAGGGGGGGTAATATGGTAAAAACAAGTGGCTGGACCACCCCCTCCATCATTAGCGCCCTAGGTCATCCGGATAAAAGCAATCTCTGCTCCGACAGGGCCTCCAATAGACCAAAACTGCACTAGGACAGCCTACTGAGGCTACATCATCACTGTAAGTGCCCGGAACTGAAAACAAACTGTCTCATTGGACTCAGAAGGTCCAAATCCATCCAAGATGTGTACTCATACACCATATGAATCTCTGCATGATCAAAATAAATATCCAATGTATCGGAACAAGGCCAATAATAATGATCTGTAAATGACCAAACACTGCTGTATCCCAAGAATCATCATCATAACCCTGTAGCTGCTGCATAGAATCATCCTGTATGTGTACATGGACCATATATCATCTATCCATATCATCATAAGGTCCAACATCTCATGTCCCATGGTCCTCCATGGTCAAACTAGGTCTAACCAAGACCAAATACAACTCAGACTATCATCCATAGCTGCTGCAAGGTGTCAAGGTTAATACATGCTTTACAATTTATTCAAATAGCTTCTATAACACAGAGTAATCATGACTGGCGATCTAAATCCAAATATATAGTGTCATTAGTTATTATTATTACTCAGACTAGACTTTCAGGACCATACTCACTTCATAGTTGTGATCAATTTGCTAGTGAAGGGTGAAGGCTGAAATAAATGGCTAGGCTAAGGGATGACTTGACTAACTTGACTTTGTGACACTTTGGCAAGGGAAAGGGAATACACACTATAGTATATACTGAATGAGCAATAACACAGGGAATGGCGGTGTCTCACAAATGGATGAGTTGTTCAAAGAGGGTTTATTCACCTTCACAGATGCGCACAATCCATAATACAAGCAAGGCCAGCAATTGTTTAGATATAACATTTAAGTTCCATTGCTTTTTGGGCCTGGGTTTCCATAGCCTTGATCTATGTGTGTTTACAAACACATTGCATTGATTTACATTTATTTTTAGGCTTTCTGCTGCAGGTGTGTTTTTAAGGCACTTGTTTACCTGAGCACTTCTAGGTGTGTCATGGACAGCTTGTTTACCTAGGTATTTTTTCCAAAAGATATAACATTTTATTTTTCATGGCCATTTTCATTTGGCATTTCTTTCATATACAAGATATAGCATTTGATTTTTTCAGATTTTGTATTGATGGCAGCACTAAAAGTTTCAGGTTTAGCCAACACAACTTTGGTGACTAGGGGGAATTCTCAAGGAACTCCAACTCACCATAGGTAAGTTTTGTCACCAACTCAGAGCCGAGACACAATAAACAGGGAAGCTCATCCAGAACAGAGGCTACAGTGGGGAAAGGTCCTCCATGTCACTAGTCAAGTAGCAAATCAAGGTGATAATCTAAAAGGTAGGCCACGGATGGATGAAGACAATGAAAAGATGAAGCCAACACTAGCAAGCCATAGTATGGTGTAATGATCACCTCTATTCTCCCTAAGGAGGGTATGTACCAATGAGTATGAATAGTGAACTTCTAAGTCTGAGTAGGGACAGTAATATATATATAATAGGTCAACCAGGTCCACATATCTATATGATCGCCAGATCATGACACTAAGTGCTAAGACATGCTATAAGAATAAGTATAAAAGCAATCTAACCATAACACAATAGTATACCTGCTGAGTCATATACCTGAAAGCTCATCAACCTGTACCATCATCTGTCCTCTGAGACTGCTGCTGTAACTCTGGGCACTACTGTCTGCTCTGTACCAATGGCATAATGGCTATATCGGGCATCTCTCTGAGTGTCCTGAAACTCAGTCATGGCATGGGGAATATAACTGCTGTCCACAATCTGATAGTGATCCAATATAGATGCTCATCTCGGCATCTCAAATGCAAGGGAACTGGCTGAATAGTGTACTGGAATGAGAAAAATAATGTATGGTAGCCCGGCTACTATATATGTGATAACAGGCGCATTCACTATTTTGAGAGGGGCGCATTTGTTGGTAAGCTGCCCACGAGTTGGGGAGGGAGCAGCACATTGTGTGCTGCCATGCTAGCACATATGGTGCTGTTGTGGGCAGCTAGATGCATGGAGTGGGCAGCCCCAATCTCTCCCTCAAATCGTGCCACCACTCCCCCATTATCTCCTTCACTTGGGCGCCTTCCTCCTCTCTTACTCTATATATTGCAGCTTGCTCTCTCCATTGACAGTTAGTGAGAATTGGAGCAAGAGACTTATGATTGTAATATTTTTCTCATTTGAATAAAAGAAGACTTTGGAGGTCAGCTTGTGGTGTTTTGTCATATGTGGATGTAATATCTTGATTCCTTTTCCAAGATGACTTGTGCATAAGTTTCATTCTTCAAGGGTGTGGTGTGCTCATCGAAAAGATTGTTACCAATCTATGAGATAAGTTGTTTTCAATTTGTTTATTGTAGCAGCTTAGTGATGTGTGCTTGGTAAGAGATTATTTTTGTATCTTTCATTTGTTTATGGATATGCAATAGTAGTTTCTTGTGAGTATATATCTACACTTAATATTTTTTTTGGTGAGATCTGTGATGTGCAGGTGTTTTCTTGAGTTGGCAAGAAGGAGGATCTTGTTTGTTTCCCCTTTTTACTAATCATTGTTTGCAGATATAGTCCCTTCAAACATCACTAAACCATCTTCAAAGCTTCGATTTTCAACAAGGATTTGTTCCATCTCTCTCTCTCATTCAAGAAAAAATAAAATTTTATGGTTACTAGTTACTAATCAAATGTGGATCTGATTTACATACTGCTGATAAAAACTTAAATAAATCAGATTCTGTCATCAAGAAGTTTTATTCTTTCATTTCATAAAGAGTTTATTGTTCATAGATCAAAGCTTCTTGGTTATCTAGCACTTTCTTTTCAAAAACTGGTTTAAGTTGTCAAAATCTTTCAAGTTTTTCTGAAGTAGTATTAGATCTGATTTCAAAGTATTACCTGGCTGCCCTAGAGCTTGAAATTTGCAGCCATTAAAGGCTAGCAAAGATCCCAAGTAGACAAGCCCCATAGCTTGTTTTGCTTGGTTACTTTTCGTCATTTTTACTTAGTTTTTAACTTAGAATTTTTTTGGGTTTTTTAGGAGGTGTTCCAAAGACACTCTTAAAGTGTTTTTGGGCATCTTATACTAATAATCACTTGCTGGTTTGCAGCAAAAGACGAACAGGTAGGAGGAAGTGTTGCCGAAATTTCGAAGATCCAGGCAGTCCGGAGGACAAACTTTCATTGTTTTTGAAAACCAGGCATTTTTTCCTCAATTTTTGTAAGCCACCAAGTCACTTAAAGTAGACTGGGGCACTTCTCTAAATCATTGTAAACAACTATTAAACGAGAGCAAGTGGACTAGCCAGCGCCCATACCCCATCCCCCCAGGGGTGGCCTGTGTCGTCTCATTTTCATGGCGTGATTTTTAGAGTAGTTTATTTCTTTGTTTTCCGGCATTTAATAAAATTAATTAGGATTAAAATAAACCTTGTTGGTCCGTTCCACTGGCGGGCCACAAGTTCACTCATAACATAGTTTTTCACATTTTTTTTTTTTTTTTTACAAACTCATAACGCCCCCCCTTGCTTTCCCGAAGTAGGGTTTCTGTATGAGGGCTTGCCCGAAATACGTGCCTGAAAAGAGACTCCTGGGGTTTTAAAAAAAGATAAAATTTGGGTTCATAAATTTTTTATAAAAATACCAAGGTCTTCTCCCGTATGCTCTGTGGCCGACTTGCAGCTTAGTCTGATCCAGTTGGTACACATCAGAAAGGAGGGGATGACTAGTCTGATCCCCTAGCTTCTCCCTCTTCAGAAGAGAGTACAATTCCATTATTGCCACCCTCACCTCCTAGAGGGAGAAACTCATATAACACAATGGTGACACTAACACCCAACACAAATATGCCTTTTATGGCAAGCTTGAATCTCCTTGAGATGGCTAAATTGATTAATGATCACATCCTTCATTATTCGACTTGGCCAGATATGCCCCCTAAGATTCCTGTTATCACATATATAGTAGCCGAGCTACCATACATTATTTTTCTGATTCCAGTACACTATTCAGCCAGTTCCCTTGCATTGAGATGTTGAGATGAGCATCTATTTATGGACCATGATTATTATTATGGACAACAGTGTATTCCCCATGCCATGACTGAGTCTCAGGACACTCAGAGAGATGACTGATGTAGCTATTTAGCCATTTGTACAGAGCAGTCAATAGTGCCCAGAGTTACAGCAGCAGTTTCAGAGGACAGATGTTGGCTCAGATGATGAGCATTCAGGTATATGACTCAGCAGGTATATTATGGTGTTATGGTTATATTGCTTTTATTTTCATTCTTATAGCATGTCTTAGCATTTAGTATCATGATCTGGCAATCATATAGATATGTGGACCTGGTTGTACTTTTATATATCATATTTGTCCATACTCAGATTTAGAAGTTCTTGACCTATACTCATTGGTTTTACCCTCCCTGGGGAGAATAGAGGTGATCATTCCCACCATACTTTGGCTTGCTAGTGTTGGTCTCATTATTCACTATCTTCATCCATCCATTACCTACCTAGTTTGTTATTTACCTTGACTTACTACTTGACTAGTGGCATGGAGGACCTTTCCCCGCTGTAGCCTCTGTATTGGATCAACTCCCTTTTTTATTGTGTCTCGGCTCTGAGTTGGTGACAAAACTTACCTTTGGTAAGTTGGATTCCCTCATGAAGTCCCCCTAGTCACTAAAGATGTTGTTGGCTAAACTTGAAACTTTTAGTGCTGCCATGAATACAAAGTATGGAAATAAAATGTTGTATCTTGTATGAAAGCCCATTCATGCAATGTGTTTCTCAACACACATGAATGAAAGGCAAGCCAAATGAAAATTGCTATGAAATATCAAATGTTATATCTATTGTGAAATGCAAATACCTAGGTAAACAAGCTGTTTAAAGACACACCTAGAAGTGCTCAGGTAAACAAGTGCCTTAAAAACACACGTGCAGCAAGAAGCCCAATGAAATGTAAATCTATGCAATGTGTTTATAAACACACATAGATCAAAGGCTATGGAAACTATAAGCCCAAAAAGTAATGGAACTTAAACTCTATATCAAAAAGATTGCTGGCCTCTTTTGTATTATGGATTGTGCACATTTGTCAAGGTGAACAAACACTCTTTGAACAACTCACCCATTTGTGAGACACCGCCATTCCCTGTGTTATTGCTCATTCAGTATATGCTATAGTGTGTATTCCCTCTCCATTTCCAAAGTGTCACAGTGTTAAGTCAGTAAGTCATTCCCTTTAGCCTAGCCTTTGCAGTACAAAGCCTTCATCCTTCACTAGCAAAATGGTCACAACTATGAAGTGAGTATGGTCTTGAAAGTCTAGTCTGAGTGATAATAATAATTAATGACTTTATATATTTTGATTTAGATCGCCAGTAATGATTGCTATTTGTTATAATTGCTATTTGAATGGATTGTAAAGCATGTTTTAACCTTTGACACCTTGCAGCAGCTTGATGACAGTTTGAGTTATATTTGGTCATGTTGACTTGGTCAAACCCAGTTTAACCAAAAGTCAACTACAGGACATGAGGGTGGCAGACCCTAGATGATACAGATAGATGATATATGGTCTAGTACAGGTCAGCATGGTGGGTTTATGCAGTGGTTTCAGGCCTATGATGATGATTTGTGCTTTTCAGCACTTTTACAAGTTATTATCATTTGGTCTGCCGGATATGATGAGTATTTATTCTTGACCATGCAGAGGTCTATATGGTGTATGAGTACACACTTTAGATGGATTTGGGCTCTCTGAGTCCAATGAGACAATCTGTTTTCAGTTCCGGGCAGTTACAGTGATGATTTAGCCTCAGTTGGCTATCCTAGTGCAGTTTTGGCCTGTCAGAGGCCCTGTCAGAGCAGTGATGAGATTTGATTGGTTCACCTAGGGCGCTGTACATGGAGGGGGTGGTCCAACCACTTGTTATTACCATATTACCCCCCTCCCAGACACATTGGTGAGCTTACCTTGACAGCGCAGGCACTCCAGGAGGCAGTTTGGGCAGTTTCACACTTCCCGAGGCAGTCCAGAAATGGTAAAAATGGCTACAGAGGAATTCAATTTGGGCTAATGAGGCAAGGTTATGGCATGGGATGATGATTGATGATGAGTGGGATGTCTTCCACACCTTCTCCAGCAGTTTCAGCTTCCAGTGGGACCCACACCCATCACTTTCGGCATTTTATGATGATTTCTGGAGCCTTCCAAGGCTCACGACTTTCCCAGAGGGGCACAATTTGGTGTCTAGAGTGATTATTTTATATTATTGTGCTATGGGGATTGACCAAGGGACTTAGAAATTACCCCTTGGACCCACCATGAGCTATTTCCTATGTTTTATCATTGACATTTGGTGGGACCCCCTTATTATGGGTGATTTGTCCATTATTATATTGTATTATTGAGTTGATCCATGTTTTGTATTGTTGAGCTCATCTCAACCATTGATTAGATCATTTGATCTTTTAATCTTAGCCACTCATTCAAAAAGTGGTTAGGATTGTGGCCTCTCTCCATCCTATTTAAAGGAGAGAGCTTCTCATTGTGAAGGGGACTTTTGGCTCTGGATTATTGGAATAGAAAAATACTATTGCATCTATCTGTTGTGTTGTGGTGAATGCTTTTGGAGTTCGTTTGTTTATTCTTCCGTTGCACTGGGTTATTGGAGATATTGTCTTGCTATCTTTTGTACCACGATTTTGTCATCTACAGGTGGAGGCCGAATTGGTTTGTGGAGGACGTATTGGTAGGGGAGGATCCTCCCTACTTCTTTCTTGAATTTCTTCGTTGGTAACATGGAGTATTACTGTCTCTGACCTTCTACTTCATGTTGCTATTGCATTTCGCTTGTATTTCCTCCATGCTTGATCTTTCTGATTGAATCGACTTCCTTGGTTTGACAGGTAGAGGAGGGCGCACGTGTGGGCTAGGGCATCACCTTTTGGCAAGCAAAATCAACAATCTCTCATTTGATCTCTGCGGGAATGCTCCTCAACATCAAAGGCAACCTCATCCATCACACAGGTATGATCTCAAGGTAAATTTCTCATTCCATGATCTATCCATTTGTCTAACTCATTAAAACCCTCATAAGCTAAAACCCTCATTTTGCAATTTCTCAGATCTAGCAAGATCTACTTGGCTTTTGGGCATTAAATTTAAAACCCACCTCCATAGCATCCACAGCGATTCAGATCTATAGTTTGGTTTGGATTGGCCTTCATCCAACCCATTTTCCAAGGCAAAATAGCCTCTCTAAGGGAGGTCGCACTTCCTTGGGCATGTGAGTTTGGTAACATCTAGCACCTGGATAGGTGAGATCCCACTTGATCCATAATCTACACATTTGATAACCTAGCCCTAGTGTGTCACTTCTGTGATTTTCACCTTGTGGGCCCCATTCCTCATTTTGAGGGTTGAGTCCCACTTGGGTCACTTTGTGATACATTTCAATCTCAAATCTACTGAGATCTAGCCATTGGATGATCCTGATCTTCAAGACCCACCTAGCTTTACACCTCAACATCCCTGATCTCTAGTTTGGTGGACATCCGACTCCATTTGGCCCATTTCCCAAGGCACTGATCTTCTCCAAGCCAATTCGACTTTCTTGGATTGTTGAGCTAGCTTGTGGTTTGACCTTTGTCTTGCATGCTTGAACACTTAAACACTATCCTATCCATTCATCAAGCTCACTTTTGGTACTGGTTAGCCTCAATTTGGTCTTTAACTACCCTGCATTGGACACGGTTCCCAAGGCAGTGGATTTCTTCATCTTTGACTAGTACCCTGATCTTGGATCTTGTTTCAAATCTCATAAGTCACTCACATAAACATGTTGGACCAAATCTACACTGTTTAAACCCCTTGATCCAACCAATTACTCATCTTGTGACTTCATCCCATAGATCTAGGGTTTACCATACACCTTACGTACTTCATCCATACTTGATTTGATCTGGTGTTTTGGTATGATCTCTCCTATCGGGAGTAGATCTGGGCCTCGCCCTTTTTTGTCTTGGGCTCGATAACATAAAGTGAAGATTGCCTCGATTGGCGTGACAACCATCCATTGGGAGTCGAGGCTATCTTGGTTGCACCTCTTTGGTTGCCTATCCCCTCTGCCATCCATTTTGGATCCACCTCTAGGGGCAACTACAAGTTTGGTGATAACAATTCCTTCAGACATTACAAAATTTGAAGGGAATCGAGGAGATGATTTAGCTAACCACATAATGTCATTTCATCTTTCTTTTTCATCTAATAGCATCATTGACGACTCTGCTCATCTTCGCCTCTTTCAGAGAACCCTTACATGAATAGCGGCTAAATGGTATGTTGGCCTACCATCTACGAATTATACCACATTTGAGTCAATCGCCACTATTTTCCTCACATATTTTCAGTTACCCATTCGTCATGACCTAGGGATCGAAATCCTCATGGAGTTTCGGTAATCAACTTCCACCCATATCATGGATCACACCCACGAATGGCATAGGCGTTGGACCTTGTGTAAAATAGATATCCAACCCCAATTCCTATTGGATTGGTTCCTAAAATCATTGCAACCTATGATTGCAAAATATGTGGAAACCTACTTGCCTAAAATGGAAGAAGAATCCATCATGAAGGCCCAACATTTCTACCTTATCTATGCACAATATGTGTACATGTATACTGTTCTCCCAGATGCCCCTCAGCATTGTTCTCCGAACTCAACCCCCTCAAATACATCACACTCAGTTGATGGGTTGATTGGGGCTATTTACCACCAAGGAAACGCCCCCAACTGTCAACATTTGTACCACTCAACATGGTACAACAATACCCACCAGCACCATCTGTTTCGGTGGTACCTCTCACTACACAAAACCCTCCATTTGGTCAGTTAGATTATGGGCCATATAGCCCTATATACCCAAAAGTTATCGAAGCACCTCAGGTATCGCCACTAAAAATGGCACCCTGGGATCCTACTTCCACATCATATGGATCACCTAACCCACATCTTCCTACAACTGGATACAATGTGTATTTCCCATTTTATGTTCCTTTTGGTCCTTACCCCCATGCCTCAAATGGGTATGAATCTAGTATAGCATTCTCTTGTTCAACAAGCTCGGAAATTTGAGCAGTTGAACATGGTTAATCCCCTAAATCTTCAAATCAGGGGAAGAATAAATGAACGAATAGGAAAAACCATTGGCAGGGGGAATCCCCCTCCCAAGAACCAAAATATGGGTAGCTAGAATGAGGGAGAAAATAACCCCCCCAAGCAAGGCAATAATGCCAACCTTCGGACCAATTATCCTTGTTCCATGTATGGAGAGTATGGGTACTACATGCATAATTTCCCATTAATCCTTAAGTGCAAACAAATGCTTGAAACAAAGAAGTTGGCCACAACCAACCCTCCTCAAGCACCAAATGCATCACAACCCCAGAAAGTTGAGTCGCAACAACCTTTTTCCAATCAAGAGTAGTTACCCAACAACCATATCCATGTTCCGTAGGTGATGGCACCTTTGAGAATATTTACATGAACACGATCGAAGTCAACCTTCATACCCATGCTAAAGGGTATGCCATGTCTAAAGCTCCATAGGTAGATGATGTTCCTACCACCTCTGGTGGGCCTTTGCAAATACCTCGTCCAAACAGTGACTAGATCCCAATTGTTCCCAAAGCACTGCTTAGACGGACTACCCAAAACCCTCACATGAAATATGCCCACAACTACAATATCATAGATGAATTGGCTCAATCACTTGCTTCCATGTCAAATTTAGAAGTCCTTCAGTCTTGCCCTTCCCAAAAGAAGGAATTACTCAGTGCATTAGGTGTCGTCAACCCTTATGGTTCGCATCTCATAGCCTTCGATCTTGAAAAAGGTGAGGCACGACTACCCTCATCAATCACATTATAGATTCTTGCCACAATCAAGAACAACATCATTCATCAATGCATAGTCGATGAAGGAGTGTTAACTTGTGTGATGTCCACACATGTTTGGAAATGTTTGGGCTCTCCAAATTTGGTTCCCTCATCTATCTCCCTTTGCACTTATGATGGGAGACCATCGAAACCTTTAGGATTATACCAAAAATTCCTCCTCTGTCTACCTAAGACTGGAAATCAAGCTGATGTTATCAACATGTCATCGTTATCCATCTTACTTACAAGTAATGATACATTGTCATCATCATCAGAGGAAGACCAATCACCATCTATCGTGGAGGATAACCATGATCCACCAAACACCCAAAAGAAACCAAAATATCTCTAGTTGGATCTGGGGGAAATACGATACTCTCCCCCATAAGCCAACATGATTTGGATTCCATTCGGGCGTATACTCAACCTACCACTTAGTTTCAGTCAATCTGAATATCAACATCGAGATACAAATTTAGTGAAGGAATGAAATATTATTAAATTAATGCCACACATATCATTAGAAACCAAAACATAACATCATTGTCCACATATTCCTCCTACAAAAATTTAAACATATGCTAGATTGAACTGTTTCTACCATGTTTCCACTGAATAACCGTGAAGAACGCCATATGTGTGTGTGTGTGTGTGTACCATTATGTGCATATATGCCAAGAGAATGACCATTTCTATCATATCCAAAATAAAATAATAGTCCTGGATATACTTCTCCAAAATAAAAGAGTTTTTCAAATACAAATCTTCCCTCTACCCATGACCTCTCTATGAGCCACGAATGATCCATATGGACATCGGTGGCCACCCACCTAGCCCACTAGCTCAAAGACACAATTTTCGATCTTGGCAGCTTTTTTACAATTTTTCAAGTCCTGATATTCCAGGGCCGTTTTGAGGCCCTAAACGCCATTTTTTGGCACAAAAGCGCCCAATCTATCACCAAGGGCATTGTTTGGGCCGACAACACGGAGTCCTTCTCGGAAAAACCTTTCCGGTAGTATATCGAGCGGCCCAAACAGAGATTGTACACAAAATTTGCACCCTCGGGAAGTTGATGTATTAACTAACCACATCGGGGCCCACAAACCTTTTGGCATTTCATCTCCCGTGGTTAGGGTTTTTTATGTTAGGGTTTTCTCATTGATGATTTATGTTAAAAAGGCCTTTATGGCCTCATTGTAACTCATTTGTTGTGGATGAGTGTAGCCAAAAAATCTCTTTGCAGAGATAAGCTACCACCATTTAGAGAGAGTTGTATTGCTTTGCAGTTTACAGTGTTTTTCCATTCCAATCATTAATAGAATTTTGGTTTTATTGTACTGCTATGTTTTCAGAAAAATATTTGTGTGCATTTATGTTTTATTCCACTGCATTCATTTCATTCTCCGAATAATCTAGATTAGTGGTATCCAAGTAATCTACTCTTGTTGTTTCTCAGTGCATGTCCCCAACGAGATCTGAATATCGAGAGTCGAGTCTCAAACTAGTTGAGCTAGTTGGGGAAAACCACCCTTGTCAACCCAAGCAACCTCACATGGTGGGAGAAGAAAAGAGAGATGACTCAGTAGGAGATCCTATTAAGTTACTGCTTGAGGAATCCCCCGCGCAACAAAGGAACAAGATGATGGATAATTTTGCCCAGATCCTTCGACGAATGCCAACATCGGCAAATGCACCTTCAACGAGCATTCGTTTCAGAGGTGCAACTCCCTTTTGTTAGGATAATTAATATTCCAACCTTGTCCACCTTAGCATTATTTTCCTTTTCCTAGTATTTGATGATGTTGTTAGCCCCTTATTGGTGTGTAGATGTCATCTAGGACCCATTAGCCACTTGATGCGCCCTGCATGCATGATTTTAGGACCACCAGAGTCATTTTCCTACATTTTAGGAGCTAACTTAGTGATCTGGTTCAGTCCAACTGAGTTCCTGACTCTAGTGGGGGGTTTGAGCTCTGATCACCACTGATTGTGATCTAATGCGCCCTTTTCTAGCAATCTTGCATGACAAACTCACTCTTGCACCCTCCTTGATCAGTTAACTGACAGTATCTTCAGTTCACTGACATTTGGTTGAGTTGAGTTGAGTTTGGAACCTTCGGAGCATTGCAGTGGGATTTGAATTCTCTTTGGATAATTGAATTCTCTCCATTGTATTATATTTGTTGACTATACTGATTAATTGATTATGACACATTTCTGTGCACATCTAAGCTTCAATGCATGATTAATTCTACTGCTCATTCCACTGCAATTTTCACTGTAATTCATCATTTTTCCTAATTCTTTCACTGTGAGGTATTCTCAAGATCTAAGATCTGTTGTGAATTTCACATGGTATCAGAGCTTGTGAGAGCTTAGGTTGAGCAGCTGCTTTCATTAGTGCACCATAAGCCTCTGGATTTCCATAGCAAATCCTGGTGCCATTGCATTGAAGCCATTGAAGAAATCCTTTGGAGTCTAGCCAGGTGTGAAGGATCTGGATAAAAGTGTCTAGTGACCTAAAGTAGTGCTCATTAGATTTAGTAACTGGTTTATCTCCAAAATTAAGAGTTTTTTTGCAGGATTTTGAAATTTTTTCAGTGCAGCAGTAGTAGCAATTTCAGTTTGTATTCGCTCCAGCAGTTCCACATCGAGAATTCAAATGCTCCCTTGTCTCCAAGAATCCTGGCACCATTCAATTATCTTGATTGGAGGGCTAATATGAAGATGGTATTGTGCAAAAAGAGTCTCTACAGGGTCACAATGGGCAAGGAGGTTGAACTTCAGGCAGTTGTTGAGAAGGAAAAGTACCTGAACATATTAGATGAGGCTTTTGGTTTCATGTGTATTCACATCTCTAGAGATTTACTCTTCCACCTTGATGGATTGAAGACACCAAGAGAGGTTTGGTTGAAGCTTGAGTCTCTCTTTGGCAAGCAAGATGAGCTGAGAGGCCACATTTTGGAGAATGAATTAATTGCTCTTCAACCCAACAGTTTTGAAACCATACATTAGTTCTTTTCTAAATTCAATTCCTTGGTTATGTAGTGCAAACAATGTGGTATTGAGAAGAAGGATGAGTAGTTGGTGCTCTCCATCCTAAGCAAGCTTGGTCCTGAATTTTCAATATTTGTTTCTACCTTCTATTATCGGAGATTTTCAATCCCCAACTAGAAAATTCTTTCTTTAGATCCATTCACTGAATCTCTCATCCAATAACAAGTCAAACTGATTTAAATGGGACCCTAAAGGCGAAGGCCTCCAAAAATCAAGCTCTTATGGCTGGGGATTCAAAAACTACGAATACTAAATAGAAGCAAAAAGGTAAAGAAAAGAAGCAATTTGAATCCAAGCAAAAGGAGAAGTCTAATCCATCGGAAGGAGCCTCCAGCTCCAAGAATGATGAGTAAAAGGGGTTTGAGAAGACCAAGTGTTCCTATTGCAAGAAAGGAAACCACCCAGAGAGATCTTGCATGAAAAATAAGGTAGATCAAATGACCAAACTTCTTGAACATCACAACATTTCCGTCCCAGAAGGCGCAAGGGAGACTGATTTTGGAAGTGAGACAGATGATCATGAGAGATGCCATGCACTGAAGGTTGGATTCTCACAATCACAAGCATTCCTCATAGATTCAGGAGCCTCCAACCAAATGGTTGCCTCCATAGAATCATTTTATTCTATAGATCTCAATGATGGTCCTAGTATTCACATGGGAGATAATTCATAGATCTTTGCTAAAGAGAAGGGAACAATACAACTAGAGCATGGTAAGTTCAAAAATGTTTTGTATGTGCCTTCTTTGACAACAAACTTGTTATTTGTTTATCAAATGGCACACACAGGTTCACCGAAGAAAGTTATTTTTGGACCTGACACAGTTGAGATTGTAGAGATCTCATCTGGGAAGCTAATAGCGAAAAGTGTTTCAAACCATGCCTCCAAGGCATATGAATTCTCTCACTTTTTGCCATACTCTCTGCCTACTCCATTTGCATATGATGAATATCAAAATGATGTCTCTTCTAATGATCCAGTTTCAGATTCTGAAGATGAGGACCAAGATCTTGATGTTGAGTATGAAGTTCAAGCAGATCCAGATCCAGATCCAGCCACTGATCCCAATCCATGGCCAGGGCCAAAATGGGCTCACAAAGTCCTTGAAGCTACTGGGAACATAGCTAGGGATCTATCTGACCATAGAATAACTAAATCTCAATATCGAGATGCAAATCTTTCACTATGTCATACAGATCCACTTCTCTCAGAGATGTGCTACATGATGGTGGGGTCTAATCCACAATCCTTCAAAGAGACTTGCCATGATGGATCTACAACCAAGTACAAAGCTCGATTGGTTGAAAAAGGGTACTCAAAGGTTCATGGTTTGGACTACAATGAGTCATTCGCCCCAGTAGCAAGAATGGATTCTGAAATATTTGTTTTGGCAAATGCAACTTTGAAACAGTGGGAGGTACATCAGAGGAGCAGATCTAGATCCAACACTTGCATTATTATCCTACATAGGAGCAAATTTCCTACACTTTTACAAAGTATTTCACTCAGAAGAGATTTTCCTTCTTTGCTTGGTGTGAAGGATGTTTGATTTTCATGTTGTTCCTTTTTGAGGGGGGGTTTTGTTCCCAAGAGGTTTTCCCCATTTCCTTAGTTTCATGAACAATTATTTTTTATCATTATTTGATTGTATGGGTGACCTTTGGTCTCAGTAACTAGGGCCCAGGATGTCTAAGTTTGGATTAAGGGGGGGTGTTAGGATAATTAATACTCCAACCTTGTCCACCTTAGCATTATTTACCTTTTACTAGTAGTTGATGATGTTGTTAGCCTCCTAGTGGTGTACTGCAGATGTCATCTAGGACCATTATCCACTTGAGGCGCCATGCATGCATGGATTTAGGACCACCAGATTCAATTCCCTACATTTTAGGAGCTAACTTAGTGATATGGTTTAGTCCAACTAAGTTTCACCTGAGTTCCTGACTCTAGTGGGGGGTTTGAGCTCCGATCACCATTGATTGTGATCTAATACGCCCTTTTCTAGTAATCTTGCATGACAAACTCACTATTGCGCCCTACTTGATCAGTTAACTGATAGTAGCTTCAGTTCACTGAGATTTGGTTGAGTTGAGTTGAGTTTGGAACCTCTGGTGCACTGAAGTGGTGATTATTCCTATGCTAGACTGACTGGGATTTGAATTATCTTTGGATAATTGAATTCTCTCCATTGTATTATATTTGTTGGCTATATTGATTAATGGATTATGACACACATTTCTGTGCACATCTGAGTTTCAACACATGATTAATTTTATTGCTCATTCCACTGTAATTTTCACTGTAATTCATCACTTTTCCTAATTCTTTCACTATGAGGTATTCGCAGGCTCTAAGATATGCTGTGAATTTCACACCTTCAAGGTACAAGTTATTTTTGACATTCCCTTATTTGAAGTCTGTATAGATGCAGATGCTTTGAAGGAATGGATAAATCTATTAGAGGGTTACTTTTTTGTTCAAAATTTTTCTGATAGCGAAATTATCACCTTCACGCTCCTTAAGTCCCTACCCCATATCAATATTGGTGGGACGGTTACTGTGAGAGGCCACTAGTACAAAATGAGAGATAAGTGACCAAAACAATGACCAAAATCAGCATATAAATGACCACTTTTGATTTGGTGATCACTGGTGGCTAATTTCTAGTCTCTTATCACGCGACAAAAAATGTGGTCATATTTAGTTTGGTCATTTATAGCTTGCCTTTTGGTCATTAATTTGGTCGTATATTTGGTCATTAATTGTGACAATTAATGACCACAAGACAAGCTATAAATGACCAAACTAAATATGACCAAATTTTTTGTCACATGATAAGAGACTGGAAATTAGCCACCAAAACTGCCATTTGGTCGTTTATATGTGAATTTTGGTCATTTTTTTGGTCGCTTATCTCTTATTTTTTGGTCACTTATCTCTCATTTTTTGGTCACTAATTTAGTCATTTTTAACCGATATTGCAATATCATTAGGGCACAGAGGAATTGAACCACCAACCTCCTTCTTATGAGGCAGACGCTCTTCCATTGAGCTAGCACCCTTTAAGAATTTGGGAACCTAACTTATAGAGTCCTCTATAATGGTAAAAAGGATCAATAGAACTGTTCTCAAAATTAAATTCTTACTATAGTTAAAAATGTTTCATTTGTATCTAAGATTTACAAGATATCATCTAGAGATCATCTTCAAAATTCTCGGGCATCAGACAAAAGAATTCAGTCATATTACAAATCAATGAACATTCATCCTAAGTGCATGAGATGTTGGATCATCTAGGACAACATCTATTTTCGTAAACGGTGGCTAATATTTATCACTTAATCATGGTGTGCGCTTGTTATGTAAAAGTCATGGATTTCTCAAGTTAAAAGCACTGAACACAAAACATGTAACAAAAAGTCACCAAAACTGAGGTCTGAGACCCTCTTACATCCATAAAAGATAAATAAGAGAATAGAAAAGTAAGTTGTCAAGTCCATTAGACTTTGAAGGATCTAGCAATGTGCATGATTCAATGCCTTTTTTTCTTTTCAATTATGTATTATTTTTTATTTTGCAAATGTCCCTTCTACCCAATCACATTCAATGTATCTGAACACATTTCTTGTTCAATCCCCGCAACATATTCAAGACTAGTTAGTAGAGCAGTCGTTGCATCAGAAATTGACAATTACCTCCTCTTAATCCACCATATATATATATTTGATTACCAGCAGTAGCTTGTGCATGCCAACATCGCTTTAGAAGATCCAAAGATGAATCGAATTCTGTATGAGATTTGTTTGTCTGAGGAGATGAAACAACTCCTTTTCAATCAACCCAAATTCCAGCAATAGTGTCAAGTACTGCAAGCAAAAAAAACCAGCTATGGACTTGATAAAATATAACATATTGAAACAAAAGATTAGGAAATAATGAACATTTTTTTCAACATAAACCTTGTTATCCAACCTGAAATTGCAGGAAACCCTTCTACCATCATTCCTCCCTTGAGAGCACCTCCTGAAACATGCAACCTTGAATCTACAAAGACCTGCTTGAAATAAATCAATGGTCAACATAGCAGTAAATTATTGGAGCCAGTGAGATAGAATATTTATAGAAAAAACAATTTGGAACATCATAGTTCGAAAATCACACCATAACTTTTCCAGACACATGCATTGGCAAAGTGCTATACACAAATTAAAACTTACAGAAAGAACTGCCAAAATTATGACCAAGACCTTAGAAACCCCATAGTAAATGATTTAATGAAATAGAAGAGGAAAAATGAGACGAAGACATCAATCATAAGAATACTACCCTCCACACCAGCTGGGATCTACTGGACGTGTTACTTACGATGGATCCATGTCACCAGAACCCTGGTGTCAACTCATATAGCTACATGACATCTAGGAGGGCTTCCAAGTCCACATAAGTAAAACAATCTCTGATTTCATCTGGATCTATCTTTGACTAAGGGTGAACCACACAATCAATTGCAATTGCTTCAGGCTGAACAATGAGCTGTTTATGACCTGGCTGAGCAGGATTCAGTTCCCTACAAACTATTTTGAAATTTTGAATTATTTAAAAATTAAGACAAATCCATAATAAAACAAGGGAAACATCCTTCAAGTAGATATATACATGACTTCAAACCAACTAGAAAATGTACAACTCACTGAGGAACTTGATCCAAGTCAAGGTCATCATCTCTTGAATCCAAGCGAACAGGATTTGCAACAGGTCTGCTCCAACATATTACACAACTTAAATATAATATTGTGATAATAATCATCAAATAAGATAGCAAAAATTAGCACATTGATGCAAGAGCATCTTAACTTCCAAATCTATCGAGTTCTTGGAGACAAATCCCAATGGAGGGGTCTGACACTTGTAGAGGAATTTTAATTCCTAAATGAAAATAATTGTATTTTCTAAATTGATAAATAGTTTCTAGAGAGAGTGAGTCACAAATCTAGAAGATTTGATTAGATATAGTCAATTGTTGAGAATCTGCCTTGTCATAGGCATGGATGATTCTAGGAATCGATCTAGCAAAGATATTAGGAACAGTTAGCAAGATGAGGATCTGAAACAAATTATGTTTATCACCTATTTTGTATAAATGCTATGTAAGCCTATGGGAAAAAGTAGGTAGGGAGCAGAGATCGAGTGGTAGGAGAAAAAGAGAGGCTAGGGAAGAATATGCCCATCTTTGTATAGTTAGGCCATTTATTGTATGTAATAGTTATGCTTAATGAAAATTTGGCTTGTTTAAATCTGGAAGTCACTGTGTGTATATGCTTCAATTTGTGAATGATCAAATGGAATAAGATGTGAATGTGACATGAGATTAATATATGTTAAACGTTGAATAAATTCCATCTATGTGCAAAGTGGGTTAAAATCTATGCTCATTAAGATTGTTACAGGAACTATGCATCATTGTCTGGAGAGATGGAAGAGGCATTGAAGGTATATCAGGTTTGAATATTGGTAACTTATTCATTCATGTAATGTTCAGGTTGAGTATTCATTGGTGAAACGTTCTTAAGGAATAATCAGTGTTTCTATGAGATCGTGAGCATATAAATGAGAACACAGGGTTGTGAAATCTTGGTGAAATCAAGTTGTGGATTCTAGCTATACCTCTGTGTTAAATTCGAACTGAAAGGATTCCAATAAAGGACTTGAAAGACCTGGAGACTCTGAAGAGAGAGGTAAGTGGTTTTTTGCATAAATAACCTGTGAACTTACTCAGTCTGGAATAAATGACAACTGATGAAATTGAATTTCCTTGTTAAATCATGCGTTGAACAAGATAGTAGTTCCAATGTGAGATTGGATTTAGGGTTGAATAATTGATGTGGAATTTAGACTCATCAAAGGAGCTACAACCAAGGTGTGGTCAAATATATGAGATCTAGAATTGTGTTGTTCAATTTTAGAAGGAAATTACCATTGTGAAATTGCATTGAGGGTAAATGGTAAATCTCTATGTTTTATGCTTGGTAAATACCATTTGAAATGGAGATGGGTTTAAATCTTGTCAAGATTGTGAGGTGTTTAAACTGGGTAATTGCGCCCTGTTAACCATAATTTGTGGGTCGTGACAATTTTATGGTAATGAAATGAGATGAGATGATAGTGCAGACCAAAAATACAGAGTAAGCTGGGATTAATGGTGAATGAGGTTTGTAACACTCAGCTGTTACACAAAGTAAATTTGTGGACACCCAGTGGACAATAGGAATATTGGGTTGTTGATTGTGTAACCTGATGAGATCACTAGATGGTTGAATATATTAGTTGCAGGAATATTTACTTGTGGATTCCAGTAGCATAATGGTTTTATTGTAACCATTGTTCGATTCCTACCATATTTGCTTAAATTGATATGTAACCCACTTGTTTATTTGATATTTTCCAGTTACTGAATTATTTCGGCAATGTTTATGTAGATCTGGAGTCAGTGGTCTACATGGCAAGTTATTGAATAAAATGAGGGAAAAGAGCATATCTATGGTATAGGTATGCACCACAAATCATCTTTATAATAATACAATACAAATACTAGTTATTATTCAAATACTTTTTGGTAGTGGCCTTCTGTAAGGTGTTCTTTCTTCGTCAAAGTTTCTCATGTCTGCAAAACGAGTGCTCTTTTGGAATATAGGTCGGCTCTGCATAATAGAATCTGGATGAAGTTAGCCAATTAACCACTATATATATGATTAACACACACTATATGTGAAAATACATCCAGGAATAAAGCCAACCATCAGGGCTTGAAGTCTTAGAACAACATAAGACCTAACAATTGCCTAATTGATCCATTACCCATTTGTCAACGAGGTCCCTTGCAAGCTTCTTATTTGATTTCGTCTCTTCATCATATTTTGACAAGAACGTGATAACCTATCAAATGAGAGGTGCTCATGCTTCGATTCCCATATTTTTGTACATATGCATGTGATTGAGAGTGCAACAGCATAACTTCATATGGACAGAAGTTGAAATTGTACCTTTGCCAATCCACTTTTTTTAATTGTTCTCTCCTATCATATTGTTCAACATCAATTGGTAACTGCATCCATGATAAAAGAAAATGCTTGAGAAAGATGGTTCTGACATAAAAAACAACACAGCCATGATACTGGGAAATATGGAATATTTTGTGATAAAAATGTAGCAATGTCATGACGAGGGAAACATGAATCACTTTATAAAATATGGGAAACTTTAACAAGTAATTCAACAAGCAATATTGATACACTAAAAATATGCAATACTCCAAAATGAAACATTTACAAATTTGAAGATGTCCCTTATGGCATTAACTTGCTCTAAAATAACCACTGTCACTAAACAAATTTGTTACCAAGCAAAATTGAAATAAATTCCAGATATGAGAGATAAAAATCTTACATATGTTAAAACTTAAAATCTTAAAAACTACAGTGAAAACATTTCTATTAGGAAGAGATATATCTAGAAGAGGCTCAAGCCAATTCTTTAAAACTGAGAGCACCCCACGGTCTAAGAATTCTTGCTGCAATTGCCTCCTGCAAAAACCATGCCAATAATGAAATGAAAGTTACATAAAAATTAATGAACCATAATAGAAGAGGCAGAAATGAGTCGAAGAAATCAACCATAATGCATCATGCCAAATGCATGAGTGAATCTAAGGGCATCTAACTATCCAAGATTTTTGGAAACCTTATAGACAAAATCTGCATAAGGTTTCAATTAGTATTGCATGTATGATGTATCCACAAATTAATATCTTTAACTTTTGTTGAATTTGACCAATTCATATCTCAATGAATGGAAAGCTAGAAAACCATTATATTTCAATATATGGAAAAACTTCATAAATTAAATCAGATATATTTTATGAAACATCAAATAGGAATGATAATATACCGTCTTTGAGTCTTCCTAGGTTGCAGTGATATAAACTGTATGTTTTTTTATAAAATTACATTTACAATGGATACAAATAACTTGACATAGATGGTATTTGTAATTTTGTGCTGGAAAGTTGAATCTTGTGTGGAAGTTTCTGTAAGTTGTAGATTGAACACATGCATGACTATCGGAATTGTTGGTGTAGTTTATGATCCAAGTGTACAAAAGGGAACCCAGCAAAGTGGTCCATGCAATCTTCCTACATGTTTTGGTAACAAGGAGAAAGGGAAAGAAAGGCAGTTCGAGCACCATCTACATGGAGTTGGAAGTCCAAATGTGATGAAATATGGATGCATTAACCATTTAAAGCAAGATTCTATGAGAGGATTAGTTATGTCTATGTTTCTTCCATCTGGTGGGAATTTTGATGGTCCTGTAAAGGAGGTACCATTACAATCTATGAATATTATTATGGGGGATCCTGAGCAACTCTTAAACAAGTTGACACACTTCAATGTTGATTGTCATGCGATGAAGCATGATGCACTAGGGGGGTTGAGAAACCAAGTCATAGGTCTCCCAAATAAGGGTTACATTTAAAGCATGGACTATGGATCTAATCCAAGCAAATCAAAATTTGGTATGACAGTTGGGCCTAGTGCAGCTTGTGACATGTATGAAAATAGAGGTTTGACAATAGGTTGTTACATGAAGTCATTCCAGGTCAGTTCCTTCCCTTGGAAGTAGCCATGCAAAGCAAGCAATCTTTAATGAATGGAACACAAAAGGCTACTGTGCCACCCATTGAGGCAGATATCAGAAATGGTCCTAGTCTGATGGCATTGGCTTCTAGATTTGGCAGTAGTGGTCATTCTAATGCCTTTTGGAAAAGAACCATAAATTCCACTCTTTCAAAGAACAATGGGACTTTTCCATTATCAACAACAACACACCTGAATATACCCAGAGTAGCTGTTTTAGCAAGTTTGTCCAAGGTTACAGACAATGTTGAGAACAAGATACGTGTTGATCCACGCTAGATGCAGCAGATTTTTGAAGAACAATTAAGAAGTATGCTTGATTTTAGAGGTGGTATCCAAGTTTGAAAATCAAATGAAACAACGCTTAATATTTATTACCAAGAACTGAAGTCTGTGATGAGCCGAGAACAAGGTCAACTGGCAGGTCTATTTAGTAACACCACTTCTCCAGTACAATGGAGTTGCATTCAAGAAGAGTTAAGAAACGAATCTAACTCCAATAAAGAAATGAGCCATATGGATAAACATGCTCTAGGTAGTGTCTGTGGAAGTGTTGTTGGAATCAATGAAGTTTGCAATGATCAAGATATATCGGGGATAGAAGGAAGTAGGAGAGAAGATTTTAAAGTACAATTTCAGATTCAAAAGTATGGACAAACATACAGTTTGTAATCTATCCAAAACCTTTGGCTATTGAAAATGTTGTTTAAATCTAATAGTCCACAAAACCTTATTTTCTGTGATGTATAGAAAAAATAGGCCTTTACCAAATTGTAAAATGAAAAAATAAATAGTACACAAACTGGAAAAAAGAAGCAATTGCAATTGTTTGTTATCAACTAGCAATATAGGTAGACATTACAAACCTTCTCCTCTCGTTTGTGTTCTTTCTCCTTCAACTTTTCTTGAAGGTGTGTAGTGTACTCATCAAATATCTCCCGTTGGAAGACCTCATCATTAATGGATCTGAATTTATTATACACAATAAATTACCCAACAATGGATATAGTAGGAAATACATAACTACAGGCTAGCCATGAAACAAAATAAATCCTTTGCATTGTATTTGTACTGGTATTCGGGAGCATCTTCAAGCAAAGACTTGCAATCTTCCCATCTTGACGAGGTAGTTATTTCCTGAAATGAGCCATCAAAATCAACTATCAAGAAGTAACAAAATATCTAGCTAATAGTAAGATGCCAAAGCAAAATAAAATGTGTGGAACTAGGAAGTATAAAAAATTAGGATCTCGGGAGAAACAACTATTCTTGTGAAAAAGATTAAAATTCACCTTTAAAGAATAGAGTAAATCTGTGAAGTCATCTTCCAGTATTTTCCTTTTCTGTGCTTCCTTCTCTTCCTTTTACCTTGTCCTTTTCATCACTTCAAAAACAAGATGGAAGATAGATATTGAATGCAGTTAATACAAAATAGAATCTTACAACTTAGTCTTTTTACCATTTTGACTCACATTTATTCCATGGAAAACCTCTCAGGGAAATCCAAGGGGTGCTTCTCCACATTTTTGGATAGCATCTCTTGTAAACCCATCAACATAGACTAGTGCACCTCACCCAAGGGGATTCCAACCAGGCACCCGTTGGCACAAAAATGGCCCAGCAACAATGGAAACAACTAGTTGAGCTAACTCCTTGGGCTAAGATTTTCACTTCACGTAACATCAGGATATGATTAATTTATATTCATCTTCTATCAATAACAATACTTCAGGTAACAAATATCTTCAGTCTAGTTAGAGATATAACTATTACAAACCTTAAGGTTCGATTCAGATACTACATCCAAAACACATTCTTCAGCAATAGAAGCTTTGAACTTGTCGAAAGTCCATGATGATGTTATGGTGAGATTAAATGACCACATTGAAAAAATTAAAAATCAGTGCCTCATCATTATGTTAACTATATTATAAGCCCAAATAACATACCTTTCTTGCCTTCGTGGCATTTTTATCCTTGCTTTGTCTTCGTGATACTGCCATAAATATTTTGAAATCAAAATCAAATTTAAATAAAATGTGTCTTAAATAGGTAAGAACTGTTATAATAATAAATAGCTAGAGTTTAGCCTGATAGTAAATATTACTATATCTGTCATTTAATTCCAAAATTAAAACAATGACTTTCACAGTTCAATACCTACTTCTCTAGCTCCTCTTCAACATTTTCAAACAATTCTTTAGGTGTTATACCAGATGTGTTCGATGCAACAACAACATAATTTGGGTAATCCTTAACCTGGAATGGTTGGAATAAAAATCTCTTCTAGAATTATTTCAATTAATATGGATAAGAAAACTGTAGAAAAACAGTGTTGGTGTGAACATTGAGCAACATACTGAGTGTTACTAAAAGCCTTTAAAACAATGTCACAACATCCCATACCTTGTCACAGTAATCACACCAAGGAGCTTAGCTCTAAGTATACCAGATGCTCGGTGTTCCTCCATTAACTTTCGAAATTCATCACAACTCTTACACTCCTTACGTCATAAGTGTTCCTACATTATATAATGTTTGTTGTTATTAGTCTAAAAAAATACATTACAAAGTAAAACCATAAAAAGCAAGACATAAGACAACTGGCATAGTTTTGGACTTGCCTTTTGAATCCTCGTTTCTTCTTCTTCCTCCTCCAAATCACGGATATACTCGTACCAGTATATACCCTGTTATCACCTATTTTGTACAATAGTTGAACCTCCATTGAGCCGCTAGTGTCGGAGCACCATCAGTGTTCACTTCCAGAGTATCAGGGGTTCAGTTTCCAATAATTAGCCAACTTTGGCTAGCTAGTTTTATTTTCCAGTCAAAATGACCATGGCCCCACGGGGTTTGTAATAAGTGTGTGTAACATCCCGAAAATTTACAAAAATTAAAAAAAAATTCAACGAAGCATCTATTGCTTATACTAACGGTGCGGAATTATAATAATGCTTGTTTGTTTAATTAAATGACATGCTGTAATAAATTGCTGTAATAATTATGCATGTGTATTGTTTTAATTATGAAATGTTGTTGATGCTTGCTATAATTATTTGCTATAGTTTGTATACGCTAACCATTTGTTTTCTTCTTTTGATGATGAAGGGGTCCTATGGACACCCCGAGGCTTACTTAGATATTAGCTAAAACATTTGAACGTTATTTTCGCAGATCGCAGGTAAGGGCAAGTTAGTATTTCGAAAGTAAACTTCGAAGACTCTAAATGTCATCAGTTAATCTTTCAAGTTTATAAAGAGAAATAGTATAACTTGAAATTCATTTCCGGTGAGATCCATTCTTGTTTGATCTTGCAGTTACTCAGTTGTTTAAGTAATTTTAACTATAGTTTTGAAAAACCAACATGTTATTAATAGTAATATAAAAAAGTATTATAACTTTTGATTAACGTGGTTAGGATAACCATTCCTACTCTAAGCATTTACAACGTACAACAACATAGATGTCCTATTCTACTACTCAAATACTTACATTGTAATTATATAATCATTTTGATCCTATTTGTATTACATGCATAACCTATGGTGTTTTAGTTAAAAGTCTAAAGTCATAAACTTGTTCTATACAAGCTTTCCTTTATTAATATACCATAGATATTCTAATACTATACCATGGGTGTTCTAATTCCATAATTATATCATCTAATAATAACATGTTACATATTAGGGTAAAGATGAACTATATAGTCGTGGTGCAAATTGTAAGATTGGTTAAAGGCAATCTACGTAGTATATAAACAAGGGTAGGCATTAAAGTTTGACTTCGACATAAATTAATCATGATGTATGATGTGGAACATGTTATTATATAGGATGTTGGTCCTTTAACCTAAGTTATGTCTTAATGGCAGGTTTCACGTTTTAGACTTGGTTCAAAAGGTGGTTCCGCCTTTGGTTTATCCACACTATGGTATGTTTGCAACCTTTACGTAAGGAACCCTGGCCATGCTATCATGCGATGACAGGTAAAGTATATGATGGAGATGGAAAATTAAAGTGTAATAAAGGCTAGTGGGTGGAAAGTCTAATGGCACCTCCATGGCAGCTCTTCACATGGAGTTTGTCTCGATTATGGTGTTGCAATAACTGCTCAGGGTTTTACACTTACGAAGCCATGACTTAGGTTTTCATTGTGCATTGGGTGGTTTGGTGGAGAGGCCGACCGACCTGCGGGAGTTTAGGGTCAGTTTAGTAGGTTCTCCTCCAGGTTTCAAACTCGTGACCTGCTACTTAGATAACTCCTACGATGAAATATCAAAGCCGAGTAACTCCTTGGTTACGTTGCTAGTGATGGATAAGGGTTTGATGCTATCTTCGGTTTGCAAGAAGTGAATATTCAGAAGGTGTTTCTTTCGGACAAGGTAACAATGTGTTTCGATCTTGAATTTTGAACTGTGTAGTTGCAAATTCTTGTTGTTTGTTTTTAGAACTGGACCTTTCAGTTTTTAACCATTCTTTTGTATTTCAATGACAGGCACCCTCGGCTTGGTTGTTGACTGAATAAAACCTAGTTTGGATTCTTGCGAAGCCCGGTAAGCCTCGGTGGTTCCTGTAGAGATTCCACTAAGCAAAACTACCGGTTCTTGTAGTTGTGGTTTCGTGGTCTATTGTTGTTGTTTTATAAATGTTGTAAGAAAAGTAAACCGTAAGGCACAGGTGTAAGGAGAAAGGTATCCTCGACCTAGTTCTGCGATGGCTTTGCCACGCTTCTACTGCACAAACTTTGGTTGTACAAGCCATTGTTTTGTTGAAGGGTTTTATACCTCGGTCATTTGATGAAATAAGAAGGTTCTGATACTTGTATTTATTGCTGTGGTGTTCGTCGTGTCTGAGAACAATGCTCCATAATCTGTGTTACTAGTTTATGGAAATGTTTTGTGTTGGTAGTGGCCGAGAGTTAAAGGCTAATACCTTGTTTTGTGAAATCAAACCCTGAACCATTTTGGTTTAGAAGGTAGCTTTGAAATAGTTGAACTGAGACCCAGTCTCACATATCTATTTGGTTTTTGATGCAAACGATGATTACCCTAGGTTTGTAAATAGCTACTTGATGTTAAAACGGAGAAGGTTCTTTTGTTTGTAGTTTAAGCACTATGCAAGTCATTTGATACCGCGACTGTAATATAAGTATGAATTTAATGTTTAGTTGGATTTAGGTTTTGACTGTAAGTTGGGTTATGAACTCGTCAAAATGTTTAGTTCTCTTTAAGGGTTTCGAACCCGTATCTGTTATGTTTGCAAGGTCTTCTACGTAATCGAAAATGCCTTGGATAGTTTATTTGAAAATCGTGACTGTGTTCGTTAATGTTGAACCTGGGAAATTTGAAATTAGTGTCTTTAATAAATAATGATGGGTTTCTAAGGAAACTTGTGGAAATAAAAAGGGATCTAAAAATCGATTGAGTTCTATCTTGTAATTCCTATATATTACATTGTTGAATGTTTATGAAAATGAATAGTTAGGGTTCTGCTAAGTGGGCATTAGTTCAAACAGAGTTGTTTGTCTGCATAAATGTTTTCAATTCAAGAATACTGATAATGTTTGATAATACAGAAAATAATATTTTACAGAAAAAGATAGAGATCTTTAATAGAAATTTTCGAATGGATAAAATGGATATTTCTATGTTTGGTTTACAGTTGTTTAAATTTCATAACAATAATGATGAATGTCTAAAATGGAGTTTGCATACTATGATTTTTTAAAAGAACATGATAGAGTAAGTAGTGTTTATATATTTGCAAAGTACAGTTGATATTCAACGAAACCCTAGGTTCTGTGCAGAAAGTAAATGTTTGCTTCTAATGCTATAAAAACATTATAATGTCTATGTGATAAGAATGTTGTTACAGTTTTTGAGACTTGGCATGAAATAATTAAATTTGCAGAATATAACAGATAGGAAAAATTTAAAAGAAAAACATAACAGAAAAGGAAATCTTTAAGGGAAGTAAATAGAGTTAGCTCTATTATTCATCACGCTCATTGCATATCATTTATCTAATTTTAATCCTTATTCCTTGTACTAGAGTACGATACAGAAAACAGTGCGTGGAAAAATACAAGGAAGTTATTTATTCAATCATTTAATATACTTAATCATCATTATACAGAATCATAACTAGATCAGAATTCAAACAGTTACTTCTGTATGATGATAACTATGAATACACAATCAACAATTGCAGAAAATAATTTAACTACTTAGAGGCTGAAATAACAAGTAGAACCTGTAACTGTAGATAGGATGGACAAACACCCAAGGAGGCTTGTTCCTCCCAACCTTCTCCAGAAGAAGCAGTCAAACTACTTGCCTCCTTTGGACCCCCGAGCCTGTTTACTGAACCACTAGGTAGAAGACTCTGTGTAGAAGCAAGGCACTCAATTTGTATAACCAACAATCAATAGAGACTTGCCACAAACCTCACTCTCTGCACTAAGCAGTAAAAACTCTGCACTCAGTAGTAAACAAGGCAGACTTACACCATGATAAAAAAGCTGGACTTCCCCTCATCGAATCTCTTGTGTGCATACAACAGAACTACAAGGTAAGTTTCCTCGTCAGGAAAAGTGTTGAACCTCAGTCCAAATTCGATGGCTTTATAAAGATGCCTAGGTCTTTAGTGGTCAGTTTTCAATAAATGAGCCTCAAGCTCCAGTCCCATCTTTCAGGGCACTATGACCACAATTCAAGGGAGTTGTCCCATACCAACAGCTAGTTACTTACCTCATGATGCTGCCACTTGTCCATTGCCTTCTACCCCAGATTCCATTCCACCTAGTGGGTCAGTAAACACTCTTTCAATAGTTCTTCTTGGGTGAGTGTCTCCTATTTTATTTATTTAAATAATAATATTGTGCAATTACAGTCATCCTTGGACACTTGTCCAAATATAAAACTTTACAATAAAAGTTAAGATAATGTCTTCTTTAAACATAAAATGTTTTTCAGCAAAGGGGTATGTTACAGTGTGCTAGTAGGATTTTTGAGTGGATCAGTCCACCATTACTTGGTTATGCAACTAAGGCATTCCAGGGAGTTTTTTCTCTTGTCAATTATGCTTTTCCTATAGCCGAGTAATAATCGACGAGGTTTTCTCCCACTTCATCCAAAGCTGGAATGCCCGATTTTGAAAATTGAGCCTTGGGGGGGTTATTAGAGTCCAACTGATGTATATAAGCCTACTAGACACTATGTATGTTTTAGATGGTCATTTTATAGGGTCCTCGTCCAATAAAAACACTGTCCTAATTTTTTTTACCGGACGCATTATATGAGTTTTTTATTATTTTTTAATTATTTTTCCAAATATTTAATTGGAAAAATCTAAGTTGTAATATGTCAGTCATTCAAGGTCCGTTTTCAGAGTTTGAAGGCTTGATTCATAAGCCAAAAATCACACATGACCCTCGGACTAGCTTATCCTAAGTTTCGAATGTCAATTAAGCCTCATAATTAATAATTTCTCAAAAAACTCATTTACAGAGAAATTATTAATTAAAATATTAAAAAGTGAATATTTTGGAGATAATCCAAATCTCTCCAAAATAATCCAAATTGATTAAAATAAAAGGCTAATTAACATGGCACTAGACATTTATGAGGATTCCAATCAACTCCACTCAGCTTCAGTGAAATATCCAGTCAGCACAAGTCATCTTCGATGGAGAAATTCGCCCTCCTTCATGGGATTCACGAATTGGGCATGCGGCACTTGGTAAATGGATTGTTGAGTTGTATTTATTGCCAAGGTGGGCACCCTCCTTGTTTTGTGGCCACCTCATGGGCTTGGCTCCCATTGTACACACGTTGCATTGATTATAACTCAAATCTTTGTCTCCTACACAAGCTCACGTATATCTCCCTTGGATCACGAGTTTTCCACTTAGCATTCACGTGATGGAGGATTGGATATGCATTAAACTTGTGGTAGGTGCATCCCTTGAAGGGAGGCCACATCACCATGTTGTCTCCCTCTTAACTCAAGCTACCACGAATGCAACTCCCATTCGTATATCTCCTTCACCTTCACGCCTTCACACATGGCATACTCGTATTTGAGGGTGGAACTTCCAAGAGAGGGATGGGGGGAGCCTTGCCAAGGTGGAGGCCACCTCCCCATCCTCATTCAATGTTAACTCAAGTGTTTATGGGAGATACCACTCCAAGCCACAATTCAATTGGATATTGATTGGAAATTCGAATTGGTGTCAAGTGCCATTGGCTCCCTCTGTAGCCAATTCGAATTAGGGTTTTAGCTTTCTAGTTTTGTATAAAGAGGATGCCTTTGGGCACTCTTAGGATGGAATTTTGGTGCAACATTACTCTGCCCATTTTGTAATAGCTCATAGCGTTTGCTATCTTGGAATAATAAGAGACTTTGGAGGTCTACATGGTGTGCATTGGTTGTTCATGAGAAATGTTTCATATCTAAGGTGATATTGTTCTTTACATTTTCTCATATCGTAAATGCTTGATCATTCTTTAGCTTATAAGTCTTTTTTAAAGTCCATAGGATGAGCATTTGATGGTACAATTTGTTCATTGATGTTGGGTTTTATGTGATTTAGAAGTGCAAACTGTAGTCGGTAATACTGATGTACTTCTTGTCCCATTTTATTTAGCATACTAAGTTTGATCAAGTGTTTTTATGAGTTGTGTATTGTGCAGATCTTCAAAGAGTAGAGTGGAGTTTGAACTCAGTTGTCTCTCTCCAACTCATCAATATTTTTTTGAAAAACTTGTGCATTTCAGGACTCTCCAAAGATCGAAATCAGTGCTTCAAACTGAGCTTGAGAAGCTTGCTACACTTTCCATCCTTTAATTTAAAATCAAACTTTGTTACTTGGTTACTCTCAAGGAAGCCCTAAACTCCAAGCTAGATCCCTTTGGTTTCCCCCCTTTTCGCCTCGTTTAGCTTGCTTCTCTTCCTCTTCCATACCTTCGTTTTCTTCCTAGATCTCCCTCTTCTCCTACCTCTCGTCCCTCCTTTCAAGAAAGCCTTCTCTCTCGTTTTAGCTTTCCAAGCCTTCCTTCCTCCCTTTCGTTTTCTCTTAGTTCTCTCCCTCTTCTAGTTTTCATCCCACTCCTTTTCTTCTTCTTTCCCTTTTCGTTTTTCTCCCCTTTGCTAGCCTTTTCCCTCCTCTCGTCTTGCTCTCTTTGTGTGCTTGAAACTCCTCCTAAAACTTCAAAAAACTTTAAAAAGTAACTTGTATTTCTAGATCTCAGTTTCATAATAGCTGCATCTCATTTGATTTTTTAGATCTTGCATTTAGTCCATTACTAGTTGCATTTGCATCTTAGATCTTATTTAGTTTCATTTTTGCAAGTTTGTAGATCTAAGTAGTTTCAAGTTTTATCTTTGTGATTTTGCTAACATCTAAAGGGTGCTTGTAGCTTGATTTTGTTGTGTGAAGAAAAACAAACCAAGGAAGAAGTAGAAGTAAAGAAGAGAAGAGGATCATCAAAGAAGAAAAGAAGAGATTGCAAAACCAAGAGAAGAGTTGAAACCAAGTACCAAAACCAAGAAAGATCCAAACACTTGGCATTTGAAACAAGAAGACAATTCAATCACTCTCCTTTTTGTAAAAAGAAGCCATTAAGGCCTTCTTCCACTTTATTTCTCTAAGTCTTTTCAAATGGTTGAAATTCCTAAAAAATATTGTACTTAATCAATAAAGTTTCGTAAGTGGGGTTTTTTAATACCCCACATCCAACTTCCCCCATTTGGGAAGTCTTGTAGTGTCCTTGTGTGTTTGCTTTCTTTCCTTAGCTTAGTTTACTTTTTGTAAGTAGCATAGTTTCATTTTTGTTGTAGAACAATAATTGCTTAAAGTAGTTCCATTTTGCAAGTAGAAACTAATTGCTAGATTAGTTCATTTCTGCTACTTAGTATATCAACTGTTGAAGCATTGTTTTATCATTTATTTGAGCTATTCATTTGTGTTTCTTTGTTTAAAATCTACAAATATTTAAAATGAACCAAGACTCTTGAACTTTGTCATTAGACGAAGTCAAGAGCACTCTCTATCGGAGAGCATTTGTTTTGCATTTTTACTGCATTTAGCATATAGATTAGTCAAAGACTCTTGAACTTTGTCATAAGGCTAAGTCAAGAGCACTCTCCGTCGGAGAGGTTTCACTGTGCTCTTAATAAAAAACTTCAACTTCACATTCCCCTCTTAAAATTTATTTCGTTGCTTTCCACCACCAAGTATGCTTTGCCTTTCCTAAGGGGTTGGATTACTTAGAATGGTGACTGGATTTTATTAATCTCACAAGTGATAACCATAATAAAATCTTTACCCCCATAACCAACGAACCGGCGTTGTTTCGAGAAATACTCAGGTAGTGGGAAAATTCTTACTGGTGGCGCCGGAAATCACCGTTGTCATATAGTTCTAGCTTGCTGGTTAAGTTCCTTGGACACCTAGCCTAGAATACTGGATGGTCTGTTAGGTCACCAAGGGGAGCCACTGAAGGTATATTTTTTCGGTTGGACTCATACCTTGCTTTCTTAGCCTTAATAATCAAGAACACCTAAAATACTTCAAAATTTACCAAGAACAATTTCAAAACGATCTCACAAACATTATACTTGACTTACACTTTTCAGCATCCTAAGCACCATTTTGACTCCATAAGGCACTGGTCTCTAAATCTTATATGTATCACCTTAATCTGGATCATATGTCCTTGTCATCTGCTTAAGTTTACCTTGTGGATGTTTATTTAAATTCCAAGTCATTATATATTGTTCATCTTATAATTGTGTTTTGTAATTGCAACGTGAATTGCGTATTTTACAGTGTTCTCATCATAAAAAAAACTCTTAAACAACACCCATCCGCATCATTCTATCATTTAAAACACTTAAAACACAAGAGCCATAGAAAACTCTTTGTTAGGGACAACCCCCCTTGGCTTCGTTAGGAGTTAGCCTAAACGGAGGAGCTAGGATTCAGGTGACAGCACCTGGCTCATTGCTTGCCCCCAAGGCCACACCTTCCCCACTTGTAGTGAGGGAACAACTTTCAAAATATTTCTGCTGTTGGTGTGCATCTCGACGGACAACATCTTTGGCGCCGTTGCTGGGGACAAATCTTTTTTTGTTCCTGGACGACCTTAGTTTTTTCTAGTTTTTTACCTTTTTGATAGATTTTTTAGTTTAATCAACTCTCTGATATTAGATTTGAAATCCATCTGGCGACTCCACTGTCTTTAAATTTACCAAGGTATTCAACTAGGAGAAACTCTGAAGGTTTACTTAGTTTCATCCCTGAAGCTGAAAAGGTTTATAGGAGGAGACTAAATAAGCTAGCTTCTCGTAGGATCCTTGAAGAGCTTGGATCTCAGTCTATTTCGGACATCCATAGTCTTTTTGTAGAAACTAACCTTGAAGAAAATATAACTTGTCTTTCCGATACAATGGGTGATTTTTACTCTCCCCTTGATATTACTCAGATAGCAGGTCAACCTCACGATATTCCAGACAAGGCTATTGACAAACTTCCCATCTTCACTGGCACTGATGCCATTACTACTGCTTATCATCTCAAGAGCTTCTCAAAGTGTATCAGTGGATATGTTAGAGATCCTGCCCACAAAAATGACGATGTATACATGAAGCTGTTTGGTTTATCTTTAGATGGGGATGTTGGTGATTGGTTCATCGGTTTACCAAACAACTCCTTTGTAACTTTTGCTGCTTTCAAGGATGGTTTCACCAACAAGTTTGGTGAGAAGAAAGAACCTAGACATCAACTTGTTGCATTAATGAACATCAAAAGAAGTGAAATGGAGACCATGGAAGAATTCAATAAGAAATTCACTGACTTGTCTAATGCAAACCATACTGATTACAAACCAATTGCACAGATTATATTGGTCTACTACATTGAAGTCCTTAGTGGGGAAATGCAGTATGAGCTTAGAGACAAAGATCCCACAACTCTTCTACAAGCCCAAGGTATGGCCTGCAAAATTGATAAGAACATGCAATCTTGCGGAAAGGCCAACATTCCTGGTTTCTCAAGAACTGCAACTCCTTTAAAACCAACAATACATAAAGAAAATGATCCTTTGTTGCCAATGAAGGGGGCTCATGAACAACAAATGTTGGAAATGAAAAATGAAATGAAAAGAGAATTGAAGAGAAACATGGAAGAAGCTGAAGCTAAACACCTTGCCCAACTAAAGGAAGTACAGAACAGAGTGGTAACTATGGAAAGAACACAGACACAACCTGCTCTTAGGACCTTTCCTGCAAAACCAACTTGGAAAAGAAAGCCTCCCAACCATGAAAAGAGGCCTCCTCATCAGCTAGAGGCTGCTAACATGGTTGAGCATCACAAGCCATTTTGTAGATCATCCAGAGACTTCCATAAAGAATTTGGATGCTATTATGCATGCTATGTTCAGGAGCATGGTCATCCAAAAGATTGTGGTCCTAGTACATCATCAAGCGATCCTGAGTGCATAAACTATGTAGGTGACATTTATGATATTCCTGAAGAAATTTGGAACTAGTTGAATAAGCCTATTACAGAAAGTATGACATTTTCCCATCAGATCCCTGATGATCCTATCGAAGAAATTTATCAAGACCGAATTTTCTTGAAGACCCTCCTCATGCCACCGAAACAAAAGACATTTATGAGTGGGAGGTTTTTCAAGACTACTTCAGTGATGATGAACATATATGTATTCCTGAGCCACCTCTAGAAGAAGCCATTACAAATATGGATACTTATGAAAAAATCTATGAAGTTTGTAATATGTGTGATGACACTCTCATTTGTTCTCCACATGGCAGTTAATATTCGGAAAGTTGGGTCCCTTGTGATATTTTTGAAACCCATCTGTTTGAGGAAGATTGTTATGAAGTTGAGGAGGATAAGCATAGCTTAAAGGATGACATAAGTGATGATGAGTCTATCATGGATGACATAGATATTGGTAATGATGAATGTACCTTTTTAGATAACCCTATCTATGCCATGTCTGAAGAAGTTAATGATGAACAAAATCCCTTTAGAATTTTTGTTAATAATCCCACTTATGAGCATGAGGATACATGTGGCTAGGAATATGGTAAAATTCATGAAGACTCCCCCATGTTTGACAAAAGCGTGGATTCTAAACAGTTAAGCATAAAGGAAGGAAATGATATTTTTTCATATGAGCAATCAGTTGAGCATACATCTTACCCGTCGGAAATCCCTTGTATATTAGAGTAGTTCGAGGCTTGCACTTTTATAGAAAATTATTTTCGGAAGAGCCTTTCGGATCAGTGTGATGAGGTACCAGAACTGCTTTGTCATCCTGAATTTCTTCATCCCATCCTTTTCTGGATAGGGGATGTGTTGGGTAAAATATATGCACTCTAATTCAACATTTAAATTGTCAACCCAGAAATGGAGCTTATGAGATGCAATCACTATATGTGCAGGATTGAAGGCTTGAGCTAACCTAAGCTGACTAAAGATGCAAATGTGCTAACATGCAACTATATGATTTTAAACTACTTGCATGACTTTCATAATTCAAATGCAAGAATTTGTTCTATCTATAAAAACAGGAAATTGATTAACAAATGAAGTAAGTAGAAAACTTAATAAAGATGTTTAACTGAACGGTATTTGATTTGGAAAGTAGAAAACTTGATAAATATATTTATTATAGATGCAAGTAGAAAATTTGATAAAGATATTAATTTCTGATCCAAATCTTATGTTATGAACATCTTCGTTATGTAACTGAACGGAAACTAATCTTATGATTAACAAACTGAAACAACTTAAAGAATGGAATTATTAAACTATGACTTGAAAACAAACTATCTAGAAAATGAATTGATAAATTCGAAAACAATAACTAATTAACAAATCAGATTTGAAGAACTTAATTATGGAAGAAGGTTGAGAAGAGATTAAGGAGGAAGATATTATGGAAAGAAGGAAAGAATGATAAAACTTGATTAGAAACTCTAAGTAACAAAAAAACAAGATTAAATTACATTTAAAATTGTTAAGGAGAAGCAAGAAGAGTTATAGTTGAGAAATAGAAGAAATTAGATTCTGAAAAAGGCCTAAAACAATGCAGAAAATACACAGGACTGAATGACGATCCGAACGCCTGTCTGAATGGCGGTCTGAATTACAGTCCGAATAGAGAAAAATGAGTTAAATTAAGGAAAAGAAGAAGTTTGGATGATTTTAATTACCAGCTGGCTTTATGCAAACGATCCTACAGTGCAAGGGAAGCAATAGATGGATTAGTTAGAGGCTAAACTAATGAGAAATTATCTACTCTAATCATTATCTAAGAGGATGAACTATTTCTATGAGATGTGAGAAGAAGGTTAGGAACAAGAGAGTTAACCTACAGCTACAGGAAAAAGAAATTAATGGAAGAAACTAAGGAAACTAATGCTAACTAAGGAAGAATTTGGAAGCAATATCTAACTAAAATGATGAAAGAAGAATGGGAAACAAACTGCAAATTATTAAACTATTGGTCAACCATTCCTAGTTCAGAATAAGGGAGATTACATTAACAGCAGAATACTAATTACAGAGAAGTAAAGAAAATGGCGTATACAGGAAAAATGAAATTAAGTACACACACAGAAAAACAAACTAGCTATTTGTAGAAAAGAAAATGCAGAAAACATAAACAAAACCTCCAGTTGATGAGGGGCCCTTCCCAACAATCGGAGATGGAAACTAAATCAACTTAATCACCAACAACTGCGAACTGGAACTTCCATTAACTGATGAAAATTACAAAAACGTCTGCTATCTTCTACAAGATATCTGCTAAATTGATAATCTACTGATCATCGTGTCTCTATACAAAGCAGCTATTTATACATTACAATAGATGAGAAGGTCGATAGAGTCGACCTCTCTAAAAATAGAGGTCTTTAATGACTGTAACTGCTAATTTAAATGATGCGTAACAGTGCAGGGAATGTTGACCCAGCTTCTTGGCGTCAATCCTACCCAACACGAACAACTGAGCATTTGTTTCCTCAAAACGTGGGCAGAAGCACATGCTGGAGCGTCGATGTGGGCACAAGAGTTACGTTGGCAAACTGAGCGTGAACAGGCTGGACTCCTTCCAGAACAATGGCGTGAGCAGTCAAGAACAGGCGTGCTTGATCCTCGGCTGAATGCTCAAACAAATCGGGGCTTGACGTGTTGATGAAGACGTGGGATGCGTTGTCACGTTTAGCGAGTATAGGAGCGGATCTTCTAGAGCCATGGCTCATTAACCATGCCCATTGCGTGGCAAACAGAACCCACATGCCCCTTTTTGCATTTAACGGTCTGAGGTAAGCCAACCGTGGATTTCGCGGGCTGAACGGGAGGCTGAACGACGAGCTGAACATGTTTGAACTTAGCAACGTAAGCATGCGGTCTGAATGAAGGGTCATTTGAGAAACACAGCCTGCCAATTGAAATGTAAATGCCAATTATGCCTAGAAAATATCATTTTAACGCAAATAAATCATAATATAACGAAATATAAACAAGATTTGCATAGTAAGTAAATATGTGCATACCTGGACTGTTTGAAGGGCTGAAAGGTAAAGAAAACAACTTACTATAGCAAAAAATGATAGAAATAACGCCATTTCGAGTACATTGAATGATAAAAATGGTGACAAAAATGGGCGTCAACACTCCTCCAAACCGAATATATGCCAAGTCCCATTGAACAAAGAGAAAAATAAATAAGGAAGAAGTGGATGCGGTTGGATGGACTCGGAAAGGATGAGAGCGAGCAGAATGATGGTGAGGATCAAGCAGGGATCAGTTTTAAAGCAAGGTCCAACTGAATGTTTGAAAAATCATGAGACGAAAATTTGGCACGTTTAAACGATCACACCATTATTTAGAATTTTTGAAACGTGTACCATAATAAAGATGTGTGCGTTAACGAATTCATATGGTTTGTGAAATATTCAACCATGTTCAAAGTAAACTTTGGACAGGTTGAAAGAAAATTTTCATCATAGGATTATAAAATGTCGGTTCACATGTTGATTTTTTTTTATTTTTTTGCATATAACTTTAATGAAAAGTTAAAACCATATGATAACCAGATAATATTTCTGACAATCGCAATAATGCATGATTAATTAATTCATTTGGTCAAGTTGAGATGAATTAAAGGAATGAGATCATGTGCAGAGATGACATTTGATTAATCCCTGATATGGTTAGTCAATTAGATTTATCAATAGAATTAAAAAAATTAAATATCTTAGCACATATAATCATGATGTTATAAGCTATGGTTTCATTTGGATCATCATTCATTTCTTTCATTCGACCTTTTATATAGACCATTTTTTGGTACAAGATGTGCTTGCTGGATCTGATTGCTGTTGATTATGCAGAGAATTTCTGAGGCTGCCAGCACACAAAAGGATGATGTAAACTTGCTTTTCTGAAATCTTCTGTCACTCTTTTTTGTTCAACATGGATCAGAACAATTTTTTTTCTTCTTCTGTTACTTACATTATTCCTGAAACAACAGATCATTGTATAAGCACTTTAATTGTATTATAAGTAAACAAAAAAATAGAAGCAATTCTGAATCCTAGTAAACAGAAAAAAATAGAAATAATTTTGAATCCTCCCCCAAACCGAAGGAATGGCACGTCCTCGGGCCATTAATACTGAGTTGTATGCTTCTTATGTAAACATTTTGAATCAACATCAATCAGCAGAGAATCCTAAAAAATATTATTATTCTAAAAACTAGAATTTTTTGAGAAAAAGATGTATTCATGATATGACCAAAACAATATCATACTAAGTCAGATTCTTCAATACATGCAAATTCATCAGTTTATGCTCATGAAGACCACATAAAGAATAATAGTGTAAGAAATGCGAAAAATGTCATAGGAAAAACTAGTCGTCCATGACTCATTGTAAAGATCTCTTGTCATCCAAAGAATATAGATAAGGTTCACCGTACAATTTGTGAGATCTATTATAATTATGGGTCCCATTTCTAGGATAATCATATCCTAGGTGTTTGTTTGAATTAGATGACAGGGTCCAAGTCCAACTTACAGCCATTATATAATAATAGTATAAATAATTGGCCTAAACATGTGTTTGTATACTCAGATTTTTTTATGAGCCATGTGAATAGAAAAGTGTTAACCAAACTTCTTTTACCCGATATTGCCCCGCTGCCAGCATGCTTGTTCAGTACCCCGACGGGTTTATTTTGGTACCATGAAAGCATAGCCCCGCTGCCATCGAGCCTGTTCAGTACCCCAGCGGGTTTACTTGCACTTACCGAGCTTCCTTGTTTAAGATTTTATTTAGCATGGACCCGCTGCCAGCGAGCCTGTTCAGTACTTCGGCGGGTTTGCTTCATGTGTGTATATATATATATATATATATATATATATATATATATATATTGTAAGGAAGCCGGTTGGCACTAGAGTGTGCTAAGCCTGCTAAACACATAATTCAATATTTTAGCATGAACCTTATGAGCAACTTTATTTATAATGGCCTAATTTACAGATCATGTCAAAAGATAATAACTTAAAGCTGTTCTTTGACTTCATAGTCTATCTTCTTCATAAAAGGTCAGTAATGTTCCCCACATAACATAAAATATCACCCACTTTTATGCTACCTTTTAAAGGTGCTTTAGAGACAAGTTTTGATAATGAGTGCAGGATAAACTAGGAGTCCATAGGTGTAAGATTGAGTTTTGTGGAGATCATAAAAGTAGCTCTTCGAGTAACTGGTATAATAAGAAATATGCATGTATGATGTAAGATTGCTTTGATTTAGTTATTAACATGATCTTATTCTTAGTTCTTTTATTCTAAAGGAAAATAGAAAGTGAAGTTGTATGAATATCTAAAGCTAACTAACCACATACAACTTTTTATTTATATACATACTATCCTATGCTATCTAAAAGAAATAAAAACTCATTATTCAAGTGCAAGAACTTTTCCAATGTAACCATGTGCGAAGCAAAATGAAAAACATACCTATATCCACGTATAAAAAATTTAAAGCAGTGATTACCTGGATGTGGAGAATCAACCGACTTACTTGCTTTTGCAACAGAAGGTGTCGAATGAAGGAATGGTATTGTGGCTTCATTACCTCTTGGAACCATCTTTCGATGTAATCCTGATACTCACCTTCCTTCCTCATGCCATGCAGATCCTCTTCTTCCGAATGTTCAATTGCTTGAGTACATGAAAGATCTGTCGATATATATGTGGAGAACTCTTCAACATCAGGTCTCTCTCCATCAAATGTAATCTCCAAGTTTTCGGTTTCCTTGGCAGATTGACAAGGAGATTCGGTTTGTAGCTCACGGGACTGTGGTTCTTCTATTATTTCTGGAGAGGTAGATAAACTCTTGACTTCTGTCAAGATGTGTTCTCCTTGAGAAGAAGATATTGAGATCCCAGCTGCTACTAGGATTTGAGAGAGTTCTCTCATACTGATAAGAACCTTTGAATCCATGTCATTGGCTGGTAGGTTTTGCCTTACACATGGGTTAGTCCCGGGGTTCTTACAGTACCAATTTTTTTTTATGTGTTTTTAAAATACTTTCTGCTACTAAAACAAATTTGCGAAAAAAACCACACTTGCTGAAAGAATAACACACTTGAAAAGAAGGAAGGCAAACTTTACGAAATAAATTGCGGAAAATTAAACACTCAAATGAACAGAAAGGAAATCACACTTATGCGGAAAGGAACAAGAAGGATTTGGGGCACCCCACTATAGTGAATGCGCAGGTTCTTACCTCTCGTCTTACCGTTCTCCCCTCCCCCTTGTTGTGTAATGTAAAAGCATCCTATCTACCTCTATCTACCTAGACTCCAATCCCTTTAGCACCTCCTCGACAACGGTGCCAAAATATTGGGTAAAATATATGCACTCTAATTCAACATTTAAATTGTCAACCCGGAAAGGGAGCTTATGAGATGCAATCACTATATGTGCAGGATTGAAGGCTTGAACTAACCTGAGTTGACTAAAGATGCAAATGTGCTAACATGCAACTATATGATTTTAAACTATGCAAAAATTTGTTCTATCTATAAAAACAGGAAACTGATTAACAAATGAAGTAAGTAGAAAACTTAATAAAGATATTTAACTGAACGGTATTTGATTTGGAAAGTAGAAAACTTGATAAATATATTTATTATAGATGCAAGTAGAAAATTTGATAAAGATATTAATTTCTGATTCAAATCTTATGTTATAAACATCTTTGTTATGTAACTGAATGGAAACTAATCTTATGATTAACAAAATGAAACAACTTAAAGAATGGAATTATTAAACTATGACTTGAAAACAAACTATCTAGAAAATGAACTGATAAATTCTAAAACAGTAACTAATTAACAAATCAGATTTGAAGAACTTAATTATGGAAGAAGGTTGAGAAGAGATTAAGGAGGAAGATATTATGGAAAGAATGAAAGAATGATAAAACTTGATTAGAAACTCTAAGTAACAAAAAAACGAGATTAAATTACATTTAAAACTGTTAAGGAGAAGCAAGAAGAGTTATAGTTGAGAAACATAAGAAATTAGATTCTGAAAAAGGCCTAAAACAATGCAGAAAATACACAGGTCCGAATGACGATCCGAACGCCTGTCTGAATGGCGGTCCGAATGACGATCCGAACGCCTGTCTGAATGGCGGTCCCAATGACAGTCCGAATAGAGGAAAACGAGTTAAATTAAGGAAAAGAAGAAGTTTGGATGATTTTAATTACCAGCTGGCTTTATGCAAATGATCCTACAGTGCAAGGGAAGCAATAGATGGATTAGTTAGAGGCTAAACTAATGAAAAATTATCTACTCTAATCATTATCTAAGAAGATGAACTATTTCTATGAGATGTGAGAAGAAGGTTAGGAAGAAGAGAGTTAACCTACAGCTACAGGAAGAATAAATTGATGGAAGAAACTAAGGAAACTACTGCTAACTAAGGAAGAATTTGGAAGCAATATCGAACTAAAATGATGAAAGAAAAATTGGAAACAAACTGCAAATTATTAAACTATTGGTCAACCATTCCTAGTTCAGAAGAAGGGAGATTACATTAACAGCAGAATACTAATTACAGAGAAGTAAAGAAAATGACATATACAGGAAAAACAAAATTAAGTACACACACAAAAAAACAAACTAGCTATTTGCAGAAAAGAAAATGCAGAAAACATAAACAAAACCTCCGGTTGGTGAGGGGCCCTTCCCAACAATCGGAGATGGAAACTAAATCAACTTAATCACCAACAACTGCGAATTGGAACTTCCATTAACTGATGAAAATTACAAAAACGTCTGCTATCTTCTACAAGCTATCTGCTAAACTGATAATCTACTGATCATCGTGTCTCTATACAAAGCAGCTATTTATACATTACAATAGATGAGAAGGTTGACAGAGTCGACCTCTCTAAAAGTAGAGGTCTTTAATGACTGTAACTGCGGATTTAAATGATGCATAACAGTGCAGGGAATGTCGACCCAGCTTCTCGGTGTCAATCCTACCCAACACGAACAGCTGAGCATTCGTTTCCTCAAAACGTGGGCAGAAGCACGTGCTGGAGCGTCGATGTGGGCACAGGAGCGTGAACATGCTGGACTCCTTCAGAACAATGGCGTGAGCAGTCAAGAACAGGCGTGCTTGATCCTCGGCTGAATGCCCAAACAAATCGGGGCTTGACGTGTTGATGAAGACGTGGGATGCGTTGTCACGTTTAGCGAGTATAGGAGCGGATCTTCTAGAACCATGGCTCATTAACCATGCCCATTGCGTGGAAAACAGAACCAACGTGCCCCTTTTTGCATTTAACGGTCTGAGGTAAGCCAACCGTGGATTTCGCGGGATGAACGGGAGGTTGAACGACGAGTTGAACATGTTTGAACTTAGCAACGTAAGCACGCGGTCTGAATGAAGGGTCATTTGAGAAACGCAGCCTGCCAATTGAAATGTAAACGCCAATTATGCCCATAAAATATCATTTTAACTCAAATAAATCATAATATAACGAAATATAAACAAGATTTGCATAGTAAGTAAATATGTGCATACCTGGACTGTTTGAAGGGCTGAAAGGTAAAGAAAACAACTTACTATAGCAAAAAATGATAGAAATAACGCCATTCCGAGTACATTGAATGATACAAATGGTGACAAAAATGGGCGTCAACAGGATGCCTGCAGGAGGACTTACTATATTGGGAATCACTTCAAATATTTATTAGATACTTATGATTCCCCATCCAACCCTCCCATTCAGAAGATCCAAGCAGGTTTGCACTTTCTAATAAGCATGCCCTTGCTCTGGCTGGTAACCAGAGACAAGGTAAATAATTGTTTTTACATTGATTACATGCTTAAATGGTTACATTGGATTTCTCATTATACTTAACATGTTCTTTTTATATTATGTTAGAATAGGAAAGAACAAAGTTTTTGTCTGCATTTAGATTTCTTAGAAATTATTTTCAAACAATAAAATATAGTTGGTATTTCATTTTTGTTTTTTCATAACACATGTGCTACTGAAGGTTTTCTGTCAAGTTGAGATGTTTTTACAGGTTATATATATAAACCAGAGATTCTGGTGTTCTCGTATCCTCTCCTTGCATGATTTCCAGATCAAGTACACGTCCCGCAGTTGGAGCCAGATGTTATCACCTATTTTGTACAATAGTTGAACCTCCATTGAGCCGCCAGTGTTGGAGCACCATCAGTGTTCACTTCCAGAGTATCAGGGGTTCAGTTTCCAATAATTAGCCAACTTTGGCTAGCCAGTTTTATTTTTCAGTAAAAATGACCATGGCCCCACGGGGTTTGTAATAAGTGTGCTAGTAGGATTTTTGAGTGGCTCAGTCCCCCATGACTTGGTTATGCAACTAAGGCATTCCAGGGAGTTTTTTCCCTTGTCAATTATGCTTTGCCTATAGCCGAGTAATAATCGACGAGGTTTTCTCTCGCTTCCTCCAAAGCTGGAATGCCCGATTTTGAAAATTGAGCCTTGGGGGGTTATTAGAGTCCAACTGATGTATGTAAGCCTACTAGACACTATGTATGTCTTAGATAGTCATTTTATAGGGTCCTCGTCCAATAAAAACACTGTCCGGAAAATTTTTACCGGATGCGTTGGATGAGTTTTTTATCCAAATATTTAATTGGAAAAATCTAAGTTGTAATATGTCAGTCATCCGGGGTCCGTTTTCAGAGTTTGAAGGCTTGATTCATAAGCCAAAAATCACACATGACCCCCGGGCTTATCCTAAGTTTCAGTTGTCAATTCAACCTCATAATTAATAATTTCTCAAAAAACTCATTTACAGAGAAATTATTGATTAAAATATTAAAAAGTGAATATTTTGGAGATAATCCAAATCTCTCCAAAATAATCCAAATTGATTAAAATAAAAGGCTAATTAACATGGCACTAGACATTTATGAGGATTCCAATCAACTCCACTCAGCTTCAGTAAACTATCCAGTCAGCACAAGTCATCTTCGATGGAGAAATTCGCCCTCCTTCATGGGATTCACGAATTGGGCATGTGGCACTTGGTAAATGGATTGCTGAGTTGTATTTATTGCCAAGGTGGGCGCCCTCCTTGTTTTGTGGCCACCTCATGGGATTGGCTCCCATTGTACACAAGTTGCATTGATTATAACTCAAAGCTTTGTCTCCTACACAAGCTCACGTATCTCCTTCAAGAGCTCACATATATCTCCCTTGGATGACGAGTTTTCCACTTAGCATTCACGTGATGGAGGATTGGATATGCATTAAACTTTTTGTAGGTGCATCCCTTGAAGGGAGGCCACATCACCATGTTGTCTCCCTCTTAACTCAAGCTACCATGAATGCAACTCCCATTCGTATATCTCCTTCACCTTCACGCCTTCACACATGGCATACTCGTATTTGAGGGTGGAACTTCCAAGAGAGGGATGGGGGGCGCCTTGCCAAGGTGGAGGCCACCTCCCCATCCTCATTCAATGTTAACTCAGGTCTTTATGGGAGATACCACTCCAAGCCACAATTCGATTGGATATTGATTGATATTGATTGGAAATTCGAATTGGTGTCAAGTTCCATTGGCTCCCTCTATAGCCAATTCGAATTAGGGTTTTAGCTTGCTAGTTTTGTATAAAGAGGATGCCTTTGGGCACTCTTAGGATGGAATTTTGGTGCAACATTACTCTGCCCATTTTGTAATAGCTCATAGCGTTTGCTATCTTGGAATAATAAGAGACTTTGGAGGTCTACATGGTGTGCATTGGTTGTTCATGAGAAATGTTTCATATCTAAGGTGATATTGTTCTTTACATTTTCTCATATCGTAAATGCTTGATCATTCTTTAGCTTAGAAGTCTTTTTTAAAGTCCATAGGATGAGCATTTGATGGTACAATTTGTTCATTGATGTTGGGTTTTATGTGATTTAGAAGTGCAAACTGTAGTCGGTAATACTGATGTACTTCTTGTCCCATTTTATTTAGCATACTAAGTTTGATCAAGTGTTTTTATGAGTTGTGTATTGTGCAGATCTTCAAAGAGTAGAGTGGAGTTTGAACTCGGTTGTCTCTCTCTCCACTTCACCAATATTGTTTCTGACAAACTTGTGCATTTCAAGACTCTCCAAAGATCGAATCAGTGCTTCAAACTGAGCTTGAGAAGCTTGCTACATTTTCCATCCTTTAATTTAAAATCAAACTTTGTTACTTGGTTACTCTCAAGGAAGCCCTAAACTCCAAGCTAGATCCCTTTGGTTTCCCCCCTTTTCGCCTTGTTTGGCTTGCTTCTCTTCCTCTTCCATACCTTCGTTTTCTTCCTAGATCTCCTTCTTCTCGTACCTCTCGTCCCTCCTTTCAAGAAATCCTTCTCTCCTTTCGTTTTAGCTTTCCAAGCCTTCCTTCCTCCCTTTCGTTTTCCCTTAGTTCTCTCCCTCTTCTAGCTTTCGTCCCACTCCTTTTCTTCTTCTTTCCCTTTTCGTTTTTCTCCCCTTTGCTAGCCTTTGCCCTCCCCTCGTCTTGCTTTCTTTGTGTGCTTCAAAGTCCTCCTAAAACTTCAATTTTTTTTAAAAAGTAACTTGTATTTCTAGATCTCAGTTTCATAGTAGCTTGCATCTCATTTGATTTTTTAGATCTTGCATTTAGTCCATTACTAGTTGCATTTGCATCTCAGATCTTATTTAGTTTCATTTTTGCAAGTTTGTAGATCTAAGTAGTTTCAAGTTTTATCTTTGTGATTTTGCTAACATCTAAAGGGTGCTTGTAGCTTGATTTTGTTGTGTGAAGAAAAACAAACCAAGGAAGAAGAAGAAGTAAAGAAGAGAAGAGGATCATCAAAGAAGAAAAGAAGAGATTGCAAAACCAAAAGAAGAGTTGAAACCAAGTACCAAAACCAAGAAAGATCCAAACACTTGGGATTTGAAACAAGAAGACAAGTCAATCACTCTCCTTTTTGTAAAAATAAGCCATTAAGGCCTTCTTCCACTTTATTTCTCTAAGACTCTTCAAATGGTTGAAATTCCTAAAAAATATTGTACTTAATCAATAAAGTTTCGTAAGTGGGGTTTTTTAATCCTCCACATCCAACTTCCCCCATTTGGGGAAGTCTTGTAGTGTCCTTGTGTGTTTGCTTTCTTTCCTTGGCTTAGTTTACTTTTTGCAAGTAGCATAGTTTCATTTTTTTTGTAGAACAATAATTGCTTAAAGTAGTTCCATTTTGCAAGTAGAAACTAATTGCTAGATTAGTTCATTTATGCTACTTAGTATATCAACTGTTGAAGCATTGTTTGATCATTTATTTGAGCTATTCATTTGTATTTCCTCGTTTAAAATCTACAAATCTTATATGTATCACCTTAATCTGGATCATATGTCCTTGTCATCTGCTTAAGTTTACCTTGTGGAGGTTTATTTAAATTCCAAGTCATTATATATTGTTCATCTTTTAATTGTGTTTTGTAATTGCAACGTGGATTGCGTATTTTACAGTGTTCTCATCATCAAAAAAACTCCTAATCAACACCCATCCGCATCATTCCATCATTTAAAACACAAAACACAAGAGCCATAGAAAACTCTTTGTACTTGGCTCATTGCTTGGCTCATTGCTTGCCCCCAAGGATACACCTTCCCCACTTGTAGTGAGGGAACAACTTTCGAAATATTTCTGCTGCTAGTGTGCATCTCGGCGGACAACAAACCCCTCAAAAGGTTATAGCCAGAAAAAAATAAAAATAAAAATTGACAATGAATATTAAATTAAGGAATCACAATCACCTAGAAAAATTCTAATCGATCTATTTTATCCAACCGTGAGCATATCTCATCATCTTCTAGCCGATCTATTTTATCCCCAAACATTGTTCAAGATACATGTTGCCAAGTTTCTTGTTGTTGAAGCAATAATAGAAGTAGATGAAAGGATAAGTAAAAAGATTGGGGATGGGGGAGTTTCAGACCATGTACCTGTTGTCCACCGAGATGCACACCGTCAACAAAAATCTTTCGAAAGCTGTCTCCTCACTACAAGTGGGGAGAAGTGTGGCCTTGGGGTCAAGCAATGAGCTAGGTACTGTCACCTGAATCCCAACTCCTCCGTTTAGGCAAACTCCTAACGAAGCCAAGGGGGGTTGTCCCTAACAAAGAGTTTTCTATGGCTCTTGTGTTTTAAACTAGTTTTGGTGATGAAATGATTTAGATGGGTGTTGTTTAGGAGTTTTTTGAGATACAATAAAATACGCAATCCACGTTGCAATTAAAAAACACAAATATCAAGATGAAACAATATATGACGACTTGAAATTTAAAAAAGCATCCACAATATAACGACTTTAAGAATTAAAGGACAAATTGTCCAAATCAGGATGATACATGTAAGTTCTGAAGACCAGTGCCAAATGGAGTCAATGAGTGCTTGGGATGCTGAAGATACAACTCTCGATATAATGTTTGTGTGAATGTTTTGAAATTGTTCTTGGTTGATTTTACAGTATTTTAAGTAATCTTGTTTTAGGTGTCTTGGAAACCTAACCGGAAATACTTTCAGTGGCTCTGTTCGAAGACATGACGGACCTCTCTGGATCACAAGCTAGGTGTTCAGAGAATTTAACCAGCGAGTGTCCAGATTGGGTAGCCCGACGCCCACACTTGGAATTTTCTCACTCCCTGAGTATTTATCGAAACAACGCCGGTTCGTTGGTTATGGGGTGAAAATTTTATTATGTTTGAATCTTGCAAGATTAATCAGTCCAATGCCGTTTCCGAGTAATCCGATTTTTAGGTTGGTCAGAGCATACTCTGGCATGGAAACAACGAATAAATTCAAATTTTATTATGGGAGTGTGAGTTGCGAATTTTAGTTTAGAGCACAAGATGAACCTCTCCGACAGAGAGTGCTCTTGACTTGTCTTATGATAGAGGTTCAAAAGACTTTAACTAATCTATATGCTAAAATGCAGAAAAAATGCAATGCTTATGCTCTCCGACAGAGAGTGCTCTTGACTTATCTTATGACAAGTTCAAGAGTCTTTGGTTCCTTTTAAAGATTGATAAACGAATTATAAATATGGAACACAAGTGATAGCTCAACAAATAACAAATGCAAAATTGAAACTAGCAATTAGTGGAAAGTAAATCTAAGCTAGCAATTAGTGTTCTAAAGCAAAAATGAAACTAAACTAGCAGAATATTTCTAAGTGTAAGTGATGGAAAACTAATCTAAGCTTGTCAAAGCAAACCACTCAAAGAGACAAAAAACTTCCCCAAAAAGGGGGAAGTTGAAAGTGGGGACTTAAAAACCTCACTCAAGCTTTTATTGGACAAATACAAGTGCCTTTGGGATTTAAACCCTTGAAAGGACTTTGAAGAGAACTTAAGTGAAAATGGATAAACTCTTATGAGTTTGTACAAAGGATAATGGTTTTTTGAGTTTGGATACTTGTCTTTTTGGATCTAGCTTTGCTTGCTCTTTCTTGCTTGATTTACTTTTCGTTCACTTGTAGGTAAGAGCTCTAAACAACAACTAGTAAGAGTGTTAGGAAACCAACTTTCGATTTATGACTTAACAAAATGAAAGTAAAGTAGGATGATAAGTGCCAAATGAGACGAATGCAAGTCCAAAATAGGAAAATGAAACAAAAAATCAGACCTTGGAAATGAAGGGAAAAGTTCACATTTTATGACGAAAAATGCACGTTTTTCAATGAAATGACTTAGAAATTTTGAGAAATAAAATTTTGAAGATTTTTTAAATATTTTAGGCTAATTTCCAAAATTGGAAAATAGCAGAAAATTACAAAAAATTAGCAAGCTTAAAAGTGCACGTTTTTTCGAGAAAAAAATTGAAAAAATTAAAAAATAAAACTTTTCTAATTTTTAGGCTAATTTCTAGAATTGGAAATTAGCAGAAAAATGTCAAAAATCAGCAAAAAACCAACAAGCTTAAACTTGCACGTTTTTCGAGAAAAAGTTGAAAAAAAATAAAAAAAAAAGTAAAAATTGAATTTTTTTCAAAAATTTACTGATTTGAAATGAATTTCCAGAATTGAAAATTAATGAAAAAACACAGAAAAACCAACAAGCTAAAAAGTGGAAAATTTGCACGTTTTTCAAGAAAATTTGTGCACATTTTTCAACGCCAAAACAGTAAAAAAAGTGACTTTTAAACACTAGTCTTGAAATTTCCAGCTAGCTGAAAATACGCAAGAGATAGTGGGGAAAGAGAAGTGGCACGCAAATTAATGCGACAATTGGGAGCAAATCCCAAAGTACTTCTAAAGGCAAAACTTTGGCAAAAAGGATTGATGGTTTTGGACAAAACTTAGAGGTATTTGGCACTCCAAAAAAGATGGAAAATAAAAAAACCAAAAGACAAGTAAAAGCAAATGGTGGATCTACAAGATGAAAATGAAACAAGGATCTTAGATCTAAGAAAAATTTAGAGATTGCAAATGATAGATCTAAACCCAAAAAAGTAGATCAAAGTGTGAAGCTTTGATCTACTTTTTGATCTACTTAGCCAAACATGATGCAAGATCTAGAAATATGAACGATTTGAGAATATTGCACTATTTGGAAGAACAAATCAAGAGATAAAACCTTAGAATATAGATCCGCTTTGTAGTAACCAAGGTAACCAAGAGAGTTTTTTGAAGTTTGTAGTTTGATGGATGAGGCAAGCAAGCTTTGTTTCTTGACTTTTTGAAGTAGAAACCTTCTTTGGGAACTTGTAAGATGAATGTATTAACCAACCAAGAGCTCTTGCACTCGAGAATACCTGAAAGCCACAAATCTTAAGAGAAAAGCATAGATCAAATAATGTTGTGCTAGATTGTTAGTCTTCTAATCATATGATCAAATACTTAAGAATCAAAAGAGATGAACTAAGAAAGGTATCACCTCAAACAAGATTAAAGATGGCACACAAAGAACTCCCACATGGACCTCCTGTTGGTAGTACGGTTGCCGTTACACCAAAACCCGCAGGTGATTGGTAAACTCATCACCGCCAGATTTCAAGGATCCACGAGAGGCGATTAGTCCCTTGTCACGATACACCGGGGAGCGCTGACTACTTGCAATTTCGTGCAACAATCTCCCCCTCAGCGTGAGCCGAGTGTGTATCGAACTTGTGACCTCTAGCTCTGACACCAATTGTTGGTAGTACGGCTGCCGTTACACCAAAACCCGCAGGTGATTGGTAAACTCATCACCGCCATATTTCAAGGATCCACGAGAGGCGATTAGTCCCTTGTCACGATACACCGGGGAGCGCTGACTACTTGCAATTTCGTGCAACACCTCCAAAGTCTTCTACTTTATTCAAATTCAAACAAATATTACAAATTTCTCCAGAGTGTACTTGCACAAATTCTCCATGAATAAGAGAGATCCAAGCACCTCTATATATACAAAAAATAGCCAACCCTAGCCTAAATTTGAATTTGCCTTGAGAGAGACAAATGGCACAATGAGTAAAATCGAATTCCAGTCAAAAAATCCAAAAAATCAAGGCTTGGAGTGAGATCCATCCATAAACCTGAGTTTGCATTGATGGAGAGTAGGGAGGTGGCCTCCACCTAGGCAAGGCGCCTCCCATTCTCCCTAGGATTCATCACCCAACCAATACCTGCCCTCCACATGCATGAAGACATGAGCCAAAGGGAGAATGTGTGAGCCTTAAGGGAGACATAAACTCGTGTTGTGTTTAATGAAACTCGTGAGTGTAATGGGAGCCAAGCTTAGTGATTGCACAAACTAAGGAGGGCACCTACCAAAGGAGTAAATGCAACCACACCAATCCACTCATTACTTGCCATCTCACCCAATTCGCAGATTATGGGAAGGAGGGCGAATTTCCTTGGGAGAGATCTCTTCTGGTGACTGGATAGTTGACTGATGTTGATTGGAGTTGATTGGAATCATATTTAATGCCCTGTGCCATGTCATTCATCCTTTTATTTTATTCATTTTGGATTATTTTGGAGAGATTTGGATTATCTCCAAAATATTCATTTTTAATATTTTAATTAATTATTTCTCTGTAAACGACTTTTTTGAGAAATTATTAATTATGAGGCTGAACGAACATCTGAAACTTAGGATAAGCTGGTCCGGGGTTCATGTGTGATTTTTGGCTTATGAATCAAGCCTTCAATCTTTGAAATCCACCCCCAGATGACTGACATATTACAAATTGCATTTTTCCAATTAAATATTTGGAAAAATAATAAAAACTCATCCAACGCGTCCGATAAAATTTTTTCAAACAATGTTTTTATTGGACGAGGACCCTAGGAAATGACCATCTAAGACATACATGGTGTCTAGTAGGCTTATATGCATAAGTTAGACTCTAATAACCCCCCAAGGCTCAATTTTCAAAATCGTGCATTCTAGCTTTGGAGGAAGTAGGAGAAAACCTCATCGATTATTGCTCGACTATAGGCAAAGCATCATTGACAAGGGCAAAAAACTCCCTTGGAATACCTTAGTTGATAACCAAGTCATGGGGAACCAAGTCATGGGGAACCAAGCCACTCAAAATCCTATGAGCACACTTATTACAAACCTCGTGGGGCCATGGTCATTTCAATTGAAAAATAAATCTGGCTAGCCAAAATTGGCTAATTATTGCAATTTGAACCCCTGATACTCTGGAAGTGAACACTGATGATGTTCCAACACTGGCGGCTCAATGGAGGTTCAACTATTGTACAAAATAGTTGGTAATAGTATCCATATTCCTTCAGAAATAATGATAGAAAACCCCTACCCTTTCAAGTTCAATTACCATTGGTTACAAGATGACGAATTTCCACCTTTAGTGTAGGATTAATGGAGAATGTTTGATACTAACAGTCCAAGAGTAGACATTCATCTTCGACGTTTTGTCAAACACTTTTCGTGCATCCTCCATATTTTGGCACTCGACATACTCGAAGATCTGAAATCATGGCAGAAGAAGTAGATACTGTTGGTTTTGTTGTGGAAATGAAATTTCCTCAAATACTTATAGGTGACTTAGGCCCTTGTCCCAGATAGAAGGTCCTCAATATCGGGATTAGGCACGTCACTCCTCCTCAAACCTGCAAACTCCAATCTCAATCACTATGATTTTTCCATTGCACCGATGTGGTGGATCTTGGAACAAGGTTTGACGTGAAAGATTTTGTGTTGCAGGGTTGCAGGGGTGCAACATAAGGCCGATTTCTTCTATAGCACAAAGTATTTCGTTATCTCAGAGCACATGGGCAAGTAATTTGATGGTCTTTCCATCACTAATTGATGAATCCACTCTTCACATAGTAAAGTGCATCACTAGCTCTTCTATCATGCACTTACCAGTTGGGCGCATGCTTCTAGAAGGTACTGGTTCCACAATTTCTTTGTAACTTTCAGCGATCTATAGAATCTGTGCTCCCCTTTCCTCAATGGTATTCAAACTTCTGGAATCACATGTTCTCAGGTCTCCAATCTCTATAACTAATCTAGGGATCATAAATTGTAGTGCGAATTCCCAAACTCGGAGCTTGTTCCCCTTTTTTAACTGTGTTTTCTAAGCATTTGAAATTGCAATGGGAAACTTCAACATTTGTATTAGTGGTTTCCAAGCACTTGGTTGAGCTCAAATGTATCCAAAGCCAAATCTGCAATCTCCACCTCTACATTGTGCATATCGTATACACCATGGGCTTCCATGGAGGGAGAACTCGACATTTAGATATACTCCAACAATTTGGCATTTGGATAATAGTTTGGGCACACAGTTGGCATTTGAAAACCTCTCTCGACAGTTGGATGGGCATTTGGACAAATGGTTCTGGACTCGACTTGAGACTTTGCACTTAGTTTGACTTGGGAAATGAATTAACTGTGATATTATTTTTTAACCATGATGAAAAAAGAAATAATAAATAAAAACTATACAACCAAGTTGTTAAAAGCTATAGCTATACTATCAAAATCAGACCACCAATTATACAGAGTCCCTCCTTCACAAAGCAATAAGACATAGACATCATAATAAAAGACCTATTGGGATACACTTAAGTAATTTTTATTAATTCTTTTAATAGATTGGATGTTTGGAAAACATAGAATTGGTGGATGTAATGCTCAACAGGAACTTACTCGCCTTCCCCATGATCCCATTAAGGAGGCCCCCGTGAGCCCATTAGGGAGGCAAGTGTGGGAAGAAAATCAAATCTGCACCTATCAACAATGTAGTTTAGTCTAGAAACCCTCCCAAAGCTAGAAATCAAAGGTCAACTTGCTGTGGGCATTTCTATGTGAGGTCGATCCACGATCATAATTTAGAACAAAATTATTGTGGATAAACAATTGATTAATCATATGTCAATTACATATCAGTAAAATTTTATATGATAAAGATGTGTATTATGAGTCCTTGTCAAGGGGGAGTATATTTTTGGTGTAAATCAAACTATTATGTTGATTTTATATTTAGTTAGTGCATTTTAAGTTTTATAATATTTTTAAACAAATATATGTAACTTAATATTTTATATTTAAAAATGAATTTAATTATTTTTAAAAAAATTTGAATTTTCTGATTGGTAACACGACCATATATAAATCCTTGGATAATGCAATAGGTGATAATAAAATGTGGCGCAATATGATTCAAAACCCAATTTGCCAAAAACTTTCCCACGAGACAATTGGTGCTACTAAATTGATTTTGGAGCCTATGAAACTGTTATCAAAGGTGGATTCATAGCCTCTGAAACCATTCATAGAAAACCATAGTTTAGAAAAGTAGTTTTTCTCTTTAAAAAATGACGAAATCGAAAATAAATAATACACCATAATGAATTTAGGTTTAATGACAAGACAAAGATTCATCACTTGACTATGTTGCGAAGATAATTTTGTCATTTTGGCTTGAAAATTGAATGAAAAGTATATTAAGAGCTTGGACTCAACAAAAAAAATTGAATTAGAAGGATAAGGGCAGACTACTAAGATTCATTGATGTGAGAATTTGACGTTACAAGGATTAAGTCAAACTCATTGCACATGTTGTAAATTATCGAGAAATTTTGGTAGAACATTTAATGGACCAACAAAACCCATTAGCTACAATTCAATAATTTGTGTAAGCTTTTGAATATTTTCCAGCAACAATAAAATCACTCGTGTTTATCTACATTTGGGAAGGAAAAACATCCCTAATGACAGAAGGTCCTTAAGCATAGTGAAGGAAAGGATAGCATTTACTTGATCTAGTTGATTCCCCATCATTGGTGCCTTTATCTTGACCATGGATTTAGCAATGATGCCTTTAGAATTCACAAGAAAACTTCCAAATCATATATATCATGATATAACTAACTATGTTGTATTTCCTACTCCTACTTATGTTTAAGTTTTGATAGACATCTTTCAAATTCAAAATTTCTTATATTTATTTAACGCCACTCGATCAACCCACCAAAATTTTCACACTCGATGGACGTCGTCATGATCAGTAAGACTAATTTGGTGTCAATTGTCGAACTATGACACATGAGGGGGTCTACAATTTACTAAATTTTAACATTGCAAATGGATTCAGACATCTGCAGTGTTAAAATTTAGTAAATTGTACAAATTCATTGTCAAAATTATAATTTGCCATTGTCGGAGTGACACAACTAAAAATGAACAAATAAACGACCAATTCATATTCTTAATGTTATTGTTATGTGGTCATTTTTAGTTTAGTTCTTATCCCGTGACCAAGTTGGTCATTTATCTTGGTCATTTTTAATTAGCTCACTTAAAATTATCAAGTTTGGTCATTTATCCCTTGAAAAAATTGTGGTGACCAAATGTTTTGGTCACCTGGTCATTTATCTCTCATTTTGTACTAGTGCAGTATGTGAGGGATGAGTATGAAATATACAAGACAGAAACCACTTGGATGGATTTTTTCGATACCATCGAGGAGGAATTCTACCATGTTGGATACTATGATGACCAATACACTAGGTGGATTAATTTGAGATAGGAGAGAGGTCAGACAGTGTTGGAATTTACCAATATATTCCAAAAATTCCGCTCAAAGATGGGTATTAGAGACTCCGAACAACACTTGGTCCTAAAGTACCGCAGTGGCCTGCATAGGTACATTAAAAAAGATACGTATTTCTTGGACATCTCCTCAATGGGATAATCTTATTGGTACGATGTTAAGATCAAGAAAAAGTTTAGCAAAATAATAAGTGGGAGTTTGGGTTTGCGAGTCAACAACAGTAGAATCCTAGCAAAGGCAGCCTTAACTCACAAAACAAAGGACAAATCAAAGATGGCCAAAATCAAGACAACCAGTCCAACCTGCAGGAAAAGAAGGGTGACGGGAAATTGAAGAAGGACACTAACAAGTGGCATGAGTTCCACAAAATACCCAAGCACAACACTAATGAATGCCGCTCAAAACAATCATTGTTGGATGAGACGAAATCCACAGAACCAGACTCTAAATCTGACTCTGATTCATAGCAATAAAGGGGGAAACAGATCATTGATGTGGAACCTAGTGCCACCATCACAACTGCAAAGATCCAACCAGAAGTGTTGGAGGAGCTAGAGGAAGGGGAGCAGTATCTCTTCCCTTCACAACTATGGGTGAAGGGGAATCTACTACTTTTCATTGTTGACAATGGTAGCCAAAAGAACCTCATCTCAGTTGAGGTCATCAGAATATTGAAGTTGATAACAAATATGCACCCCCAACCATACACCATCGGTTTCCTGGGCTAGGGACGATACATTTGTGCTAGTCAACGGTGTTAAATATACAACATCAGGAGACATTCTCCAAACCAATCTTGTGAAACCAAAATTGATCCTCTCGTATATATGTGAGCACTTTCATCTCCTTCCGTGTAAAGGTTATTCCTCCCGTATAGAGGTAATTGATCAAAGTAATGATGTTGTAAAGTCTTGTTGGAAAAGGCTCCAGACTTGTGTGTCAAGTCATGATTCTCATGTGAACCTTCCATATAAAGGTATCCATGATATGGACCTCCCGTATAGAGGTGTACTTTCTGTATAAAGGTCATGCTTTACTTGTTCAAAGCATTTAATGTTGTGTGATGTATTATTAACCACGATCACTAGATTGTTATTAAGTCTCCTTTAGAGATTGATCACCTCTAAAGTGAATTACTTTAGCATATGATCATTTGGTTTGGAATAATACACTACGATCACAACATCCGATAATTCTTATTAGTATAATTTAATGTGATGGATAATTAAAGTTAGCACATATTGACCATGCTGTAAAAGATAAAGAGATAAAGATTAATGCATAGAGAAAAAGAGAATTTGAATTGATCAGGAGATGACTAAGTGAACTCGAATTGTAAAGATTCAGTTAAAGCCACGACGTATGCCTTTGTTAACTAAAGAACTCACAGTAGTCACTACAAGTAAATCAATCAACATGATTTAAGTTAATAATAGTTAACTAAGTGTTAAATAAGGACTGGTTAACTAAAGTGTTTTCACTTTAGTTATGTAAATTTTAATCCAAAGATCACTACTCCCTCTGGCTAGCCCTGAGATCTCAAGTGGTTTGAGTCTCTGTATATCAATAATGATATAATGAAATAAGACAACAACTATATATCTCTTGAAAACATAAACACTGAAATGCTCAAATCAATCACACGTAACACTGCATATACCCTGGAAACCCCAAATGGGGAAAACCAACAATACTGTGGGGATTTATTCTATCTCGATCTCAGAGAAATATATGAAAGAATTAAATACAACAATGTTACCTCAGATGTAACTGTTAGTTTTTCATCATTTAATTCAATATGATCTAGGATCTTAACTGAGAGAACAACATGTACAACATATCAAACATAATAGACAAGAGACAAGAGACACAAAGCTTTTCACCGAGGAAACCATAAATGAGAAAACCCTACAACTTCCTCGGAGATAGAATGAGCACCAATACAAAACCCCAATAACAAGAGATAGTCTCCTATAAGCTTCTCCTCCTCCACTTGTGCTCACTCCTGCTCTCTCTCACTAATGCGAAGTGAGTGAGTGTATGAATGGATAAATAGAGAGGTGCTCCTCTCTATTTATGCTTTACCTTTACTTGCCTTTTACTCTAACTGGGTCGACCTCCTTTAGGAGAGTCTAATAACCCATTACCACTTGTCACTGGGTCGACCCCACTAGGGTGGTCTAATAACCCTTTAACCCATACTAGGCTGACCCCTCAAGGTGGTCTAATAACCCATCAAATATAGGTTACGACACTTACAATAATACTTGCGACACTTACAAATACAAATGACGACACTTCCGATCGGAGGAATAATACATCTCCGTCAGGGATACAATAAAGTACAAATGTAATACATAGGAGAATATCTTCCAATGTTACAAATACATCAACACTCCCTCTTAACTAGGAAGGTATTCTCTCGACACAGGCATCAATACATATAGGCACGAGTCTTCAATACTAGAACTGGATCATCATCACTGGATCACTGGATCATCTTCGTCACTGCTGTTGTACTCGTCATCTAGATCACTGGTGCTATCTCTCAATTCTTCTCGTCATAGGAAGTTCTACAGAGAAAACCCTTTTTCATGTTGGATGTAGGCCTAGCCTCCATGTAGGTCTTCATCATCTCTGCGAGTGGCCTGATAGAGGTGGAATCTCAGGACTGATTATGTGCCTCTGCAAAACCTGACAAGAGCATCCCAGGATCCTTTATGTTCCTTAGCACGACCAGGAAGATCTCCCAGGATTGATTACATGCAACCTTCACAAAACCTTTAAAGAGCATCTCAAGATCCTTTATGTGCCTAGCACGACTGGCAAGATCTCTAAAGAGCATCCCAGGACTGATTACGAGCTTACTGCTCAACCTATCAGATCTCCAGGATTGATTACATGTGAACTTCACAAAACCTTAAAAGAGCATCTTGCGACCTGCAATATCTCTAAAGAGCATCCTAGGACTTTTACATGACTAGCACAACCTATCGGATCTCCAGGACTGATTGCATGTGAATAGGAAAAACCTTAAAAGAGCATCTTGCGACCTGCAAGATCTCTAAAGAGCATCCCATGAATTTTACGTGCCTAGCACAACCTATCGGATCTCCAAGACTGATTACATTCCTACCTCGCAAAACCTCGAAAGAGCATCCCAGGACTGATTACGAGCTTACTGCTCAACCTGCCACATATTCATGACCTCGAAGTATCATCCTGATACTCATGATCAACCTAATCATCCTCGCACGGAGCATCATCCTTATGCTCATGATCATATTTATCATCATCATACAGTGCATCATCCTGATGCACATCATCATCACATGATCATCCTGATCGTCATCATATATAGCATCATCCTGATGCATATCATCATCGCATTATCATCCTGATCACCATCATCTGGAGCATCGTCCTGATGCTCATCACACAACACTCACATCCACAACCATGGGAAGGATCCTCCTACCACCATGCTTGGAATGGCTCCTGCAAATGTGTCCCATCAATTCCTCCTTGAAGTATCTTCTATCTGAAGAACACCAAGCCTCTCTCTGAAGTACTTGAACTTCACTCTAGCTAGTGATTTGGTCAACACATCTGCAATCTTCTCATCCGTCGCAACATACTGGAGCTTCACTGCTCCTCTCTGCACCATATCCCTGATATAGTGATACTTGATGTCGATGTGCTTTGACCTGTCATGGAACACCAGGTTCTCAGACAACTTCACACAACTTTGGTTCTCGCAGAAGATACAAGTAGCATCCAACTGGAGATCAAACAAATTAGACAGTAGCTTCCTTAGCCATACTGATACACAACTAGCTGAATAAGCTGCGACATACTCTGCTTCAACTGTACTCAGTGCTACGCAGGGTTGCTTCCTGATAAACCAAGAGATCACACCTGATCTCATACTGAAGCAGCACCCCGAAGTGCTCTTCCTATCCGCAGCATTGCTTGCCCAATTTAAATCAACATAACCCTCCATGTTAAATTTTTGATTCGCATCATACTTGATCCCATAATCAAATGTACCCTTCAGGTACCTCAGAATATTCTTTACAGCAATCAGGTGAACATGTATAGGATCCGTCAGGAACTGGCTCAATGTGTTCATCGTAAAGCAAATATCTGGTCTCGTGTTCATCAGGTACATCAAGGACCCAATCATCTGACGATACATCGTGGCATCAACCGACTCTGATGAAGAATCACTCAATAGCTTTAGGTTCGATGCCATAGGTGTGGCCATGGCCTTGCAGTCCATCATTCCAAACCTCTTCAGGATCTCTACTGCATACTTCCCTTGTCCTAGGACGATTCCATCTGCACTTTGCCACACCTCCATACCTAAAAAGTAATGCATCATACCCAAGTCCTTCATCTCGAACTCGGAAGTAAGCTTCCTCTTCGTGTCGACAATCAACCTATCCTCGCCTGTCACAAACAGGTCATCCACATATAGTAGGAGTATCATTGGATTGCCTTCCTCAACCTTGTAGTAAAGGTTGGAATCCACTTTACTCTTAGTAAAGCCTAAGCTGGACAGGAACCTGTCTATCCTGTCGTACCATGTCCTGGGTGCCTATTTCAAACTGTACAAGGCCTTCTTCAATTTGCACACATATGAATCCCTGTCACGTGTCTCAAAACCGAGTGGCTGCTCCACATACACTTCCTCTTCGACTACACCATTCAAGAAAGTTGTCTTGACATCCATCTGGTGTATCTTCCACTTCATCACTGCAGCCAGAGCAAGTATTGTTCTGATGTGTAATACCCCCAATTCGACCCTTAGGATATATTATCCTTAAATGTAAATAATGCGTACATGTGATGTATGTTTTCCTAGCGGGGAGCTCAAGGCCAAGGCCCCGCTAATGAAAGCCTGAATTTTGATTAAAGGGCAAGTATTTGATATTTTGATACCATGTGCTCTTAAGCCATGGAAATTGTAATAGGATGTAAATAAACATCAGGCAATATAAAATTCCAAGACTGGATATGGAGGCAACGAATGAGAAGGGGCCACGTGTATCCACTAGGGAGCGGTGAAGGGGCTATGGGAGTGAACCATAGGTTGCCATATGTCTTGATGAGAACCCATTTGACCTTTCTAGAGGACATTTATTCCTGTTGTAAGAAGTGGTTGAAGAATTAAGTCAATGACTTTGATGGAGTATGGGCAGCCCTGAAATTCGTATGGGTAGGTATGGGCTCTTTTGACTTGTCCCACAAGTCACTCTACATCTTGGGGGTTGCTCCATCCTTATCCCCATTCCACTGTGGAAGTATGGGACATCTTTCTCCATCCAAAAACGAGCTCCCAGCAGGAAGAAAACCAGAAATCGCGACTGTGAGAGAACCCACGTTTTGGGAAGCCAAAAACGTCCCGATTTGGTATTGGACAGTGAAATCCAATGGGGGATCCATTGGTAGGAACCTTGGGGCGAATTTGGGAGCAATAGCTACCCCAAAAGCCATGGGAAAACCCAGTTTTAATGGCCCAGAAAATCAGTGACGGATTTGGGGTTGTTTGTGACAGATTTGTGAGAAATCCGATTGTGGATGTATGAATAGAGGATGGGATTGCTGAGTCTAGCTTGAAGGGTATGTGGCTCTGGGATTGAGCTCAGTGGACTAGCATCCTCCTCCATCTCCTATTGCATGCTTGAGAAACCCAACCGTGTGTTGGCTTAGCATGGCTGTTTGAGTGAAACCTTGACTGTGAGTGAGCCATCTAGTTCCTCCTTAGTGGATACACAGCCCAGCTCGGGGGTGATCTCTCAGCTGAAAGAATACAGGCTGGACAGAGGTCTATGGTTGGGTGGAACGTTGCTCTCACGTAGCCAGTCGTTTGGACCATTACAATTCAAGATAAGTATTCTGGTGGCTGAGTTATGTTAATTCTATGCCCCGCAATTATTTTAATTAAAGACTGCTGTTTATGTGATTGAATGCATGATGAATCTGTGTGCCTATGTAATGTTTAAATTCCGCTGTGTTTATATTGAGTTGAATATGCACATAGAAGTTTTAATTCTCACATATTTGATGGAGTAATTGAATGTTTGGGGCTAACTTTTCCAAAAGCCTGATGCATTGTTAATGCTTCCTTTCCTGCGTTTGTTCTAAGGGGAAGGGGACATTACATGATGGAAGTGTATCTGGCTAGAGGTGCAAAAGTTTCTTCATAATCTATCCCTTCTTTCTGGGAGAAGCCACGAGCCACAAACCTTGCCTTGTATTTCTCTATGCTACCATCTGCAGCATGCTTGATCTTGTAGATCCACTTGGAAGTCACAACAGAGTTCCCTTCTGGTCTTGGGATCACATCCCAAACATCATTCTTCATGATCGACTAGTATTCTTCAATCGTGGCATCCTTCCATTACTGTATCCTTGATCCTGGGAACTTTAGATTCTTCAATATCTTCAATAGGTAGTTTTCTTGAACTTCATTGCTGGAACAAATGTTGTTGTTCTTCTTTTGTAGGTGATTGTACACGATTTTTCCTACAAGTCAAATTCATTTGCATGATCAGAAACTTCTCATAGTTTTCAGAACAAAATCTTACACATAAGGACATATGTCATACAGTCATGAAATTATCTTAGCCAATGCTTCAATACAACATTTATCCATATCCCGTAACTTTCTACATGCCTTCCATCTCTACCAGAACATTGTTAAGAGTGTGTAGAACTCCCAACATGTCAGCAAAGAGGTTTCATTCTAGATAAGTAGCAATGGAATGTTGTGCAGTACCAGAGGCCACTTACCCATTACTATATTAGTAGTATCTTATTCACTAATGCAACTTTTCTAAAATGCATAATATACATCCTAAATCTAGGAACATAAGTATGTACATGACGCAACAACATCATTTAAGTAATCATATATACAAGAAATGATAATTCAAATACTTATCTTTGTTTAGTTGTTGGGTGGACTCCCTCTCAATATTTGCTTCCTTGCAGGAACTACTGGAGTGTGCTCCCTATTGACCTTTGCTTCCTTTATGATATCATTTATGTCATTGAACTTCTATCCATCCTAGACCACTATGCATGCTTAAGTGTGCACTAGTGTCATCATTGTGTCATCCTAAAGATGTCATACATAATCATGCTTCATTAGTATAATCTCAATACTATCAAAACATTATGATTCTAAATAATCTTAAACATGTATGGTCATGGTCATTTCATACACAGGTAGTTTATCACAAGTGTTAGTATTCAAGGTTTCAGGGAGGACTTGTTTTACTCATGCATATTCTTATTTGACCATAGGACTCTTCTGGTTTGTTATATCATTAATAAAGGTAAGAAGCATAATATGCATAAACCCATGATTAATCAAACCTATAACTTCATGAATAATCATTATCAATCATACAAAAGTGTACTTATATGAGACCCTAACACAAGGTAGGATTCTAACTTGATATAGGAAAAACATACCTGGATTATCATGTTTGCGAGTTATGTCTAACATACCCAAACGATGTTTTCTTTGTTCTCTTCAATGATTTAGAGACCTTGTGCTAGTAACCTGCATATCTCATAAGTTAAGCATTGTAGAACCAAATTATACATACCTCGTAAGTAGAGCTTCTATGTGATCAATGGCTATGGATGAGTCTTTGTCTTCATGTCACCATGGTCATATGTTCTTGATCTAGAACTTGATTTGTCTTTCTTGATGTACCTTTCATGTTAGCGGACAACCTCATCCTCATACAACACCACAGTGCATTAGTACAATCATAAGTGTCATAACCCTAATCAATGAATGTCTTCTATCATTCACATGCATTCATACTTTTACTAAGGTGATAAGACAAGTCTAAAATTAATCAGGATTGCACTAACCTTAATGAATATGAAGACAAACTTAATCATGAATAGATTTCAAAACATAGCTATATCTCCTCAAGTCATACCTGTCAGGATTTCTTGTAGTCTTCTTATGTAAGGCCTTAGACTCATCTCCCTTTGGAACTGGAATCTCTTCACTTATGTAGGTGTCCAATTCATCCTCTTCTAGGATTAACTCAATCCACTTTGATTTGCTGAAACTGGATCTGGAGTTGGCTAGGGTTTGATAGAGAAACCCTAAAAATCCAAACTTGGAATTTCAACCTTCTTTCTGGATAGGGAGATGCAATTGATTGAGGCAAGCAAGATAGTGTGCTCATATTTTGAAAACTCCAAAAATTGACCCCTCAAAGTGACTTGTGAATTTCGGATCTGCAACTTCTGTCAAATTCTGGTTTTCTGGTCCAAAAACCTGAACTAGGGTTTGATAGATCCCACGGTTCTACCCAACCAAAAACTTCGATATTGGTCTCTAAATTTCGATTTTGCTGAGGAGAGCAATCTTATGCTGAGAGAACTCCAAAATTTCACTTCTGTCAAAAGCCCTAATTTCCCGCAGCAGTGACAAGCCAAAAAAGAAAATGCTCAGAAATCCAATTCTGTTTTGACAGAAATATATGCCATATTGTTTCTGGTTCATATCTGAAATTTCGGATCCTCAGGGTCTGAAACTTCGGCCTCTGGTAGAATGACTTGTCATTTTTCCAAACCCACATATCTGACCTCAAATGGATTCTCCATGAGAGAGATATGATAAGTGTCGCAACATTACCTGTTTATGGGATGAAACAACATAGTGAACTTGTATGGAGTGCCACGTGTCACTGTTTCAACTTTGGCCTGTGAAACTATAGTTTGTTCCCTAACTGCCACTTTTTACGGAATTCCATTTGGAGCTTCCTATCCCGAGATATGACCTTTGTGCCTAGGTCACTTGTTTAGGGATGCATTCTGGAAGAGGCAGAGACCCTAACTTGTACGAATCATATCTCACAAAGTACAACGAATCTGGGGCTGATATTTAGACACAAGGTACATGAACATTTCATATTCGGCCTGTAAAAGTTTCAGATCCTGAACCTTCTCCAAAACTGATTTATAGAGAAAGTGCCACGATGACTAGTTTTTACTAAACTAAGCCCTAGCTTCCAATTTGTCACAAGTGCAACAAGTGTCGTAAATGCCATACAATGCCTTCCTTCAGGCTAGCTATGATACCATCTTATTTCTTCATCATTTAATTCAATATGATCTAGGATCTTAACTGAGAGAACAACATGTACAGCATATCAAACATAAGAGGCAAGAGACACAAAGCTTTTCACTGGGAAACCATAAAGGAGAAAACCTCGCAACTTCCTCAGAGATAGAATGAGCACCAATACAAAACCCCACAACTTCCTCAGAGATAGAATGAGCACCAATTCAAAACCCCAATAACAAGAGATAGTCTCCTAGAAGCTTCTCCTCCTCCACTTGTGCCCACTCCTGCTCTCTCTCACTAATGTGAAGTGAGTGACTGTATGAATGGATAAATAGAGAGGTGCTCCTCTCTATTTATACTTTACCTTTACTTTCCTTTTACTCTAACTGGTCCGAACTCCTTTAGGAGAATCTAATAACCCATTACCACTTGTCACTGGGCCGACCCCACTAGGGTGGTCTAATAACCCTTTAACCCATACTGGGATGACCCCTCTAAGGTGGTCTAATAACCCATCAAATATAGGTTACGACACTTACAATAATACTTGCGACACTTACAAATACAAATGACGACACTTCCGATCAGAGGAATAATACATCTCCGTCAGGGATACAATAATGTACAAATGTAATACATAGGAGAATATCTTCCAAAGTTACAAATACATCAACAATAACACTCAATCCTGGATGGGTCAATACACTAGATATGCATGCATCAACTGATGAATGCACTAAGGAAATATGCACTCGATTTCAATTGGATCAGAGACAGTCTGCAGGTAGCTCTGACTGTACTGCCTCTCTCAACCCTCTGCTATGATCTGCTCTGCTATGGAAGAAGGCCAACTTTTCAACTAGTGAATGTGCCCTTCCTATGCATGGAAAAGTGCGCCCTCCCCTGTGGATGTCAAATGCTTGTACTAGATCAGATCTCAACAAATATGAGCTCTGATCGTAATAGAACTTACTCAAACATTGAGGCAAGACTACCCTGAAAGTCTCGGACCATCAATCGACAGATCGGACTCTGAATGAGATCCTCTCTCCTCAGGTAATGCGCCCCTTTGCCTCTCTGTAATTCATCTCCACAATCTATGTAGAATATACTCAAGTGAACTATCTCAGTCCACAGATTTGGGTGCCAAGTTCCTCTGGAGCAAGTGGACTCTGATCCAACTCAGATCTGACCACTCCCCCTCCTGCAGAAGCTCCTCTCTCTCAGAAAGTCGCCCTGCATGCACTAATGTGCCCTCCTCACTCTTAATCTATTACTCTCTGATAAGTCAACTGATCGACCTCATCCAAGGACCCCCTGCCTCTATATATAATCTCATTGATCAACTAGGTTTACCAAAAACCTAATATCGGTGCATGCAAAAAGTCACTTTTGCATGCATCTTTTAATCACTGATGGGTCATGCAAAACTCATGCATGCAAAGGGAAAAACACCCCAGAAGGTCTGCATGTAGTCACCAATGGACTCATGCCACTGATTTGAGTGTATCTCACTCTCTACTCCATACTGATGCCTATACTATTGATGTACCTCCATGCAAGGCATCTGAACCATGGAGGACCTCCCGAGATACCATAAAAACTAACACTCCCTCTTATCGAGGGAATTCAAACCAATGATTCCTGGATCCAACAAGTCCTTTGCTACTGACACTGGCTCAACTGTCATGCCTGTCACTACTTCCCTCTGACCTGAAGTACCATGATCTAGCTCCATCAAAGAAGCCCCCTGATTGACCACTAACTCTGTCACTAAAATCTGATTCAGACTCCCTCTGAATCTCTGCTATAACCAGTCTCGAAGATTGCTATCAAGTGGATCCACAAGTCTGTAAGTGGGATCCCTTTGTCTTTGAGTTGACTCATCTCTCTCCTGATGTAATATCCCAATTTTGACCCGATTGCATTAAAATTGTAAATGATGTAAATATTGTTATTAATCATGGTGAGGAGCTCAAGGCCAAGGTCCCGTCATCGATTTAGCGTTCCATGTATCAGCAAAATAGATGCATATGGTTCTTGTGCTGGGCTTGCACAATGTAAATTCGGACATCATGTAAATATGCAATTTTAATGAAATACCCACAACGGGCTATGTAATGCAACAAGAGATGGGGGCATGATCTTTACAAGGAATAGGGAGGGAAAATAATCAAACCCTTGAGCCAAGAGAGTCAATCCATGTGTCAATGAGAAAACCCATGAACTCTCAACTACCCATTTTGGCTTATGCACCCAATCATTAAATTCTTCCAAGAGTTGGTTGAGGCAGTTAATGCCTTGGGAATGAAGAGGTATGGCAGCTAATTTCATACATGGGCAAGCCATCAACCTGGGAATTCGAATTTTGATTCATGGGCAAGAAAACACCCAGAAAATTGTTCCCACAGCCATTCTTCACCCATGGCATTCATCCTCTCACGCAGTCTGAGCTTGCTGGGGTTTTATCCTTCACATTTTCACCATTTTTATGCATTTTCCATGCCCGGGAACTCGTTTTTGGTTAGCACATTGGCTGGGAGAAGAGAACCACGTTTTGGGACTGTTATGGAGGCCGTTTCTGCCCACGAAATGCCCATGAGCGTTTTTTGAAAACGATTCTGCTCTCCTGGGGTTGACTTCCCATTTTTCCATTTCATTTATGCTTACCCACGTTTTTCTGCAGCTCATGGAAAACCCCACCTTTGGCATCTCACTGTAAAAACGTTCTTCTATTGCCCAACATTTGTAAATTCTGTTGTTTGTGCTTTGGCTTGGTTGAATTCTGGTGTATCTTTGGCTATGTGAGAGTCTGTTGTTCCCTTTTTCCTTGTGGAGATCATGCCCAGCTTGGGGGTGGCAGTGGTACTGAAAGATTGAAGAGCACACTTGCCTATGGTTGGGTGGAACGTTACAGTTGCATAGCCAGTTGCTCGGAGCTACTTTGTTTTAAGATAAGTGTTCTATTTGTTTTAAATTCTGAAATGTTTTATTCACTGTCTGTTATGGAAATGCTGAATGTATGTTAAATATGTACATGAATTTACTTCCGCTGTATTTCTTAGATTTATACATCTGCATGTATGTCTTTTTATATTATGAGAATGTTTACTTAGTAAGCATGGGGCTAGATGCCTAGTTTTAGCTTCACGTGTCTCTCCATCGCCTTGGTAGGATGGGACGGACATTACAGTTTGGTATCAGAGCTTATAGGCTACAGCATTGGGCCTCTATGGGAAAACCTGATCACAATTACAATGGAAGACCCCTTCCTGATCACCACATATTGCAACATCAGGACTAGGCGGGATTAGTTGGATAGTTTGCAGAGGTAAGATCACCTTCTGCTGAGCAGTAATCATCACAGAAAGAAGGAAAGATTTCAAATTCTCCTAAGAGTTTTGAAAATTTTGTCCAAGCCTGAATCGGCCAGAATTGGCGAGTTGGTGCTGAAACAGTCGGCTCAAGATAGCAAGATTGGGCCGAAGTAACCGACAGAAAGTTAACAAAATCCAGCAAAACTTGCGGAGTGGAGACGAAATGGGCCGGCGAAAATCGCGGAGTGGAGCCGAAATGGACCAGTGAAACTCGCGGAGTGGAGCTGACACGGTCGGCGAAGTTGGCTGAGTTGCGCCGACGAGGTTGCGGAAATGCCCGGGAAGGGAAGAAAAATTTCGAAAATTTTTCTAAGTTTTTTTCAGCGTCAAAGAAGAAGATTCGAAAGAACTCAGTGAGTTCGTCCGCAACGGCGGCAAAACCTGGTGAGTTGCTCCGCAACGAATCGACATAAAATCGATAAGTTCGTCGAAAAAACGAAAGAAAGTTTCGGCGAAGAGTTATGACTTTTTCGCCGAAACGGCGGAAAGAACTCGACAAAATTGGTCCGAATTTCCGGAAGGATTTGGTGAGTTTTCACCGAAACGGTAGAAGTATTTGGCGAAGTTTTGGACCCGAACGACGGAAAAAGATGACGAGTTCCACCGCAGAGTCGGAAGGAGTTGGCGAGTTTTCACCGAACGACGGAAAGAACTGTCGAGTTTGTGCCGAAGTTGCCGAAATGGTCGACCGGAAGAGATGGATGAGTTCCTCCGCGACACCGGAAGAAACTCGGCGAGTTCGTCCGCGACACCGGAAGAAACTCGGCAAGTTCGTCCGCGACACCGAAAGAACTCGGGGAGTTCGTCCGCAATGGTCAGAAGAGAATTGCCAAGTCTGCCGAAACAGGAAATTTCAGTGGCTTTCCAGGGTGAAATTCAGGTGCTAAAAGCTGAAAATGGCCGTGAACTTATGCGCCAGATTGCGCGAAATCGGAGAATTAAAAAAAAAAATAAAAAAAAATGAGGGCAGCGACAAGGGGGCAAGCCCCCTTGACCTTCGTCGTTCCCCAGAGACAGTCGTTGAAAGTGTGAAATGCACTCTAGGGATGAGGAGCACGGATTGCATAAAAGGTGGTGGAATTCTCAGCAAGAGTAATGGGTTGTAATATCCACTATGGAGGATGAAAGGGAAATTCCTCACCTTAAACTATTTCTGGTTATAGCATAAGAATTGCATGTTTGGAAAACAACAAAAATGAATGTTATACACGTATATATATATATTGAATTGCTAATTCGTGCAGATATCATAGCTAATGATTGCTTGTGCGCATGGTAGAGAGCCATGAAATTGGATCAACTATGATGTGGAAGAGGAAATCCCATGCTACAATGATGGAGATTAAGAAGGGAGAATTCCTTCACTCCTCTCTTACTATTGTATTTATATACTGAAAATGATGGCATAAGGATGCTGGAAATGCAAGAGAGTAATACATTAAATATAAATTAGTGGGCATGATTAAATAGTCATTGCATAGTGCATGTGAATTGCTTATGCATGAGTATGATGTTGCATATGGGTAAAGGTAGTGAAGTTACACATGCAATAGCTCATTAATGATATTTAATGTTGTTGATAATGGTTGTGTGAATCAGACCATAAAAGCATGATTGAAAACGTAAGAAAATTAGATTGATGAAGTGAATATGCATTAGTTGGAATACTAATTGCCATTGCACAATGCATGTGAAAACGTTTATGCATATATGATATTGCATTTTGGTAAAATAGTGAGGTTTTACATATGCAATGAGCCACTTAAGATAATCATTGTGGCTGCTAATAAGTAGTTGTGTTCGCAGTGGTTGTAGGATCAAATACAACCAAAGCATGGCTGAAGATGTGGATGATGATTGTTGCATATGACCAACAACCTTATGAAGAAAGGATGGTGCAACAAATCTATGATCATAAAGTTGGCAAAATGACTGCAAAGCCTTGGTAAGAGGCCAACTGATCAGGTAACATCAAGAGATGTTAAAGATAGCCATGCAGGTAATGGTTATTTGTGCTTAAAGTGCATGAATGCTAAAAGAGGATTTGGTAAGATCCCTTCAACTATGATTAAACTATGTTGATTTGGTTTGCATGTGGTATTGAGTGCCTGAATGTGAATGTCAACCTACCAAGTATGGTGAGGTGTGGAAGTGAAGGCAGTGAGCCTTACACCTATAGTTTCTTAGAAACCTCAATGCATTCATACGAAATTATAACATGCCATTTGTGTATATTGGATTATAAGTTTAAATAACCAAAGAAAGTGAGGACTTATGGTCCTATCATGGTAGTGCATGCTATGTGGGGGAGACATGGTTAGGCCATAATATGTTTGAATGCATAATATTCATGAATTAATGCAAGGTTGCATTGAGGGGATGTGCATTAAAAATATTTTGTACAATCTCGTGGTTATGCATTGAGTAGGTGCACATTAAAGGATTATGTGATTATTGTAATATGTATGCATAGGTGTGGGTGCACATGTTGAGATGCATTATGGAATGCATGGTTGTGGTGTATGTTTCATTGCACTTAGATAATAGACGAAATGGTGAACTATTGTTAATCTTGAGACCATTTCATGAGCTGCTGTGAATGCAGGAGAATGATTGCATGAAGAAGGTAGACATGTTGATGGGCTACCAAGAGTACCCTGTTGAAAGGACGAATTTGTATGGATACGAATTAATGAGTATCTAAAACTTCGTTTAAATTGCAAAAATGACGTGACTGTGTCTTGCAATTTCGTTATGATAATGATGCACATATATATATATATATATATATATATATATTTCATTGCATTTCAAGATGTTAACAACTGGAAATGTTTGAATTATGGAGTGTTATAATTATGAAAATACTCCATTGACTGCGGCAGCAATGAAATATTATATGCATAGAGACTTACAAAGCGTTTGGCTGATTGAAGTTTCAGATTTCAGGTAGATTGTTTTGGGCATGGAAAATATGGGTAAGTCCATGATGAAGATTGGAATCTACCGTGAGCAAGAGCCAAACGACATGAGAACAGACTCATGGCTAAGAAAATCAATTTCTGTAGAGGACAAAATTGCAAATTCATACCTGAATTTAATTATTAATTCCATTTACTGATTAGAGAAATTAGATTTAAAATCTATTGTTAAATGCTGCTAACTGTTTGGCTATTTGATAAATGTGCCAGGAAGACACATTGCAGGAAGACCGGGAGTGATGGACTACAAAATCCAAACTAAATGGGAAAGACCCCATGCTTTGGAAATGGGTTTCGAGTGAAACGCCATTGATAATGTCTCAGCCAAACCGCATGTCGGTAAACCATGAGAGTGAGATGGTAAAGCTATGCCAAGAAGGCATGTGAGATACATCTGCAAAATGAATGAGTATTCTGTGACCCTAGAATAGAACATGCATGTCTAAATTATTAGGGTTAATATGTAGAGCATGCTCTATTTTGTTTATATCATTGTAGACTGCCTGAGTATGATTAAGGCCTACATGGCACACATCGGAAAGGGGGTGCACACCTTTTTTGGTGCTGGGTTATGATAGGGTTTTCAATATTGACTACACCCTAAGGGAATGGATGCATTCCTGGTGTTTCAATACTTGATAGTGATTGATATGGAATGTGGTTAAGAATTTGAACAACAATACTGATGAGCTTGCTTATCCTTCTTGTGTTGTCAGCCTACACAGATGCAGATTGATACTGCACATTAAGGGGCAAAGTGAAGAAGGGTACGCAAAAGGACTGTATAGGAATTGGTAACCTTTCTATGCTCACATGAAATATTACTAGAAGGGATGGACAGGACCGAAGAGCTGTGTAATAAGAAGTCACTTAAGAGCTGTGTATCACCCTTGTGTGAGTGGGGCCATGTTAACCTGCAGTCAAGAAGTCACTTATAAAGTTCCTAAAAGGAACCACCGATTTGCACAAGAGAAGGAGTAGCGTCCTTGTATGAATGAAAAGATGTATGTGTGAAGGGTTGCGGTGCAAGAAGGTGTGGTGACATTGGTGAAGGCATGAAATTCCTATTGGGTCAGCAATAGGAGGGCGGGCGCCAAGACTGATTGAAAACCCTGAAATGCCTATTGGGTCAGCAGTAGGAGGGCGAGCGCCAAGACTGACTGAAAACCCTGAAATGCCTATTGGGTCAGCAATAGGAGGGCGGGCGCCAAGACTAACTGAAAACCCTGAAATGCCTATTGGGTCAGCAGCAGGAGGGCGGGAACCAAGACTAACTGAAAACCCTGAGATACATATGGCTCCATAGTAGAGCCTTGACCTATCATGGTCAGGTGGCACAGTTTCCTTCCATTGGTCGATGAACCAGACGAATGTGCTGGCTCGGCACTGGAGAGGGCCAACTAGGTAGGGGACGGGTTGGGCACCACCAAATGCTTGGTAAATCCAGCCGATGGGGATGTGTACTGGTTAAGCATTAACTATATCCAATTCCATAGGCGATTCCAAGGCTTGCAAAGCGAAGCAGGACCCTGTGGACCAGAGGAGAAACGTACAATACAGATAAGTATTCGTTTTCATTTATGTCTTGTTTGGAATAATGAAGATTTCAGGTATAAATATTTTAACATCTAAGCTGATACACTATTGTTTCTTTGTTGGAAACCTTGGTCATTGTAGGAAGGCAAGACCCTGAAAGACTATAAATTGCTGGTAAATCCAGAGAGTAAATTAGTGGGCGATATAAATTATTGAGAAATCCAGGGAGTAGCTGGTTGAACGCTATAAAGTTATTGATAAGTCCAGAGAGTGACTAGATGGGCATTCACTACTTAATATTGTGAAACAGTGTGTATGCTGGCCCCATTACCCCTTAAAAAATTGATAAAACCAGTCAACGTACTGGCCTGGCATTGCTTATTCGAATGATTGTGGAGTAGCCTATGTGCTGGCCCAACATTCATAATTGTGTCCACGGAAAGCCAAGGCTCGTAAAGCAAAGAAGGATCCCGTAGAATAAAGTGAAGACATCCAATACAGATAAGTATTTGGTTATCTTGCAACTTCTTGCTTATGAATAAACGTGTGTATATGATTTGGTTATGATTTCTCAAACTCTTGTTTAGAGAAAAACCTTATGAAATAAACTAAACATGTGAATTGATTCAATGTTTGAGTGTAGGTATTGTTGGAAGAAAAGACCAGGAAGGCATCATAGGGATGCATATGGACATATGACTGTCCTAAAAGAGCTCAATATGAGCAGTAATAAAAGATGGTGCTAGTGAACGTGAGTGGGTCCTAGCAACCAAAGGTTCTGTAAGCAGAATGGGAAGGGGTACCCAAGTTGAAAAACATTAGATAGACCTTAGAAACTAAGTGTCATAGCCAATAAAGGGCAATTTAAGTGTTCACATTAAAGTGAAAGAGACTAAGGAGCATGAAACCATAGTGATGGTGTAGCTCCGTAATAAAGCAAGACTAAGAGGGAGAAACTCTTACTCTTCTCTTTCATTTCTATTGATGCATTTATAAAACAAAGAATTGTTGAATGCATGTCATGACTAGGAGAAGAATGTGTTTATTTGCTTGAATTAAATTGTGAATGCTAAAATAGTTATTCACTATGAAAGGATGAACATGTAAGAGATCATGTGTATGTTGGGAAAGCATAAAAAAAATAAAAATTGGAAGTCGCATGAGTGAAGCATGGACATTCCATGTCAATTGGGAAATAATTGACTAAATTTAATGTTTATATTATGCTTGTCCTAACAAAGAGTTTCCATGTTAAATTTTACAGGTGAGAAATTGAAACAATTGGTTGCAGCCGACACAAGCAAGTGTTGCTAGTAAGTAAAGTGTGGTCAGCTGTGCACATTGACCATGGCGGCAGACCAAGGGCTATTAGAGTTGGCTGAAAGTCTTCTTCAAACAATTGCAAAGACCCAAGAAAATCTTGGGGAGATGCTCAAGCTATAGAGGCAACAAAATGAGATAAACCACGAGGTTTTGCAGGACTCTATTCGTCTGCAAAAAGAGGTAAAAAGCATTCTGGGAGCAATTAGCAAGGGAAAGGAAAGTGGATCAATGAAGAATCCAATCGTCCGATTAAGAAGCGTTCCAGGTGGGAAGACTCAAAGGAAATGGACCAGGAAAAGGTAAGGCAGCCAGTGAAATATTGGGGATGTGGAGAAAATAATTTCCTCTGCGATTTCCCAACAAGAGAACATCAAGAAGGTAACATTGCTCCGGAACCAAGCCATCGGATAGGTAAAGGAGCAATGGAAGCACTACGGTCCCAATGAGGCTACATGGGAGCTGGAGGATGCCATGCGAGTGGCATATCCATTTTTGTTCAATTTTGATGAGCACTGAGGACAGTGCTAATGTAAGGGGGAGGGGAATGTAATATCCCGATTTTGACCCTATTGCATTAAAATTGTAAATGATGTAAATATTGTTATTAATCATGGTGAGGAGCTCAAGGCCAAGGCCCCGCCATCGATTTAGCGTTCCATGTATCAGCAATTAAAATAGATGCATATGGTTCTTGTGCTGGGCTTGCACAATGTAAATTCGGACATCATGTAAATATGCAATTTTAATGAAATACCCACAACGGGCTATGCAATGCAATAAGAGATGGGGGCATGATCTTTATAAGGAATAGGGAGGGAAAATAATTAAACCCTTGAGCCAATAGAGTCAATCCATGTGTCAATGAGAAAATCCATGAAATCTCAACTACCCATTTTGGCTTATGCACCCAATCATTAAATTCTTCCAAGAGTTGGTTGAGGCAGTTAATGCCTTGGGAATGAAGAGGTATGGCAGCTAATTTCGTGCATGGGCAAGCCATCAACCTGGGAATTCGAATTTTGATTCATGGGCAAGAAAACACCTAGAAAATTGTGCCCAAAGCCATTCTTCACCCATGGCATTCATCCTCTCACGCAGTCTGAACTTGCTGGGGTTTTATCCTTCACGTTTTCACCATTTTTCTGCAGTTTCCATGCCTAGGAACTCGTTTTTGGTTAGCACATTGGCTGGGAGAAGAGAACCACGTTTTGGGACTATTATGGAGGCGGTTTCTGCCCACGAAATTCCCATGAGCGTTTTCTGAAAATGATTCTGCTCTCCTGGGGTTGACTTCCCATTTTTCCATTTCGTTTATGCTTACCCACGTTTTTCTGCAGCTCAGGGAAAACCCCACCTTTGGAATCTCACTGTAAAAACGTTCTTCTACTGCCCAACATTTGTAAATTCTATTGTTTGTCCTTTGGCTTGGTTGAATTCTGGTGTATCTTTGGCTATGTGAGAGTCTGTTGTTCCCTTTTTCCTTGTGGAGATCATGCCTGGCTCGGGGGTGGCAGTGGTGTTGAAAGATTGAAGAGCACACTTGCCTATGGTTGGGTGGAACGTTGCAGTTGCATAGCCAGTTGCTCGGATCTACTTTGTTTTAAGATAAGTGTTCTATTTGTTTTTAATTCTGAAATGTTTTATTCACTGTCTGTTATGGAAATGCTGAATGTATGTTAAATCTGTACATGAATTTACTTCCACTGTATTTCTTAGATTTATACATCTGCATGCATGTCTTTTTATATTATGAGAATGTTTACTTCGTAAGCATGGGGCTAGATGCCTAGTTTTAGCTTCACGTGTCTCTCCATCGCCCTGGTAGGATGGGAGGGACATTACACCTGAGCTAACTCCATCTCCACCATATCTTACCAACTCAGTCTTCGATTGGTGCCTGTATGAGCATCATGCTCATCCATCTAATCTGAATCCAATTGCTCAATCCCCTTTGTCTCATCATCATCATCATGAGGATCTCGCTCATCCATCGGATAACCAAAGTCACTCCTTTGATCCTCATCATCATGGTGATCATCTCACTCACCCATCTGCTGACTGGACTAACATCTCCCAGCATCATCTCTGATGTGAGCATCTCTCTCTCTATCCCCCTATGACTCTGAAGAGGATGTACTTAGCCAACCTGATGTGCCAGAAGTGGGTTTTCCCCGAATCAAGTACTCATCGTCGATCATGTGACCCATCAAGACTCGATCAACTCCCATAGGATAGGTGAATATGAGATTCCTCTGTAATACCACTAAATAACCGACAGCATTCAGAGCTGCCACTGAGAGTATACTCCCTCTCAGTCCTGGAATGAACAACACTCCTGATACCTATAGGATCTCTCCAAGGTCAAGTAGAAACCAAACTCTACCCACTCCTGTGACCAAGTGATTTGTCCCCTGCACATCCTGAATCATCTGCATAGTTGTGTGCTCTAGGATTAGGAATGCATCTCGCATCCCTGTCATGTGACTGCTCTGCATGTAGTCAACCCTCCATCTCCTATCAACCTGAATATCCGTCTGACTGTTGTCATGCCCTGACTGATATGAGGATAATGAGAAATCCCTCTCAAACCAAGAGGTAAACTCATCCACCTCCTCTGCTGCTGCCAATTGCTTATCCTTTGACTTCTTACCTTTCTTCTTATGCGGACATTGTCCCGCATAGTGTCCATAATCATTGCAGGAAAATCACTTGGTCTTGCTCAGATCCTTCTTCTGTTTGAACCGATGTTTCCCTTTTGCTGCAAGTGCCACATCCTCCTCCTCTGGAATGATGGAAGCTGATACCTGAATATAACCTCTCTGTATCTCCTCTTGTGTGAAGTCGTCCCATAGACGATCCCACTTGGGAATATTATCTCTAGCAATGATGGATTGGACAAATACTACCCATTGCGTGGTCACGCCATTCAAGGATTGTCTTACCAACTCACTATCCTCAATATTTTCACCCACAGCTCCCAACTCATCCCTTGCCTGAGTGATCTTGGTGAGATATGTAGACATGCTCTCCTCCTTGCCCATTTTTATACTTCTCAGTATCTCTCTGAGAACCATCTTCCTGTTGGCGTTAGAACTATGGTACAAACTGGTCAATGCATCCCACATCTCATATACATTGGCTTTGGCTGAGACATGTGGAATTACATGATACTTGATAGCATCAAGTAGGACCTCTGTGCCTTTACATTCTTTTTATCATATACTGCTTTGGCAGTAGAATCTAATGGAACTGTGACTGGATTTGCAACTGTACTATTCACAACATCCCACAGTTCGCACTCTTTCAACAAGAGTACAATCCATGCTCTCCATGCACTATAGTTGGAGGCCCCATCCAATTGGTCCTCCACTCTCAATCTAGTGGCCATACTCTATGAACTGAAAGACTAGAACACGTGGTGATACAAGAATCTCTCCTGATCACAGATCTGGCCTCCCCTCGCACAGATTTGATAGATCTATCTCATATCTATCCTCCAAACTCACAGATCTGGTAGATATTGTTGGTTATGGAGCCTGATCTCCATATTCAGAGATATTATTATTCAGCCATGTCCGTATCCTAGGTTTGGTTATGGAGCCTGATCTTTAGATTCAGAGATATTATTACTCAGTCTCCGATTGGTGCCTGTATGAGCATCATGCTCATCCATCTAATATGAATCCAATTGCTCAATCCCCTTTGTCTCATCATCATCATCATGAGCATCTCGCTCATCCATCAGATAACCAGAGTCACTCCTCTGATCCTCATCATCATGGTGATCATCTCACTCACCCATCTGCTGACTGGACTAACATCTCCCAGCATCATCTCTAATGTGAGCATCTCTCTCTCTATCCCCCTATGACTCTGAAGAGGATGCACTCAACCAACCTGATGTGCCAAAAGTGGGTTTTCCCCAAATCAAGTACTCATCGTCGATCATGTGACCCATTAAGACTTGATCAACTCCCATAGGATAGGTGAAGATGAGATCCCTCTGTAATACCACTAAATAACCGACAACATTCAGAGCTGCCACTGAGAGTATACTCCCTCTTAGTCCTGGAATGAACAACACTCCTGATACCTACAAGATCTCTCCAAGGTCAAGTAGAAACCAAACTCTACCCACTCCTGTGACCAAGTGATTTGTCCCCTACACATCCTGAATCATCTGCATAGGTGTGTGCTCTAGGATTAGGAATGCATCTCGCATCCCTGTCATGTGGTTGCTCTGCATGTAGTCAACCCTCCATCTCCGATCAACCTGAATATCCGTCTGACTGTTGTCATGCCCTGACTAATATGAGGATAATGAGAACTCCCTCTCAAACCGAGAGGTAAACTCATCCACCTCCTCTGCTGCTTCCAACTGCTCATCCTTTGACTTCTTACGTTTCTTCTTATGTAGACATTGTCCCACATAGTGTCCATAATCATTGCAGGCAAATCACTTGGTCTTGCTCAGATCCTTCTTCTGTTTGAATCGATGTTTCCCTTTTGCTGCAAGTGCCACATCCTCCTCCTCTGGAATGATGGAAGCTGATACCTGAATATAATCTCTCTGTATCTCCTCTTGTGTGAAGTCGTCCCACAGACGATCCCACTTGGGAATCTTATCTCTAGCAATGATGGATTGGAAAAATACTACCCATGGCGTGGTCACGCCATTCAAGGATTGTCTTACCAACTCACTATCCTCAATATTTTCACCCACAGCTCCCAACTCATCCCTCGCCTGAGTGATCTTGGTGAGATATGTAGACATGCTCTCCTCCTTGCCCATTTTTATACTTCTCAGTATCTCTTTGAGAATCATCTTCCTGTTGGCGTTAGAACTATGGTACAAACTGGTCAATGCATCCCACATCTCATATACATTGGCTTTGGCTGAGACATGTGGAATTACAGGATACTTGATAGCATCAAGTAGGATCCTCTAAGCCTTTACATTCTTTTTATCATATACTGCTTTGGCAGTAGCATCTAATGGAACTGTGACTGGATTTGCAACTGTATTGTTCACAACATCCCACAGTTCGCATTCTTTCAACAAGAGTACAATCCGTGCCCTCCATGCACTATAGTTGGAGGCCCCATCCAACTGGTCCTCTACTCTCAAGCTAGTGGCCATACTCTATGAACTGAAAGACTAGAACACGCGGTGATACAAGAATCTCTCCTGATCACAGATATGGCCTCCCCTCGCACATATTTGATAGATCTATCTCATATCTATCCTCCAAACTCACAGATCTGGTAGATATTGTTGGTTATGGAGCCTAATCTCCAGATTCAGAGATATTATTATTCAGCAGTGTCCGTACCCTAGGTTTGGTTATGATCTTAGCACGAGCCCCATGGTTTTGGGTAACCTGTGGTATTTTCCCATTGTATTTCCCTTATAAAAGAAAGACATTGTAACATGGCTAGGGTTGATGTATTAGGTATTATGCATTGTAAATATCTCTGAGATCAGGAAGAGAGATTGTGAGACAGTGAAGAGGAAGTGCAGCGGTTGTATCCCTTCACTTTGCTGGACGGAATAATAAGGACTGGAAACTTCAGTGTGGACGTAACCCAATTTGGGTGAACCACGATATATCTATGTCTCTCTTGTAATGTGTATGTGTGATTATATTTGCATTTTTGTTTATTGTTATTGCTCTGCGATCCTATTTTTCTAACAATTGGTATCAGAGCCAAAGGTCTATTTGGCAGATAAACCCGCAGGAAGCTAGGGTTTCTAGTTCGAGTGGGAGCAATGGCAGATGAAGGAAAGTTTAAGGTCGAGAAGTTTAACGGCCAAAACTTCCAGTTATGGAAGATGCAAATGGAGGATTATCTGTACCAGAAGGATCTATTCCTGCCGTTGGGAGGAAGAGAAAAGCATCCAGCGGCTATGAAGGACGAAGAATGGGAGGTTCTTGACAGAAAGGCTCTGGGAACAATACGGTTGAGCCTAGCTTCGTCGGTGGCTTTCAATATCTCAAAAGAAACGACAACGAAGGGTTTGATGAGCGCACTGTGTAAGCTGTATGAAAAACCCTCGGCCTCCAACAAGGTATTTCTAATGAAGCGTTTATTTAATATGAAGATGTCTGAAGGTGGATCTGTTACTGATCATTTAAATGAGTTTAATACGGTTAGAAATCAATAAGTTTTGTAAGTGTGAACTTTGATGATGAGGTTAGGGCTCTTCTAATCTTGTGTTCATTGCCAGAAAGCTGGAATAGCTTGGTCATGGTTGTAAGTAACTCTGTCTCTGGTTCAAACACCTTAAAATTTGATGATGTTATTGGTGTTATTCTTAGCGAGGAAATGCAAAGAAAAAGCACAGATGAGACATCAGGTAATGCATTGACAATGGAGAGCAGGGGAAGAAAAAAGGAGAGAGGAAAGAGCCAAGGTAATCGTGGCAAGTCTAAAACGGGTAGATCCAAGTCCAAACTGGGAAAAATAGAGTGCTGGAACTGTGGAAAGAAAGGACATATGAAGAAAGACTGCAGATCTCTAAAGAAGAAAGGAGATGCACAGAAGGAAACTACCCAGGAAGCAAATGTAGCAGGTGACGTGTTACAAGATGCTTTGATTCTTCCATTAGATAATACTAGTGATTATTGGGTAGTAAATTCAGGGGTTTCATGTCATGCTACACCCCATAGAAAATTTTTTCATGATTATGTTCCAGGCGATTTTGGACATGTTTTATTGGGTGATGATGAGCCATGTAAAATTGTTGGAATGGGTAAGGTATGGATAAAAGTTAAAAATGGAACTGACTCGCTATTAAAAGATGTTACGCATATTCCTGCTATGAAAAGAAATCTGATCTCAATAGGGCAGTTGGGAGATGGCGGCTGTCTATCTACATTTGGAGAAAAGTGGTGGAAGATCACTAAAGGATCAATGGTGATAGCAAAAGGAGACAGGGTAGGTACGTTGTATTTATGTCCTCATAATACTGACCATTCTATCTGTTTAGCTTCCAAAGGAATAGATATAGCGTTGTGGCATCATAGGCTTGGCCACATGAGTGAGAAGGGGATGCAGATTCTCCACTCAAAGAAGTTGCTGTCAGATTTGAAGCAGGTAAGTTTGGAATTCTGTGAAAACTCTGTTTATGGAAAACAAAAGAGAGTCAGATTTCTCAGGGTTGGGAAACAGAAGAAGAATGAAAATTTAGAGCTAGTGCATACAGATGTATGGGGACCGGCTCAGGTACAATCTCTTGGTGTATCTCATTATTATGCTACATTTATTTATGATACAACTAGGAAAGCTTGGATTTATTGCATTAGACAGAAATCTGATGTGTTTGCTACTTTTAAGAAGTGGAAAGCTTTGGTTGAGAATGAGATAGGGAAAAGGTTGAAGTGTCTCAGATCTGATAATGGAGGTGAGTACTGCGGCAATGAGTTTGATAGTTACTGTTCATACCATGGGATTCGTAGAGAGAAGACAATCCCAGGAACACCACAAGAAAATGGTGTGTCAGAAAGGATGAACATAACGATCATGGAGTGTGCAAGGTGTATGAGACTGCATGCAGGGTTGCCCTTACAGTTTTGGGCAGATGCTGTAAATACTGTTGTTTATTTAATAAACAGAGGACCTTCAAGTGCTTTGGATGGTGATATTCCAGAGGAGGCATGGACAGATAAAAAGGTAAACTACTCATTTATGAGAATGTTTGGTTGTGAAGCATTTGTCCATATTGGTAAAGAAAATAGAACAAAGCTTGAAGCTAAATCCATGAAATGTACCTTTATTGGATATGGGGTTGATGAATTTGGTTATCGCTTATGGGATTATGAAAATAACAAAATCATCAGGAGTAGAGATGTGATATTCAATGAAAAGGTCATGTATAAAGATCAGTTGCAGGGAAAGAAGCAGGAAAAGGAAACCACATAGTACACAGTACTTGATGAAATTCAAGAAAATGAAGTTCCAAAGGTGCCAGAAAATCAAGAATAACAGTAAGTACCTGAAACTCCTGCAACTACAAGAATATCTACCAGGTTAAGTAGACTCCCTAAACGATACTCTCCTTCAATGTATTATTTGTTGATGATTGATGCTGGTGAACCAGAATGTTATGAAGAAGCAATGCAGGTGGAAACTAGAAATAAGTGGGAGCAAGGCATGAATGAGGAGATGGACTCATTGGTAGGAAACCAGACTTGGGATTTGGTTCAGCTTCCTGTTGGTAAAAGAGCATTGCAGAACAAATGGATTTACAGGTTGAAGGAAGAAGAAGGAGGTAAGAAGCGGTGCAAGGAGAGACTTGTTGTAAAGGGGTTTTCACAGAAGAAAGGTATAGATTTTGATGAAATATTTTCTCCTATTGTTAAGATGACTTCAATTAGGACTATCTTAAGTCTAGTGGCGGTAGAAGATTTGCATCTTGAACAGTTAGATGTAAAAATAGCCTTTCTCCATGGGGATTTGGAGGAAGAGATATATATGCAGTAGCCACAAGGGTATGAGGTCAAAGGTAAGGAGAACTTGGTATGCAGGTTGAAAAAGAGCTTGTATGGCTTGAATCAAGCTCCAAGGCAGTGGTATCTAAAGTTTGACAGGTTTATGACAGAACAAGGTTATAGTAGATGTCATTTTGACCACTGTGTTTATTTCAAGAAGCTAGACCATGAAAGATATATTATCTTGTTATTGTATGTGGATGACATGCTTGTTGCAGGGTCTCACATGTAGGATATAAATGTACTCAAAAGGAAGCTAGCTAATTCATTTGCGATGAAGGATTTAGGTGCTACAAAGCAAATCCTTGGTATGAGAATAACGAGAGACATGAAAAATCGCAAATTGACATTGTCTCAGAGTGAGTACATACAAAAGGTGTTGGAGAGGTTCAGAATGCAGAATGCAAAACTGGTTAGTACACCTTTGGCCAGCCATTTCAATCTAAGTAAGGAAATGTGTCCCAAGACACAGGAAGAGACATATTACATGTCCAAGATTCCCTATCAATCAACAGTTGGCAGCTTGATGTATGCCATGGTGTGCACAAGACCAGATATTGCACAAGTAGTGGGAGTTGTGAGCAGATATATGAACAATCCAGGTAAAGAACATTGGAAGGCAGTACATTAGATTCTCAGGTATTTGAGAGGTACTACCACTCATGAATTATGTTTTGGAGGTTCAGACACTATTCTACAGGGATATGTTGATGCAGATATGGCAGGTGATAAGGATAGCAGGAGGAGCACCACAGGGTATGTGTTTACTGCAGGTGGAACAACAGTAAGTTGGATTTCGAAACTGCAGAAGGTTGTTGCACTTTAAACAACAAAAGCAGAGTATGTTGTTGTTACAGAGGTTAGTAAAGAGATGATTTGGTTGCAGAGGTTTATGGAGGAATTGGGTAAGAAGCAGAAGGATAGAAGGTTGTATAGTGACAGCCAGAGTGCCATTCATCTTGAAAAGAACTCAGCATTCCATTCTAGGACTAAACATATACAGCTCAAGTACCATTTCATACGCTCTGTTTTGGAAGAGGAACTGTTGAAGTTGGAAAAGATACACACTAGCCAGAATCCTACAGACATGTTCACAAAGGTAGTGACCAGAGAGAAACTAAGTTCCTGCTCGGTTTCAGTTGGCCTTCTAGAATCAAGGTGAAGAGGAGAAAGTTGCCAAGTCCAAGTCCAGCAAGTGCAACAACGGTGGAGTTGTTGTGATCAGTCTCCAAGTGGGAGATTGTTGGTTATGGAGCCTGATCTCCAGATTCAGAGATATTATTATTCAGCCGTGTCCGTACCCTAGGTTTGGTTATGATCCCGACACGGTTTTGGGTAACTCGTGGTATTTTCCCATTGTATTTCCCTTATAAAAGAAAGACATTGTAACACGGTTAGGGTTGATGTATTAGGTATTATGCATTGTAAAGATCTCTGAGATCAGGAAGAGAGACTGTGAGACAGTGAAGAGGAAGTGCAACGGTTGTGCTGCAGGTTGTATCCCTTCACTTTGCTGGACGGAATAATAAGGACTAGCAACTTCAGTGTGGACGTAGCCCAATTTGGGTGAACTACGATATATCTGTGTCTCTCTTGTAATGTGTATGTGTGATTATATTTGCATTTTTGTTTATTGTTATTGCTCTACGATCCTGTTTTTCTAACATATATGACCTCTACAACCACATATCTGAGCTCAGCTCTTTAGATCTGGTAGATCTGGTCTCTATCTTTAATGATCTCAATGTGAATGATCTCCCTGACCCTTACCAGGGCTCTGATACAATGTAAATTTTAATCTAGAGATCACTACTCCCTCTGGATAGCCCTGAGATCTCAAGTGGTTTGAGTCTCTGTATATCAATAATTCTAATGAAATAAGACTCAACAATTATAGATCTCTTTACAACATAAACACTGGAATGCTCAAATCAATCACACATAACACTACATATACCCTGGAAACCCCAAACAGGGAAAACCAACAATCATGTGGAGCTTTCTTCTATCTCGAGCCCAGAGAAATATATGAAAGAAATAAATACAACAATGTTACCTCAGATGTAACACACAATCCTGAACGGGTCAATACCCTAGATCTGCATGCATCAGCTGATGCATGCACTAAGGAAATATGCCCTAGCTGTCAATATGGATCTGAGTCAGTCTGCAGGTAGCTCTGACTGTACTACCTCTCTCAACCCTCTGCTTTGATCTACTCTGCTATGGAAGAAGTCCAACTGCTCAACTGGTGAATGTGCCCTTCCTCTGCATGGAAAAGTGCACCCTCCCCTCTAGATGGAAAATGCTAATACTGGATCCGACCTCAGCAGATCTAAGCTCTGATCATCACAGACCTTCCTCAAACACTGAGGCAAGGTGGCGCAAGGGCGGTCCCGACAAGGGGCCTCTTGCTTAACAATAACACATGACACACATATTTGTTCACATGGACTGGATGTGAACTGAATGCCAGAAGCTAGCTTCTATTACTTTAATCAAATCACAGTGTTACAATAAGCAATGTAAACAACTAACTAGTTGGCCTCAACCTGTTACAATATACGAAGTAAATGGTGTGTTCTCTCTGTGTCCTATCTTCTCCCTCTCTTGGTTCTCTGTTGAACGATGAGCAATGGATCGGATCTCCCTCACTAATTGTCCTCCTCTATGCCTGTGCACTAGTCTTCTACTTTGCTTTGCTGCTGCTCCTCCCGAGGTCACTCCGTTCCCCGAGACACTCTTCCTTTGTCCGTCGAATCCTTCAGATCCTGTAGACCTGCAGTTGTCAGCGCCCTCTGGCCATTCTGTACAACCTCTACCTATGGTGACATCTGTCATGCTCCCAACCACCTTCATAATTGCTCATAACTTCCTTAGAAACCATGAACAGCTACCAAGTACGTCGCCATGACTTCTGCACTTCTCTGACTTTGCTACAGTTGTTGGCCCCATCTCCTACATCGACCATACTGCACTTCGTCATCCCCCGAACTTGCTTGTCGACTTTGCTTAACTTCTACGGCTTCCATTCCGCCTCATCCTCCACGCTTGGATTTCGCCGCAACCCGTAGGTGTCGCGGTTCGACAACATGTCGACCTTCGACGCCTCCGCTTTGCTCCTGTCATCTATCAACCTTAGACATGTCCACTCGCGACCTTTAACTCTTGTCGACCGCATATCGACAGCTTCTATGCGACTACTTGGATTTGATAGCCAATCTTCCTTTCACACTAATGGTCATCGGCAATCCCCCTAGTCAACTTCTCATGTTGATCAAATTAGACTGTTTCACCTAGGCCCCGATGCCCCTGCATCAGACTCCCCAGCTGACAAAGAAATCAACTATTCCGCCAGTCTCCTGTATTCTTCTTCGGAAATCCATGTTGCCTCCTGCAACTCATCATCTCTCCATCGGACCAAATATTCCTTCCTTTGCGAACTTCGCGTGCATCCGACTTCGCGTTCCTCTAATGCTTCGGCGATTTCCTCCTTGTCGTGTCGTCCTGGAATATGCACTGTCCAGTCGATGTTCGAAACTTCTGCGTTGTTGCTGGTTGAACCTTCTTCAAACTTGTATATATATGACACATTGAACATGGGTGAAATTCTCAAGTCCTTCGGCAGCTCCAACACATAAGCATTGTCTGAAATCTTCTTCAAGATCTTACATGGTCCAATCTTCTTTAGCTTCAACTTTTTGTATATTCCTGTCGAAAATATCTCCTTCCGCAAGTGTGCATAAACTAAGTCTCCTTTGTTGAACGACTATAGCCTCTTCTTCATGTCGGCTCTCAACTTGTAGGCCGCATTGCTCTTTTCAATGCGCTTTTGCACATCTTCATGCATTTCTTTCATATGCTCCGCGAATGATTCTGCATCCGCACTTTTCCCGATTTATGTCGGTATCTCGACCAAATCCACCACTCCATGTGGGCTTCGTCCTTGAACAATATGGAATGGGCTCATACATATCGACCAATTCACAGAGTTGTTATATGTGAATTCTTCTTGCGCCAACACGTTCTCCCACTGCTTGGGTCTGTCAATCCTCAAACATCTCAGAAGGTTTCCCAAACTTATGTTCACCACCTCGGTCTGTCCATCTATCTACAGATGATATGCCGAGCTAAACTGCAACTTTGTGTTCAGTTTCTTCCATAGGGTTCTCCAGAAATGACCCATAAACTTGGTATCTATGTCCGACGTTATACTCTTCGGCAACCCATGCAATCTGACTATCTCCTTGAAGAATAATACAACAATGCTTGTGGCATCACTTGTCTTTCGACATGAAATAAAGTGTGCCTTCTTCGAAAATATGTCGACTACAACAAAGATTGAGTCGCTTCCTTGCTGCGTCTTCGGAAATCCTAGCACAAACTCCATGCTGAGGTGCTCCCATGGGGTATTCGGCACTGGTAATGGCGTATACAACCCCGTATTTTGGCTTCTTCCTTTTTCCAACTGGAAAACTCGACACTATCGTACCCAATTTCCGACGTCTATCATCATTCCTGGCCAATAATAATTTTCTTCGACCAACGCCTTGGTCTTGTCGATGCCAAAATGACCTGCTAATCCATCGTTGTGCAGGTCTCGGATTAGGTTCTCTCTTACCGATCCTCTGGGAATACACAACTCTTGTCCCCTAAATAGGTATCCTTCTTGGATAAAATAATCCAAGTATGGTATTATGTCGACACTCCATGGCTCGCGACAAGCCTTCCATGCTTTCGCAAAATCCTATCGGTCTCATACTATGTTTTCATCGACTCTATTCTTGTTTCCTGAACTGTCGTCATGTTCAGCAATGCAACTCTTCGACTCAGCGCATCGACAACCTTATTCGACTTGCCCGACTTGTGTCGCAACATCAAGGTATATCCCTGCAGGAATTCGACCCACTTCATGTGCCGCTGGTTCAACTTCGACTGAGTATTCAAGTACCTCAGTGCTTGGTGATCTATGTACAACACGAATTCCTTAGCAAACAAATAATGCCTCCACTTCTTCAACGCTTGGACAATAGCATAGAACTCCTAGTCATAGATCGAATATTTCTGCTTTGCTTCATCCAACTTCTCACCGAAGGATGAAATTGGTCGGCCCTCCTGGCTCAACACTGCTCCAATTGCCATTCCACTCGCGTCACAATCGAATTGGAAAACTTTGTCGAAATCTGGGAGCGCTAACACTGGGCTCTCCGTCACTTTCTGCTTCAACTTGTGGAAAGCTTTCTGGGCAGCTTCTTTCCACTTGAAATCCCTTTTCTTCATGCACTCTGTCAAAGGTGCACATATCCGATTGAAAACTCTGATGAAATTCCTGTAGAAACTAGCAAGTCCATGAAAAATTCGCACTCCTTTTGTGCTTGTCGGTTATGGCCACTCCAATATAGCCTTCACCTTTTATGGGTCCATCACCAACCCTTTACCCGAGATTACAAATCCCAAGTACACCAACGCTTCCTTCATGAAGAAGCATTTCTGCAGGTTCACCATCGGCTTCTCTTCCTGCAGCTTCCTTAATAATTGTCGAATGTGCTCCAAGTGTTCGACCTTGGTTCGACTAAATATCAGAATGTCGTCTAGGTACACTACGACAAACTTTCCCAAGAATGGCTTCAGTACCTCGTTCATCAACCGCATGAACGTACCGGGTGCATAAGCCAATCCGAATGCCATGACTAACCACTCATACAGTCCTTCCTTCGTCTTAAAGGTTGTTTTCCATTCATCTCCTTCTTTGACCCTGATTTGGTGATAGCCACTATTTAGGTCGATCTTCGTGAAGTATCTCTCTCCACTCAAGCAATCCATCAAATCGTCCATTCTCGGCAATGGAAACCCATACATGATCGTGATTTTGTTGATAGCTCTGGAGTCTGTACACATCCTCCATTCTCCACCCTTCTTTGGTGCTAGTACTGTTGGTACCGCACACGGGCTCAAACTTTCTTTGATCAATCCTCTGTCCAAAAATTCCTGGACATTTCGATTGAGTTCCTTACCCTCTGCTGGAGTCATTCTGTGTGGTGCCTTGTTTGGAAAAATCGATCCTGGAATCAAGTCGATCTGATGGGATATGCTTCTTGTCGGTGGCAATATGATCGGTGCTTCATCGACTACTATGCTCCTGAACTCGTCAAGCATCTTTGCGACTTTGACCGGAATCCTCTCCATTGTTGACCTCTCGACACATGGTCCCTTCGGAATGATAGCAAAACATCCTGATTGTTTCTCGTCCTCTGCGAGGAATTCCTTGGCTGAGCATATCAGTACTCGCTTCTCCCAATATTTTCTCTTGCCATGCTTGCAGTCGTCTTGGTCCTCCTGCTTCGGCTTCAAAGTCCTCCGCGTGCCATTTTTCCACACTATGACTGTGTTGGCTCGACCATCATAGATCATCTTTCGATCATATTGCCATGGTCTCCCTAAAAACAGGTGACATGCGTCCTTTGGGATTATGTCGCACAGTACACTGTATTCAAGCTTCCTGACCTTGAAGTTAATCAGGAACTGTTTGGTTATCTTCACATGGTGACCCTTCTGCAACCATGAGATCTTGTATGGGTGTCGGTGTTCTTGACATCTCAGATCCAACTTGTCGATGACCTTTGTCGACACAAGATTCTCCGTACTGCCACCATCAACTGTGGTCTTGCAATACCACACACCAATCAACACTCTGGTTCTAAAGATAGCCTTTAGTTGTGTCGGCTCCATCTCATCGCGTCGGTCGTCCTGAACCAACATTCTCCTGGCCATCATAGTTCGACCTTTTCTTCTACCATCCTCACTGCTGTCGGATGTCGACTCCGCCCTCTCGTCAACTTGGTCATCTTTTCGATGTCTGGGTTTCGAATCCTCTGCGGCGTGTAGGTTCTTCAGGCATTCTTATTCCTTGCGTCCGACTCCTCGACACTTATAACAGACTACCATTGGTCTGTCAACTCCTTTTCTGTCAGTTGGACCTCTTCGACCAAACACACCTCGACCGCGGGTCTCTTGATCGTCCCGTTAGTTTCCTTGTGCTTTCTCCTTAGTCGATGTCCCTTCCACATGTCGGTTATCTTCAACAGATTCCCTCCTGGTTCCGCTACTTTTTCCTTTCACGGAAAAAGTCTTCGCACCTCGACCAGTCATCCTCCTCTGGTCGACACGGTTCTCCTAGAGAGTTTCTCTTCTTCTTTCAAAGCTAGTTGGTAGGCTTGACCAACCGCTATGAACCTCAATAGGCTCAACTCGTCCTGTATGGCATACTTCAAGCTGTTCACATATCTCGTGACAACTTCTTCTCCTTCGTCGGTTTGTCCCGAACGAATCAACAGTCTTTAGAATTCTTTCATGTACTCCTTCATGGTCATCTCTTTCTGTCAAAATTTTTGCAACTTCCAGAACAAGGAAATCACATAGTCACCTGGAAATAACTTCCCTTTCATCTTGGCGACCATCCTGTCCCAAGACTTGATCTTTTCCTTTCCTTTCTTGACTCTGTTAGCCTGTACATTGTCCCACCACAATGAGGCGTGACCCTTCAACCTCAAACATGCAGTTTTAACCTATTTAGGATCCTCTATCTGCTCTATGTTGGAGTATTTCTCCATCCCTCTATACCAATCTATCAATTATTCTGGATCCAGACTTCCTAAGTAGGTACGTACATCCATCTTTGTCCGACCTCTCATCTCTGTCAGAAGCTTGATGAGTTTATCTTCTGGTTCTTCGACTGCTTCCTCCCGTGCTTCCACTTCTTCGACTTCCTCATCACTGTTGTCAAGTGCATTGGGAATGCATCCACGCCTTTGGCTTTCTTTGATTGTTGCGACTTCACTTGTCAAGCTTCTCATTGTTCGCATGCACTCGTCGAACATTCCACGATCAACTGTGACTGCAATGCCATGCGCTCTTCATCCTCAGACATTAACGCCTTTGTGAGCCATTTTCAACTGCAGCTGAAACTCCCACTCGTCCAATTGGAACTGGACTTTCACAATTGTGCACAACTCTACCCAACTGCAGCTGGAGATGTCTACACACTCAACCAGATTCCAACTCTGGGCTCTGATAGTATCGCTATCTCTCTTGCTCACAGAATACTTTGCTCTGATACCAACTGGTGCAAGGGCGGTCCCGACAAGGGGCCTCTTGCTTAACAATAACACACGACACACATAATTGTTTACACGGACTAAATGTGAACTGGACGCCAGAAGCTGGCTTCTATTACTTCAATCAAATGACAATGTTACAATAAGCAATGTAAACAACTAACTAGTCGGCTTCAGCGTGTTACAATATACAGAAGTAAATGGTGTGTTCTCTCTATGTGCGATCTTCTCCCTCTCATGGTTCTCTGCTAAAGAATGAGAAATGGATCGGATCTCCCTCACTAACTATCCTCCTCTATGCATGCGCACTAGTCTTCTACTCTGCTATGTTGTTGCTCCTCCCGAGGTCACTCCGTTCCCTGAGACACTCTTCCTCTATCCGTCGAATCCTTCAAATCCTGTAGACCTGCAGTTGTTAGCAACCTCTGTCCGTGCTGCACAACCTCTTCCTGTGGTGACATCTGTCATGATCCCAACTACCTTCATAACTGCTCATAAATTCCTTAGCAACCACAAACGGATACCAATTACGTCGCCTTGACTTTTGCACTTCTCTGACATTGCTACAGTTTTCGGCCCCATCTCCTGGATCGACCATACTGCACTTCGTCATCCCTCGAACTTGCTTTTGATCTTTTCTTAACTTCTACAGCTGCCATTCTACCCCGTCCTCCACGCTTGGCTTTCCCCGTAACCCGTCGGTGTCGCGGTTCGACAACATGTCGACCTTCGACGCCTCCACTCCACTCCTATCGTCTATCGACCTTAGACATGTCGACTCTCGACCTTTAACTCCTGTCGACCGCATATCGACAACTTCTGCTTGACTACTTGGCTTCAACAACCAATCTCCCTTTTGCACCAGTAGTCGCCGGAAATCCCCCTGGTCGACTTCTCATGTCTATCAACTTCAACTGTTTCTCCTAGGCCCCGATGCCCCTACATCACAAGGCTACCGTGAAAGTCTCAGACACTCAATCGGCAGATTGGACTCTGAATGAACTCTTCTCTCCTCAGGTAATGTGCCCCTCTCCTTCTCTGGAATTTTTCCTCCATAATATATGCAGAATCCACTCAAGTGAACTGTCTCAGTCCACATATCTGGGTGCCAAGTGCCTCTGGAGCAAGTTGTCTCTGATCCAGCTCAGATCTGACCACTCTCCCTCCTGTAAAAGATCCTCTCTCTCTTAGAAAGTCGCCCTACATGCACTAATGTGCCCTCCTCACTCCTGATTTATCACTCTCTGATAAGTCAACTGAGCAACCTCAAATGGGGACCCCCTTCCTCTATATATAATCTCACTGATCAATTAGGTTTACCAAAAACCTAATATCGGTGCATGCAAAAAGTCACTTTTGCATGCATCTTCTAATTACTGACAGGCCATGAAAAACTCATGCAAGCAAAGGGAAAAACACCCTGGAAGGTCTCCATGCAGTCACCAATGGACTCATATCACTGAGTAGAGTGTAACTCACCCTCTACTCCATACTGATGCCTATACTGCTGATGTACCTCCATGCAAGGCATCTGAACCATGGAGTACCTCCCGAGATACCATAAAAACTAACAAGTTAAACTAAAAGACGACACTTTATTAAATAAAGGAGAACTCGAATTGATCACTACAGTGATGTTATCAAGAAAGTATCAGTTAAAGAGATTTAACTAAGTGATAACAAATAAGATCTAATTAACTAAGTGTTATTAAATGACGACACTTATGTTAAACTAAAATACAAAATGTGAGTTGTGAAACTTGCATGATGACTCTTAAGTTAGCCACCTAACTAAGTGGGAATTATTTCAATTAAGAGCTGAGTTCATCCTAAGAGACAATTTAGTGAGATAAAGCACTGCATGCGAAGTGGGGCGCACTTCTTCATTCAAGATTCATACATCTAGTATGAGGGAAAGTTCATCCTGAAGTTAGAAGAAGCAAATGCACGATAATAATGTATAAATATGTTATATGATATTGATGAATTCAATGTGAAGCTAATTCTCTTATCCATTGAAGGTAAGGTGCTTCCCTTTGTGCAGGTTATTGTTCTTGCTTATTATTGATGTGTTGGGCACATTGGAAAACACATCCGATTGATCTCTCTTCTCTATTGCTTACGTATCTTCACCAAGAGTATTTTGGTGAGCTCTTATTTTCCAAAATCAATATGCTATGTTGTAAAAGAAACGTTCTCTACTATCCATTAAATTATACTGAGAAGAATTTGTGGGGTTTTTTGTTCTCATAGTTTTGAGGATTTTCCCTAGGGTATATCTTGTGTTATGTTTGTATGAATTTCATGTGATTGAATTGTCTCGTTGCTTCAAGTTTCAGAATCTAAAAGAATTAAAGATCAAATCTCAAGAAAATATTAACATGGTATTATAGCTTAGGGCGTGACAGAGCTTAGTTTTGCATGCCATCTAGATCCTACATAGATCCTGAGAAGTAGAGCACAAGATTTGAAGACTATGGCATCAATCTCTATACGACTGAAATACCGTCTTGAGGGCAGATCAAACTTAAACACTTGGAAGGATTGGATTCTCTGCATCCTAGAGGAACGTGACTTGGATAGATACATATCCACTGTGCTATAGGATCCTACAACTAATGGAGGGCACATCAACTTCAAGAAGAATCAAGCTAAGGCCAAACAGATCATCTATGATTCGGTAAAAGATAGCTTGATTCCCATGATCACACCATTGAAGACCACAAAAGAATGTTATGATACATTGACTAATCTATATGAGAAGAAGGCCCCAACTCAAAAAAGGGAATTGAAGAACAAGTTACGAAACCTCAATATGGATAAGGACGAGATAGTGGCCTCCTTCTTCACTAAGATCTCTTAGGTAAGAGATCAACTTGTTAACATTGGAGTTGTAGTGGATGAAGATGATCTCATCCAAAATGTCATTGATGGTCACCCATCTTCGTGGGAGACATTCTTGGCTGCTATAAATGACCTAAAAGTGCAACTTGGGTTCTAAATATTGTGGCATGACTATATCCAAGAGGAAGGGAAAATCCAAAGTAAAGCTATGTGCACTAAAGAATAAAATATTTCCCTCGCAACAAGAATGAAGAAAGGAAAGAAACCCTTCTTCCAAAAGAAGTTCTCTCATCCAAAGAAGGAGTTCAACAAAGGATTTGACAAGTCAAAAGCTAGATGCTTCAATTGCAACAAGAAAGGCCATTTCTCAAAAGAGTGTGTTAGCACTTAGTTTTTACAGTCCAAAGGATGATGTATAGTGGAGAAACGCCTTGGAAATTTTTAAATATGATGAGAAAGAACTTTAAAATGTCTTTGGCTTCATGATTATATGGTTAAATTTGACCAAAATGGTGGATAAAAGTGTCAAAAGAAGCAACAAGAAAAAATTCGAAGAAAAATGTAACAATAAGCAATAGGGAGCAAAAAGAATGTAAAAAACAATAGTCCGAAAAACAAATATTGAAGCCGTTAACCAGCATGCAAGAGTACACCGTTGATCGGGTAGTAGAAGGAAATCAATGGTCCACAGTTCGGATTCGCATCACCAATGTGTGTGAAAGGAAAGGGTTGCAAGCGGTCGTGAAAGGAAAAACCAGCGGACAGGTGGCAGTTCTATAGCGCCTCGCAAACAAAAAGTGGTATGGGAAACCAATTTGGGGAGATGTGAAACCACTTTGGCGAGAGATGTGACGTTGAAATCAACGATTGAGATTAATGGAGGAACGATCCAACGGCTAAAGAACCATTCTTAAGAAACAGTGCAAGTTTGGGAAAATCAATGGTTCAAGTTGCATCCAAAATAAATTGACGGTGATGATTTCAAAAGATCCATGAAGGTTAATGGAAGAAGCTCGTTAATGGATAAAGAACACAAGATTAAACATGGTGCATATTCTATCGTCGATTCGTAAATGGATAAGAGATCAACGGTTCCAGGAGTTCCGCATCATGAAACTACATGAGGGATATCAGAAGATAGTGGTTGATAAATGAAAAACCATCGGACACGTGGAGGCACCAGAACATTCCGTAGCTGATAAAAACAGTTTTGGAAACCACTTTCGGAGGTTCGAAACCACATTTTGCATGTTAGCATTAAGATCTAACGGCTAAGATTTGAATATTGGGGAATGATCGGATGGTGAGGGAGATCACCGAAGTGTTAAAAGCAGGTGAAATCCGACGATCTAGATTACAACACGTGAGATCAACGGATGAGGAAAATGAGCGCCCAAAAAGATGCTTGAAGGATAAGGAAAATGGGTTATATATAGCAAAGAAACATGAAAAAGTTGACATTTGTCTTTGCACGGTTAGCGCTAGAAGGTTTTGGATGAGTGGGCACCGTAGAAAGCGACAGAATAGGACAAAGTGCATGATTGTCAGCGACAAGTAGGGCCTTGTAACCTGAGCTAATAATATTTTAAGCTTGTTTATAAGGGGTAAAAATGGAAACAGTCCAGAATGTAGACGGTGCTAAGGCTAGGGATGCTTTGGAACATAGAGACGGGGACATATTTGATACTTTAATTAGGTTATCAGTTGCAGAGATTAAGGTTAAATTGAAGAGTTTGCAAGAGGAAGGTTTGGATGTGCATAGAGTTAACCAGTCGCCCCTCTTGTCATTTTTCCCTGACCAAATCGTTTCATTCCCAGAGTTTGTGTCCTGGTGCGCATCCAATTACTCAGAAGCCGAGCGAGCCATTATGAATGCCCCTAAAACTAGAATAGTTTGTTAGATAGAACCCTCACTCATAAGAGATGCCCTAGAAGTCCTCATGTCCCAAATTCCTGAACCAGAAAACTTTTCCGAGAAGTCAATTATAGACCTATATCACCATTCATCCCCTGAGAATAAGCAAATTTTCATGACTTCTTGCCTTAAACCAAATTTGGAAATTACCAATACTCCCTATCCCATAGATGTCAGACTCTTTAGCGAGAACACTCAGCTTGTTCTTTCTCTATTGGCTTTGTTTTTAGGTTCTGACACAGACGCATGGGTGACTAAATTTCAGTTAAGTTTTTTATTTAGAATGAGCATTGGTTTACCTGAAAATGAAAGTAGTCAGACATGTCGTCTCAAATTTGAGGAGTTTTTGGCTGAAAGCATTCACTTACAGATGGAAAATTTTCATAGCGTAAGGCAGTTTAGGTTTCAATCACACCTTATGAAGATAGTCATGTTTGCCAGTCGAGAAGAATTAAATTTTCCGAAAATAATTTTTACAAGTCCGATGGAAGATAATATGTTTAACTATATGAATTACATGTTATCAGAGATATATAGAATTATTTTCGGAGAAAAATTACCCAGAGTGTTACCTGAGATGAAGACTTTCATGCAGCTGAGTACTGATTTGGCGATGGGAGACTGGTTTTTATCGAAAGATCACACTCTTCTCAGGTTGTATGGTTTCAAACATCAGTCGTATATGTTACCAACATTTTTGACACTGAGAGTCTTTGCTCTTGAGTTTCTTAGACAAAAATTGATTGTGGAAGATAATTATTTTCTATTTTTGAAGAAAGCTATTGATATCAAATATCCTTTTATAGTAGGTCCGTTTACTGTAAATAATAAATATGCCATTTCGCACATAGAGAATTTATTAGAAGAAATGGATTTCAGAAAGGAAGTGGCCATTGATTATGATCCCCTTCGTGTCATTTCGAAAAGGAGGCAGAATAATCAAAATAAGGCTTTCGATCACCAGGAGGTGGAAGGGATGTCCGAAAAGGCCAATTGGTCACAGTATGAAAGTGAAGATGAAGCAAATACAAGTCCCCAAGGAAGAGAGATTATATTGATAGAATGTATAGGAGGAGCAGAAGCTACAACGAGCACTGTGGTTATTGGAAAAAAAAAGTTTTTAGGATGTAATTGACTTAGAAGACGAGGAGCAAGAAAAATCAAACAGATCTAAGTTGGATGAACAACAAGATTTGATTTTATTTGCAGATGATGAAGGAAAAGGAAAAAGTGATCACGTAACACCAGAGGTTCAAATACAAGAATATACGTTTCAAGAGGCCAGAGAAGCAGGAGATGCTAGTAAGTTTCAAACTAAAGCAGATATGTATAGCAAATATAGCCAAGACAAGCAGGCTTCATCTCAACAGACTTATCAATTATTTCGAAAAGTCAGAGGCTTGGTGAATTCGGATGTTAATTTGGTTACTAGTTGAGATGTTAAAGAAAACACTTTCAATTTGGCAGTGTCATCAAGTGATAAAGTTACAGAAATGAAATTCAATTTGAAGAAAATTACTGCACCTGACAAAATTATTTTGCATAGGCAGACGGGGGAAGTGATATATGCTGATTTTTTGGAAGCAACCTTGGATGTTGAGAAATTGAGAACCATTGTAGATAAGTTAAACAATCAATTGGAACAAGAAGAAGTAGAAAATAAATCCCGCCAACAACAAATCAAGAAGTTACAGATTGATTTGGTTGGAAGTGGCACTAGAGGGAATGCACAAAAAAATTTCTAAAAGAAAAAGAAAATATAATCCAAGAGTTGAGAAAGAAATTAAAAATATCGGAGACTTAGCTTATTCAAGGCTCTGAGTTGACCGTATTGGAGCAGGAGAAAGAAAAAATATCTAAAGAAGTGGATGATATTACAGCCAAGTTATTGAAACTTGTTGAAAAGGAAGTTGGTTGGGAGAAGGAGAAAATGAGTTTAAAAAATCGAATTGAATATTTGAAGAATAAATTATCAAATTTGGATCAGCAACAAACAGGTACTAGTCAGGTTGAAGATGGAAATAGTGCAGGCAGCCTTTTACAGTCAATGTCCCAGGTGAGTTTGAAGGATGTTGAGATTAAAGATTTGAAAGACGAAACTCAAAGATTAAAAGAAGAAAATGAAAAGAAAGATGAGGAAACAAAGTCTCTGCAAGGTAAATATAAAGAATTGATTGAAACAAACAAAATATTGGCAAACCAAGTGACAGGTCAGGCAGCTATGCAAGGTTGCAAACAAATGGTGTGGGATTTAATTATCAAAGAGGCAGAAAAATTCATGCCATACTTGAGATTCAAGAGGATAAAGGAGAAAGTGGCTAAAGAATCTTTGGAAAGTTGTACTGCAATGAGAGAGAGTATGAACAAAAAACCTAAAGATACAACACAAAATACAATCAGTTTTCTGAATGGCTTGACAAAAGAATATTTGAAGACCTTGAACATTAAAACAGGATAGCGATCATTACTTGGGCGAGGAGAATTCTAGGGAAGTATGCACATATTGAAAGAGTCGAAGCTAGAGCTGAAACAATGAAGAGACAAGTGATAGAGTTTAAAAGACAGTTTGATAAATTGGTTGAAAAGGGTTTGCCTGCATTCTAGGATGAAAACAATGAATTGATTTCCCAGGATGATTATAAGAAGATGTTATTTGATATAAGAATGGATCATGGAAAATTTCAGCATTTGAATCATCTACTTATAGGGAAAATTCTGATGGAAAAGCTTGAAGAAGATTTTGAAATAATGAATAAATTAGTTTCCATCAGCGAAAGAATTCCAGAAATTTCCTATGCAGATCATATTGATATGAATGTCCTGGTCAAAGAGATGACAAGCTATGATCTTATAATAGCAGATCAATGGACGACGGTTGAAAAATACGGAAGAATGAAATACAATTTTTGTTCATGAAAGTATTTGTTGGGTTCCATAAGAAATGAAGACTTTGAAGAATTTTATTTAAAAATAATTTTAATATTTTTTGTATAAAATTTAACTCAAAGTGACATGTGGCAGTTTGTTAAGTTATTTTAGTTTTAGTTAAAAGAAGCAGTTAGGTTTTGCTTCAAAGAAATTTTGTATAAAAGACAATGTGAATTATTTTTGAAAGGGTTGGAAACTTTTTGAATACAAGACAATTTTGTATCAAGTGACTCTATTTTCTAATACAAGAATGCCATGCAGATAATAACACATTTTGTAGAACAAAGATTCATGTGTTGATCGAAGTTACAGTCTGTACTTTCATTTCCTCTATGTTTTATGTATCCCTTCTTTGTTTATCTTTTCCATTATGTTATGTCTTCTATGCTTGGATGAAAGTTAAATAAGTCAAGATTCATATGTTTATGCCTTGATTTATCGGGTATGAGTATTCATTATTTCTCCAAAATTGATAGTGGATTCATCTGAAAATTGGTGCCCATTATTGGTGGATTGTCTATTTTTCTTTCCTTTTCACCTGCAAAAAATTTTGACTGTAATGTGACGACTATATTGCCTCTGTAAAGATCTTTATTGTTGTTTATCTGTTGGTCTATAATATTCTTAGTTACGACTCCATGCCCAATGGTTCTTGTGTATATTTCAACCATATATTTGTTTTAAAAAATCCCAGTCATTTTCGTATATCCTTAGCCATTTACATATTTTTGAGAGAGCCCTCTCTTGTAGAGAAAAGGCTAATTTCCCTACTAAAGGTTTGTTTGAAACAGTTACCTTAGGTTTATCCTTCCACAACCAAAGGGTAAAATCTGAGTGATAACAGAGTGCAAAGCAAAGCAGAAAGGAACGTTCCAATGGCTTCTATCGCCATAGAAGATGAAACCACTCAAAAGAATGCATCTGAAGAAAAGGAGACATGAAGGGAGTATTACCTTATCTCATCCCTTTTTAGAACCGTCATCACAAGTACAAATACATGGTTGATTGAAAGTGGTGCATTCAAACATATAACTGGTTACAAGAGTGCCATCACTGACCTAAAGGAGAAAATGTTCACATGCATGGTAGAGTTGGGGGACAACTCAACATATTCGATCCAAGGATTTGGATCCACCTCATTCTAGTTGAGCACCAGTGATATTCTACATGTGGACGACATTCTATATGTTCTGGGATTGAAGAAGAACCTCCTTTCAGTTTTGGTTCTTGAAGACAAAGGATTCTGAGTTATCTTCATAGATAACAAAGCACTTGTATGGTCAAAGAACAAAATCCTAGAATCTACTGTTGTGATTGGAGTTCGAGAGGGAGGACTCTATAAGGTACCTGAGAAGTACATTCAAGCTATGATTCACCACACTATCGGTCCATGCGAGCTATGGAACCGAAGGATTGGACACCTACACTACAAAGAGCTACCCGGACTTCAAAAGACGGTAAAATATATGCCTGTATTTTATTTTGAGCACGATAGTGTATGTCGGGGCTATGCACTTGGGAAGAATGTTAATAAACATTTTTCCAGAAGTACTACTAGATCTAAAGGGATTTTAGATTTAATACATTCTGATGTATGTGGACCCATGTCACCCCCCTCCCTGAGTGGCTTCTTATATTATGTATTGTTCATAGATGATTTTTCTAGGAAGTCGTGTATTTATTTCATGAAGTCTAAAAGGGAAACTCTTAGCAAATTTAAAGAGTTTAAATCCCTAGTTGAAAATCATAATGAAAATCACATTCGTGCATTAAGGTATGATAATGGAGGTGAATTTGATTCACATGCATTTAATGAGATATGTAGTGATGTAGGAATGTGTAGACAGTTAACAGTACCATACAACCCTCATCAAAATGGGGTTTCCGAAAGGAAGAATAGAACCATATGTGAGGCAGAAAAATCCATGATTTAGGATCAAGATATCTCTACCTCATTATGGGAAGAAGCCACCTGTACAACTATTTACATCTATAATAGAATCCTGCATGCCATTCTAGATGAAAAGACACCCGAAGAAGTGTTTACTGGTGAGAAGCCAAACATATCACAGTTGAGGATCTTCGGGATCCCAGTATACATTCATGTACCAAAAGAAAAGAGAACAAAGATGGAGCCTTCTGGAAAGAAAGGCACCTTTGTGGGTTATAGCAAGTCATCCAAAGCATATCGAATATATGTACCCGATGAGAGACAAATTGAAGTCATTCGATATGTTACATTCCATGAGTAAGCTACTTTCAAAAGATCGGAAGAGATTCAATGTGATTCAGAGATGGAGGATCCCGGGTCTAATTATCCCCCTTCAGAGTTTGAAAGGGAGAAACTAGAAGATTCCTTAGATTCGCTAGCTCCTGAAGAACCAATAGAACTGATTGAGGGGTCACCTGATGAACCTCCTGCTAAAAGGAGATCTGCTTGGTGTCGAGATATATTACAAGATGCGCAGAAACATGGAGCACCAACAGGCTCATCCAGAGAGCACAAGAAACCTGACATATATTCAGGGTATGTTGCATTGATGAGTCACATTAGTGATTCTGAACCATCCTCATATGAATAAGCTTCAAAGAAGCAAGTTTGGAAAGATGCTATGGCAGAAGAATACAACTCTATAATGAAGAATGATGTTTGGGAGGTTGTTCCCAAACCTGATGGGAAGTCCATTGTAACTTCCTGATGGATTTACAAGATAAAGCATGTTGCAAATGGTAGCATTGAGAAGTATAAATCCAGATTCGTTGCTAGAGGTTTCTCTAAAAAAGAAGGCATCGATTATGATGATACCTTTTCCCCCATGGAAAGGTACACCACAATCCGAGCAATGATTGCACTTGCATCTATTATAGGATGGAAACTTCACCAGATGGATGTGAAGACATCTTTCCTCAATGGTGAGGTTGAGGAAGAGGTTTATATTCAACATCCTAAAGGATTTTTGGTACATGGGAAGGAGTCACATGTTTTCAAGCTAAATAAAATGGGATTTGTTATCTCTCCAGGAGTCTTCCTAGGTTGCACTCGGAAGAGCCTGGTAACTTAAACTTATCTTAAAGGATGGGGTATATTTGGATCAAGTTGGATGATTGAGATCGAAACTCACATACTCAAAACATACATGGACACATTCAAGTAGACAAGGCTTTTAGCCACTGATGTTCAAAAAGTTTGTATAAGATAGATAGAAGAATTCTTATCATGCTAGCAAACTCATACATACAACACACACATATATATAAATGGCTAATCACAATAAGAAAAAGGCACTTGATATCTAGTTCTCAATACGAAGATAGGATTACAACTATCTAGCATAGACAAATGGAAGCTCATGAAATAGATATTTCACTGCAAGTATGAAAAGATATAAGAAGGAAAACTGAACACACATATGACAAAATAAGCTTATATAAATGATATGTAACGAGAAGTCTGATAATACAAGTTAAGAAAAGTCTCTCCAAAATTGAACCCCTGTTCTACATACATCATGGGATTTATAGCCTTTACAAACTTTTTAAGATCCTGAAAAGATGGATCGAATCTGCTAAAAAAAGTAAACTAAAAATTTTTTCTGTAAGAAATGACAGTGTCCTACATTCCACAGTAACTGACATTCTTGTTAAAGCACCTATATTCGAAAGCGTGATGAAACTCCGGAGCTGGAGAAAGAGTTTGTAACCGCTGCCTGGAAAACCTGTAGGTGTCTTTTTCCCAAAATAGGCAGGAATATTCCTCTTTTCTACCTTGCTGGCGCCCTTCAGTCTGGAACCAAAAGGTGATCATGATGCCCTTAAACATTTATCAATCATTGGGAAATGCCCTTGAGATGCTTGGATCAACAAAAAAAAAAATTGGTGCCCAAAGACAAACTTCTATGTATTCTGCGTTTTCGGTAGCTAGCAAAACTGGGCACGAAAATGATAAGCTACTGAAAACCCTGCATTCGGTGGTTAATGAATTAGATTAACGTTTCGCCTAAACCACCGAATCGCCTTAAGGTGTTGGAAACCTTACTCTCCTTTCGGTAACTGGGAGGGTTCTGTCTGTATGTCGTAAACCTCCAAATTGGGATCTTGGCAGCTAATGAACAACTTCTATGTTCGCCTAAGCTGCCGAAAACTATGTATGGTCCAACCTGCAAAAGTTTTACAAAACTGTGTTTCTGTCCTCTGCTACTCATCTCTTCTGCCCCAATTTGCGCCTTCTTTCTGTCAAATGATAATGCGAAGGCCTCTGCAATTTGTTGATGGGAGCCTTGAAGCTTTAAACAGTAATCATAACACCCTACATTTTTGAAGAGTTGAACAACTTTGGGGTGTGGTTCGAGGTAGCCGACATCATTCAGCTCTTTCCTAAGCACAGGTCCTCCCTTCTTCATCTGGGAAACCCTTGACGACACCTGCAATTCAGAAAAGTCGAGCCTTGGGGAAAGATGACGTAGAATCAAGAATGAAACAGTTCGTTGAGAGGTAAGAGTGAAGGATGCAATATGGCAGGGTTAAGGGCCCTGACTTTGAGAGATGGACTTGAAAGCCCATCATGAGGGCGTACCAGAGCTGCCAATCTTGCCTGTTTACCCAGGGGTGATCATCATCTGTAGCTGGCTTTAAAAAAGAATGGAACGTGTTCCTGCTGACGGTACCCTTTTCGGCGGTTAAGCAATGATGAATTCCCCTTAAATTTATGACTAAACCGTTGAATAGACGTTTCCACCGTTCGATAACGACTTACTTTCGGTAGCCAATGATTTTACTTTTAACACCGTAGGCTGCCGAAAATTTTTCGCAAACGATTCTGCTTTCGATGGCTGTGGACAATCCCGCCTTTTGACAGTAAGTTGCGAAAAGCGTCTGCCTTTCGGTGGCTAATGAACACCATTGTATTCGCCCAAGCCCCCGAAAACTACCCCCTGACTCACACTGTGTGTCTGCCCTTTCGGTAGTTGGAGAGTTTCGTCTTTCATATGGTAAGCTGCCGAAAACAAGGCTTTCGGTAGCTAATGAACCATCGCCAGGTCCTCCTAAGCCACCGAAACCGGAAAGTTCTTTTTGGAGGGGACCAACTTCGAAATGTCATTTCAGGCTTCATTACCTACTTCAAACTTATCAAAACTGAAACTCAAATGCATGTAAAAATGAAAAATTTAAAGACACCCTATCACCTAGATACCATGACTAGTCTATGTTTATTTGAGGAGATAACATCTGGCTCCTACTCGAGGATGGAAACCTCCTAGCGAGGTTTCAAGAACCACAGATCAAATGCCTTCCTATAAAACAAAATTCAAACCTGTCCTCTAGTGTTCCATTGGGCTATGGAGTCATTTAAACTACAAAACTGACAGAAAAGAAATGTTATTTACAATGGAAGGTCTTGAACTTGCAGTTCCGTTGGGCATGGAGTCAGTAATACAACCACCCTCTGAACACCTTTCAAGAGCTGTCTTTATTCACACGAGCTAACTTCTATTTCTGCTGCAAACTGGAAGAAAAGAAATGCTCGGGCAACGAGCTTATTTCCTACACTAGTCTACTCTAACCAGATCTGCAATCGGGCTAGGTAAATGTTGACTTCCATAACAGCCATTCCAGCAATTTAAAAACTGAAGAAATCTCATATTTATCACTGATTAGTAGCTGATGTCTGAAATGTAACCGCAGTGATAAGAACTTATCCAGGAAACCATACTTACCTATAAACAATGGCAAGCTGAGGAAATCTGAAATATTCAAGTTTTCTTAAATGTATAACTCCATGAATGCTGCCACTGGATCCTTAAAAGGAAAATCAGAAACATATTGGTCTTCTGGAAACAACTGCACATCTATGGCAGCCTCTTGCTCAGCCATGACAGTTCCTCTGCTAGAAGACTGACCACCTTCATGTTCCGTTGATCTCAGATCTTGATTATTAATCATCACAACTTTCTCTTTAGAAAAGTGCTCAGAAGATAATGATAAAACAGTGTTAAAATCATATGAATAAGGATCAGTTAAAAACATATAATTGCTTATGCAATCTTATGTCATCATAGGCTCATCCTGATTAGCAAACTGATCATAACCTTCTAACTCATACCTGTTTCTAGAGCACTCAACAGATTTTGAAGGAATTGATTCACAATCTGAAATATATTTAGCTGCTTGCTGCTGCTCTGAAACTACCTCATAGTCATTACCTTTCTGCTAAAAAATGACTACTTCTCTGTTGGAAGATTGATGCCCTTCTTGTGTTTTTGAGAGCAACTTGTGATCATCAAAAATAGCAGTCTTTTCCTCTTCATATTGTTGTTCCATATCTGTTTCAAACTCATCATTTTCTTGTTCAAAATCTGAAATGTACTGACAGTTCCCTTGTTCATATGTATGCAGATTTTCAAAGTAGTCCCGATCACGGACCTTCCTGGAAGCACGTATATTCTCCTCTACTTCTTCTATATCTTCAAACAACTGTCTTAAGGATAATGATCTCCTTTCTCTGAGAAGAAGGACTAGATCTGAATGCTGAGCCATAACATAGTATACCATGGCAGCAGTCTCTGTAGGCCGGATCTCCAAAGGCATGTCATGATAAACACAGTAGAACCTTCTGTTGAAAACAGCCAAAGCTTCTTCCTCTTCTCTCTTCAGAGCATAAAATTCAGCGAGATATAAATCAAGAGATTTGTTCTCACCCCAATGCTTCAAAAAGGCATTAGATAACTCGATCCAAGAGCCAATAGAATCATCTCTCAGACCTTTAAACCATACACCAACATCTTTGACCAGAGTTTTGGAAAACAATCTCATGATCACATCATCATGAACAATCTCAAATCGATCAAGAAAGTTCTCAAAGGATTGCAAGTGCATCTCAGCTGAAACTTGGTTCTCTCCAGAAAACCAGGGAAGATTTTCAAAGCAGTCAAGTGGATAATGATGAAGAATATAGGGCAGCCTCAAAGGCTTGAACATTCTTAGTTTGACTTTAACTTGAAAAGTAGTGGGTTGATCATATATGGGATGAACCTTAGAGTTAATAGCTTGATGACAGGATTCATTAGTAATTCCAAAAGGTATTGATTTCTGGATAGGTTTGGAATCAATTTCAATCTGCTCAAGGTTAAATGGCTAATAATATTCAGAAGGAGTTTGAATACAGTGATCATCTTTATGAATAGGCTGAGGTAAAGCTGCTAATTTGACGTCTATAATACAAGAAGGCTGCAAATCTTCTTCTAAAGATGGAAATATGAAAGAAGGATGATGATTTTCTGAGTATACAAAACAGAAAATGATTCTCTTTACATGCGAAGGAAAAAGCAAGAAAGAGCTGATAAAGAAATACAACAGTTCATGAAGCAGACTAATGAACTGATACCTGGATTTGAAATTCAGCCTCTTCATCTTTTTGTTAACCAGATCCTCCCTAGTGGAGTCTTTAAACATGGAGTCGCCAGATAGATGCTTACAACCAATATAATCCCCAGCCTTTGTCTATCATCAAAAGCTGAAACTATGTCGTCTCCCAGGGAATCTTGCTTCGAAGTCCGCTCCCTGGCAACGGCGCCAATTTGTTATCTCTCCAGGAGTCTTCCTAGGTTGCACTCGGAAGATCCTGGTAACTTAAACTTATCTTGAAGGATGGGATAGATTTGGATCAAGTTGGATGACTGAGATCGAAACTCACATACTCAAAACATACATGGACACATTCACGTAGACAAGGATTTTAGCCACTGATGTTCATAAAGTTTGTAAAAGATAGACAGAAGAATTCTTATCGTGCTAGCAAACTCATACATACAACATATATATATAAATGGCTAATCACAATAAGCAAAAGGCACTTGATATCCAGTTCTCAATACGAAGATAGGATTACAGCTATCTGGCATAGACAAATGGAAGCTCATGAAATAGATATTTCACTGCAAGTATGAAAAGATATAAGAAGGAAAACTGAACACACATATGACAAAAGAAGCTTATATAAATGATATGTAATGAGAAGTCTGATAATACAAGTTAAGAAAAGTCTCTCCAAAATCGAACCCCCATTCTACATACTTCATGGGCTTTATAGCCTAACTTTTTAAGATCCTGAAAAGATGGATCGAATCTGCTAAAAAAAGTAAACTAAAACAGTTTTCTGTAATAAATGACAGTGTCCTACATTCCACAGTAACTGAAATTCTTGTTAAAGCACCTATATTCGACAGTGTGATGAAACTCCGGAGCTGGAGAAAGAGTTTGTAACCGCTGCCTGGAAAACCTGTAGGTGTCTTTTTCCCAAAATAGGCAGGAATATTCCTCTTTTCTACCTTGTTGGCGCCCTTCAGTTTGGAACCAAAAGGTGATCATGATTCCCTTAAACGTTTATCAATCATTGGGAAACGCCCTTGAGATGCTTGGATCAACAAAAAAAAGTTTTGGTTCCCAAAGACAAACTTCTATGTATTCTGCGTTTTCGGTAGCTAGCAAAACTGGGCACGAAAATGATAAGCTACTGAAAACCCTGCATTCGGTGGTTAATGAATTAGATTAACGTTTCGCCTAAACCACCAAATCGCCTTAAGGTGTTGGAAACCTTACTCTCCTTTCGGTAACTGGGAGGGTTCTGTCTATATGTCGTAAACCAACAAATCAGGATTTTGGCAGCTAATGAACAACTTCTATGTTCGCCTAAGCTGCCGAAAACTATGTATGGTCCAGCTTGCAAAAGTTTTACAAAACTGTGTTTCTGTCCTCTGCTACTCATCTCCCTGCTGCTTGGATTTCTCTTCTACCCCAATTTGCGCCTTCTTTCCGTCAAATGATAATGCGAAGGCCTCTGCAATTTGTTGATGGGAGCCTTGAAGCTTTAAACAGTAATCATAACACCCTACATTTTTGAAGAGCTGACCAACTTCGGGGTGTGATTCGAGGTAGCCGACATCATTCAGCTCTTTCCTAAGCAGAGCTCCTCCCTTCTTCATCTGGGAAACCCTTGTCGACACCTGCAATTCAGAAAAGCCAAGCCTTGGGGAAAGACAACGCAGAATCGGGAATGAAACAGTTCCTTGACAGGTAAGAGCAAAGGATGCAATATGGTAGGGTTAAGGGCCCTGACTCCGAGAGATGGACCTGAAATCCCATCATGAGGGCATACCGGAGCTGTCAATCTTGCCCGTTTACCCAGGGGCGATCATCATCTGTAGCTGGCTTTAAAAACGAATGGAACGTGTTCCTGCTGACGGTACCCTTTTTGGCGGTTAAGCAATGATGAATTCCCCTTAAATTTATGACTAAACCGTTGATTAGACGTTTGCACCGTTCGATAAGGACTTACTTTCGGTAGCTAATGATTTTACTTTTAACACCGTAGGATTCCGAAATTTTTTTGCAAACGCTTCTTCTTTCGATGGCTTTGGACGATCCCGCCTTTTGACAGTAAGCTGCGAAATGCGACTGTCTTTCGGTGGCTAATGAACACCATCGTATTCGCCCAAGCCCCCGAAAACCGCCCCCTGACTCACGCTGTGTGTCTAACCTTTCGGTAGTTGGAGAGTTTCATCTTTCATCTGGTAAGCTGCCGAAAACAGGGCTTTCGGTAGCTAATGAACCATCGCCAGGTCCGCCTAAGCTACCGAAACCGGAAAGTTCTTTTTGGAGGGGAGCAACTTCGAAATGTCATTTCAGGCTTCATTACCTACTTCAAACCTATCAAAACTGAAACTCAAATGCATGTAAAAATGAAAAATTTAAAGACACCCTATCACCTAGATACCATGACTAGTCTATGTTTATTTGAGGAGATAACAGGATTGGTATTCCAGAATTGATAGCTACCTTCAAAAATTGGGTTTCTATAAGAGTGAAGGTTATCCAAATTTGTACTTCAAAGTAGTGAAGAACCAACCATTGATATTGGTTCTGTATGTTGATGATTTGTTTCTCAATGGAGAGGAACATTTGATTGCTTGGTGCAAGAGGGAGCTCAAATCAAATTTCGATATGAAATACTTAGGTTTGATGCATGAGACGAACAAAGTTCGCTCTAAAGAAATATCCATTGTAAATAAGACAGAGAACATAAATCCATGTAGGACATAATATATAATGAAAAATGTAAAAATTATGAGATATATAATAAATTACATATATGGGCTCATATATATACCCATGTAGGGTGCCCTTTCATAAAAGGTGTGACCTTTTGCCAATAAGGTGTTTGTTCATTACATATTTGAATATTAATTATTAACTTATTATTAATATATATGTTATATATATTTTCATTTATTACATTGTCTCTCCCTTATAAATGCTTTGTCCTCAAAGCATTATCATGGAGACTTTATCTTTTGTTTTTGCTCGTGATCTTCTGCTATGGGAGCTGCAACTCTTGATGAAACGAGATGATATGAGTTACGAATGCAAAAATAAAAATGTTACATCATTGTGAAGTGGTCCATCCCAAGTTAATATTCATTGGGATCCTTTGCTTATTGATTTGTTGGATGGAACTTCTCGTTTCCTACTTCCACCCATTTTGTTGATTTTGTCTCCATTATTTTTTGAAATCATAACTCATTTGTTTATGTTCATTTTGACCACGTCCTTGGTCATATCAATTGTTGTGATTTGGATGATGATAAGGCATCCTAATTTTTTGTGATTGTTCTTCGGAACCATCTTATTTTGATTTTAACGATTTGTCAACATAAGCATGCTTATGAACTTGAGCGTTGATTGACTCTGTATTGGTACCCTCTTTTGGTGTTTGACCTTGAGTGTCCGATGAATTCTCTATTGGGCCAATCAATGTTTCCTTTTCAACTAATGATCCCTTGCGATCTAACTCTTCGTGTAAATATTTTGTATCATGCTTTATCTTTCTAAATTGTATAAGTAAGTCTTAATTATGTCTCCTTAAGCATAAGAATTTTACCTTGTAATCTAACTTGTTCGTCTCATTTAGTGTCAGAGCCTCGTCATCTGACTCCGGACATTGGGTAAAATTCTGAGAGCTTCTCTAATCTGGATCATTGATCACCAACTGGGCTTTTGGCCATTTTAAAAATCAGAAATTTTGAAAAACACTTCTGCCCATCACTACCCTAAATTTATGTTATCCACACTCCTCGTTGCCATATTTCCCCATTACTCATGTCGTTTATCCCCACTCTTCCACATACCCGCGTCCTGCTCTCTCCTTAATTCCTACATACCACCTCCAGCGCCCATCTACTCCACTCTTATGCTTCCTACTCCAACTGTACTATCTCAACTTGCATCCTTCTCCCTACCGGAACTCCACTCATGCCTTGCGCACAACTTCCCCACATCCCCCTCTCCGCTCCACAACTACCTGCGCACTGCCCCTCTTCACTTCCACCACTCCACGCCACAGATCCCTTTGCGTCATCTTCCCCCCATACACATGTGCCTCCTCCATGTGGCCTCTTCCACCCACGTCTCTCTCCTTTCATCCCATGATACATGTGTTTCATAACCCTCACCGCACGTCTCAGTACTCATCCCCCTTCTTCCATCGTGCCCTCCATTCCCCACGTCAACTTTCCTCTTCTCCACTGCGCCAACTGTAGCTCTTGTCCATTTTCCCACACCTTCCCTTTACACTCCCTTCTCCACCACTACATTTCCACTCCACCACTATGCTTCCTACTCCCTTCGCACAACAACCCCTCCTCCCAATTGGACCATACCCAAACTTCAGGCTACCCACCCTTCTTTCCACTGTAGCTCCATCCTCTCAACTTCCCCACGTTCATCCACCCGCCACTATCGCGCCTCCCTCCAGACTCCATCACCTCTCTCCCATCCACGGGAGTCCATCCACACCTCTACCATTTTGCATCCCTAACCTCCTCCATTCTCTTGTTATTGGACAATCTACTTGAGCAGACGCGAGCCAGATCTCCCTAGTTCAATGTGAATCTAGAACAAATAGAGATAGAACATAAAGCTACTTTCCTAGATCAAGTTAGAGATCGAGTAATTAGACGTCTTACCTTCAGATTTGTAGATATTTCTCCTCGTTATTGCTCCAAGCTCTGCGGTCGTCAAATCCGTAGCTGCAAGACAACCCAAGCGTTAACGTTGCAATCTTCCTCCAACAAGCCAAACCAAAGCCTCCAAAGGAAATGTAAGCCTCCCAAGAGATGGATAGGGATCACCTAGGCTAATTCCACTAGCATGTAAGTTCTATAGACTTCCTCCCCTTGGAATGGAGAAGAGCTTTGTATTTATAGGACCAAGTGGATAGAGTAGGTTGAGGATAATGGGGAGAGGGCTAAGGGATCCTCCCTTAAGGTTAGGGAACTGAATGACAACTCACCTAGGAGTTAGGGATAGAGATCCATCTCATCCAAGTTCTAGAAATTGCTTGAAAGCCACCTTTATCCCAAATAACCAACTCAGGAGCAAGTTGCATAGAGGCAACCTGCATCTGATAGAGAAAATGCAGGTTGCACAAAGACACTCTGCGCCGCCGGCGCAGTCTGGAAGAATACACTCTGTGCCGGCCCTAGTTGGGCCTTTCTTGCTCAAAGAAAAAATGCGCCGGCCCAACTAAAATTTGTGGACAAAGGGCATCAACTTGATCTACATGACTTCTTGATCAAGGGAACTTGAGGGATTGAGGTACTGAGTTAACAAGGGACTCATGATGACGAGATTTAGGTGTAACAGAATGCCCCCCAAATCATGAAGATGGACAAACAAGACAGGTGAAGTGCTTTGAAAGATGGATAGCAAGGACTTGTTGGATGGAATATGCTGTTGCAGTACAACTGACTCTGAGATACTAGTCTCACATGAATCACAACATGGATGCAGACCAATACAATGCAGATCCATGGTAGTAAAGACCGACTAAACACAATCATGGATACTAAGCACAATCATAGATCCATGATGAGATGATAACACAGCCACGACCAATACAAAGTGGATCCGTGTAATATCACTCAAACAATATCCATCACAACTTGGGTAAAATATGGCTTCCCCCAGGGTCTTCAAGCCGAACCCACAACGATATGATTCTATCCATGTGATTACAATGTTTTGGAGTCGAACACGGTAGAAACCACTTGATTACCAGTCATTGATGTAAACCGTTAACAAGTGCGAGGGAAATCACCATTGATGTCAATGATCCCCAACGTATCACTGAGCCCGAATAAATGAGTTGAGATCGAACTCCCAATGAAATATTTCAATCAAGAGCCAATGATTTGAACTCATGTCGAAAGCGAGGTAAACTGCCATTGAGGCATGGAGGCCCAAGGTACTTGATTGGTTTCTAGATTCAGTCCTCAGATGATGTGTTGAAGTCGACAAGGATGAATCCATCGAAGGAGGGCCATGATGAATCCCCCATCATCGACACGAAACTCGATAACAGATGTTTGGAGTGGATCGGACGGTAGAATAACATGCAAGACTGACTCAGAGTAGACCAACATGACGGAAGGTGTAATGATTGCAGATGATGAGCAATGAATATCTCTTGAACATGGGCATGGCATGACTTGGCAGTATTGACATGACGATGACGACACTAACCTCCAATGCGACTGACAATAGAATCATTCTTCGGATGTCCCAAAGGAGTGATAAGACTCATGAAATCAATATGACTCGGAGACAAACGGATTACCCAAGTATGGAATGCAAATGAAAATGAGTGCCATGTTCAAGAGTGACGATGTATATCCGTAAATAAAGTGTAACACAAAATCTTCCTTGTTTCCCCATCATGACTAGTGAGTGCCTCATGTTTTTTTTAACGAGCTTGAAGAGGGTAAGCAGATGCTTGGTATATTTCATCCCATGGACGAGTCCAATCCCAAATATTTTACAAACCTAGGATAGGAGGGGTTCATCCCATGACGGGCCCTTCAATGTCGATTTTTAACGAGTCCATAGAAGGTAAACTCGGCGTCATTTCATATTTAGAGAGTCTCAAAAGAACTAAAGAAGACTCCACAGGTCCTTTTTCGTAAGATTAGCCTCTTCGCCCGGAAAAGGGTAACACAACGCGAGAGAGGACTCTTCTAGTCATGATTGGCTAGAGTATTCCTTTTTCGTAAGTAGTGCCCCCTGGTCCGACAAGGGGGTAAACTATCACCAGGAAGACGATCATTCAAATCCTTTTACAAGTGTGAATGTATCAAGTTCGCTTGGCGATATTTTCGTATTTAGAGAGCTTGAAAAGAGCTTAAAGAAAAGACTCCGGGGGGTTCCTTTTTCGTGGGAGTTTAACGAGCCCGAAAAAGTGATAAACTATAATTCGGTGACTTATTCTCATCGTTTTACAAGCACAAGAAAGAACAAAGAGTTAGCTTGGTGTCATTAATAATTGAATTTAATGAGCGAAATAATGACAAAAAGACGCTCGACGAGTTGTTCATACCTGAAAATACGCGAAAAAAGACCACAACCGTGAAAAACGGGACCAATGGGGTACTTAACTTCACCTGCAAGCTTCAAAACTAGGTCAAAATGATTAACCGAGCATAAATGATTCCAACTATAGAAAAATAACCCACTTTCGAATAAATTAGAAAAGGAATATACTCTTTTTCTATATAAAAAGGGGTAAATAGTAAAAATAATTACTATTTGTTTTTTACCAAATTGGAGAGGTGAAAAGTGCCATTTGGAGCTGATTTTCTTTTGTCGATTCCAGGAGCTGTGATCTATCATTCCGGACGCCGTCAACGATAGGTAACCCTAAACTTGACCTTTTAACTTTTCAGTGGATTAGAATTTGATTTTTCTTCCATTTAGGTAGGTTTTGAGCTTGTAGAGTTGGGGGATTTACACTCTCGGGCTGACGCAGGTCGTCCTTTCAGGGTCCGCGCCGGCATAAAACCCGAAAGGGTGTTCTGCGTCGGTGGCGCACTGTCCGAAGGGATGTCCTGTGCCGGTGTAAACAGCCAACTCAAACTCAAAACCTACCCAAACAAAAACTCTTTTGAAGGTTGAGCAAAGTTCTAATAGTGTGAAAATGGTCTCTTTGACAGGTTGGGAGTGATCACAATGGTTATTGAGTGGCAGGAACGCGAACATGAACTCGATGATGTACAAGTGGAAAATGATCCGCAATGTGTTTCCGCACTAAGAAATTGTGGGTTGCTTAAGTATTTTTGAGTGTCGATGATGAGATCCCAAGTGCCTATGTTGACATACTTGGTCCACTGCTGGGACCCAATACAGCAGCATTTCTAGATTGGTGAGCACACGCTGACCATAGATGTTGAGGACATCTATTTTTTAACAGGGTTATCCCAGCGAGGAAACCCTATGTCCTTGACTAGATCGCGAGGTGGTGATTGTACCGTCGAGGATATGATAGATCAATGGTGTACTCCAGGTACACCGATGACTGGTGGGAAGATTCCCATCAAGGATGTCTGGGACCGGGCCCTCCCCACCGTACTTTTTACCATTGTGAGGGTAGCTGGCAACTGATCTGCTCATCTGGCGAGCAAATCACAGATGATGTACGCCGAGGAGTGCATGGATCCTACAATGTTCAACTGGTGTAAGGGGCTCCTCACTAGTCTCCTTGATCAGTTGACCAAATGCCAGCGCGGGGCGCTGAAGCAGTTTGTGTATGGATCGGTGGTGGTAGCTTTCATGTTGGAGCGGGTGCCACACTTGCGCCCGCAAATAGATCTTGAGGATCAGGATGCACAAGATCCTCACATGACCAGGTGGGTAGAGGTGATGGCTCATCATGGTGGCGGGGGTCCCATCATCAGTTTTGGTACAAGTTTCTTTACGTGGTTGAGGGGATAGATCCTCATGGTGGAGGACTACCCATACCATGGGTTAGACTTCAGAGGAGACCCAGACTTGGTGCTTCCTGATGGAGCGCAGTGGGATGACATTGGTAAGAACAACTCCTGCTTATATTTTTCATTTTATGTATTTATAATTGTTTTTGTGAAGTAGCACTGATAACTTCTTACGTGTTTCTTGCAGATGTAGGTCCGTTGCGACCGCTTGGAGTCTCTCGTGCTGCACAGAGAGGGGTGTTACTAGAGGTGGGCCCTACGGTCCTAGATGCTCTCGAGGATATAGAGGAGGTCGAGGAGAACCTCCACATGATGACTTTGGATATTCCGGACCCAGGTGTCCATGACCTACCCCCTCACTATCAGAAGCTGATGGTTGGGGTATCACTTCATTTTTGCACGCTGCTCCGGAAGGTGGTGAGGGCCGTAGTCTACTTCCATGAGCATGTTAGAGAGTAGGCTCATTTCTTATGTATATACTGAAATCTTATGAGCTTCAGATTTTGTAGAGATGACTCTTACTGAAATCTAGTATGCTTTAGACTTTTGTATCAGCACTATCATATTTGTACTTTGTACGGATTTATATATACAGACACTATCGGTGGTTTTATACATCTTGTGTTCTATTGGTGATTAATGGGATATTGTTTACATGCTTTGCTTATAAAATGGTTAATTTACATGTTATGTCTGTTTTTATATTTTATGGATATCTTATGTGTGTGCAGTGTACCAATCCAGAATGAAATTGGCCATAGAGTCAGCAACCGTGTTTATGTCTTGTGGAATGTGCAGGTATTGAATAGATTCAAAGGACCTCTCCACGAGACGAACTCGTCGGAAAAGACGGAGCAAATTAGGGTTGCGGATAACGTAGATCCGATTAATATGAGAAACCACTAGTTTTGAATCCAGGTGGATAACGACGTGGATCATACCCAAGGAAAGAGCCTCGGTTAGGGTTCCAATCACTGCCTGATATTCTGCGGCGTTATTGGTTGCTTATCCTAGACAATTTTCTCCTGAGCTAATGAGCTCGCCTGTAGGGGAATAAAGTACCCAGGCCGTCGAAGCAAGGTTATGGGTATGCCTGCTGGCGCCGTCCACAAATCTGTAGCAGGTTGCCATCTTCACATGTAGATAGAACAAGGTATAAGTAGGGAAACAAAATCCAGACACACTAAAACAAAGCGTCACACCACACAAAACACACACCATGTACAGTATATACAAGATAATTATGCGTGAAAGACTCAGGCATAGTATCTCTTCAGGTAGATCCCATTGTGAGTCTCACCCAAATATATCACATCGTAATCCTCTAGTTTGTACGCTCCCTTCTCCATAACATGTTTCACTATGTACGGTCCATGCCACATAGACTCAAACTTACCTGCCCCCAGCTTATCATGCTTTTGGTCATATGTGAGGACCAAATCACCCTCATTGAAGACGCGGGGTTTTACCGACTTATCATACTGAGCTTTGATGTGTTTCTTATGTGCCTCGTTGGCAAGAGCAGCATCACGACGGGTCTCGTCGAGTTTCGCTAGGTAGAGGAAGCGTTCTTCCTCGGTAGTGGTGTTCGGAAGAAGTTCAACTGCGAGTTTGAGAGATGGAATCTCGCACTCTATTGGTAGGACTTCCTCCAATCCATAAACTAATTGGAAAGGTGTAAATATGGTGGCAGTCTTAACGGAAGTTCGGTATGCCCCTAGTTCGGAAAAGAGCATGTTGTGCCAGTTTGATTTATGCATACCCACCATGCATTGGATCATGGTTTTCAAGACCTTGTTAATGGCCTCTACTTGTCCATTGGACTGTGGATAGTAAGGGGTTGAGATTTCGTGACGAAAACCCAATCTGGTGCTCAATTCATCTACCATATGGTTCTGGAAGTGAGAACCATGATCGGTGACTATGGCTTGTGGAACTCCGAATCGTGAAATAACATGGTTAAAAATGAAGAGTGTGGAGGCTTTTCCATCTTCGTTGTACGTAGGCATAGCCTCAACCCATTTAGTAAAAAAATCCACGGCTACAATGACGTAACCATGCCCCCCAGTCGAGGTAGGCTTACAGTGCATGAAATCTATGCCCCATTTTGAAAAGGGGCCAACAACAACAACTGGGTGTAAAGGGGCTGGGTGGGAGCACTTTTTCGTTTGAAAATGATGGCATGGGGGACATTTCTTAACAGCCTCAATGCAATCTTTGAATATGGATGGATGTTAATATCCCACGCGTAGTATCTTCTGGGTTGTAGCCATCCCAGAGAGATGATCGCCACAAGCCCTAGCGTGACAGTCATTCAAGACGTGTTCAGCCTCCTCATGTGTCAGATAGCGTCGAAGAACAGAATCAATACTACGACAATACAAGGTATCGCTGATGATCAAGTAATACTTGGCGTGGTGGTGTATTCGACGATGATCGTCACGAGACAGTTGGGGTTTGAACCATTGTATTTGAAGATATAAGGTAATATCTCCATACCATGGGTCAGACGTGCTAATGAGGAATAACGACTCATCCAGAAGAGAATCGTTGGGCTCGGATCCTGAATCAGCACGAGGAAGATCACAAATAAGCTCAGAAAACACCAAAGACTTCTTGGGATTGGCCTTCTCAAAGAGGAGATCGAATTCTTGAAGTATCACAATCCAACATGAATACTTGCCCCGAAGTACTTGACGTGTCAAAACGTGGTACATGGGGTTCGAATCGGCAATAATGATGGTGGCGCGGAGCAATATGTAATGACGAAACTTTTGGACGGAAAGGATTGCCGTGAGAGCGAGCTTCTTGACATGTGAGTAACAAGTTTCGGAGTCAATAAGACCCTTACTTAGGTAATAGATCACATGTTCCTAGGCGTTGTTGTCCTCCTGCACCAACACCATGGCGATCATGGTGGCAGAAGCGGCAAGATAAAGGATGTAATTGTTGTAGTAATTGGGCGATTGGAGCACAGGGGCGTGGGTAATGGCGTGTTTCATATTGTCGAAGGACTATTGAGCTTGATTGTCCCATATGAACGGGACGTCCTTCTTGAGTAGTCTCATTTAACCATGTGCCTTCTGAGTGAAATTACAGACAAAATGCCATAGATAAGTTGCCTTCCCTTGCAAACTTTGTAGTTTTGTAACGTCAGTAGGAGGTGGGAGAGCGACAATGGATTCCACCTTCAAGGGATCGATGCGGATCCCATCTTTTGAAACGATAAAATCCAGGAGGCGTCTGGACTCGACGCAGAAAATACACTTCGGAGGATTCAGATGGATGTTATACCATCTGCATCTAATGAATACTGTCGTCAGATGATCGATGTGGAACTCACGCTGCTGCGAATGGGAAGGTAGATCATCAAGATAGGGCTCCACAAAGTCCTTCACATCATGAAAAGCGTACGACATGGCCCGTTGGATGTAGCACCAGCATTTTTAATACCAAAAGGGAGTTTATGATATGCAAACATACCCGAAGGGCAGATGAAAGTTGTATTATGTTGGTCGTCCGGGTGGATCTCAATTTGGTTGTAACCGAAAAATCCATCCATGAATGAGAAGATGACACTTCCGTCACAATTTTCAATGATCTGATTGATGAAGAGAGTCGGGTAATTGTCCTTAGGACAAGCCTTGTTAACATCCCAATAATCGACACTGACTCGGATGGTGCCCTGCTTCTTATCCATATGGACGACATTTGAGACCCATTTTGTTAATGGAACAGCGTAGATGAAGCCAACCTTTCAGATATTTTCAATTTCTGCTTCGATTACCGCAGTTTTTCGAGGGTGTATTGGTTGTAACTTTTGACGGACTGGTTTAGCGTCGGGATATGTTTTAATTTCATGCGAAACTATAGCAGGGTCTATCCCGGGAATTTCCTTGTAGGTCTAAGCAAACACGTCTCGGAATTGCTTGAATAAGGCTGTAAAAGTAGTAATCTCTTCGGGGGGACATTTCTGGCCTAAACGAATATGTTCCACTACACCAGGGGTAACTGAGATGTCAATCGGAGTGGTGGGTTCAATGTTTGCCAGGTTTCCCTCAGTGTCTATATGACACATGAGTATCGGTGAATAGGGGCAAGGGTAGACATCTAGTGTGAAAATGGTGGTGATGTTATTCTCTACAGAATCCAATGGGGGTAGGAAAGACGATCGATGGTGGAGGTCTTCCCACGGAGGGTCATCGACGTTCATAATCTCCATAATGGACTCGTCAGAATGAAAAATCCGAAGCAGAGGATCTGGTAAGGATGACATCTATTGTAGAGAACAAGACGTAGAGGTCACAGCCAAGTGGTCCTCGGGTGCTGACTAGATAGCCTCATAAGTGAGTTCAGCGGGTGAAAGAGGCATGGTATCTCCAATCAGATGCATAGTGGCTTCATTGGGTACAAGCCATTGATCGTTAGAGTTGGGAAAAGATGGAATCCCGGAGGAGATCATGTTCACCGTGGCAACATGGTTAGGGGGATCCGAGGTTGGAAAGACACCCATAAGAAATGAATCTTTTATGAGGCCAACCCCCACGCTCTCATATAGCTATGAATATTTTCCGAGTAGTGGGACATAATTGCCAGGATGAGTAGCGGTGTCCGGTGTACAGAAGTCTAGTTGGTCGACAATGACAATTCGGCCTTGGTGGGGGAATTGCACAATGCGAAAGACAGATGGCGCGACCGCAGTCATGGCATAAAACCAATTATGACCAAGTAAGAGATTGTAATCTAAAGGGGCTGCGACTACTTCCACGTTAATGGTTTCGGTCTTACCCCCCAACTTGATTGCTAAGGCTTGTTGTAGCCCATGGGGTTGAAAGCCATGACCATCGAATGCTTTCAGGGTGGTGGGAGAATGGTTCAATTCGGAAGAACCAATGGATATCCAACAAGATAGTGACATGACCGAGGTAGAAGCACCTTCGTCTAGTATAGTACAATGGACTGTCTTCCCAGCAACATTCGTAGCAACTTGAAATGCCAGCTAGTGGGAAAGCCTCGGTTTAAAGTACTCAAGTCGAAACATGATTGTGTTCGAGGAATCTGGATCTACCGCGCCAATAGCAGCAAGGAGAGGCTTGCATTGGTTGGGACAATTCTGCAATACCTATAGCATCGACATGGCACAAGGATCTTGCGCCAAGTACTCTACAATATTGTAGTTCTGAGCTGCCCGAGCATTAGGATTGAAAACTGCTTTTCGAATCATGCTTTTAGGCGGACGCAATACTGACTCTAAAGAAGGCTTCTAAATGGTGAGAGGAGCCTGCAGTATGGTAACATCGGGAATAAAAGTGGAATATTTTTCAGTATTACTTCCAATGGGTTGCTTCAGAGGGACTGAGTCGTATGAATTTGATCGTATGTTTAGGTTAACCGTCTCACTACGTATCATGAGAACATGCGCGGTGGAGGATGCCTCTCCGTGTGAAGGAGAGTTTTGAGCGATCGGTTGTTGGTTCTAAGTGGGGAAGGGATCATTGAAAATTGCGGGAGTGGCATACTTCGTATCGGTGGGGACATTCCTTGGAGAAATAGTCACCACCACACAGTAAACAAGGATACTTTAACTTCCTCTTCTGTTTGGTGTCTTCAGTGGTGCTCTTGTTCTCCTGCTGGGTGGAAGATTTCTTGGGTTTACCTTTTTTCTTCTTCTTCTTGACACAAGACTTTTGAGGCGAAGTTGATTGAACATAATTCACCTCCTCGGTGGAAGGAGGAGTGGGTGGCTTGGTGGTGCTTCTTCCAGCCTGAGGTTGGGATGGGGAAGAACCATGAGGGTTTGACGATCCACAAGTTTGAGGAGAAGGCTGGGATTTAAGGGAACCGATAATGCCATCAGCCTGAGGTCCCTTAGGTGGTTTTGCGGGGTCATATGTAGGGTGGGGTGCATCAGGAACAATGTCATACAACATGCCGGATTGCGCATAGACAAGGTCTAAGTAATGGGCATGGGCGATAGCCTATTCCTCGGTGACGGCCCCTCCCATGGCCACGTCTCGAGCTACGGTGGGAAAAACAGACTTCATAAACTCGTCAGCTAAGAGTTGGTCTGGAATAGGAGCCTTAATGAGACGTTGTCTCCTCCGCCACTCATGGATATGATCATAAATATGAGTTGCGGTGGTTTGACGGAGTGAAGTCAGCAGGTCCATACCAGTTTCGTAGTGTATGGGTAACTGGAAATGATTCAAAATGGACATAGCAAGAGAGCGGAATCGGGAAAGGAGTGTGGTAGTAATTCAATATACCACTTGGAAACTGGGCCGGTGAGAGTCCTTTGGAATAACCTTAGACGGATCGAGTTGTCCATCAAGGATTTGGATGAACACCATAAATGGTATGTCATCACATGGTTTTTTGGGTCTTCACTAGGTTTGCCATCAAATTTGGGAATATCAGAGGGTAGTTTGACCGGAATTGGTGACCAATTATATCCGCGTAGGATAGGGTCATTATTTAGACGAGACAGGTCGAGTAGGTCCAAAGTGGCCAAAAATGGCAGCTGTTGATTCGACTGTGGGTACTGATAGTATTGATATGGCATCTATGGAAAAGTGGGACTTTGCATCGACTGGTTGTAAGGTGTTCCCGAAGTAAATTGGCCGTAAAAGGGTGTGCCGCCTGGATTGGGTGGTGGACAATATGTAGGTCCACCGCGATAATAGGATAGTCCATTACCATAAGGTGGGGGTCCGTCGCCGCTGTCGGGAGGAGGTGGGCCTCCTACAAAATGTGGGGGTGCTCCACCATCGTCGGAATAAGGTGGTCCTCCACCGCCTCCGCCGGAAGGGGGTGGTCCTCCACCACCTCCGTCGGAAGGGTGTGGTCCTCCTCCGCCACCTCCACCGAAATATGGTGGTCCTCCACCACCTCCACTGGAAGGGGGGGTTCCTCCACCATAAGGTGGGGATCCTTCGCCACCGAAAGGGGGTGGTCCTCCGCCTCCGCCGGAAGGGGGAGGGCCTCCACCTCCGCCACTAGAGTGGTGTGGGTCGCTGCTTCTAGAATGAGGTGGGCCTCCGCCAGAAGGTAGAGGTCCGCCCCCTCCGGAATGGTATGGAGGCCCACCGCCTCCAGAGGGAGGTGGAGGTGGACCAAACGAGGGTGGGGGTGGTGGAACTTGAGGGACAATTGGTGGGGGTCATGTTATGGGTAGATGGTTCCGGTGAATCATAAGATAAAGAACGAATTGGGATATGTTGAAATATGGGTACCTCCATGTCCTAGGCCCTTCGTAAGAGACTTTGTCTTCTAAGTTCGTCGTCGATGGTACGTAATCGATCCAAGCGATTATGAAAGGGTGTCAGAAGTACTTCAGGAGAACCCCAACTGGGAGGTGAAATGGAAAAATGAGCCAATTCTTGACCTAGAGATGTTTCCCAAGAGGATGCAGTTGGACCAAATGCTGTGGATATAGGGTCATCCTAGGATGAATTTAACCATTCTATAGATCCAGGCTCTCCTGGCATCATGCGAGGGAGAGACGTGTCTCGCGAAGTGGAAGGTTCTGCCTCTTCGCCCCTTGATGGGTTGGAGGTTGGTGAGTCCGGAGGAAACAAATGTGCTCCTGACTCCATGGTGGAGTTTTCTACTTCAGGTGACACAACTGTGATGTGTGGGTCCATGCTTACCCTCGAAATTACCTCGTGATTAAGGGGATATTCAGGTGGTAAGTTTAAAATTCTGCAGGACCTTCTCCAAGGTAGTTCAGCCAGAGTGACCGAACCAAAATTTCTCCTAAGTGTATTCTAAACAAAAGAAAAGCAATCCAGAAAAATCTACATAAACTAAATCTACAAGCAAACTTATGTGATAGGTGTGGATTCAAAAGTATGGAACCTCACGGGATTGTCAAGGCTTCACAACTCGCGATATAATCCAGGGTCCAACAATTATACTCGGCCCAATATTTCAGAGCACTAACCAGGGAGGATTGGGACCGTACCCCTGACCATATACCCGACTACTTGATAGTACGTGCATAGTAGCTCCCTGAGTGTTGTTCTCGGTGTATTGCTCTACCAAGACAGCCAAATGGTTAGCTCAGTTGGTTTCAAGAATCCTAGGAGTGTCTCTCGATATACTCAAGGTACGTGGGAGCTCAAATCCGTAGTGGTGTTGTCTAATGCACAACTGTACGACAAGATCCTTCCGATATACTACCGAATACGTGAAGTTCCTTTTGATATACAACCAAGTACGTGAAGTGCCTTTCGATATACCCTAAGGTACATGAAAGAGCCTTCGATATACTGGTTGGTATGTGAAAGAGCCTTCGATATACCGGTTGGTACGTGGAAGAACTGCAGTGCCCCTGGAATGCAGTGCAGGCAAATAACGACAGCTACCATGTTTTACGACGACGGAACACGTCACTAACTTAACACGCAAGTTACTAGTAAATTGTAACCTAGCTCTACCGGTAAATTTTATCTGGACGGTTAGGTGACTGCATGAGGTGAGTACATAAATGTAAACATAATGCACCCTAACTACATGAAAAAAATGCACTCTTTCTTTTGATGAAATCTATGTACGGGAAGGAGAAATCTTTTTCCAAATGGTTTCACCAAAATAATAAATTTCAACAAATCCTAAACCTACCAAAAATGATAATGAAAGTGCTCTTTTTCTTTTTTCAAACAAAACATGAAAATCAACAACACATCAAAACCAAATCAAAGCATTTTCTTTTTGTCTTTTTCGATTAGAATGGAACCAAATGATGAGAAAGGGAGAGTTTCTACTTAGAGCACACTAACTCTTCAATTTTCACTATGATAGCCTAAAAATGAAAACCAAAATGCATATGACACTTCAAGCTTGGAATCACTTTGCAGAAATTTGACTTTACTTGGATTTTTCAAGAAGATGAACAACTCATAATTTGTGAAAAACACAAACAATTAACTTCTTTCTCAAACTTTCCAAAAGATAAATGAATGATGAATTCCAATGCATGAAACAATTCTTACAACAATTCTCAAATGAGCTTGAAAATGGTAAAAATTAAGCACTTTTAATTTTCCAATGAATGTACCAAGACAAAACTTGATAATAATAATGCTTTTAAATGTAAATGGATGAAAAGAAGAGACTACTTGCATCACTCTAATCACTCAGAAAATCTCAAAGAAAAATGACGAGCACTCCAATGACCTAAAGACAAAAAATCACTCAAAAAACAAATGAATGCAAGCCAACAAATGATGACTAATACTCAAGAAAGGTCTGGAAGTGGATCTAGTATGCTGGATAGATCCAGTGAGGTGATAAGGAAGGATCAAGGTGGAGTGGATGACCGTGGGGGATTAAAATTTCCCACCACTTCAATCAAACTCTCACTTGACCAAAATGACCCAAAAACCGACACAAACAAACCAAATAAAATAATGTTGGGCAAAAGGACCTCTGCCTGGAAGATACAATGCAGAGATGACTATTGGACAACCCAAAAACAATAAGGAGGGAAAGACCCAAGCATCAAGCTTGAAAGATCGGCGCAGGATATGGTTAGGCACAGAGCGCCCCGCACAGGTTGTATACAGAGCAAAAGTGTCGGCGGCGCAAGTTGACAAATTGGCAAAAGCGTTGGTGGCGCAGTCTGATCAAAGAGAAAATTGCGCTTTGGATAGACAAGAACAGAGGGTACAAAACCCAGGTGCGTCGGGCGAATAGCTTAGTGCAAATGATGAAAAAACTCCAAGCAATGACTAAGTAAATGGATTGGAAATGGTCCAACAGACCCAGAGAAAGTCAACAAACTCTTTAAGGAAAGAATTTGATGGTGAAAATAGGCTCAAGAGGCAAGGCAATGGATCATCAAGAAATCAAAGAATAACACATTCAAACTTGAAATCAAAACAATGTAAAGTCCCTAGTATGGTCGCCAAATTTGTTATTGGACAATCTACTCGAACGGACGCGAGCTAGATCTCCCTAGTTGAATGTGAATCTAGAACAAATAGAGACAGAACATAAAGCTACTTTCCTAGATCAAGTTAGAGATCGAGTAATTAGACATCTTACCTTCATATTTGTAGATCTTTCTCCTCGTTATTGCTCCAATCTCCCCGGTCGTTAGATCCGTAGCTGCAAGACAATCCAAGCCTTAACGCTGCAATCTTCCTCCAACAAACCAAACCAAATCCTCCAAAGGAAATGTAAGCCTCCCAAGATATGGATAGGGATCACCTAGGCTAATTCCACTAGCATGTAAGTTCTATAGACTTCCTCCCCTTGGAATGGAGAGGAGCTTTGTATCTATAGGACCAAGTGGATAGAGTAGGTTGAGGATCATGGGGAGAGGGCTAAGGGATCCTCCCTTAAGGTTAGGGAACCAAATGACAACTCACCTAGGAGTTAGGGATAGATATCCACCTCATCCAAGTTCTAGAAATCACTCGAAAGCCACCTTTATCCCAAATAACCAACTCCGGTGCAAGCTGCATAGAGGCAACCTGCGCCTGATAGAGAATTCAGGTTGCACAAAGACACTATGCGCCACCGGCGCAGTCTGGCAGAATACACTCTGCGCCGACCCTAGTTGGGCGCTTCTTGGTCAAAGACAAAGTGCGCCGGCCCAACTAAAAGTTGTGGACAAAGGGCATCAACTTGCTCTACATGACTTCTTGATCAAGGAAACTTCAGGGATTAAGGCACTGAGTTAACAAGGGACTCATGATGACGAGATTTAGGTGTAACATCTCCCTTACGCCACATTCCTTGTTTCCATCACCTATCTCCTGTCCACGCCGCTATCTAATATCCAAACAATATTTACCAAGGTCACATCGTTTGGTAAATTGAAGTTTTTTTAAACACGTTGTTAAATATTGATCCACCTCAGTGAAAGCATTAACACGACTATATTAGTTTAAGTATATATTTTAGACTTTACCTTTTGGGTTCCATAGAAAAGTCAAGCGTAATTTACGTGGGAAGTAAAGAAGCACAAGGAATAAAAATAAATAAATATCTAATCATTAAGTGGATCATAAATTTTATAAGAAGTTATAAAGTAACTTTTTATATTCAAGTTAAAAAATTAAAAGAGAAAGGTTCAAGTGTTTTGAATATTTAAAAAAGTGTAAAAGGTATATCAAGAAAATAAGTGAAAGGTTTTAACAGTTCCAAGGATTAATTTCTTTAAGAAATTAAAAAGGGGTATATACTTCAAGTGAAGAATTAAGGTACATCTAGGAAGTTTGAAGTACGGAAAATAAAAAAGAAAAATAGCATTGAAGCTTATTATTTATCAGTGGATTGATCAAAACAAAATGGAATCTATACAATGTGAATCTATGATATGTGAGATAGTAAAGAAACAAAATTCTTATTTAGAAAAGAACAATAAGGATTTTCTCACTCAAATCATGGAATTAAAAAATGAGAATTATCGCAATCAGAGATTACTAAGGGAAAATGAAGATTTCAAGAAGAAAGTTGACAAAAGCTTACTAGAAAAAGATGAAGAGATATCGGGTCTAAGAGATCATAATCATAAATTGATGCTTCAAATTAAGAAGAGGAAGGATAAGACACAATGCAATCAAAAGTTAGAAGAGGAGATTCAATATCTCCAACAAAAATTATCCGGAAAAGACGAAGAAAATTCCCCCTTAAAAAGGGATAATCAGAAATTGCTAGAACAAATAAACAAGTTCAGGGAAAGAGAGCAAGAGAATCAATACTTAAAATGAAGTCGACAAGTTAGATTACAAGGAAGAACTCTTATGCTTAAGGAGACATAATCAAGACTTACTTATACAAGTTATAAAGCTAAAGCATGATAAGAAATATTTACAATAAGAGTTAGATCGCAAGGGATCATTAGTCAACAAGGAAACGATGACTGGGCCAATAGAGAAGTCATCGGACGCTCAAGTTCAAACACCAAAATAGGGTGCCAATACAGATTCAATCAACGCTCAAATTCAAAAGAATATTTATGTTTAAAAATTGATAAAATCAAAAGAAAATAGTTCCGAAGAAGAATCGAAAAAATTTACGATGCCTTATCATCATCTAAATCACAAGAATCGATATGACCAACAGAATGGTCAAAAGGAACATAAACAAATGAGTTATTGTTGTTTGTGTTTTCTCCCAAGCTTGTGCTAATGAGCACCTACTAAGGAAAATGGATTCCTTAGTAGCAGTCTCAAGAAAACAGTAAAAAAGCTAAATGTAAACAATAAAAACTAATCTAACATGTGCATAATAAACTTGCAGTAAACAGTAAATAATTCAGATCTTCCATGTAAAACAAATTTTATTCATAAAAAAAAAATGGAGTTCCACATGAAAGGTTACCTCCATGGTGAGGTTGGTTGAGCTTGAGCAGCCGTAGGGATGAGTTGCTCCAATGGTTCCTTCTGTTCTCCAAATGCAATGGGGATTGGCCAAAATGGCTCACTCAAATGGTGGGCTTAGGCTCTCAAGAATGAATTTGGTGTTAAATTTTGAGCATTAATTCACAATACTCTAGGATCTTTACTAAGAGAATAACATGTACAGTATATCAATGCATATCAATCATAACAAGCATGACAAGCATCATAAGAATCAAAAGCATGAGAGACAAGAGACACAGAGTTTCCGTGGGGAAAACCCTAAGTTGAAAAACCCCACAACTTCCTCAGAGATAGAGAGAGCAATGGCTCAACCAAAGTACAACCAAAATACACTGAGATAGTCTCCTAGTAGCAGATGATCCTCCTCCCCACTAGTGCGCCACTTTATGAGTGAGAGAAGTATGAGTTTCCGAGTGATCAAATAGAGATCTCTCGATCTCTATTTATACTTAACCTGTTTTCCCAGTGACACTATGGGGCCGACTTGTCTAGCTAGGTACATCCACAATATAATATATATTTCAGGGCCGACCCCACACATGGTGGTCTAATAACCCATCGACAAGTACACACACTTTCGACACTTGTCAATACACATGACGACACTTCCTTATAGAGGAATAACACATCTCTTATAAGGGTACGATAAATATATATGAAATACATAGATGAAATACATTCCGAAGTTACATATACATCAACATTCGACAGCATAAGGATAGGCAAGAATGTGGATCCATAATGGGGAGCCTCTATCACCTTTTTATAGCTTTTGGGTGATGGAGAATACAACCATGGTTTAGGGTAACCAATGGTATTGGTAAAATGGTTTAGGGTTTCTTTTCCTCTTTTTCCCTCTATTTTCCTTTTTTGAATATGTTTTTGAATTTTATTCCCTTTTAATTGATTTTTGGGGATTTTGGACTCCTTTGGGGGGTTTTTGGTATTTTTTGAGGAAATTTAACTATTTTGAGGAGAAAAAGATGGATTTTGTCTTTTTTGGTGACCATTTGAAGGTTTTTTTTAGGTTTTAGAGGCTAAAATGGTAGGAAAAGTGGACAAATGGGTCATGTGACTAGTGAGATGAGCTAGTGAGCATTTTTTGGGTGTCAACAGTTATGATTTCAAAAAACCTCGCTCTGATACCAAATTAGATGAACAAAGTTCACTCTAAAGAAATATCCACTGTAAATAAGACAGAGAACATAAATCCATGTAGGACAGAATATAAAATGAATAATGTAAAAATGATGAGATATATAATAAATTACAAATATGGGCTCATATATATACCCATGTAGGGTACCCTTTCGTAAAAGGGGTGACCTTTTTCCAATAAGGTGTCTCTTCATTACATATTTGAATATTAATTATTAACTTATTATTAATATATATGTTATATATATTTTTGTTTATTACAATGCACTACTTTCGTGGCTTGAGATCTGGCAAAGAAAATATGAAATTTTTCTATCTCAAGGGAAGTACACTGTGGATATATTGTGCAGGTTTGGCATGATAGATTGCAAATCTATGACTACACCGATGGTTTCCAATTTGAGGAAACTTCACGAGTCATGCTTTGGATTAGATCCAGTAGATCCCACTTTGCATACATAACTTATAGGCTCACTTATGTACTTGATACATTTGAGACCTGATGTATGTTATGCAGTGAGCATTCTAAGTCAATTTATGTTTGATCCAAGACAAATGCACTAGATAGATGCTAAGCATGTGCTTAGGTACCTTCAAGGTACAATTCCATATGGACTCATATGTGTCTCCAGTGGAGGAGTCATGTTACTTGGTTATACAGACTCAGACTGGGGAGGAAGCATTATGAACCGTAAGAGTACATATGGCTACTATTATAGCCTAGGATCAGCTATGATATCTTGGTCCAACCGGAAGTAAGGCTTCGCAGCCTAGAGCACTACAGAAGCAGAATACATAGTTGCTAGTGTTGCCTGTCGAGAAGCAATATGGCTCAGAAAACTACTTGCAGGGTTGTTCGGTGAAAAGCTTGAGCCTAAAGTTATTAGGTGTGACAATCAGAGTTGCATCAAGCTTTCTGAAAAGTCAGTGTTTCATGACAAGTTGAAGCACATTGAAATGAAGTAGCACTTCATCCGAGACATGGCCCATAAAGGTACAATGAAACTTTAGTATATTGCTACTAATGAGCAGATTGCAGATGTGTTAACAAAGCCTCTGTCAGTGACGAATTTCAAGTACTTCCGAGACAAGATTGGTATGACAGAGAATGCCTCCCTCACTGGGAGGGAGTGTTAAATATACAACATTAGGAGACATTCTCCAAACCAATCTTGTGCAGCCAAGATTTATCCTCCCGTATAGAGGTGAGAACTTTGATTGTCTTCCATGTAAAGGTTATTCCTCCCGTATAGAGGTAATTTATCAAAGTAACAATGTTGTAAAGTCTTGTTGGACAAGGCTCTGGAATTGTGTGTCAATTCATGATTCTCATATGAACCTTCCATATAAAGGTATCCATGAGATGGACCTCCGTATAGAGGTAGAGCTTCTGTATAAAGGTCATGCTTTACTTGTTAAAGCCATTTAATGTTGTGTGATGTATTATTAACCATGATCACCAGATTGCTATTATTAAGTCTCCTTTAGAGATTGATCATCTCTAAAGTGAATTACTTTAGCACATGATCATTTGGTCCTGAATAATATACTATGTTCACAGCATCCGATAATTCTTCTTAGTATAATATAACCTTATGGATAATTAAAGTTAGCACGTGTTGACCATGCAGTAAAAGATAAAGAGATAAAGATAAATGCATAGAGAAAAAGAGAATTCGAATTGATCAGGAGATGACTAAGTGAACTCGAATTGTCAAGCTTCAGTTAAAGCCACAATGTATGCCTCGGTTAACTAAAGAACTCACAATGGTTACTACAAGTAAATCAATCAACATGATTTCAGTTAATAATAGTTAATTAAGTGTTAAATAAGAAGGACTAGTTAACTAAAGTGTTTTCACTTTAGTTAAACTAAAAGATGACACTTGAGTAAATCAAGGAGAACTCGAATTGATCACTACAGTGATGTTATCAAGAAAGAATCAGTTAAAGAGAGTTAACTAAGTGACAACAAAGAAGATCTAGTTAACTAAGTGTTATTGGATGGCGACACTTATGTTAAACTAAAAGACAACACTTGAGTTGCGACACTTGCATGATGACACTTAATTTATCCACCTAACTAAGTGGGTAAGCTTTCAGTTAAGAGGCGGTTTCATCCTAAGAGACAATTTAGTGAGATAAAGCACTGCATGAGAAGTGGGCCGTACTTCTTCATGCAAGATTGATACATCCAGTCTAAGGGCGAGTTCATCCTGAAGTTAGAAGAAGCTGATGCATGAGAAGAATGATAAATATGTTATACGATATTGATGAATTCAATGTGAAGCAAATTCTCTTCTCCATTGAAGGCAAGGCACTTTCCTTTGTGCGGGTTATTGTTCTTGCTTGTTATTGATGTGTTGGGCACATTGTAAAACACATCTGATTGATCTCTCTTCTCTATTGCTTATGTATCTTCACCAAGAGTGTTTTGGTGATCTCTTATCTTCCTAAAGCAATATTATGTGTTGTAAAAGAAAGCATTCTCTGCTATCCGTTATATTATACTGAGAAGAATTGATGGGATCTTTTGTTCTCATAGTTTTGAGGATTTTCCCTAGGGTATATCTTGTGTTATTGTTGTATGAATTTCATGTGATTGAATTGTATCATTGCTTCAAGTTTCAACATCTAAAAGAATTAAATATCAAAGCTCAACCAAATATTAAAAAACAATGCCTCATATCCTATGGCATCAAGCCCTTCCAAGATGACGTACCGGTCATGTGGGGTGACCAATGGGGTATATTGCGGCTTCCGAGGTCTTTCGCGCGCTCTGGATCGCGCTTGTGGCTCCCATAGCCGTGATCTTGGATCACAATTGTGGCTCCCACAACTGCGATCGGGATCGCAACTTTGTATCCCACAGTCATGATCGGGATCGCAACTGTGGCTTCCACAGTCGTGATCGGGATCGCGACTGTGGGCCCCACAACCGCGATCTGGATCGTTGCTGGGGGGAAAATGAGGGATTAATGTGATATGTTTCTAATGGAATTTCCTTGTGTGTTTGGCAGGATGCTCAGGATGTCGAGGGCATCATGGAGGGAGCGTGAGATACCAGATGACCTAATGAGGATCATCCATCGGGATCATTGTGTTCAGGCGACTTTCGCACTGGGTGGGCTGCTGAAGTTTGCACAGTTGCCTCTTATGCGTTCAACGTCTTTTTTGTTGAACAAGTTGATCGGGTTCTGGGACCCGAACATTCAAGCGTTCATGGTATGTGGTGAGAGATTAGATCTCACCTTAGCAGATATATACTTTTTGACTAGATTGCCCTGTTTGGGGATGATTGCGGACACTTAGCCTTGGAGGAGAGGGGATGTGAAGATAGATGATATGTTGTGGAGGTATTGTGTTCCGGGTGCTCTTGTGCATCGGAATGCACTGTTGGTCAGTGACTTGCAGGATCCGTCAACTCGAGCGGTCGTATCATGCGTATTGTGAGTACTGGGATCATTGGTGCCCAACCGTGTGTTGGGAGGGCAGATGCAGTTGATCGAGCGAGTACTATCGGGGACTTACTATGCAAAGGGGCAGATGTTCCTTCCTGTCGTTCAATGCGAGCTAAGCAAGGTGAGGCAGATTGGAGGGGATTTTAGTTATGTTTCCTTTTTGTGTTGTTTCTTCTTTGAGCGGGTTCCTTCACTACGGCCCCGCGTTCTTGTCCGAGATGGAGGAGTGGCGGAGCCGCGGATGGCGCGGTGGGGGGTGATGATGCCCTGCCATGGTGGTGGGGACGTTGGACAGTATTTTACGGCAGAGACTTTCAGGCAGTAGCTACAGATGTCGGTTTTGTTTGATGATTATCCCTACCGTGGGATGGACTACCGGAGGGATCCTGAGCTTCTGCGGCCTCCAGGACAGGCCTGGGGACCTAACGGTACGTGTGTGTTTTTGTTTCTTTTCAGGATATCATAGTGTATTTTTTGCTTTCCAGTTTATGACTATAGATAGAGATGTTAGATGATGTTGACTTATTTTTGTTGGTTGTTGCAGATGTTGGACCACAGCCACCAGAGGGGTGTCGGGCCTGGAGGGGTCGTATGGTGATTGTAGCTCCACCTTCCCCACCTGCTGGAGGAGGCGGACGACAACGAGAGGACGATGTCGACCTGCAGACCTTACGGGCCAGCTTTGATCTCTTATTGAGTGATGTAGCAGATGAGGGTTAGCGGGATTTAGACCCAGAGATATTGGATTTGTGTTACGATGCTCCACGAGATTGGAGATCGATCATGAGACGGGTTGCTGTATTGGCAACAGAGAGGAGGGATCGAGATTTGCAGGGTGTTCCTGAGGATGATGATGAGGATCCGGAGGAGGAGGATCAAGAGGAGGAGGAGCTAGAGGAGGAGTGAGGAGAGGATGATTCTTCCACAGAGGTAGGTGATGATGAGGACACCAACCGAGGAGGGTATTCTGACTAGACTGTCTGTAATCTGCCCCGAAATGATGATGAGCATATGGGGATATTTTTTGTATATACGGTTGATGTATTTTTGTATATTCGGGTGCTGAGGGCACTCTTTGACATTTTATGACTATATGATATATATTTATGCACATGGATGCATTTTTTGATGATATAGCCGTGTATGCACGTGGATGCACATCTGGCATTGTTTTTATGTTTTGTTGCACGTGGATGCAATTGTTATGTTTCTGTATGCCCGTGGAGGCACATTTTATGATTATGATATGCATGTGGATGCAATATTATGATGGATTCTTTTTGTTGTTTCTATGGTTTTTTGATGCCTATATGATGTTATGTTGATGCATGGTTGATGTCCTACATGGTTTGGTTGACGTGCCAATCTAGAATGTTGTTAGCCATTTGGTATTCCACACTGTTTTGATTTCTTGGGACATGAGTGAATGTAATGGATTCAAATTGTCTGATCATTTGTTTAGTGCGCAGGAACTTTCTAAAGAGGCAAGGATCGCGTACCTGGTAACAATTGTTGAGTTGGGAAACAAGAAGCTAGGAGTCTAGGAAGACATGAAGGTAACTTATTCCTATCTGGAGGGCAGCGTTCAGGAGATCGATCACAGCATCGTACTTAGACTGGTTATTTGTAGTAGCACCTATACACACTCTGTGATGTGAATCAACTCATGTGAGGGGGAATAGAGCACCCAAGCCGCGGAGGCGAGATTTGGAGACCAACGACTTGCACCGTCGGCAAATCCAACATAGTAAAGTGGAACAGGATCCATCTTTGGTCATGCAAAAAAAACAAAATGTAAGGTTTTGAAAGATGAAAGCGAAAAAAGAATCAAAATTGTACAATATGGACTATGGTGTCCAAAAGATGTTATGGGTAAAAGCGTTTGAGGTACAACCCATTACGGGGGTTGCGCAGGGGGTTACCATCTGAATCGGTAAGAATGTATGCCCCACGACCAAGGCAGGTGTGTATAATGTAGGGGCCTTTCCACATGGATTCAAACTTTCTTTTTCCCGTTTTGTCATGGGCTTGATCATAAACGAGTACAAGTTCTCGTTCACGGAAGGCTCATGGGTGAACGTGCTTATCGTAGCTGGATTTGGAGCGGTTCTTTGCGACTTCAATGGTTTGAATGGTTGCGCGGCGATCCTCGTCAGCATGCTCCAACAAGATCAAGCATTCTCGAGCGGTGAGGTGTCTGGGAGGAGTTTGATAGCGATATGTAATGTTGGGATCTAACACTCAATGGGGAGGACAGATTCCATGCCATGAACCAAATGGAAAGGGGTAAAACTAGTGGCGGTCTTGGTGAAGGTATGGTAATCCCACAGTGCAGGAAAAAGCATATGATGCTACTTGGACTTATGTCGGTCGATAGTGCGCTGGAGGATTGTCTTCAAAATTTTGTTAATGGCTTCGACTTGGTCGTTCCCTTGGGGGTAGTAGGGGGAGGTGTACTGATGTTCGAATTTGAGGAGGGTTGACAACTCTCTCCAGTTAGAGTCCTCAAAGTGAGAGCCATGGTCAGAAACGAGTTGTTTAGGGACTCCAAAATGAGTAATAACGTGGTTAAAGAAGAAGCGGGCTGCAGTGTCGGCTGTGCAGTTGAAAGTAGGCATGGATTCTGCCCATTTGGTGAAGTAGTCGACGGCCACAATGATGAATTTATGGCCACCAGCTGATGCAGGATTACATTCCATGAAGTCGATGGCCCATATGCAAAACGGACCAACTGTGACGACCGGATGAAGGGGAGCGGGGGGTGTCCTTGCCTTGGGGGAAAAGAGTTGGCAGTTGTGGCAATGTTTGACCGCTGTGATGCAATCAGTAAATAGTACGGGCCAAAAATACCCTACATGGATAACCTTTTATGCAGTGGCCATTCCCAAAAAATGGTCGCCGCAGGCGCCGCTATGACAATCATTGAAAACTTGTTCTGCTTCTTCTCATGAAAGACAACGTCGTAAGATGGTGTCGACACCGTGTCGATATAGGACATCGCTTAGGAGGAGATAACGGGAAGCATGGTGACAGATGCGATGGCATCCATCACGGTCAACGTCAGGTTGAAACTTTTGTGTGCGAAGGTAAACCAAAATGTCACCGTACCAAGGGTCATCTGACGAGATGATGAACAAATGGTCGTCAATTAGATTAGTGGTGACCGAGGGTGATGGCGATAGGGATGGTAAATCCATCATGTGTTGAGAAAGTGCAAGGGCTTTGGTACTATTTGGGGTTGTGAAAGTCAGGTCATATTCTTGTAGGATAATAACTTATTTAGTGACGTGGCCTTGCAAGAGGCGATGGTTCAAGAGATAGACCATGGGGTTGGAATTTGCGACAACTATAGTGTGGCTTATGAGGATGTAATGTCGCAAATTTTGAACTAAAAAGACGACGGCGAGGGCCAGTTTCTCTTCATGCGGGTAATGCAATGGTGGGCCTGATAATGTCCGGCTCACATAATAAATGACATGCTCTTGACGAGTGGAATCTTCTTGAATAAGAACCCCAGAAACAGCATAGTCTGATGCTGAAACGTAAAGGATGAAGTCTTTTGAGAAATCCGGAGGGGAGATCAATGGGGCATGTGTAAGAGATTTCTTTAGGTCTTCGAAAGCTCCTTGCGCTTGGTCATCCCACACGAAAGGGATGTGGGTACGGAGCAAACGAAGGAAACCATGAACCATCGTGGCATAATTGGGGACGAAACGACATAGGAAATTTGCCTTCCCCTGAAGGCTCTGTAACTGTCGAAGCGTACGTGGTGATGGGAGGTCTAGGATGGCTTGGAATTTTAATGGGTCTACGGCAATTCCTTTCTGTGAAATGATAAAACCTAACAGACGGCCCGCCGGAACGCAAAAGACACACTTGAGTGGGTTCAGGCGGATTTGATATTTGCGACAGCACAAAAAGACCTACCGGAGGTCGTTCAGATGGTCTGATCATTTCTTGGATCGAGCCGTGAGGTCGTCGAGGTAGACCAAGATGATGTTAACCAAGTCATGAAAACAGTAGGTCATGGCCTGTTGAAAGGTGGCGCCAACATTTTTAAGGCCAAAAGACATAATGTGATAAGTGAAGGTGCCCCATGGTGTGGTGAAGGCAGTCTTGTACTGATCTTCTTTGCGAATTTGAATTTGATTATACCCAGAGAAACCATCCATGAAAGATAGTGTCTGATGCCCCGCACATGCATCGATGAGCTGATCGATAAATGGTGTGGGGAAGTTGTCTTTGGGACAAGCTTGGTTTAGGTCGCGAAAATCGGTACAGACACAAATAGTGCCTTGCTTCTTGTTGACTGGTACCATGTTAGAAACCCATGTGGTATAGGCTATGGGGTAAAAGAATCCAGCTATACGAAGCTTCTTAATTTTCGCTTTGACGGCGGGAAGCTTAGATGGGTGGATGGTCAACTTGCCAAAATACTTCAAATCAACACAATTAACTTGTCAAGGTTGTCCAGCTAAAACAGTCAATGAATATACTGTCAAAATTGTTCAAAAGGATGGTCAAAAGGTAGTGTTGTAGGTTAGACTGAATTGATATATAGGACTGTAATTAATAAATCTGAATTCACATCTCATCACAGATCACTTATAGATCAGACTTGACAGCTGCAAACAACCAATAACTCAAGTAGATACAAGAAGTTGCAACCAAGACTTATAGAAAAAAAGATACAAAGTCAACTTTGCACACTTGATTGCTAACTAGTGAATAATGACAACTTCCAGTCAACTTAAAATAGATAAACAGTCAAACCAATACTGATCAAAACAAGGTATAGTCAATATGGTATATTGAGATCTTAACTTACTGTTGTTTGCTTCAATTTTGTGCACACTATGTTTCCTGTGCAGCCTTTGGATAGGTGCAAGACTAGTACTGAGGCAGACCCAAAAATCAGTGAGGCAGTCCGAAATTTTGAAGGTCTGAATTTTTGCAGTCCGAATTTCTATAGTTTGAATTTCTGCAGTCTGAAATTTTTTTTTTGCAGAGACAGTCCAAAATTTTACAAGGGCAGACAGTTCGGATTTTTGGAGAAAGAGGTAGCCCGAAAATTGTGCAGAGAAACAGTCCGAAAATCTTAGAGGGAAGCAACCAACAAGTTTAGAGCTTTAAGACCACACCTTCTCTCTGAAATGGGAGGATTGGGTCTTATTTATACACATCTTTAAAAAAAACATTGAGCCGACCTTGCATTTTAAAAATGTATTTTAATATTAAGTCTTATTAAAAGTTTAGAGGCCAACTTGTCTTTAGGTTTGTTAGATCACATATGCAAGGGTTACAACTTCTTCAAGGGTTTGTCTAGGACTTCTTTTATCATGGGTTCTTCAACAAATAGATCCACCACATCTTTGTTTAAGAGAGGTTTTTTTTTGTTTTAAATATTACACCATGTTTTCATAAGATAAGGGTACCAAAGATTATATTATCAATTTTAAGAGGCATGTCATCATTTAAAGGCATTGTGCCATATTGTCAAACCACCATACATCATGGGGTCGTCACCAACAAGGTAGATACTTTAAGTGCACAATAAGGGCTCGAAGACCTAGTTTGTGCGCTTATGGACCAACAAGCAAAATCTCTATCAACATCAAGTGCAAGTGCTTAAACTCTTCAACAACGGCATGGACATTATCAAGTATATCGTTTTAAATGACCACAAAATGGGTCATTTCTACCTATAAAGATCATGGACTTCACCATCAAGCTATGACATCAAAAAAATCATCAAGTGTGGGTTCAAGGACCAAGTTTCCAGGTATAAGGGCACCATCATTAAGGATTATGGGCTTCTTCAAACTTATGGGCATATGACCAATTTGTGGGATTTCATCATGATTTCCAAGGGCTTCTTTAATGGCACAAGGTCATCATAGGTTCCTTAAAAGCATATATAATGGTTTCATTACCAAATGGGTTCATAGCCATAAAAAACCCAAGATAAGGGTACTAAGGGCTTCATGACCACATCAACGTTAAATGACAATAAGTCATCAACCATAAGGAGTTAGGAGACACTCCACATATCAACGGAAAGGGCTTGACGAGGGCTATCACCCTATGAGGGTCTTTCCTGCATTGGCAGGTTCCTTCAACTTTGTTTTCTTTAATTTGTGCATGACCTCTTCAAGAACATCATTAAAAGAAAGACTTCATTATGTAAGGGCACAAGTCAACTGTGTGAGGGCTCCAAAGACCAAACTACCATAACATTCATTCAACAACCAATCAAGAGACCATAGCAAGTACAAGTAGTATAAAAACCATCAACGAAAAGACAACAATAGACTCAACTGGGATCAAGATACAACTTAGGGTCACTCAACTAAGTCAATGAGTAACCAGGGCTTTTGCCATTGTCCCAAGGACTCCAAGGGCTTCAGACTTGGGCTTGGACAAGGTCAAAAGGTCTCCTTTGACACAGACAACCAAAAACCAAACACTAACCCTCAAGGGCTCCACAAGTGGCACCAAGGCTCAATTGTTGGCATCAATGACCAAGCACTGTTGGCATCAATGGCAACTTAATCAACAATCTCCCCCTTTGTCATTAATGACAACACTCAAGCTCCCTTTCAGAACAATCTCTCCCTATCACAGTTTCTCTTCCCCTTTGGCATCAATGGAAAAGGGAACATCCTTTGACAATACAGCTCCCCCTCAGGGCATGCTCCCCCTGTCAACAACGAAAACTTTCTTTAGCAATACTGCTCCCCCTATCGCTGGGCACTGCTGCTGCTTGTATGCTGGAACCAACTATTGTAGGATACTGAGAAGAGTGTGATCATTTATCTCAATCCATGATAATCAAGTACATAGCTCCTTTTACACTTCATAACACTGATCAATAGTCTTCAAAATGGTATTGGGTTTTTCCCAAAAATTTCATCATTTCTGTTTTGATCAACGGGGCAATCTACTGACTTTCTTCTCCATACTTTGATAGACTGATTGTTGTTCATGATATTCGATTGAATTTGCTTTCTTCTCCAAACTTTAACTTCTCCCTGCATTCTACAATGTTTTGAAAAATGACCATAATGATAACAATTATAACATTGAACAGAAAACATACCTTGATTTCTTTCTAGAGTGATTCTGTCATGAGCTCTGCAATGGATGGCTTTGTGACCATAATTGTTACATTTGTAGCAGTGACACCGAATAATATAGGATATCTCTGAGCAAAGGATCTTTCTTCTGTATAACTGTTAGTCTTTTCTTCTTTTTCCCTGACACTCTTTCTTTCTTCAATGTTCGTTTCGATCTTCAAATTTGTTTTTAACTGAGCAGTTGTCTTGTCTAGATCTTCCTTCAAAGAGAGGATCTTCAATTCTTTCCTTTGACAAATTTCTATCTTTTCTTGGAGTTGTCTTGTTAGGTCTTCTTCTATTTTCTTGAGTTCTTCTACTTGTATTTTCAAATCAATAATACTGTCTTCCATCTGTGATCCAGGAGGATATTGGTGGCCACCCGCCTATTCCACTTGGACCCCCACCATTGTTTCTTCAATTTTTCAATTTCCTTAATTGTAGCACAATTTACTATTTTTGGCAGTTTCCAGGTCCTAAACTTTCGGAGTTGTTTTGAGGCCCTAAACGATGTTTTTTCAGCATCTGATGATCGAGCAAATATGAGTCTGTTCTGAACTCGATATTAACGGAAAATATGAGTCCATTCCGGACTCGATATTTGTCATTTATGGATGTAGTCCTTGAATAGATATTTCTAACGATGTATCATGTGCGTCAAACGTAGGTAGTATGCCAAAGTTACGACCCCGGGAAATTGATGTACCAAGTTACCCAACGGGGCCCATATTCTGGCGTTTCACCTCCTAGGGTTAGGTTTTTGGATGTGTAGGGTTTCCCTTGTTTCTCAATAATATATAGGCCTTCGAGCCTCATTGTAACACAGATTTCAGAGGCATGTAGACGCCACATCTCTTCTCAGAGATAAGCTACCAGCACTCTAGCTAGTTTATTTCCATCCTGTATGTAAACAAGTTTCAGTTCCTTGAGTAATGAAATGAAGTGTTATTTCCACTTCATCTTTTTTTTATGGGTATTTGTATATTCTATTGCGTTCCTGCATAAATCTGGATCAGTGGTATCAGAGCAATTTGTTCTTTCTCAATCCTTCTTTCAATGTCCCCAACTAGGGCAGGGTATAAGGAGTTAGGGCTCGATGTGGTTGAACCTTTGCAAGATCAGCCTCGCAAACCCCAACGGCCTCCCATGGGGGACGAAAAGAAAGACGAGGGCACAGAAGATCCTATCAAAATGTTGCTTGAGGAGGCCCTTGAAAAAAAAAGGAACGCGATGATGGATAACTTCGCCCAGATCCTTCAACGACTTCCCACTGGCGGCGCATCTGCATCTAGCAGCCACTCTGGAGGTGCAACCCCTTTTAAGGTACAAGTAAACTTTGAAATTCCCATATTTGATGGTTGAATAGATGTAGACGCCGTAGATATATGGTTGAATCTATTAGAAGTATATTTCTCGGTTCATGACTTTTTCGGCCGAGAAAAGATTACTTTTTCACTACTCAAAGCCGCCCCCCATGTCAAGGACTGGTGGGAAACCTACTGTGAGAGAAAGGACGAGGAGGAACCCTCTCTATTCTCGGTCGTACCCACTTGGAATTCTTTCCGAAATGCCATAAAGAAACAATATTATCCCGTGGGGAGCTATGAGGACAAGTACATACAATGGACTATGCTGCGGCAGCAAAGAGATCAAGATGTGCATGTGTTGACGAATCTATTCCATACCCTGCGCACCAAGTTGGGTATCAAAGATTCAGAGAAAAATCTGGTACTTAAGTACCGCAGTTGTCTGCACAGATACATTCAGGAGGAAATGGAGTTCCTCGACATCTCCTCGCTTGGTACGGCATACCGGTATGCTGCCAAAATTGAGCAAAAATTCAAACAGAAGAAGCGAGACTTTGGATATGCAAATCAGAAGCAAGCGAAAGGTGCCCCTAAACTGCAGAACCAAGGACAAAGCCAAGGCATGGCGACTCAAGACAACTTGCCAAAGCCGCAAGCAAAGAGCAACACTGCGAAGCCGAAGAAGGAAGCGAGAAAGTGGTGTGAGCTCCATAAGAGCCCCACTCACAACACAAGTGAGTGTCGGGCCAAGAGTTCACTGGTGGCCGAGATAAAGGCTTCTGAATCAGATGCATACTCTGACATTGAATCAGAACCCGAGAAGGGGAATGACAGAGGGAAGAAGATTATCAATGCAGAGCCCAACGCCACCATTGCCACCACGAAGATCCAAAAGGAAGAACCAGAAGATTCAGAGGAGGAGCGTCTCTTCCACTCCCAGATGTGGGTAAAGGGTTCCCCGCTACAGTTTATTGTCGACAGTGGGAGCCAAAAGAACCTCATTTCAGCAGAGGTCGTGAAGCGGTTGGGTTTGCTGACCACAGCACACCCGCAGCCGTACACCATCGGGTGGCTGTTAATTTTTGAGCATTAATTAAACATACTCTAGGATCTTTACTGAGAGAATAACATGTACAGCATATCAAGCATATCAATCACAACAATCAATCACATGAGACAATAGACAAATAGAGTTTCCTTGGGGAAAACTATAAAGGTGAAAAACCCCAATAACTTCCTCAGAGATAGATAGAGAAATGATACAAAACCCAAGCATAAGAGATAGTCTCCTAGCAGCAGCTTCTCCTCCTCCACTAGTGCGCCACTCTCCAATTAGTGTATAAGTGAGAAAGTGAATGATCAAATAGAGTGCCTCCCGCACTCTATTTATACTTGACTTGACTTGCCTAATAACCTTACTAGGTCGGCCTCAACTTAACCACTTAACATAATGCTGACAGGGCCGACCCCCAATAGGGAGTTCTAATAACCCTTTAACCCACATGACTTATACAGGGCCGACCCCATCAAGGTGGTCTAATAACCCAATAAGTATAAGTTACGACACTTACAATATAAATGACAACACTTCCGTATAATGGAATAATATCTCTATAGGAATACAATATACATATATGAAATACATTCCGAAGTTACATATACATCAACACTCCCTCTTAACTAGGAAGGTATTTCTCGACACAGATCTGCTAGCACAAGTCTTCTTCTCTGGATCATTGTCATCAAATCATCGTCATTGTCTCTACTGCTGCTATCTCAATCAATCTCTAATATGATCATCATAGGAATTTCTACAGAGCCAACCCTTTTTCATGCTGGATGTAGGCCCACCACCTGTGGGTCTTCATCATCAATGGCCATACTGTGGAATCCTCAGGACTTATTACGTGCGTTACAAAACCTCGAAAGAGCATCCCAGGACTGATTACGAGCACACAGCGCAACCTATCGGATCTCCCAGGACCCTTTTACATGCCACTACACAACCTATCCACAGCCATAGAGTATCATCCTGATACTCATGATCATACTGATCATAACATCGTTCACGAAGCACAACCCAGATGCACATCACACAACACTTACATTCACCGGCATGGGAAGACACACTTCAACCATCCGTGAAAGGCTCGACACTTATGTCACATCCCCATTCTTGACCCTTATGATATTTGAGCTATAATGTAAATATTGTATGCATATTTTGTATGATTCCTAGCGTGGAGCTTAAGGCCAAGGCCCCGCTAGTGAACGCTCGATCTTGAAGAGGAAAGTATGTTGGTATTATTTAACCCATGTGCTAGTGAGCCATGGGAATTGTAAATATGCATTTTAATATAAATACCCACAACTAGCTATGCAATGCAACAAGAGATGGGGGCATGATATTACAAGGAATTGGGAGGGAAATGTTCAAACCCTTGAGCCAATGAAGTCAAGCCAAGTGTCAATGAGAGAACCCATCAACCATCAACCACCCATGTTGACTTTGGTGCCCAATCATTCATTTCTCCCAAGAGTTGGGTGAAGTAGTTAATGCCTTGGGGATTGGGGAGGTATGGCTGTCCAAATTCGAGTATGGGCAAGCCACCCTCATGGAAAATCATGTTTTTTGCTTCTTGGGCAAGAAAACAGCCAGGATTTGCTCCCTAAGCCATTACCCATGAAGGAGTTTTGCCTCTCTCACATTTTTGGAATGGCCTGGGCGTTTTCCAGCCACATTTTTCTAGTTTCTCTAGGTCTTCTTGCTGGGAAGAGGGCGTTTTTGTGTTGCAAACCTGTTGGGAGCTGTCTGGGCATTTTTCTCCACTGATTTCCAGTGTTTTCCTCCCTTTTGGCATTGCTGGGAACTCATTTTTGTATTACATACCTGTTGGGAAGGAGAGAGCATGATTTGGGGGTTTGTAGAGACCATTGCTACTCTTTGAATGCCCATGGACGTTTTCTGAAAACGAATTTGCTTTCCCTGGCTTGATTCACCATCTATCACTTCGTTTTGGCTACCCACGTTTTTTCCTCATACCTAGCACTTGGTATTTTGCTATTATGTGTATCCATGCTCAGTTTTGAGTTGCTGTGTGTTAAGAAATGTTGGGGTTGAGATGGGTATCCATTGCTTTGGGCTGTGATGAGCTTGAGAGTCCCCTTTTCCTTGTAGATATCATGCCCAGCTCGGGGGTGGTCTCTGAGTGTTGAAATAATACAGGCTGGGCAGAGACCTACGGTTGGGAGGAACGTTGCAGTGACATAGCTAGTTGTTGGGGACAAAATTACAGTGAGATAAGTATATTCTCTGTTTGGATTTAATTCTGCAACGTGTTAAATTGAATGGAAATTGTGAATTGTGTGTGGATGGTGTTTATTCTGCTGTGCATGTTTGTTTTAATTTACATCTGCACATATGTTTTTATTTTCATGAAGTCAATGAATGGGGCTGAGTTAGTCTAAAATCCCCAGATTTGTAGTCTTAATCCCTCTGGTGCATTGGGTCCCTGGGAGGGGATGTTACAGAATGGTATCAGAGCTTATGGTTCAACACTACGGCTGTTGGGCCCTTCATAGAGATATAAATCATTGTGTGTATATTTAGTTAGTATTTGGAATTAAAATGCATTAAAGAAACCTGAAGATCTCATGGCTTCTATTTGTTAGAATGGGAAATCATTCCCATGACTGTTTCGGGGATTTTTGCAAAACTGTTTGCATTGATTTCATCTTA